>OZ024832.1:46798029-47998029 GCA_964016985.1 Anodontia alba
CTTAAAAGAAAGACTTTGCTACCTCTGGGAGCAAATTCTTTCCTTTAAGAATAGCCCCCATTTTTGTTAAAACACATTTTATTTGTATACCATCAATAAATGAGTAATGGCATATACAGTACACAAATGAGATTTGCAATATGCCTTGCGACTTATATGAATTCGTTACCCAAGCCCCCATGTTGAAAGCGGTAATAGGAAGTATTTTTCTATACTCTTTTCTGTGTGTGCGTTAAAGTAATTTCATTCTGGCTACGTCGTTGGTAAATACGGCAACATCATGAATGACGTTTTCTGTATGGTGCCCAATATTAGACGAGCGTTCTTATGCAGGCAACTTCAAAAGTCCAGACATGTTTACGGTACATGTATGTAAAATTGTGAGCCATTGCTGTAGATACGACTTTTTTTCTACCATAATGTTTTGATATTTGTCTTACTTCTCCATGAAAACTATCTTGTGAGTACCCAGATGTTTTTTGTGAATAAGAAAAGTATACTTATAAGGTTAGCTTTCTTGTCTAGAGCCAGCCTCCATAGCACAGTCGGTAGCATGTCCGACGTGTTATTTTGTTCTTGTGTTTTTCAGTCCTTTTAGCATTGCGACCACCTTACTTTGGGAAGAGAGAGCCAGTCTTAGTGCTTTTCGTACGTTTGTTCAATTTGCACTTGTTTGGTTTTGTCTGTTTCCTCTTCCTCTTGGTGTCTTGGAAGGCTGTAGCTTGTAATTGTGGCACTCGCTGGACTTTTCTCTTAGCTTTTCTGGTCACATACTCACGACTGCTTATCTCCACACGCGCAACACCGTGTTGTGAAAAAAAACCGCAAGGAGATCTTCCTGAGGTGGTTGCGGAGAGTCAGTCTAGGTGGCATTGAAGGTAGGTTGAGTTGAAATAAGGCTGACATTTTGGCACGATCGCCGATATCCAAAATCGGAGGATGTAATTCAACCTCTTATTTAGTCCTCCATATATTCAGACCGGAATTGTAGTCCTTTAAGCGAATACGGAACAAACCTTTTTCTTTCGATGTAAGGGTGGCCAGATTTTGCCGTTTTGGTGACAGACAGGCATGTAAAACTCTATTCTTGGAGAGATTACAAACCTCTGGTTAAGAACATCACCATGGTAGTGACGGTTTAACATGTAACCATGTAGTTCAAAAGAGAATACGTCGCATTTTTTTTTTTTTGCCCTTGTACAGAAACTAGGCACTTTATTGACGGGCGTGCGTACAGAGAGCGGTGGCGAGTAAAGGGATAGGTGGTGATTAAATATGGTTTTTCAGCATCGTATTCCATACTACCCGTCGCATTTTACGTATGATGTCTGATCCAGTTACGGCAAAATGTGTTCCTGAACCTATTTTTCAATCATAGTGCCATTATTACCCGTTTTCTTTCTTTCTTGTTGAAAAACCACGGTCTTCTTAATCACAACCTAAAACCATGGTCTTCTTAATCACAACCTAAAACCATGGTCTTCTTAATCACAAATTATCCGTTCACTCGCCACCGCTCTCGTCAGTAAAATGCTTACTTTCTGTACAATGGCAAAAGAATGCGATATATTTTTAAACTACACAGTAACATGTTAAACCTTCATTGAAATGGTGATGTAATTGACCAGAATTGTAATATCTCCAAGAAATGGAGTTTTGAATGCCTGCCTGTTACCAAAACGGCAAAATCTGAGTACCCTTGCATCGGAAGAAAAAGGACTTTTCAATTTCGGTCTGATTATATGGGAGACTTATTAGTTGAATTACATCCTCTGATTTTGGATATCGGCGATCGTGTCGAAAGTCAGCCTTATTTTAAAAACCCATTTCTTTCAAAACTATTTTAGGCGTTTCGATGACCAAGAAAAAATATAAGCACCATTTAAGAAATGAATTCTATTTTTGTCGAAGTTTATTGAACTTCGGGGTTCATTCACTTTGCACGCGACCCACTGCGGTCATACCTCAATAGATTTCGGAAAAAATCAAGTTCATTACTTATATTTACATTATTTTTCTCACGTACCTTGGAGAGAACTTCACATTACAGGCTACAGTTTACAGTTTACAGATTTTTAACGCTGCCAGGCAACTGAGTCACATAGAGGCAGCGCCAGATAAATCTGGATTAGTTTTACTGGACTACTGGTTTGGCTTGAAACGGTGTCTAGTTATAATTCATAACTAGGTCACCTCGCCCAGACACAGACACCGTGCATACAAATAGTCGTCCAGTCTGTAAGTTACAGAATTTGGAGTGTTGGTCTAAAGTGTTCGAGTTTAAAACTAACATCATGGTGTTTTGTCCATGTGTTATTCTCTGTCTGCCAACATGCCACGGACCCACACGCGGGTGTTACAGGCTACATTAAGGGCAGGCGGATTATATTTGGATAGCTTAAGAGCGGCGACGTCATCACAGCAGTTGCAGCGTCCAATCAAACCGCCGAAAGCGTCAGTTGTTTTGACGTCACGTCACTTCGTGTGATCCATTGCGTTCATGGAGGAATGAACTGGGTTCTATAGGTTTCTCTTAGAGTCTTAAATCAAAAATGTAAACATTATTGCACAAAAAAGCAGTGTCGCACGTTTGTGAAGAGATTAAGTTGGAAGTACGCTTAAGTGGAAAAAAATAACGACTGTTTTGGAAAACGTATATCAAGCGCTTAAGTTGGGAAAACGACTAAATGAGAAAAACGACTAAGTTGGAAAAGTCAATATCTGCAGTGGGCATCACGGTTTTATCACAAGTATGTATCACCCAGGGAAACCCGATATCGGGATATCGGAGGTTGCGAGATTTCGGAGGTAAACAAATGATGTCATCCAGCGACAGTGTATGTACTTACCCTCTTTTAATGATCAAAAAAGTGCTTCTGGAGGATAAGCAACGTAACCTATATTTTTTCAGTTGAATAGTTTAATATATGAAAATGGCATTTCAATATAAAGTAGCCTCCTATTTATTCAAAATCACGTTTGAAAAGGAAATTTCATTGTTTTTCACCCAAATTCCATTTTTAATTATTTATAGCTTTTATTCTGTAAAGCTTTTTCATTGAGTATGTATGTCTGTATAATCTAGAACCTTTCTATAAATTATACAAGAAATAGCAGATGTGAAAAAATTAGTAAAGTGGCAGATTTTTTAGATTTCTTTAGGGTTGTTGTCATATTTATTGGTAACAGGATGTCGGAGGTATGATGCAGGGATGTCGGAGGACAGATTTATATTAGTTAACGGGATATCGGAGGAAAGGAAATTTTGTGTTCTTCTTAAAACGGCTACAACTTTTCTGAAACGTGATCTTGCCTGGTTTAATATGTTGAAGACGATTACCTGAATCGTCAGGAGTGGCAGGTAGCAAGCGAACAAAGCGTTTATGCAGACTGGCAAAGAATAAATGAAATAATGTGCCATAGACTTATCAAGATAAAACATCAAGATAACCAGCCTTCGTGATGAAACCCCGGTAACAAACACGACTTCATATAGAAAAAGTGGGGATTGCAGGACTATAAATCTTTTTCTCTCTCTCTCTCTCTCTCTCTCTCTCTCTCTCTTTCTTGTTTCTGCTCTAAAATATGTAGTGTGGTACTCTTAAGAATCACGTCATTTCTGCTCTAAAATATAGGTTGCGGGTTAACGTTAGAACCGCCTCGATGAAAAAATAATAATAATAATACGAAAATTAAGTTTTCTTTGTGAAAAGTTTGTATTTTTTAAGATATGAAAATTTCATTCTGCGTGTTTTCATATTTGTTCATCACAACGTTTTGTGCCTTTGGTGAGTTTCCAGGCCTATACAGACTTTTGAAATGGAAGGGGCGGATGTGTGAATTCTTGGCTATTCTTAAAGGGGACACAGATGCCAACAAAATGCAGATGGGGGATGCAAAATCAAGGAATGTAAAGTGATTTTATGGCCAAACCTGCACGACTTTTAAAATAATTGGCCCGAAAGGGGTACAGGTCTCGTTTCATCGTTTGGTCGGTCAGACACTCCATGGATTTTTCAGTTACATTTAATTTAGGCTAAAAAACCCAGGCCCGTGGGTTTTGAAATGGGGATGGTGTGAGCGTATGGAGGCGTGCAAATGCTCTGAAAATATCGATTTAGAAGCGAAAATTAGGGGTGTAACCTGTGTTTTCGATTAAAATCTGCTTGATTTTTTTTTTAAATAATTTGTCCACAATGGGGGCTACGTTCGCCAACCACCCCCCCCCCCCCCCCCCATCTGCTTGATTTTGAAATGAATTTGTCCACCCCCATCCCCAATCACACACACGCACACACACACACACACACACACACACACACACACACACGCCGCACAGCGCGTATGGAAGAACACGTTACAAAATCTGCAATGTTTTCTATTGATGGCAAATGAAAATGACAAAGGTCTCCTCGATACAACTCATATAATTATCATATCACGCTAGCAAATTTATGCGGTGAAGACCCCTTGTAAATCTCACTTATATTAGGAAAATGGGATTGCAGGGGAATGTGTAATTTTTCTGGCTGCTGCTTAAAACCTAGATAAGCGGACTGTTTGTAAAGATTTGTAGACAACAATGTTAAGTAACACCACATGGGGAGTTCTTATAAGACAGTTTGCCGACAAGCATTTAAAATCAGGAGCGTTACATAAATAAAAAAAAAATGCAATTAAGATTCTCTGATATGGACTTTCGGTTGTACGCGCAAGGAGAATACAAGCAAAGAACAGTATAGTTCTAAACTATACATTGTAACATTTGAATTTCTATGCACATTTGATGAAATTCCGTTAAAATGATGGGAGCTAAGGGCATTATAAGATTTCAAGATGACTGACATATGGGTGTTTTCTTTTTGTTTTGAATGTTTAACTGGATTCCACAGATTTTAAAGGAACTATTTACCAGGCTCATCGTGTGATTATTATTATTATTATTATTATTATTATCATTATTGTTGTTGTTGTTGCTAAATTCTAAAGAGACCCACCTAACACAGGTAATGGTCAAATATGAACGACTCAGTATAAGAAAATAGATAGATTCTTGTAATTTGATATACAAAGGTCAGCCCGATGGACGAATAAGCACCTGTTGTTAACTTATCATAGATTTTTTGTACTGATATTGGTGAATATTGTGCCGAGTTGGGATATTGCTATGAATAATTGATATATCATAGATTTACAGTGATAACGTTAGGTTTATTATTTCTGATCTGATGGCACTCGTTGGCACCGCATCGGCGCTGCGGTTCTTACGAGTTTCCAAAAAGAGACACTAGTATTTGCATACAGGCTTAGCACCATATTGTGCGAGCAGGTTTTAATTTATATTGCTTTTTTAGACAGAACTCACTCCGTCAATTTTCAGTGCCTCCGAAATCCAGCAATAGATCCTCCGAAATCTACAGCATCTGTGTCAATGTACCTCCGAATATTTCGTTATCCAACATTTCGCTAGTACTTGCTTTAAATTTCATCCGGGGGCGTTATTTTTTGTTGATAAACTGAAACAACTATGAAGACAGTCGAAGAGAAGATAAGTCCGTCCTTGGGCAATAATAAACCAACATGTCATTTACCATGATCGGGCTGGTAGCCGTCGAAAAGGCAAAAACTGAGATGAAACATTGATCATCTTGGTTCAAATGCCGTTTTCACCTCCACAAAGTAGCTGAGAAAGGAAATATTTGCTTTAACATACGAGCAACTCAGCTTTTTTATCAAATGAATAAGATATAAGCTATAAAAAATGGATAAATACATACCCTGTCACTGGATGACGTCATTTGTTTACCTCCGAAATCTCGCAACCTCCGATATCCCGATATCGGGTTTCCCTGGGTGTGTATGGTTGTTGATTTAAAACGTCTTCCGCCTGATGTAGAGTTTTATAATTTCTTGTATGTCTATATAGCGTACGCTTTGTAAATGAGGTCTAGCAATTGCATACCTGTTGTCTGTAAAATGTTATATTTGAACAGGTTCGCAAACTTGTCTGGTTGTCTCAAGTCTCACTGTTTGTGAGCCCCTTACCTTGAAGAGAAAATGTTCTTTAAGAGGTAGAAAATACTGCAAACAGGGAATATGTTTGTACGCCTAATTTGGATAGCTTCAGATACTTCTCTGACCAATATACTTTTGCTACTTCACTTCGAAACGGAAACTACGGGATGCATAGAAATGCAAACATGCACACACATAATAGCAAATCCTATGTACTGCTCTCTTTGGGGCGATTTCTTTTTCTTACCTTGGCACAGAGGTGAACCATATCGACACAACTGCTATGGGTGAAAACTATGAATATGAATTGTAAATAGCTATGCGAAAAGAAGCAAATAAGATGCTCTCTCTCTCTCTCTCTCTCTCTCTCTCTCTCTCTCTCTCTCTGGGTTCATCTGCCTATAAGAGCCATGTGCGACAATTATGGGGTTGGATTTGCGACAAAAACTTAAATATAGGCACGGTATTTGAGCAGTATGGGTTTAAAATGTAAAACATGTTCAGGTTTAAAAAAAATCGGCCATGTTTGTGAGATTTAGGCCGCACACCCCTAACCCCCCCCCCCCCCCCCACCCGCCCTCCCCCCCCCCCCCCCCCCCCAAAAAAAAAAAAAAAAAAAGAAAAAGAAAAAGAAAAAAAGGAAACTGGGCAGTTACTCCCATTATTATCCAAGTCTCTCTCTCTCTCTCTCTCTCATAATGAAATCATACTAAATTGGTCATCTCTTTTATAACAGTCTGAGCTTGATCTATTTGCAGACAATTTCTTGTAGGAAATATTATTCCAAAAGCAAATCAAATCCAGCCAAATTAATTTTTATTTGGCCAAAACCATAAAAATGGATTGTTAAGACAAAACACGAACATGGCAATTTACTTACTTATTAGTCAAAAGCATATAAGACTCACGTGAATGGAGTTATTACAAAGTCAAACTATAAAAATATGAAAAAAAAGCAAACCAAAAAAAAAAAAAAAAAAAAAAAAAAATACTAATGCATCAGTCATTTGAAACTTCCGGTCGTACGGGGACGGGGAATAGCAGGGCTTTCATATTTTCAAATGCAAAGCCCTGGTAAACGCCATGCACTGCGAAGATAAATTTATGGTAAAGCCTTTGCTAAAAAGCCCTTGACTTCGGGGGAAAAATAAAAAAAAACAACAAATGAACTTTTTAATCTGCCTTTTGAGAGCTCTCTAGTCCCCCACAGAACCAGCATCAGTCCTTCACATACTATACAGTTCACTACAGACCAGTCCTCCGTATACTCTGCAGTTCACTACAGACACAGTAATAATCCTCCGAACACTTTACACTCCACTACAATAAAGGTACCAGTCCTCCATATACACTACAGTTCTTTAAATACCCAACACCAGAAAGAACTACGTATGCTCTGCAGTCCAGAACAGACCCAGTACCAGGCTTGCGTATACTGTGCAGTCCACTATAGACCCAGTACCAGTCCTCCGTATACTCTACAGTCCCCAATAGATCCAGAATCAGGCCTACGTAAAATCCACAGTCTATTACAGACCCAGAACCAGTCCTGCATATACTGTTCACTACAGACCAGGTACCAATCCTCCGTATACCCTACAGTCCCGTAAAGACCTAGTGCCAGTACACCTTATAATCCACAGTCCACTATAGACCCAGTACCAACCCTCAGAATACTCTATATTCTACTTGAAACCCAGAACCAGTCTTTCGCACACTCTACAATCCACTACGGACCTAGCCACAGTTCTTCGTATATTCTACAGTCCATCACAGACACAAAACCAGTCCTCCGTATGCTCTACAATCCACTAGAGACCCAGTACCAGTCCTCCATATACACTACAGACACCGTACAAGTCCTCTATATATTCTACAGTCCATTACAGACCAAGTACCAGTCCTCCGTATACTCTACAGTCCAGTACAGAATAAGTTCTAGTCCTCTGTATACTCTACAGTCAACTACAGACACAGTACCCGTGCTCCGTATACTCTACAATCCACTACAGGCCCAGTAACAGTCCTTCGTATACTCTACAGTCTAACACAGACACAGTACCAGTATCCTCTACAATCCACCAGAGACCCAGTAACAGTCCCCCGTATACTCTACAGTCCACAACAGACTCAGTACTAGTCCTCCGTATACTCTACAGTACAGTACAGTTCTAGTCCTCCGTATACTATTTAGTCAACTACAGGCACAGTACCAGTGCTACGTATACTCTTCAATCCTCTACAGACCCAGTAACAGTCCTTCGTATACTCTACAGTCCAGCACAGACATATCATACTCTACAATCCACCACATACCAAAACCAGTCCTCCGTATACACTACAGTCCACTACAGACCCAGTACCAGTCCTGCATATATTCTGTTGTCTAATACTGACCCAATACCAGTCCTCCGTATACTCACCACTCCACTACAAACCAAGTTTCAGTCCTCCATACACTCTAAAGTCAGCTACAGACACAGTATCAGGCCTCCGTATATAGTCTACAACAGGCCCAGTACCAGTCCTCCGTATACTCTACAGTCCACCAGACATAGTACCTGTTTTCCGTATACTCTACAGTCCACTACAGACCCAGTACCAGTTCTCCGTTTACTTTACAATCCAGTAAAGACCCAGTACCAGTCCTCCGTATACTCGGAAGTCAACTACAGACAAAATGTAATCCTCCGTATACTCTACAGTACACTACAATCCCAGTTCCAATCCTTCATATACTCTACAGTTCTGTAGAGACTCAGTACCGATACTCCGTATACGCTACAGTCCACTACAGACCAAATTCCAGTCCTCCGTATACAATCCTTTTGAGACACACTGTCAGTCCTTTGTATACTCTACAAGTCCACTACAGAATTAAGTGTCAGTCTTCTGTCCACCAGGAGTACCAGTCCTCCGTATGATCCACAGTCCACTACAGACCAACATCCTGCAGGCCACCATAGACACTGTACCAGTCGTCCATATACTCTACAGTCCCCTACAGACCCAGATACAGTCCTTTCTATAATCTGCAGTCCACTACAGACCTAGTACCAGTCCTCCATATACTGTGCAGTCCACTACAGACCAGATAACAGTCCTCCGTATAATCCACAGTCCACAGCGGAACCTGTACCAATCCTCCAGACCCACGACAAGTCCTCCGTATACTCTTCAATCCACTACAGACCCAGTACCAGTCTTCCATATATTCTACAGTCAAATACAGACCCTGTACTAGTCCTCCATATACTCACCAGTCCACTAGAAACCAAGTTCCAGTCCTCTAAAGTCAGCTACAGACACAGTATCAGGCCTCCATATATAGTCTACTACAGGCCGAGTACCAGTCCTCCGTATACTCTACATTCCACCAAAGACATAATACCGGTCTTCTGCATACTCCACAGTTCTCTGCGGAACCTGTACCAATCCTCTGTATACTATAAAGTCCAATACAGACCTCGTACCGGTCCACCGAATACTTTGCAGTCCAGTAGAGTCCCATTACCAGTCCTCATTATACTCTTCAATCCGTTATAGGCTCAGTATCAGTCCTCCGTGTACGCTACAGTCCACTATAAACACAGTATCAGACCTCTTTACACTCTATCGGCAGGACTGGTATTATTACTGTGTCTGATCAGTAAAACTGGTACAGGGGCAGTTGTGGACTGTTTCAGCAGCACTCGTACTAGGACAGTACTGGACCGTAACGTATCAATAGAGTTGTTGCTGGTGCTGTATCGTATCACTAGGACTGGTACTGGGGAAGTGATGGACAGTATCGTATCAGTATTGTTGGACTGTAGGAAGTCAGTAGGACTGGTACTAGGGCAAAAGTGTACTGAAGCCTATCAGTAGGGTTGGTACTGTTGCAGAAGTGGACTGTGTCATATCAGTATGACTGGTACTGATAGAGTAGGGTATCGGTAGAGCTCGTACTGGGGCAGTAGTAGAGTTGTATCAACAGGATTGGTACTGGGGCAGCAATGGAATAGCTCTACCCCTATCCAGTTGCGATAAGCGTACCATTTCTCTCAACAAACTCAAACAACAAACGTTTTGTGCAACCGATACGAATGGAACGAAAGTTCGATTTGGTAATGTGTTAAAGTCTCTACCACGCGACACTACCCGTGCAGCACGGATATAACGAAATTCAGGTACAACGATATTGTGTAGCCTGTGTTCACGCTTCAGTGATTTTGTGTTATCCATACACGGGAAAGTACACTAATGTCACCAAATACAGAAAACTAGATCAGTTTGTTCACAAACAAACTTTCAGTATTTAAAAATTTGAACTTGCATTTCTTTTTTCCCCAAGTATATTTAGTATTGAAATGTTAAATTAAAGGACCATACATGGTTTTAATTTTCTGGCGAATGAATGTATGTGCACAATACTGGTTAACCGCTTAGAGGACTAAGCCTGCCCAGTAAACGTGTGGTTAGGTAAACTGACTGCGCTCGACATGACCCCATTGGGTTGTCTGGGCCGTAAAACCTCAACACAAACATGGTTTTAATGACTAATGTAGCCTTAGATTAGACTGCGCGGATGCGTAGAGGGATCGGAATTTAAGCTGACTCATGCGTCATGTGGTCGTTTTGTAATTATTGATGCATGTACATGTTTTTAGCTCACCTGAGCCGAAGGCTCAAGGTGAGGTATTGTGATCACTCACCGTCCGTCGTCGTCGTCGTCGTCCGTCCGTCCACAATCTTTAAACAACATCTCCTCCTAAACCACTGATTGGAATTTGACTAAACTTCACAGGAATGGTCCTTGGTTGGTCCTCTTTCAAAGTTTTTCAAATGGTTCCGGTCCATTGCATATCTAGGTCACAGGAGCTAAAAATAGATTTTTTAACTAAAAACTTAAAAAATCTTCTTGTCAGAAACCACTGGACCGATTTCCATATAATTTTGCAGAAATGTTCCTTTGGTGACCATCTACCAAGATTGTTCAAGCCATTTGGATTCATCAAAAAACATGGCCGCCAGGGGGCGGGGCTTATTTTCCCTATAATATCTATATAGAAAACTTTAAAAATCTTCTTGTCAGAAACCACTGGACCGATTTCAATATAATTTTGCAGAAATGTTTCTTTGGTGACTCCCTACCAAGATTGTTCAAGCCATTTGGATTTGTCAAAAAACATGGCCGCCAGTGGGCGGGGCTTATTTTCCCTATATATCTATATGGAAAACTTAAAAAATCTTCTTGTCAGAAACCACTAGACCGATTTCCATATACTTTTGCAGAAATGTTCCTTTGATGATCCTCTACCAAGGTTGCTCAAGCCATTTGGATTCGTCAAAAAACATGGCCGCCAGAGGGCGGGGCTTATTTTCCCTATATATCTATGTAGAAAACTTAAAAAATCTTCTTGTCAGAAACCACTGGACCGATTTCCATATAATTTTGCAGGAATGTTCCTTTGGCGATCCTCTACCAAGATTGTTCAAGCTATTTGGATTCGTCAAAAAACATGGCCGCCAGGGGGGCGGGGCTTATTTTCCCTATATATAGAAAACTTTAAAAATCTTCTTGTCAGAAACCACTGGACCGATTTCAATATAATTTTGCAGAAATGTTCCTTTGGTGATTCTCTACTAAGATTGTTCAAGCCATTTGGATTCGTCAAAAAACATGGCCGCCAGGGGGCGGGGCTTATTTTCCCTATATATCTATATAGAAAACTTAAAAAATCTTCTTGTCAGAAACCACTGGACCGATTTCCATATAATTTTGCAGAAATGTTCCTTCGGTGATCCTCTACCAAGGTTGTTCAAGCCATTTGGATTCGTCAAAAAACATTGGCCACCAGTGGGCGGGGCTTATTTTCCCTATATATCTATATAGAAAACTTAAAAAATCTTCTTGTCAGAAACCGATTTCAATATAATTTTGCAGAAATGTTCCTTTGGTGACTCTCTACCAAGATTGTTCAAGCCATTTGGATTTGTCAAAAAACATGGCCGCCAGTGGGCGGGGCTTATTTTCCCTATATATCTATATAGAAAACTTAATAAATCTTCTTGTCAGAAACCACTAATCATAAGTCTGTATCAAGCTGGAGTCCGAATAAAAGAAGACGCTTTGACGCTTTTCAGTTCATTGGTGTTTTCTGCGATACGCATTCTGGTCTGGGCCTTCGCGGTCCACATATATCATAAGTCTGTATCAAGCTGGAGTCCGAATAAAAGAAGACGCTCTGCGATACGCATTCTGGTCTGGGCCTTCGCGGTCCACATATATCATAAGTCTGTATCAAGCTGGAGTCCGAATAAAAGAAAACACTTCGACGCTTTTCAGTCCGTTGGTGCTTTCTGCGATATTCAATGATTCCGTAAGCGGACAACAAGTGCCATGATCAGCCTGTGCCGACACGCATTCTGGTCTGGGCCTTCGCGGTCAGTATATATGAAAAGTCTATGTAATCAAGCTGAAGTCCGAATAAAAGAAAACACTTCGACGCTTTTCAGTCCGTTGGTGTTTTTTCTCCAATATTCAATGATTCCGTAAGCGGACAGCGAAGGTCCTGATCAGCCTGCGCAGGAGCTGACTTAAATCTTGTATTTACACTATTACGAAAACATGCCTATTCAAATATATTGAAAATTTCACCACCAAAAATGAAAGTTTTCAGATAAAAAATTCTGATATTTTTCATATTTCTGCTCGAAACATAGATTGTCGGCATTCGTTAGAACCGCCTCGCCGAGGCGGTTCTAACGAGTACCCACAATCTATGTTTTTGAGCAGAAATAAGAAAAATAATGTATACCCCTGTAAACCCCAATTTTACTATATAAAAGTGGGGTTTAAGGGGGGGTCAATATTATATAGGCATGTTTTCGTGATGCTACGTACTCGGCTAGGCCGATCACAGCAAACAGTGTAGTCCCAGATCAGAACGTGGAGTCTGACCAGAGTTTACACCACATTTACTACATTGTTTGTAGAAACATGCTTGCTGTGCTAAATATTTAGAGGGTCTGGATTTTGGGAGGGTTGGGGTCTGGGTTTCTCTAATCAGTAGCCTACCATTACGAAAACATGCCTATTCAAATACTGATAATTTTACCGCCAAAAAAACGAAAGTTTTCAGATAAAAAAAATCTGATATTTTTCAAATTTCTGCTCAAAACATAGATTGTGGGTACTCGTTAGAACCGCCTCGACGAGTCGGTTCTAACGGGTACCCACATTCTATGTTTTTGAGCAGAAATAAAAAAAAAATAATGTATACCCCTGTAAACCCCATTTTTATTATATGAAAGTGTGGTTTAAGGGGGTCAAAATTATATAGGCATGTTTTCGTGATGCCAATTTAACGTGTTTTCTCCTTCTTTAATTAAAAGAGTTACCTAAGGTGTATATGTTTTAAGGATTGTTTCTTTTTTCTTTTTTTTTTTTTCTTGATATTTTTGCCGCGTCCTAATCAGTTTTCTGTTCTTTCTTTACTTTTAAGTATTGTTTTTTGTTGTTTTTTTTTTTTTTTTTTTTTTTTTTTTTTTTTTTTTGTATTTCTCTTTAAAATTCTAAGTCCTGCTCCAGTCAATAATTTTCAAAGCATTTTTTGGGGCTTTCCCTGCAGGATACTATGTACCCTTGTTCCCTAAAATAATCGGCCATGTAATCTTGTTCCCTAAAAGTGATTTTCAAAATTTCCATGTTCCCTGTTCCCCACATGTATTTTTTTCTATTGTTCCTTTAAAGTATTTGACATGTTTCCTTGTTCCCAGAAAATAAACGGGCATGCTTCTTTGCTCCCCCAACCCTCCAGTCGGGGTACCATGTTTCCTTGTTCCCTAAAATAATCGGCCATGATCTCTTGTTCCCTAAAAGCAATGCTACATGTTCTTCAAGATTAGTTTTGCTCCATTTCTTCCCAAAGGTATTGCCAATGTTCCCTTGTTCCTTGAAAACAATGGTCATGTTCGCTTGCTCCCTAAAACCCCTGGGAAGGCATCGTGTTTTTGATTTTTTTTTCTTTAATCATAATAAAATGTATTTTTGTATATCATAAGCCCCATTTAGGGTAAAGATGATATGTTTTGAAGATGCAGTGCCCTTGGCCTTTCGGCGGGCAGTGGGACACGGGCCAAATAACCACCGATGTCAGACGCTGTTATATTATTTGCTATATGCTATCATCTATCTTATATATCTTAGCCCTTAAAGCGCTATGCAAAATTTGTAGCAGATGACATTTAATTTTTTTTTATTATTTTTCAGAGAAAACAAGTCTTGACATTTCATGTGAATCGTCTGCCAAGCGGACGTAACACATGAAATGTCGAGACTTGTTTTCTCTGAAAAATAATATATATATATATATATATATATATATATATATATATATATATATATATATATATATATATATATATATATATATATATATATATATATATATATATTCAAGAAGGGCAGTTGTCAGTTTCTGGCGAAAGAATGTGCACAATACTGGTTAACCGCTTAGAGGACTAAGCCTGCCCAGTAAACGTGTGGTTAGGTAAACTGACCGCGCTCGACATGACCCCACTGGGTTGACTGGGCCGTAAAACCTCAACACAAACAAACAAACATATATATATACGAGGGCGTGTCAATAAATAACCAGCCTATCCCATTTCCGATGGACCGAGACGGTCACGATTTTCATGCTTTGTTTCAATATATGTTTTATACATGGGTACAAAATTGCACACGTATTGAGTCATTCTTTAATAAGATATTGAATGTCAAACATGGTTAGTGATGCAATAGCATGCTTTCATCTAAAGTTGAGTACCGTGCTATAATTCGGTACTTGTATTTAAAAGGTAAAACAGGCAAGGAAATACACGGCGAGTTAGCTGATGTTTATGGGTCTTCTGCACCATCTTATGCTCAGGTTAAATTCTGGTTAGGGGAATTCAAACGCGGTAGAACGTCTTTACAAGATGAAGCCAGGTCTGGACGCCCACTGGATGCCACCGACGAAGAAATGTGTAAGAAAGTTCGGGATCTGGATTACTCTGATAGGCGAATTCAGGTGGAAGAAATAGCGCAGGCATTAGGCTTTTCACATGGTAGCGTTTCAACAATCTTACATGATCGATTAGGTATGCGCAAGCTAACAGCCCTTTGGGTCCCCAAATCCCTTAGCGGTGAGCAAATGGCAACCAGAGCATCAGTATGCAGCGCCTTGTTGAAGCGTTTTAGGTCAAAAGAAGATTTTCTTTTGGTCTGGTGACTGTAGATGAGACTTGGGTTCATTATTATGAGCCGGAGAATAAAGCTCAGAATCGTCAGTGGGTACGGCCTGGGTCCCCGAGGCCAAAGAAGTTCAAGACGCAACCATCTGCTGGCAAGGTGATGGCCACAGTATTTTGGGACGCAAAAGGCGTTATCATGTTGGACATTTTACCCAAGAGAAATACAATAACTGGAGTGTACTATGCAAACTTGTTAGACCAGCCTAGAGACCAGCTGAGAACCGCCATCCGTGAAAAACGCCGAGGTAAACTCTCTAAAGATGTTTTGCTGCAACAGGACAACGTGAGAGTCCACACTTGCAAAGTTGCAATGGATGCTGTAGAGCGAAACGGGTCTGAATTAATAACCAAATCCTGCCTATTCGCCTGACCTAGCTCCCAGCGACTTCTTCCCAATACGAAAATACGCCTATTCAAATATATAGAAAATTTTACCACCAAAAAATAGCAAGTTTTCAGATAAAAAATCTGATGTTTTTTTTTTTTTACATATTTCTACTCAAAACATAGATTGTGGGTACCCGTTAGAACCGCCTCGTCGAGGCGGTTCTAACGAGTACCCACAATCTGTTTTGAGCAGAAATAAGAAAAATAATGTATACCCCTGTAAACCCCAGTTTTGCTATATAAAAGTGGGGTTTAAGGGGGGTCAAAATTATATAGGTATGTTTCCGTGATGTATTCCCAAACTTGAAAAAGTATATCCGTGGACTTCATTTCCGGTCTGATGAAGTCGTGACGGCAGTTGAGGAGTGGTTCAATGGAAAGGACCCTGACTTTTTCAGCATCACGAAAACATGCCTATATAATTTTGACCCCCGTAAACCCCACTTTTATGTAGTAAAACTGGGGTTTACAGGGGTGTACATTATTTTATTTTTGCTCAAAACATAGATTGTGGGTGCTCGTTAGAACCGCCTCGCCGAGGCGGTTCTAACGAGTACCCACAATCTATGTTCTGTGCTAAAATATGAAAAATACCGGATTTTTTTTATCTGAAAAATTTCAGTTTTTGGAGGTGAACTTTTCTATATATTTGAATAGGCCTGTTTTCGTAATGGTTCTGGGCTGATGGCACTTGAACACCGTTGGTCTAAGCGCATCACACTAGAGGCAATTACATCGAAAAAGAAGAGGTGGATCTCAACCGGAAATAAGTTAGGCTGGTTACTTATTGACTCAACCTCTTATATATAAAAGAATTGTCGTCAATTTTCAGCAGACGATATTTTGAAATATGTTTTCCTTTTTCTCTCTCATCCGTTTTTCAGAAAAAAAACAGGGTTGGACATTTCATGCAGATTGTATCTAATAGAGGCAATTTGTATGAAATGTCAAATCCTGTATTCTGGCAAAAATAAGAAAAATATCAACTTGTCTACAGAATTTGCCCAGGGAGTGGTAAAGGTTATTTTTTGTTGTTGTTATTGCTCAATTTAAATCACGTGACAACTCACTATATAAGTCCTTTCTCGACTGAAGAAAGTTCGCTTTAGCTTTCCGAATTCTTACAAGGTGTATACGTATTTGATATTTCAAGTTATCTAAAGCTTTCAATATGGTTTCGACACGTAGAGGAACAGCAGCGGCAGCCGCAGGAGCGGCAGCAGGTACAATTTTCTAAATATTGTAGTAGAGAGGGCGTTTTCATTATTTTTATCTATTTTTTGGCGGCCAAAAAGTGATGCACGTGCGGTTGTGATTTTCCAAACATGATGCATGGGTAACAGTAACTTTCTCTAAATGTGGATTTTAACCTTTTCTGGATTTTTTAGGTGTAATTTATGACCAATTATATATCTACGGATACCGGGTCGACCATTTTTGATCATTTTGGCTACGTCCCAGAAAAGGCGCGAACTTGAACATTCATTCAAAATATTCGGATACCCTTACTACTTACCGCACTTACCCTAAAATTTAAACCAGTCTATTTTAACACTTTTTGAAGTATTTTTTTTTTTTCGAAGCTGGTGGGTGAGTGGCAAATCGTGTATACCATTGCTGGACACGTGGCGTCCACGGCGTCTAATCTGGGTCCACACTGTTTGATGAGGCCTAGTGCTAGTCAGCTAGTAGCAGTCGCAGTATTTGGGTAACTCAGTGCAGTACACAGATTATTTTAGTAGAGTTCCAAACATTTGTACAGAATTTCTCAAGGCACTGAAACTTTTTTAATCAGACACTTCTAATGACATTCATTCACCAGGACAAGTGATATGAGAAATTAGTCCCTAGCTCTCACCCAAGAGGTACACCTAGCCAAACATCTTCTGCACCTTCAGCTAGAAAACAATCGAATCTGGAAGGGCGATTCCATTACGAAAACATGCCTATTCAAATATATAGAAAATTTCACCCCCCCCAAAAAACTGAACATTTTCAGATAAACTGATATTTTTCATATTTCTGCTCAAAACATAGATTGTGATTACTCGTTAGAACCGCCTCGGCGAGGCGGTTCTAACGAGTACCCATAATCTGTTTTGTGCAGAAATAAAAAATATTGTATACCCCTGTTAACCCCAGTTTTACTGTATAAAAGTGGGATTTAAGGGGGTCAGAATTATATAGGCGTGTTTTCGTGATGAATCTCATTGTTTAAGGAAAGATCGAGTCCTTGTTAATGCCAGTTCTTGCAGTGGGGGTCGGAAAAGTCAGTGAGTGGGGAATTTTACTGCGCCTAAGCTTTCGTACTGCGCCGAATTGAGGGGATAAGGTCATCTCTTGGAATACTGACAGCACCCTTTTGACCTTTGTAGAGATTAGTCTGCCTCTCATCCTTTTCATTAGACTTCCATCTAGTTTTTCCAGTAATCCAGTTAAATTAAACTCCCAGTTTCAAAAGGAGTTGCTTTTTTTTTTTTTGCAATCCTAGCAGGCCTAATCTGACATTTTTTTTTATTTCTTCTTGAAGAAGCACACTTTGGAGATCCAAAACAACTGGCTTATAACAGAAAAATATCCAGACAGCCACATATTTGGTTCTTTTACCATTTTATGGGGCTTTATTTGCCCTGATGCTAGTGCCCTGGACAGTACTGAAGTAGAAGGGGTCAGTCTTGATGTAAAAACAAGTAAAAAGTGTTATCACGAAAACATGCCTATATAATGCTGACCCCCATTAACCCCACTTTATATAGTAAAACTGGGGTTTACAGGGGTATACATTATTTTTCTTAGTTCTGCTCTAAACATAGATTGTGGGTACTCGTTAGAACAGCCTCGTCGAGGCGGTTCTAACGAGTACTCACAATCTATATTTTGAGCAGAAATATGAAAAATATCAGAATTTTTATCTGAAAATTTTCATTTTTTGGTGGTAAAATTTTCAGTATATTTGAATAGGTGTGCCTTCGTTATGTACAGGAGGGTCAAAATGATATAAGCGTGTTTTCGTGATGAATTTGCTGGGTAAATTCATTTCGTGATGAATTTGCTGGGTAAATGGGTATCTGGTATATATTTTTCTAATTCTTCACGAAAACGTATGAGGCACTTCTAATGAGAACCCACAACATGTTTTTATGGAGAAATAAGAAAAATATCAATACTTTTGGATTGAATTAAAGCATCTTATCAAGAGCTATGGTACAGACCCTGACCAGATGCTGCATTCATCAGCGTCTGATCTGGGACTGCACTGTTGGCTGCATAAATAACAAAAAAATGTCCATTTGATTCCTCTAAAACTGATGAAGGGCAAACATTGTAGACACATTTTTATTACGCCCCACCATTCTTTTCACCATTCTAAGAATGCATATAGTGGAAAGGGCATGTAGTGTTATCCCCATTCATCCGTCTCCGTCTACGTCCGGCATTTGCAATTTGCATTGAATTTTTTCAGACGAGGGTATCCGTGTCCTTTGCACACATTTCTAGTTCAGACATGTTAAGTCTCATTTTTAGTGAAACTCACTGATTTTTGCGCGCCCCCGCTCTCTCTCTCTCCCCACCCCCCCCCCCCCCCCTCCCTCCACCTCCACAAACAAAAAAAAAAAAAAAAAAAAAGGAAAACTTTCTGTATTGAATGTAAATGTAAGGAGTCCTGGAGGATGTCGATATTTTATTTCTGAACCTCGCTTATTTTTGTTTTGTTCTAATTAAGTAGTCCCATTCTGCTCCATTTGATCTAGGACTAAACTGTTTGATCCCGCCTGTCTATCCACAGGCATCCCGTTTCATAACTCAGAATATAATAATACAAATAGGCAAAAAACAAAACAAAAAAAAAAAGTTAATAGATTCTCAGACACTTTTTATTTTTCAAAACGATTTTTTTTTTTTTTTTTTCAAAACGAATAGATGAGTGCGGGCGGCTTTTTATTGGTACTTATATTTTCCGGTTGGGTACATTCCTGGACATTTTGATTTGTTTGGCTAAACGAAATGGCGGTCGAAAGTATCTAAAATCAACCTTATGTAAGTTTAAAGTCTCAAACAACATAAAAAGATCGTAATTTACCGATTATTTTTGCAAGTAAGTATGAGTGCCATATGTTTGTGATCAAGATAACAATTTGGTTAGAAATGATTCTCAGATAAGCGAGTAAAATCCAGTGTCATGTATTTTCGTGGGTCGCAAAAAAAAAATTGCCACTGAAAAAAAAAAATAAAAAAAAAAAAAAAATATATATATATATATATATATATATATATATATATATATATATATATATAGCCTAAACTCATAGGTTTTGACGCAGTTAAGCATAATTTGACATGTCATTAATTTCACAGACAACTCCATGTACATTTGTTTTGTGTTTTGTTTTGTTCCTCAACTGCCTTCATAAAAATTCCACGTGAATTGGACCACCATGGTGATTGTCATTTTGGTTTACACTCATATGAAATGATGCATCAAATAGGCTGCTATTTTTCTTGCAAGATAGTAATATAAGCTTTACAATATCAGGACCATGTTCAAGCAGCATTATTTGTCTGTTAAAAGAAAATAAAATGACAAGAATCACTATTGAATGATACCTGTATATATTTTAAAAACCTGACCTCATTTTGCAAACTGTCGCCATATTTATATATCAGTTTTAAGGGGGTACCGGTAGGACAGTTGAAGTGCTTTTTCTCCTGCTTGCATGTAAACATTTGCCTTAATGAAATATGTTCTAAATAGATTATTTATTGCCAGCAAAAATATTTTTCTTCAAATTATTTATGCTTGGCATCAAACAAATACACAGAAAATTACTTTATGAATTTCTCCTCTTCCAGTTGCAAAATATTTTCATATAAGACCTTATATTTATTTGAAAAGTAATATTGTGTATGCAATAGCATTTCAACCATATATCATACTTGTGAATAAATACATTAGGTGACACTGTAACAGAGAAGCATGTTTGATTCAGATGTAGCTGAGCATGTTTGATTCAGATGTAGCTGATGCATCTTTAAAGTTTTGAGCTTCAATTCAAAGGAACAAAATGCTTTAAGCATTTCTTTCAAAATGTTGACCATTCAAGGTTACTTGGTTGCAATTGTCCAAGAAGATACTGGAATTTCTACTTAAACACCTGGATGTGACCCTCGTACATGTATGTTGTTTTTCCCCAATAACGATGAAGCATTACAAAAAAGTTTCTACAAGTCCAAGAATAGGAAGAAACATGAAAGCGCATCAAATTAGATGTGCGTCAAAATACATGACAGGACGATATATATGTTTGGCTAAATATATGCGGGACCTTTTTGATATGCAGGTATGCAGCGGTGTCTGACAATCTAATACCATTTTTTGGGCTAGGCCAAAGAAGTTAATATGAAAATAGGCTTAGCCTAACTGCACAGATGAGTAACATACATTGGACCCTATTATTTTTTCGCACTCTGTATGCCTTTTTGTATTTTTTAAATATGCATAGAAAAAAGAAAAAAAAATCTAATACCCCAGCTATAGAACTGAGACTTTGGAATTCAAAATTCTCCAACTGAACTCATAGGTGTTAGTAACATACCTTGGACACAATATTTTTTTTTAAGCACCCTGTATGCCTTTTGTTTTGAAATATGCATAAATACCCTAGATATAAAACAGAGTCTCAGTTCTATATCTGGGGTATTTTTTTTTTTTTTTTTTGGACCTGGTGGTGACAATGTCTTGCAGCCTGACATTGCAGATCTGTCTGGTGATTGCTCTGTCATTTGCTGCAGATGCTGGAGATTTGGCTTTGTCAATGGCCAAGTCTAGCTGGAATGGAGCATTGTGCTCCACACACAAGAGCTGTACACAGGGCCATGTGTTTTGAAAGAGTGGCGTGAAGAAAGAACTGGTAGCGGTTTTCACACATGTTGTGGTTTGAAAGTTCATAGCCACCTGCTGCTGAGAGCATGTCTCTTGGGTAGCAAAAGGAAGCTACCACCTTAAGTTTGTCAGGTCTGACCTGGACTTCCTTCTGTGGTCTGCAGTTCCCCGGCACCTTGTACATCTGTAGTCAGGGTCTTTAGTCAAGCGCTTGAGCCTACTGCATTTCTTGTGCACCCAGTGCTTGCAGCCATTGCAGAAGATGTTGTTGCTGCCCACTCCACTGCGGAGTCCCACTCCCCCAAAAATAGGAGTCCCATTTTTTTTTTTTTTTTTTCATGACTCTCCTTTAATAGTGAGCATGTCCCCGCTTACTTCATTCTGATGGAGAATTAGTTTTCCTTATTTTCACATACTTTTTTGTGTTTTTTTTTACCAACTGATTTTGGTCTCTGCTTTGCTTTAAATATTCCGAGCAATGTGTGTAACCAACTGGTAGTCCCGCAAAACGTCATTTCAATGTTTACATTTGCACCGTGCTGCGATCAATACACGCTACGAAAAAATGTCCGGGACTTCTTCACTAGCTGAAATTTCGATCTACTGCTTTGATTTGCCGAAAAACTCTTGATAATTTAGTTCTATTTTAAATATGTGTCTGATTCATATGCATTTCTGACAAGAAAGTGCTCTATTATGCAACATGGTAATAGTTCGTTTTTCCCCCAAAACGGTTTCCCGCCACGCTGTCAAATGACGTTTCTCTTACGAGCACACGCTACCGTTACTTACATGCACGTGCTTTCTTTGTGCGGGAGCAATGGAAAACTTAAACAAAAACAGTCCCAAATCTTATACCGTCCACCGGGGTGCATCTGAGCAGTCCCATAAGACTCTTCACAGGGTTTATGGGATAGATTCTATGGAACTTGGGAAACTATATTTTTTTTAGTGACAAGCAGGAATATAAACCGTTTAGATGCGCAGCCTGATATCTAGCAAAGGGATAAAGTGCACTTGTCTAAGACACGTGTCGTCTTTTAACAGAAAAAAAGTAAGCGGGCGTTTTTGATGTTAGTGAGGAAAATTCAACGTCCGAAAATTTTTAATTGAAAAAAAAAAATGATTACTAAAACAAAAAATAAAAAAAAAAAAAAAACCCCGCCAGTCTCAAGGGATGAAATCATGATATCTGCGCGTGCATTTTCGATGAATCAATACACATTGAGGGAAGGGGTCGCATACCAGTGTCAGTCCATGCTTTAACTGCATGCTTTAATTACTCGATCGCTGAAGTGTGAACTGCCAACACCAAACTACCGCTTGCTTAGCAAATAACGGTATTGTCGCAGGTGTGAAAAGCACGCGGCGGATTACTACTGTTCTTTTAAGATGCTACTGACGGTACGAATAACACGTGGCGGACTTTAGACTTCAGTCAAATAATCCGACCATAATTAGTAGTAGTCCCACGGGAAAAAAACATGCGTCCGGCGGACTCGGCTTTGGGAATTTTTAGGAGTCCGGACGCTGATTTATGCGTCCCGGGACGCAGGATTCTGCGTCCCCGAGAACCCTGCCTTTCCTGTATTTACTCTCAGTCCTTTCTTCTCCATTGCTTCTTTCCAAGTCATGAGCCTCCTGACTCAGTCCTCAAGTGATTCAGCGATGATAACAAGGTCATCCGCATAGAGGTCCTCCCAGATGACCCCAGAGTCGGTGATTCAGCTAGATCAAAATTAGTTCCGGACATTTTGTCCAAATGGCAGCTTGTTCTTCAGGACATTTTTACATTCAGAGTTCTTGGAAACGCAGGATTACGCGTACTGGGACGCAAACTTTTTCCTGGGGACGCATAAATTTCATCATGTGGGAGTCCCCCGTACGCATGTTTTTTTGTCGGCATGCGTCAAAAATCCAGGAGCTGAGAGACAAATAAACACCCACAGATCAAAAGAGCTTTGATTCTACCGCGCCACGCTTACTGAGCTGCAGTAGGCGTGATCCATGTCATACTGTGTTGACCAATCCTTTAACTCGGACCATGTGTAGTGTGTAGTGAAGCGAAGTGTGAACGGTGATAGACAGGAAACGATATAATTAAAGTAATTACGCAAGAATCGGAGAATCGTTTTCAAATCACCCTGTTTTGACAATAGGAAATATTTTTATTTACATACTGAACTATGAATAGAATTGTTTGTCTGATAGTTTAACCGTTATTTTACGCACTGCAGACGACGAATATGACCATCTTCATTATCGTCTTCATGCTTTTGTACCTCGCATGACAAACTTCAGGAACCGTTGCAAGTATCGGACAAACAAATGACGTATTGTTTACCAGTGAAAAATTGTTCGCTATTACAAACTCACATTTAATCGGTAGCATAATTAAAGGTGAAAAAAACAGGTAAGTGATGTAAACAACATCGGAACTGCATGTCAAGTTAACGAACGGACGGCTGATTAGGAATGACAGAGAAAATAATTTTAATTGCTTTTGTTTGCGATTTGAGCAACATAAACTTGGAAGCTAAAGTCTTCGTTTTTCTTTACACTTTCTTACGTCTGTGTGTTCGAACATGAAAATGCCAAGATACCCATACCAACTGCAGTGATTTATTTACATTTTTATACCTACAGAGTCTACAAACCTACAAACCTGTCTTAAGCAGCCACCCATGGGAAGCTTAAAATGTGGCTGCTGAAGGCAGGTGGCTGCTTAATACAGTTCAAATATGTAAGTCTATGAATTTTCGGGCAACCTTCCACTGGCTGCTTAATACAGGTTGGCTGCTTAATAGAGGTGACCACTAACACAGGTTTGACTGTATTTTGTGAGTCCTATGACTCGCTCAGATTTAAAATGTCCCAAAGCAAAAATGTGAGTACGGAACTCGGGATGCGCAGGTAAAAAAAATCACTGCCAACTGTATAAAGAATAGTCTAGTACCCGTGTTATGTTTTATTTACTGAGTTTTTTTTTTTTTTTTCCTATGAAAATTACAATTCAAATGTGCTATAAACTATGTGCTTTTGGAGCATGCGACAGTAAATGTCCTAATAATTTGTATGGTGTTAAGTTTCTGGAATAAGACATGAGAGCAAACAGTACAGTCAATGATCCAACCAAACAGTACAGTCAATGATCCGACTACATCAGACTGATAATAGGATACATCAGATCAAGGTCTGTACTTCTTGTTATTCCAGGACATTTTAGAACATTTACTTTAGTAACTCAGCATTAGCTGGCCTCGGTGGCTCATTTGGATGCGCCGTCCGACTGGAGACCAGGAGGTCGCGGGTTCAACCCCCGTTGAGGCCGGCAACATTCTTTCGTGGAGATTGATTTTCTATGGTCAGTCTCTCCCTTCCGCTGATTCAAGAACGGCAGTTGTCAGTTTCTGGCGAAAGAATGTGCACAATACTGGTTAACCGCTAAGAGGACTAAGCCTGCCCAGTAAACGTGTAGTTAGGTAAACTGATCGCGCTTGACATGACCCCATTGGGTTGATTGGGCCGTAAAACCTCAACACAAACAAACTCAGCATTAATTTGCATCTACACATGTACTGTTTTTGGAAAAAATAAATATGACTGAGTTATATTGTCTCATTTTAATTAAAATCAGTCCATCAAAGAATTATTTAATATACTACCACACGGAGAGAAATGCGTGAATTTGTGGGACTCCCACTTTTCGGGATGGGACTCCCACTCTTTCCAGTGGGACTCCTACTTTTTGCAAGATGGGAGTCCTGAACTCCTGTTTTTGAAATCCTAGTGAGAGCTGTGACATTTTCTTGGACAAATTATAAAAGCTAGAAAATCCCTTTACTGTGGATTCAGTAGTGGGTGGGGCTGGCGTCATTATCGCCATTTCCCTTGCAGGATTCCGTTTGATAACTACTGGATTTCGGCATGAAAAATTTTGTTGCTTTCTAGGGAGCATTTTTGTGCGATGTTATGTCCAACCCTTTACAAAATCATGAGTATAATATTTCGCCTCGCACGGTGTCACATGTAAGGCGGTGGTGCGAAGGTGTCATGTATCTTATGTCACCAGGGCGTCCAGCTGATATTGGCTTACAGATGGGCAAGGCCTGCTATCCTTGTAGCAGGTAAGGGTAGTGAGGTAATTTTTTATTTCTTCTGTTTCTACACTTTCATTCCTGTTCCTCTTTCTTCCCTGTCCCTCTCTTTCATCTCTTCTGCTATTTTTTTTCCCTTTATCAGGGAGACGACACAAAATGACCCACAAGGGTTGACGTGTCGTTACACCCAAACACAGACCTAGTGTCACATGTAAACAAATCCAATGAGATCAAGGGAAGTAACTAAAACAGGATTTGGCCTTATCTACGTTTTGGCCAAACAAATTAGACTGGTTGACTCGCTTTGCAGACGCGAAGCTAACGGGCATTACCGAACATCACAAAAAATCAGTAATGTTTGATAAGCAGTCCAGTACATCTTAGTTTGACCAGTCATCGGTTGTCGTACAAGCTAAAGATCGGCATCAAAAAGAAACTGTAAACAACAGCAGAAATCCATATATTACAAAGCCAAAAATGGCAGTCAGACAATTTGTCCAACCAGGTCAGAAAAGTTTCGGACATCTGGAAATTTTGGCGGACTAAGTAAATTCACTGAGCAGGGATCATGGATATGTTTTATTCAGTGTCAATTTCTAAATACATAAGATGTTAGACTCTAGCGCTGGCCTCCAAGGCTCAATCGGATGCACGTCAGACTGGTGATCGGGAGGTTGGGGGTTCGACCCCCGCCGGGTTGGCAACATTGTCGTGGAGATTGATCATGAAATATTTTCTACCTCTCTCATTCTCTCCCTTCCGCTGATTCAAGAAGGGCACTTGTCAGTCTCTGGTGAAAGAATGTAGACAATACTGGTTAACCGTTTAGAGGACTGAGCCTGCCCAGTAAAAGTGTGGTTAGGTAAACTGACTGCACTCGACATGACCCCATTGGGTTGACCAGGTCGTAAAACCTAAACACAAACTAAATACAATCCGCTTTCATTTACTGACTCAGCATGTGGGTGCACTCCTATCAACTATGCTAAATCTTCAAGATAAATTAGAGCTTTGTTACTGATGGTTAGGGTATGTTTAACACAGGGTTAGATTGGTTGAGGGACCATACCTAACAGGGCTCTAGATAAGGTATTGGTTCAAAGTATTTTACCCCCTGCTTTAAAGCTTAATGCTTAAATGCCCATTTGCAGTGCTTACCGGGTAACGCTTAAAGCACCAAGCTTAAGTGAAGTATAGAAAGTTTTAACTTTTTCAATATGAACATATAACTGAGATAGAATTATAAAAAATGAGCAGTATATTCTATTTTTGTGGATTTTATCACTTTAAACACTGGCAAGTTGCTCACAAACGTTGGAATTTATTCAGTTTGTGAATTATTGACCAGTTTTTACACATTAATAAAAGCTGACCTTGGTGGCTCAGTTAGATGCACATCCGACTGAAGACGAGGAGGTTGCAGGTTCAATCGCAGCCAAGGTCGGTAACATTCTTTCATGGAGATAGATCATGAAATATTTTTACGGTCATTCTCTCCCTTCCGCTGATTCAAGAAGGGCAGTTGTCAGTTTCTGGCGAAAGAATGTGCATGATACTGGTTAACAGCTTAGAGGACTAGGTCTGCCCAGTAAACTTGTGGTTAGGTAAACTGACCACGCTCGACATGACCCCATTGGGTTGACTGGTCCGTAAAACCTCAACACAAACACATTTATAAAATCTTCAATGATGAAAATCGATTTGCCTACTTAAGAATTAACCCATCTTTGTTGGGAACCCCTCAAAAGAGTATTTGGCAAATAGTGTAGACCTTGATCAGATACCACAGAATGATAGTGTAGACTACAATTTTTACATTAATTACATAAATTTCTATGTAATATAGAAGTAATAAAATTTTAGGAGACATCATGCTGTTTGAAATCGACCAGACCAAAGAGTTGTGGTAGAGGAGTCCACTTGATGTTAACCCTTCTCATGCTGAATAAATTAAGATGCCACGCCCACTTCTAATTACCAGCCAGTCAGATTACTTGATCTGGGTTTTTGATAGAAATTCACATACTGAATGACAAACAGTGCAGATCCAGATCAGTTGGCTTTTTCAGAAGCCAACTGATCTGGATCTACACTGTTTGCTAAGACAGGGCATGTCGTGCTTAGCAAGAGAAGGGTTAATAGTTTAATGCCCACGTATTCCGTTGTTTGACAGTTAATGTACACAATCCTGTATTATGTTTTCAGCTGCTGATCATCTACGTATTCAGCCTGCAAGGCATTGTAAAGTGATCAGGTATGTAGAATTTAGCATTTATTAAATCCATAAATGCCTCAGTGTCCCGTAAGAGACATTAGCAAATAGTGTTGATCCAGATCACATGCTGCAGAAAGTGGAATCTGATCAGGGTCTGCACTCTTTGTGTTCAATAAAAATTACTGCAGTGATGGTAATGCTTAAAACAAACCAGACGCCCTTTAGATCGGAAATGAACTTGTCCAAAGAGAGCGATCGATATATATATATATCGAAGAGTTCACTAGGCATGATTGGGTCAATATATCGTATTTTACTTAGATGAAATTGTCTGAAGCAGGGTTTGAGAAACTGGCAAATGCAAATATGTGCAACATTTCATTTTATACCCTGCCACACGATAGTGGCAGGGTATTATGGTTTCACATTGGACTTCCATGTGTCTCTCCCTCAGTTGTCTGTCCATCTGTCCATTTTTTGTTTCCGGATGATAGCTTGAGTAAACATCAATGGATTTACACCAAACTTGGTCTGTATATTGATATTGTAGAGATCTGGTTTGGGATTGCTTATGGGCAAATTTTGTCAAATTTTGACAGTTATCTGCGACACGATAATGGCAGGGTATTAGTTTAACGTTTCTATTTATTTTTTCTATTATCTGATAGGTTTATGGATTTTGCTGATCTCGGGGGGTTTTGGCAAATTCAGATGGTAGTTTTGAAAGTTAGTTTTGTTTATTATTTATCCTAAATGCAGTAGGAAGTTTGATGCTCATTTCAGCTAATGCTGAATGAATTAACCCTTGTCCTGCTGAACCCAGATATACCCTGCCTTTACAAACAGTGTAGATTCAGGAAGCCAACTGATCTGGACATGCACTGTTTACCATTATGTGAATTTATAAAAATTATCCGGATCAAGTAATCTGATTGGCTGAAAATTAGAAGTGGGAATGGCATTTTAATTTATTCAGCAGGGCGAGGGTTAAGATGCCATACTGACTTCTAATTGTCAGCCAATCAGATTCCTTGATCCAGATTGTTGATATTCACATAGTAAATCATTTGGCTTCCACAGATCTGTATCTACACTGTTTGCAAAGGCAGGGTACATGTATATCCAGGTTCAGCTGGACAGGGATTAACGAATTATGACTTACATGATGAATAAAGCAAATGCATAAGTTGAGTTTCACTTACACCTAGATAAAATTACTTCCAACAAAATGCCTTTTTGCTAAAGCAAACATCATAGACCCTGATCAGTATGTTCATGTATCAGTCAGGATTTGTATTGTTGAACAGCCACTGCAATGGCCAGGCATTGCATGAAATAGGTAAATGCTTAACCCTTGTCTTGCTGAATAAATTAAGATGCCACACCCACTTGTAATTTCCAGCCTATCAGATTACTTGATCCAGATTTTTGATAGAAATTCACATATTTAATGACAAACAGTGCAGATCCAGATCAGTTGGCTTCTTCAGAAGCCAACTGATCTGGATCTACACTGTTTGCTAAGACAGGGCATGTCATGTTCAGCAAGAGAAGGGTTAATAGCCCATGCAGACGCATCTTGGTGGCTGAGTGGTTAGTAGTATTCCTAACTTCAGATCACAGGCTCCAGTTTTGAATTCTGCTAGAGGTGGAATCCTGCTCATCACTGGCACTTCATTATACAGAGCCTTCATTTTCACCCATCATCTCTATATTACTCCAACCCTTGTCCTGCTGAATAAATTAAGATGTCACGCCCACTTCTAATTTACAGCCAATTAGATTATTTGATCTGGATTGTTACTATAACTTCACATACTTAAACTATTTGCAAACAGTGGAGGTCCTGATCGGACACCGCACTGTTTGCCAATTACCCATTTAGGGGTCTCCAGATGACAAGGAGTTAATGTCGAAAGGGCTGTAGAACACCAAATCTTCATCATTTACAGCAAGTATATCTTCATATGATCTTGGCATGCTTAACTTGACTGCAATAAAGTACATTTTTCATCATGAATCATATCAACCAGCACACAAAATCTACAATAAGACCTGTGTGACCAGCAAAGAGTCAGATCAGGCTGTATATCTATCCGAAAGCCATAGAAAACACATGGAAATTCATGGTGTCTATTATCCTTTATTTAATTTTGCGCTTTGCTAGAAGTTCAGCATATCATACACACAATAGTCCTAGTAGACACATAATTATGATTATTTGTGTTATGGATAATTTGGTTGTCAATGCAGCATTGTTGAGAACTCCCCATGGTAAGGGTTGAAAATGGGTGGTTATGCATTAGATCTAAATAAATAAAAACAAAACTTACAGCTCTAATGCGTAACCACTTGTTTTCGACCCTTACCATAACGATTTCTCAAAAATAGCATGCTAAATGTGAATATTTTTTTATTTCAGAGATTGTGGTACTGTGTCAGTGTGTGGCTTGTGTACGGAGGTGGTGCGGTCACGTCAGCAGGGACTAGTTTGTAGATCCTGTACTCGGCCATTTCATCGGATATGTACCCGTGAGTGTCACATTCATTTTCAGTTCTATTATACATGTGACATTGCTGTCATACATGTGACATTGTTGTAATACATGTTACATTGCTGTCATACATGTGACAGTGCTGTCATACATGAGACAGTGCTGTCATACATGTGAGTGCTGTCACACATGAGACAGTGCTGTCACATGAGACAGTGTTGTCATGCCTGGACTTATGTCGCGCTCCGTTTATATCGCGATAGCGAACTCTGGACCCCGAGGACCGCGATATATTGGAGCTTTACTGTACTTTGGAATTCCTAAGTAGACATTTTAACCCTTGCCCTGCTGAACCCAGATATACCCTACCTTTGCAAACATTGAAACATTGAAACAGTGTTGATCCAGATCAGTTGGCTTCTGAAGAAGCCAACTGATCTGGATCTGCACTGTTTGCCATTAAGTAGGTGAATTTATAGCAAAAATCTGGATCTAGTAATCTGATTGGCTGAAAATTAGAAGTGGGTGTGGCTTCAGCGGGACAAGGGTTAAAATACTCAATTATTCCATTAGATGTTTCTTTAAAAGTTCAGCTACCCTAATGAAAATTACAGTACTCAATTAACCCATTGTAGACTGAATGAACATTCCCACTCTATATTTTGGAAAATTCTAATTTTGATTTATTTTCTTTTAGATATTTCGAGAGTAAAATGGTTCAATTATTTGAGAACTGTGGAGATCCTGATCAGATTCAACTTTCTGCAGCATTTGATCTGGGTCTGCACTGTTTGCCAGTTACCCCTTTAGGGTCTCAAGACAACAATGGGTTAAAGTGAAAACAAAATAATTTTGTTCAAAAGCTCACCATATTTGGACAGACGGGCCTGTGCAAACAGTGTAGACCCAGATCAGATGCTGCAAAATGTGTCTGATCAGTGTCTGCGCTGTTTGCCATTCTGTCCTGCAGCTTTTATACAGATCAACAGGTAATGTAAAATGTACTTGTCCAAACTTTAATACAGGTACATGTATGCTAAGGAGTCGAGGTGTCCAAATATTATTGTTTACAGTATCTAGAGCACTGGTTCACCACTGGCTTGTGGCATAGGTCTGGATAAGAATGGATATCATGTCAATAGTTTTCTTACTACTTGACAAAATCATATGTTGTGGTACTCATTTGAAGCCCCTCGCTAAAGAGTTTCAAATGAGTACACACAACATATGTTTTTGTTGAGAAATAAGAAAAAATTAAGCTACCTTATCAACAGCTATGAACCATTAACCCTTGTCCTGCTGAAACCGGAAATACCATGCCTTTGGAAATAGTGTAGATCCAGATCAGTTGGCTTCTGAAGAAGCCAACTGATCTAGATCTGCACTGTTTGCCATTAAGGATGTGAATTTACATCAACAATTTGGATCAAGTAGTCTGGTTGGCTGAAAATTAGATGTGGGTGTGGCTTAATTTATTCAGCAGGACCAGGGTTAGTATTTGTTGAATTTACTCAAAGCGGGATTCTAATTACAAAGTTTGTAATGATATTGCTTGACCTGATTGATGTAATTATTAGTCTTTGGTCCACGTTAACCCTGCCATGCTGATTAAATTGAGATGCCACACCCACCTCTAATTTTCAGCCAATCAGATAATTTGATCCAAGTTGTTGATACAAATTCACATAATGCCAAACAGTGCCTATCTAAATCAGTTGGCTTCTTCAGATCAGAAGCCAGGGCCCAGTTGTTCAAAGCTAACGATGTCGTTAGTTAACGATTCATTTAAATTTACATCGAGTGATACGCAAATATGCTGAAATTTTTTGCTGAAAAAATGTGAGTGTGCAAAAGCTACTCACATTTTTTCAGCAAAAAATATCAGAATATTGTATATTGAATCCGCTGAAACAGTTAACAAAATGACCCTTAACGAGCTCGTTAAGCTAACGACGCTTTGAACAACAGGGCCCAGATGATCTTGATCTACACTGTTTGCAAAGACAAGGCATATCTGGGTTCAGCAGGACAAGGGTTAATTCATATATGCTTGGTGGACTCCTCTGTCTCTTTGGATAGGTTAATTGTCAATTTAAGGGATGTCAGGTTCATTTATTTTTGAGTGTTTTAATTTTATTAGTTCTCATTTTTAAAGCAAACAGCTGGCCTCGGTTGCTCAGTTGGATGCACGTCCGACTGGTGATCAGAGGGTTACGGGTTGGACCCCCGCCAAGTCGGCAACATTCTTTCATGGAAATTTAACCATGAAATATTTTCTGTAGTCATTCTCTCCCTTCCACTCATTCAAGAAGGGCAGTTGTCAGTTTCTGGCAATAGAATGTGCACAATACTGGTTAACAGCATAGATGATTAAGCCTGCCCAGTAAAAGTGTGATAGCGTGGTGGTCGGGTTGTGCAAAAATGTCATGTATCTTGTGTCACCGGGACGTTCAACTGATATTGGCTTGCGGCTGGGCAAGGCTTGCTATCCTTTTAGTAGGTAAAGGTAGAGGGAAATCTGATTTATTTCTTCTGTTTCTTCGCATTCATTTTTGTTCCTCTTTCTTCCCGGTTCCTCTTTATCTCTTCTATCTTTTCTATCTAATTTCTCCTTTTCTCTGGGAGACGATACAAAATGACCCACAATGGTTGATGTGTCATTAAACCCCAACACAATCAAAAATGTGTGATAGGTAAACTGACTGCGCTCGACAGGACCTCATTGGATTGACTGTGCCATAAAATCTCAACAGACTTTAATGCAAGCAGTGTAGAGCCAGATCAGATGACAGATTCTGCAGTATCTGATCCTGATTTACACTATTTGCCCATGTCCCTTTCTGCGGCTCTAAACATGAATAGGTTAATCACATATAGTCTATGAATCTGCTTATAATAATTTTTAAACAAAAGATTTTCTGCTTGTTTGTTTTTGGTGGAGATTATGAAATATTTTCTACAGTCATCCTCTCCCTTCCATTTATTCAAGAAGGGCAGTTCTGTTTCTGGTGAAACAATGTGCACAAGTAATGTACATGACCTTAAAAGTGTTTTTGAGGCTGCTAAAACCAACCAACTGACCAAACTGAAATCACACTTGCAGTCTGAGTCTTCACTGTTTTTCTTTCTACAAGTGTTCTTATTTTCAGCGATGAACCAGGCTGAGTACAGGGTCCACAAGAGAGGTACGTTTTAGGATATCTTAAACTTGGGATTGGAATGAGCTATTGTGATCACTCCCTGTCCATCATCTGTACATCTATCTGTCCATCCACACCTTTGATCGACTTCCTCTGAAACCCCTAGGCCAAATATCTTCAAACTTCATGTGGAGCCTTTTGTTAAAGGAGGCTGAAAAATTTGTACAAATAGTCACTATCCGTTAAGATGGCTGCCATGCCCATATATGGTAAATATGATAAAAACACTTAAAATTCTACAAAAGACTTCCTCTTCAGAACCAAGAAAGCTTTGAGGCTGAATCTTGGTACATAGCATCAGGGACAACTTCTACAACGTTTTTTCAAAATATGATCGGAGGTTGACCTATAACTTTTTTTCACAGCAAGGTCAAATTCGCATTTCTATGCATTTGTATGTAGAAAATATTGAAAAATCATTTTCTCAATGTATTAAAACTAATGGCTGAAACTTACAATGAATAATCAAAGTAGCAAACCCTAGAATATAAACTTTGTCCCGGGTTATCTGCCCTTGCCCCTGGGCTATATACATGTATAAAATTGCGTAATCATTAAACATCTTCGTCTCTGAAACCACTGGGCCAGTTTTCTTCAAACTTCATGTAGAGCCTTGTTAACCCTTGTCCTGCTGAATAAAAAGAAGCCACACCCATTTCTAATTTTCAGCCAATCAAATTACTTGATCAAGGTTGTTGATATAGATTCACATACTGAATGGCAAACAGTGCAGATTTAGATCAGTTGGCTTCAGAATCCAACTTATCTGGATCTACACTGTTTGGAAAGGCAGGGTATATCTGGGTTGAGCAGGACAAGGGTTAAAGTGGATTGAAAATCTATACAAGTGACTACCATTTGTGAAGTAAGATGGCCGACATGGGTACTCATTTAGGAAGCACTTAAGTGATTCTAAAGAGGACCCATGACCTATTTTTTTTTTTTTGGTTGAGAAATAAGAACTGTTATGTAGATACCCCCTCTTATCTGTACTTTCTGTAGCTATATTACTTTCTTTTATATTAGTTCCTGTCTTAGGACGTGTATTTTCATCCACAACACTAGTTGAACAGATTCATTTTAGTTTTGGGTATTTGTCATTTTCAATATATTTGTTTACCCATAACAGATCTAAATGTGGGTAGAATTCCACAGAGGAAAAAGACATTGGGAACAGCAAAGATCCAGATAGTCAGCAAATTTGAATTTTTTTGGGTCATAGTAGTCAGCTGCATGCAGTTTTGCAAATGGACAAAGGCACAGATAAGCATGTGTAGCCTACCATTTAGTCTAGCATTGTTCATACATGTAAGAAGTAAGGCTGGCTGATCGGAGCTAAAAAGATAATCGATTATCAAGTCCTGCCATTGTGATCGATAATCGATAAGTAATCACTGAAGATTTGGTCATAATTTTACCTGTCTGGGCATGACTCTCACCATTTGTTATACTTTATTGTATGTATTTGGGCAGACAGGCCTGAGCAAACAGTGAAGACCCTGATGAGATGCTGCAAATGTGATGTCTCATCAGGGTCTACACTGCTTGCCACACATCCAGCTATTTTTAGACACAACAGTGGGTAGTAAACGGTACTTGTTAAAAGTTTAGATTAAGTACGGTAAGGAGTTGAGGTGTCTGAATACTAAGGGTAAGTACGGTAAAGTAACAAACACAGAAATCAAATGATCGATTATTAGCAAATCAGTAATGATAATCATTTTAGTAACAAACACAGAAATCAAATGATCGATTATTAGCAAATCAGTAATAATAATCATTTTAGTAACAAACACAGAAATCAAATTATCGATTATTAGCAAATCAATAATAATCATCTTTGTGGAATTTATCAATCAATCGATTATCTGTGCCAGCCATAGTAATAAGGCCATTGAACTACAGTATAAAGAGCAGCCTCGGTGGCTCATTTGGATATGCTTCCAGCTGGTGATCAGGCAGCTCCGGTCTCGATCTCCACTGGGTTCTACAACATTTTTAAATTGAGATAATGAAATATTTTCTATGGTCTTTTTCTACTATCTGATGATTAAAGGAGGGCAATTCTGTTTCTGGCATAAGAAGAATGTGCACAGGTACTGGTCAACAACTAAGCCTGTCCAAGAAAAGTATGGACAAAGGTAAACTGATCGGCTCAAGATGACCTTAATATTGTTGACTAGGCTGCTAAAATCCAAATCGAACAACCAATTGCACAATTTTTCTGAAAAGGATCATTTTTGAGGCAGAAAACCTGTAGCTACAGTAAAAGCCTTTTTTTTTTTTCATCAAAAAAGTATTATTTTTCTTACTCTCCATATAAACATAAAAGTTGTCAGTAGTCTTTAGTGAGGCACTTCTAATGGGTACCCATAACATGTCTTCATGGAGAAATAAAGAAAAAATATTTTTCTAGAATGAAATTTATCAAATAAATTGAGGAACACATTTGCAGTTAATAAATTTTGTATTTAGGATCTTGACAGGTGACATGGGTCAGATTCCCTGCCTGAGAAATATTTTCATCTAAACTGATATTCTTAACACTCAGCATGCTTTGAGCAAGTTTCTGCAGATGAAAAATTGACAGTTTTCTTTTTTTTTTTCAGAAAGCAGGACTTAACATTTCAAGCAACTTTGTCACATCACGAAAACATGCCTATATAATTTTGACCCCCTTAAACCCCACTTTTATATAGTAAAACTGGGGTTTACAGGGATATACATTATTTTTTTTATTTCTGCGCAAAAACATAGATTGTGGGTACTCGTTAGAAATGCCTCACCAAGGCAGTTCTAACGAGCACCCACATTCTATGGTTTGAGCAGAAATATGAAAAATATCAGAGTTTTTTATCTGACAATTTTCAGTTTTTTGAGGCGAAATTGTCTGTAAATTTGAATAGGCATGTTTTCGTAATGATTTGCTGGAAATGTCTAGTTATATTTTTAGGAAAAAAAGAAAAATATTTGACAATGTCGTTGTCAGAAAGTTTTTCCCAGCAGGCTAAATGTTTTTTACAGTTGATTTGTATGCTCTTGTTCTATTTCAGAGGGGACCCTCAATGAATGGACATGTCAGCATTGTGGTAAGTATATATTACAAAATCACAATTCTAATGTTTTCAAATGGATGTTATGCTAAAGACAAATTCTCCAGAAAATTTGTTCTATTTGCAATATACAGGGCCCCAAGGGGAACCTTTAAACCTTTAAAAACCTGTAATTTTGTTGAAATCCTTTAAAACCTTAAATTTGGCTGAAAAACCTGTAAAAACCTGTATTTTGATGAGAAAACCTTTCTATTTGGCAATTTGTTACTGCAAGAGAAGGGCAGAGGAAATACATAGCATTTAATAACAGCAAATAATGGTTCTCTGAGATTCATATGTTCCTAAACAGAAATGCAAGTTAATATTGTCTTTACCATTTAAAGATAAAAATATCAGATTTTCTTGGCAATTTTTCTCCCTAGTTTGCTTAAGAGGTGATGTCACGGAGTTCTTTTCCTTTGGATCTGGCAAGAAATTTAACTGTTATTAAATGCTCTTTATTTTGTACAAATTTCATCCTGAAACACCTTTATTTGGCTGAAAATAGCCTTTATAAAAAACTTTATTTTTAAGAGAGCCTGTTAGTGGGCCTGAATATATCTTTAATTGAGCTGTGACCTATCCCAGGTAGATTTTAAATATACTGAAAGGAAAAAGAAACGCAGGGTAAATTTTATTCCTAAATTTCATTCAAGTTTGAAAAAGTTTGTTAAATACTTTACTATGATTACAAAATGGTACATGTATGGAACAAAAGTTCTAAATTTCATTGGTTTGTGATCAACAAGTCACGAGTTATTGAAGTTCATTGGTAGCTACCCCCCCAAATCTTGAAATCAAAATCAAACTGAAAATCAATATCGGGTGTGCCCCCCTCTTGCTGCCGTTGCTGCCCTAATTCTCCTTTGGATAGAGTTAACCAAAGCATTGACAGTTCGCATCGGGATGTTATTCCATTCATCGATCAACGGATTCCCTAGTTGTGCGAGAGTTGCGGGGGGATTTCGGCGCTTCCTAACCCTTTGTCCAGCTCATCCCACATGTGCTCTATTGGGGTCAAATCTGGACTGTACGGTGGCCATGCTAGTGGTGCGATGTTATTGTTTGCCAGGAAATCCTGAGAAAACTCGGGCAACATGTGGTCGGGCATTGTCCTGCTGCAGACTCGGATTACGTTGTTGCACAAGCGGGACTGCAGCAGGACGCAAGATCTCATCCCTATACCTTACTGTGGTCATATTGCCCGCAGCAATAATCAACTGTGATTTTATCCCGTGAGCAATACCTCCCCAGACCATAACGGAGCCACCCCCAAACCGATCCCGTTCGACAACACAGGCATCGGCAAAGCGTTCTCCGTGACGTCGGTACACACGACGTCGACCATCTGCGTGATAGAGAGTGAACCTGGACTCGTCCGTAAAAAGAACTCGTCTCCACTGCCTCATTGGAAATAGCCTGGGCGCATGGGCCGTCAACCACGCCATACGATGCAACCTACGTGCCTGGGTCAGAGGCAGACCAACGTAAGGACAACGGGCTCGAAGACCAATCTCACGCAATCGACTTCCAACAGTCTTCGGAGAAATTTGTCGATTATGAGTACCTACTGTATTAAGGGCAGTTTCGGTAGCAGTGACATGACGATTCCGCAAATGTGCCAGACGGATTGTCCTGTCTTGACGTTGCGACGTCATGCATGGACGCCCAGACCGCGGTCGGTCTGCTAAATGCCCTGTCTCCTTTAAACGTCTAACAAGACGTTCAGTTGTTGAGATGTTAACCCCAAAATGATTAGCAACTTGCTGTTGCCTCTGACCCTGCATCAGCAACGCAATTGCCCTACCCCTCTGAACATCAGTCAATCGTACCATGATTGAAAAAAAGTTCAAAGTAGCGTAAAAATGAAAAGAAAAATCGGTAAAAGAATCAAAGAGCGTTGTGTATCGTTGAAGTGTACCAAATGGTGTGAGGAAATCTTGTGCTGAAGGTTTAAACATGCTTGTTGTGCACAAAATTTTGGCTTTCCGTATTGTCCGTGCAATGCACTGTGTAGTGCACAGTTGAATAATTTCACACGATGGGTAGATAGCACATCGACCAAAGACTCGTATACCCGCGGTTCACATTCACAGGACAATCTGTAAAAGTGTATGGCTATAGTAAACACCGTAAAAAATGGTTAAAATAAGAAGGAAAAAACTCTACCCTGCGTTTCTTTTTCCTTTCAGTATATAACACCTTTTGGTTGCATAAGTGAAAGAAAAAGAAAAATGAGTCTTGTATTATCTATACTCACAAAAAAAAGTAACAAATTTTGTAATATGGAGTTCTTCAGAACCTGATTGAGAACATAAATAATTTTTGTGAAACTTACTTTATTTAGCTCACCTGAGCTAAAGGCTCGGTACTGTTCAGGGTGAGCTTTTGTGATCACTTGCCATCTTGTCATTCATCTGTGAACACCATTGAAGGACTTCTCCTCTGAAACCCTTAGGTCTTCAAATTTCACATTGAGCCTTTTTTATGGAGACTGAAAATTTGTTCAAATTTTCATGGTCTGTTAAAATGGCTACCATGCCCATATATGGTAAAACCGTAAAAAATCAGAACCAAGAAAGCTTTAAGGCCAAAGATATATAGCATCAGGAACTCAAGGTCTACCAAGTTTTTTGAAATGATGATCATAGATAAACCTTTGACTTTTTTTTTTATAGAAAGGTCAAATTTACATCCCCATGCATTTGTATGGGGAAAATATTGAAAAGTCATTTCCTGAAAACCTATTGAAGACTAATGGCTGAATCTTACAAGGTATGATTAAATTATTAAATTTTTTTTTAGTTACAGTCCAAATTTTGTCCATCGGGGGGTCATCTGCTCTTGCCCCTGGGCTATATACATGCTAGTCCAACAAGTTAGACGTACACATGCACCCTTTTATTGGTAATTCCTTTTTATAGATATGCATGCATTCCTACGAATAACAAAAACATAAATAACAGTATATAAATGTGAAATATGAACATTTGGAACACAAACTCTCATGGATGGGAATACATGCATGAAATTGTGTAAAGTGTAAATGTCTTCTCCTCTGAAGCTGCTTGAGCAATTTTAACCCAATTTCACATGGGGCCATCTGTTGAAAGGGTATTTGACAATTTGTTTGAATGGTTCTGCACCATTAAGAACCTTTGAACAGGACGGCTGCCATGTCCATGTATGGTAAAAACACTTAAAAACCTTCTTCAGAACCAAGAAAGCTTTGAGGCTGAATCCTGGTATTTTGCATCAGGGACTCAAGGTTTACCAAGTTTGTTCAAATAATGGTATTAGGTGTTTGAAATTCTCTGAGGAATATGTGAATTGCTGACCTTGCTTATAAAAGAATTTTGCTTGAGGAAAGACCAGCTTTATTTTTTGTTGTTTTTTGTGAACATACAGCATTTCTTTGACAAAAGCATTATTTTTGAGTATGAACAACTCAGAGTGAAAATTCTGTGAATAATTTTTGCAAATAGTTCTAAAATACACTGCATATACCCAAGATTTTCACAATAAGCTGGTACTGGCACAGTGGCTCAGTGGTAGAGCGTCCGCTTTGTGACCGGGAGGTTGCGGGTTCAATCCCCGGCCGGGTCATACCAAAGACTTTAAAAATGGTACTAGCTGCTCTTTCGCTTGGCGCTCAGCATTAAGAAAGTAGAGCTAGAACTGGTCAGCTCAGTGTCAGTATAATGTGACTGGGTGGAATATCATGTCAAAGTGTCTGGGGCGTGATATTTCAGTGAGGCAGCACTCTAAAAGTGAGCATTGAGCTCCCTGCCACATCCAGACACCGTCGCGATATGACTGAAAAAGGTTGAAAGCGACGTTAAGCCCAAATCAAACAAAAACAAACAATAAGCTGGCTATTCCAGGTAGATATTCACTCAGAAATGCCAACCTCCATGGCACAATTGCGGATTCAACACCCACCGCGTCTGCAACATTCTTTTGGGGAGATTTGATCATGAAATATTTTCTACATTTCTACGGTCATTCTCTCCCCTTCTGCTTATTCAAGAACGGTAGTTGTCAGTGTTTGGCGAATGAATGTGCAGAATATTAGTTAACTGCTTAAGAGGACTAAGCCTGCCAGCAAAAGAGTTGGTGGCTCAGTTGGATCTGCGTCAGACCAGTGATCAGGAGGTTGCAGGTTCAACCTCCGCTGCCGGGGTGGTCGGATGGTGCGAAGGTGCTGTGTATCTTACATCACCGGGGCGTCCAACTGATATTGGCTTACAGTTGGGCAAGGCCTGCTATCCTTGTAGTGGGTAAGGGTTGAGGGGAAATGTTTTTATTTCTTCTGTTTCTTCACTTTCATTCCTGTTCCTCTTTCTTCGCTGTCCCTCTCTTTCATCTCCTCTACTCTCTCTTCTATCTCTTTTCTCCCTTTCGCTGGGAGACAACACAAAATGACCCTCAAGGGTTGACGTGTCGTTAAACCCCAACACAATCAATCGACCGCCGCTGGGTCGGCATCAATCTTTTGTGGAGATTGATCATGAGATTTTCTACGGTTATCTCTCCCTTCAGCTGATTCAAGAAGGGCAGTTGTTAGTTTCTGGCAAAAGAAAGTGCACTATACTAGTTAACTGCTTAGAGAACTAATCCTGCCTAGTAAAAGTGTGGTTAGGTAAACAGACCGAGCTTGACATGACCACATTGGGTTAACTGTGCTGTAAAACCTCAACATAAACAAACAAGAGTGGTTCCCTAACCTGATCACACTCGACATGACACCATTTGGTTGACTGGGCTGTAAAACTCGGCACAAACAAAACAGATCACTCAGAAACATTAAATAATATTTGTGCGGGCCCCCGTAGCCTAGTGGATAAGAGAGTTGACTCTTAATCCATTAGGTTTCTCACCGCTGTGGTTCGAGCCTAGCTCGGGTCATATGTGGGAAAGCCAAGTTCTGCTTACGGATGGTCAGGTGGTTTTTCTCCGGGTACTCCGGTTTTCGCCCACCTTCGATGAACGATCGGCTCGATATAAGTGAAATATTCTTGAAAGGGCCGTAAAACCCAAATCAAAAAAAAAAAAAAAATAAATAATATTTGTATATTTTTGATATAGTATCAGTTTAAAATTATTTTAGATACTTATGAAGAGAAATGAAAGGTGAATTTGCAGTGTAATTTAGATAATGATGGTTTGACAATGGCTCTAGAGCCGGCCTCGGTGGCTCAGTTGGATGCGCCGTCCGACTGGAGACCAGGAGGTCGCGGGTTCAACCCCCGCCGAGGTCGGCAATATTCTTTCGTGGAGATTGATCATGAAATATTTTCTACGGTCATTCTCGTCCTTCCGCTGATTCAAGAAGGGCAGTTGTCAGTTTCTGGCGAAAGAATGTGCACAATACTGGTTAACCGCTTAGAGGACTAAGCCTGCCCAGTAAACGTGTGGTTAGGTAAACTGACCGCGCTCGACATGACCCCATTGGGTTGACTGGGCCGTAAAACCTCAACACAAACAAACAATGGCTCTAGAAAACCTGTTAGTCTAGCAAGCATTACATGGGTGAATTTTTTTCAGTATGATTACTGAATTCAGTACTGGGATGATTTTTCATCCTAGATAAAAGATAGGGAAAAACTTATTTTCAGTATCAGAAATTAAAATATGGATTTTCAGTATTGGAGAATACTGGAACTGTCACCAATGGGGTTATGGGGACCTCACTGTCTTCTGCAAATGGGTATCTGTATATTTTTATGCATTTCTTGAGAGGGTTTAACTTTTTTTGTCCAAGTGCTATGTAATGAGGATGGTGTCCAATGTAACAGATCAATTTTAATGTATTAAATTATATAGAACCTCCTGTCCATCAAACTGCCTACACTGGATTCATTTTCTCATATCTTGGTTGCTTACACAGCCATTAGAGTAATTTTAATCTGATGTAAAGCATTATTTTGGAATATAAAGTGAATGATTTTTTTTTTTTTCAGAAGCTGTGTGTGATCCTCCTTTGAAGGAGATAGAAAGAACCGAGCGCACCACCTCACAGGATGGTATTTTGTGGGGATTAGTAAAATCCTCTGTCCAATTCCTTAAACAGACTGCTCAATATTTTTCATCTTTCTTATATTTTTGGTAGGGATCTTAATTTATAAATTCTTTTCCTGGTTAGCTTTACATATATTTTGGTTGACTTTTTTAAGTTTTTCAAAATTTAAGGCAGCAAAAAATTTACTGTTCTATGGAAATTTCAAAAGCAATAATAAATCTGTTTCAGGATAACTGCTAACAAAGAGATGGACAGGGTATTCAATTATTTCATTTAACTGTTAATCCCTTGGATTTCAACAGCATCAGATGATATTTTTCTGTTTTCCTTTTCTTAGAAAATATGGTTTTGGCATTTCTTGTATATTGTCTCTACAAGTGCACAGTTCCTTGCAGACACAAGACAGAGCTGCTCAGTCTTCAGGAAACATGGATAAACTAAGGTTTGACTCTTCCTGTGGGAAGATTAGTACCTTGCCTGTTTTAACTAGGATCTCCTTGGAAAGGACTCTGTTCAGTTAGAGCTTTTTTATATTGTTCATCATATAAGGTCCATACTTTGTCTTTTTTTCCCCTAAGTTTTATCCATCTGCTTTCTCCAAAACTTAGTCTTACAGTATTGTCCCATTTCAGACGTAAACAGTGCAACACCATACCCAGCTCCTCTATGAAGGAGCTGCCCATTTAAATATTATGCTCTTCTAGAGCAGTGGATAAGTTACGGTTTTAGAATTGTCTGGGCTCTTCTGGAGCCCTGGATAGGCCAAGGTTTGAATCTTCCTGCGGGAGGATTGGCAACATCCAGGCAATAACTGGGATGTCGTTCTGGAAGGTGCCCAGTTTTTGTTTACATTTCATTTTACAAATTTTTAAGCATCAGTCTTCCTTGCTCAAACTCTGTCTAACAATCTTGTGTCTGTACTTTTGTATGCATTGCATTTAACACCATAGCTGACAACTGTATGTCCTCCACCATACAGTACTCAGGTATGGTTTATGGCTACATCTGAAATGTTGGATGTGCCCATTTCAGTATGGCAGAGTTAGGTAAGGTGTGAAAAGTAAGGTTGTGTTCAGAGTTCAGTCCCAAAAGCTCAAACTTCCAAAGAGATGACCCTTGTTCTGGTGGGCTGATAGTTTGATTAGGTAAAAGTTCCTATGAGGTGATTATCAAAAACTTGGTTGTCTCACTTTAAATCACCCAGAATATAATTTACATTTTTTAGATCTAAAGTGATTGGCCTTTTTTTTTTATAACATCTTTAAGCCCTACTGTTATTTTAACAGCTGTTCCTAACAGGTTTAAATTGTCATTGTGGCATAAAATATGGGGTTTGTCATTGGGTCTTAAATGTGGGTTGTAACACCAGGTTTGTGTAATGAAGCTGCTCTAATTACTGCTTGTTATCCAGTTTGTAGCACCACTAGTTGCACTAAGGTGTTTTGATCAATGACTGAAATTCATTCACTAGAGTATAACACATTTACAGTAACAATTGAATGTTGTAAGTGTTTACCCAATAGGTCCCAAGGTTGCCTCTCCATTGTTTGGTTTTCTGTGGAGTGCTGTTTTGTGTCATTTTATGGTTATTAAACCTTGTCTAGAGCTGTGTACCATGATTATGGCCTGTCTGGAGTATCTTCATTTTTTTTTTTTTTTTCATTCTAACAATCATTATTTGAATACCCTGCTTTCCTATAATCTTGCAACACTGATGCAGCATTCTGAAGTATTGCATTGGCTGTCTGATTATACTGTCTTGGTCTTGCACAGAGTAAATCTGGTATCCAGGTATTAATAAGTTTACCTACTTTGTGGCTTCTGAATAGAGCTGTCTGAGAAGGTGATCCTTACATTGCATCACAAATGGAAACCTACTTTTGTCAAAAAAGTGTTGTCTGGACCACTCAGTAAATACTGCTTTAGTGTTGCTGTACCATCCACTACATCAGTTACACACACTGTTTACGATCTGTTGATGCATGGTTTGCTCTTCCATTGTATATTATAGAACTCCAGATATCCAGATAAATATTGTTTTATTATTTCTACATGAAATATGTCACTCATTAGAGGCACTTCTGATGTGTGCCCATATTTTCATGAAGAAATAAAAACCTACGTTTTGGTTGGAAAAGGCATTTTACTATAGTTACCTCAAATTTTTGAACAGGCAGACATGAGAAGAGCATAGACCCAGATTAGACTGCAGTTCTAAATCAGTTCTTGCACCCATGTTAGATGAAGACAGTAGGTTTTGAGGGTAAACCATACATCATACAGAAAGATAGTAGACTACATACTGTTCCTAAACCATTCATCATACTGTCCATAGTTGAGACCCTGGTTAGTCAGCCAGGACATCTATGTTCAGCTCAGGAGGCCTTGCGGCTTACTGCTGTTCAAGACTGACTGCATAAACAGCAGGCTGTTCTGGGTCTCTACTGTTTGTGCATGATGTAATCTTGGTTTTACTCATTTCTGTAATTGTCCTTGTGTTCATAGGCATTTTTATGGGCATATGAGCATTCAAACATGTCTGCTGATTTTGAAATGCACCAGCAAACATTGAACATTTGTTCAATTACAGAATATATTTCAGTAGATTCCCTTCTGCTGATTCAATAAGGGCAGTTGTCAGTTTCTGGCATAAGACTGTGTGCACAATACTGGTTAACCGCTTAGAGGACTTTTAACAAGGTAAGAGAAAAGTCCAGGGAGTGCCACAATCACAAAACGCAGCCCCTCCTAGACACCAAGAAGAAGAGGAAACTGATAAAACCAAACGAGTACAAATCGAACAAACGCATGAAAAGCACCATGATTAGCTCTCTCTTTCCCAAGCGAGGTAATCGAAATGCTAAAAGGACTGAAAAACACAAGAACAAAACACAAGGTAAGACATAAAACAAATCTCCTCATAGAATAAACCACAAAGCAACAAAGAGTACGACTTAACACCGGCTGGATTTAAGGTTGACTGTAGTTGAATTCTAAGGTGTTAAATTATGAACTTTGTAGAATGGATTTGTCTTGAGGTGCGTTAGTTTGTGATTTAGTTTGTGATTTAGTGCTCAAATAACTTGGTAAAATAATGTTTGCACAAAATATGGCAGAAAACAGCATGATGGCAGTGACATAAATGTTTTTGATCAGGTGCACAATCAAACTCAACAATATCTGTACAAAAAACCTACTGATTGCAGAAAAAAAAGGTAAGAGAGAAGTCCAGGGAATGCCACAATCCCAAACTGCAGCCCTTCCCAGACAGCAAGAAGCAGAGGAAACAGACAAATTGTACAATGTACTGGTTAACCGCGAAAAGTGAGTAAGTTAACTGACCAGCTCAACAGGACCTGAAGTGTTGACGTGGCCGTAAAACTCCTAATAAGATAAATAGAATCTGAATGATATGATCTTAATATAGATATTCAATAAATATTGAATGTTGCTGGTGATGGTCATGAGCTCTCTTCCAGACTGCTGACAGGGTGGGATATTTAAAAAAAATGTCAGTGCATATTTAAAGTGTGAGTTAGACGCCACAATTGCTGAATAGTCATCTAGGCACCAAAAGGTTGAGACTGCAACATACATGCTTTACAACAATAGACTGATCAGCTAGATAAATGCTGCTCTACTATAAAGTGCTATACTAAGGTTATGATTTATAAATGTGATTAGCAAAATGCTAAACTGTTCAAATGATTTAAATTTGTCAGCAATGTGCCCTATGCTTGTTTTGTTGTACAAGATTTTTGCTGTCTTGAGATTTTTTTCAGCCAACTCTTTCTGCGCCGTGTTGACTGAGCCACTTGGGTTCCTGCTTTGACCATCTGAAACTTCTAACAAGCAGAAGTAAATGCACCATGTTGACTGAGCCACTTGGGTTCCTGCTTTGACCATCTGAAACTTCTAACAAGCAGAAGTAAAATTGTGGTACAACAGGATGCACTCTTAAAGGTTAGAATCAGAAAAGAAAAACAAAACTGCAGTTAGAAAGTGGAATTGCAAGATTTTGTTTGGGATAAATCATTTTGACTGAAAAAAAAATCATTTCAGATATTCTGAAAAAACATGATTTGGGGGTAAAAAAAATCATGTTTCAGAAATTCCCATTTTTCTCAGAAGCTTCTGGACTGATAAGGTTTGTGCCATTGACACTTTGGTCGCTGAACATATTGCTAACATGCTGAGCTTATTGAAATGGGCTTACAAATAGCAGTTTTGCTCACAGAATAATTATTCAAATTGACAGGTTGCACTTGAATCTTAATCAAAGGGAAACTGAAACTGGTGACCCTTAAATTATTTTGTTGAGTATAGTTGGACACATTAAATCCTTGCCACTTGTACTAAGCATTGAACAAGCCAGTTTACTATAGGGATAAAACATGGTTTTTCATGCATTAACATTCACCAGGTCCCGAGGGAGGTGTTAAACCGCAGCCTCCGGCCTCGGTTTTCAGCACCTCCCAAGGGACCTAGTGAATGTTGATGCATTGAAAAACATTTTCTACATTTCGCATGATTTCTTGCACTATTTTGTTTCACCTTTTCACCGATGTCTAGTAACGGCAGCAAATCTGTGGCCCCGGTACGATCATATTGAAAGTTGTGTAGCCGTGCATTAGCAGTGCGTGAATGGCCTTGTTAATACACAGCTTTTTGCCACTCAATGCATGGCTGTTAATAACGTGTGACATTGCTTTTTATGCAATAATACCTGTTGTGTCTAAACCTGCTTGATGAGTGGAAACCAGTTAACCCTGATACAACACTGCACATAACATGCATTCTGCAGTACATTCTGATCTGCTGCACTGACAGTTTCATGTAACTTTCGAAACATTAACCATAGGTCTTGATAAGAGTGGGTATCCAGGTAAAATTTTTCTAAATTCTTCACAAAAACAAATGTTGTGGGTGCTCATTAGAAATGCCTCACTATTTTGTTTCGCCTTTTCACTGATGTCTTGTGAACGCAATTTCCACGGACTATGCTCGTTCTAGGGCTGGACAGTACACATCTCGTGATGGCTTCTATTCTGTGGCCCCGGTACAAGCATATTGAAAGTTGCGTAGCCGTGCATTAACAGCGCGTGAATTGCCTTAATACATGGCTTTTCGCCGGTTAATGCATAGCTGTTGATAACGTGCGGCCTTCTTTTTATGCAATAATGTACAGTTACAAGCATCCTGGTAACTGAGTGGGGGAATGTATAATTTAAGGACTTTACCGGAGGACCAAAGGACTTAGGACCAGGTCCTCTAGAGGACCAGAGGTATAATTTATGGACCTACTACAGGAGGACCACTGCTTAAATATGTGGACACACATATGCATACATATGAATATAGTATACTTTAACGAACAGAGAAGGCACAAATCCAGTTGGTAATACATGGGTTGACGTGTTGTTAAACCTGAACTCATCATCGTCATCAACCAGTTGGTAATATATAGGCAGATATTGGCTTTTTTTCTGTTTGTAGTTAGCATAACTCTATTTCTTAAATTACACTTCACTTGCAGTCCTTAGTTGTTTGGATGTATGGGACAGTCCTACAAGTCAACACTCAACAATGGAAGTGTGCTGCCTTTAGTAACCAGATTGAGGATTTACAGGTATGTATTTTGATACCCCCTCCCCTAACCACACACAAACACCGACTGCTCACTTCAGTAGGTTGCGGGTTCAACACCTGCAGGGTCCGCAACATTTCTTTCATGGAGATTGAAATATTTTCTGATTATGAATATTTTCTGCTCTCATTCTCTCCCTTTCGCTGATTCAAGAAGGGCAGTTGTCAGTTTCTGGCAAAACAATAAGCATAATACTGGTTAACTGCATAGTAACTTCCAGTAAAAGTGTGGAAGGTAAACTGATCGCACTCAGCATGACCCTATTGGATTAAATGGGCCGTAAAACCTCAAGACAAACAAAAAACGTGTGCTAAAGTGTATATAGTTTTTAATCCTCTGGCACCCCAAATCAAACAAACAAATCAGGACGTTGCAGGTTTTATCCCCACCGGGTCAGCAACATTTTTCTTAAAACACTATCTCCCTTCACCTGATTGTCAGTTTCTGGCAAAAGATGTGCACAATACTGGTGAACCAATTACAGTGAGTTAGCCTTCCCAGTAGAAGTATGATAAGGTAAACTGACCGAGATCTACATGACCCCATTGGGTTGACTGGGCTGTAAAACCTCAACAAAAACAAACATTGGCTGGGCTCTATAGCAGTCGGTACTGAGTAATATATCTGACTGCAAGTTTGAATCCCAGCTCAGCACCTAACTTTCGTGGAGATTGGTCATGAAATATTTTCTAGGCATTTTTTGCTCTTCTGCTGATTAAGAAGAGCAGTAATCAGTTACTGGTAGAAGTATGTGCACAAAGTCTTGGTTAACCTCTTTAATAAAGGACTTATCCTGCCCAGAAAAAAAATGTGGGGTTATTTGATAGGATTGATAGGCTCAACATGTCTTTAAGCGACTGGGCAGTGAAGTTTCAAATCAAACCATCTATAATACTGGCTAGATTTTCAAAACTTGATACAAACAAGTTTCATGAAGTTTTAAACCCTTAATGTTTTAGATTAACTTGTTTTTTGTTTTTTTTTATTTATTTATTTTATTTATTTTTTTTTTTTTTTGCGATTCTGTGGTATAAACGGATACACTATAGGAATATTGAGAAAATTCAGATTTGCAATATTTGTCTGTTCATTCAAGTAATACTATGTTTTTGAGAATGCATGAAATATATAGTGAAAGCTGTGCTGATTTTTAGTTATTATACCTCAATTGGCTTTAGCTGTACACTTTAAATATCTCTTACAATGTAGCTCCATTTTCAACTGAAAATGTATTGAACTTTTGCTACTTTCTCCACAAAAACTCAATGGGTATAATATAAACTAGAACTGCCTCATGTTGTCACTGCAAACAATTACCCACAACATTTTGTTTGAGAAATATTGATCTTGGCCCAGTTGTTCAAAGCATCATTAGCTTAATGAGCTTGTTAATGGTCAAAATGTTAAATGTTCTAGTAAGTACAATATCTTATCCACAGGTATTTTTGCTGGAAAAATGAGTTAACTACTCAAATTATATCAGCAAAAATGTGAGTAGTATATGCCATATGTAATGATCAGTTTTAACGATACATTAACTAACGAACAGCTGGGCCCTGGATACTGCTTACCCTTAGTTCTGACAGACGTGTGTATGTTTTGTTTTATTTACAGATCTAAATCCAATAAAGTAGGAGTCTCTTTATAAGGAAAAGTGACTTGGGTTAAGTAAGGTAAGTTAACTATTCCAAAATATTCCTACAGTATTAATGCTTGGCATGCTGGGTAAAATTTTCAGTAGATGCAATTTTAGAAGATAATTAGCATGAAATAGCAAAGCCTATTTTCTAGGCAAAAATATTGTTAATTTGTCTGCCAAATTTGCCCAAAGTGTTCTATTAAAGTCTAAATCTGGATATAGATTAAAAACAGTAATGAAGATATTTAGGAAGAGCCACAATCCCAGATGATAGCCTACCAATGATACCAAGAGGAAGAGTGAAAAAAACATAATGAGAAAGTCTTTTACATGGGCATGTGTACATAGGTCTAGATAAGAGGGGGTAGCCTGTAAATATTTTTCTTATTTCTCCACGAAAACATATGTTGTGGAACTCATTAGAAGCGCCTCGGCGAGGCGCTTCTAAGGAGTACCCACAACATATGTTTTCGTGGAGAAATAAGAAAAATATCAATACTTTTGGATTGAAAAAAGTGCCTTAACTAGTGCTATGAAGCAATTAGTGCTCCGGAGTTTGGATCAGGAGGCCCCAGGTTGGAATCCCACTGGAGGTGGAAGTCAGCTTATGACTATATGGTGCATTGTTGTACAGAGTCTTTCATTATCACTTTCCATCTCAATATGACTTAAATAGTTTAAAGTGGTGTAAAACACTAAATCATCTTCTAAATTATTGTGTGTAAATTTACATCATATAGTGCCACTAAGGTTTCTTTATTTTATGTACATGTATAGAAGTGTTCAAAACTAATAAGGGGGTGGTTGGGTGAGGCAAAGGTGTCGTGTATCTTAGTCACTGAGGCGTCCAACTGATATTGATTTACACTTGCGCAAGGCCTGCTTTCCTTGCAGCAGGTAAGAGTAGAGGGGGAATGTTTTTATTTCTTCTGTTTCTTCATTGTCATTCATTTTCATCTCTCTCCTGTCTCTCTCATCGCCTCTACTATCTTTTCTGTCTCTCTTCTCCTTTTCTCTGGGAGACGACACAAAATGACCCACAAGGGTTGACTTGTAGTTAAACTCCAACACAATCAATTTAAAACATATACAGTAGACTCTCGTTATCTCGACCTCGCTTATCTCGAATAACCGCTTATCTCGAAGTGAAAATCTGGTCCCTGCTTAAAAATGAAAATCTAATAACAGGTAACAAAATATTGTGGAAAAGAGGAGAAATTGCTCCAAAGGAGCAATTTCTCCTCTTTTCCACAATATTTTCAACATATGTCTAACTTCAAGAGTCCAATTACATCTACATTTGTTAAATGCGGTTGTTCGATTTATTTTTTCCTCAAGTCTGCAAATCTGATATGTCGAAGTTCGGATATCTCGAAATAGTTTTGAGAGTCCCTTGGAGTTCGAGATAATGAGAGTCGACTGTATTTTGATCCAATACTAATTGGCAGTTTTGCCTTAGATAAGAGTGGATGTCTCTGATTAGTTTATAAACAACAAGGGGAACAAAACAATTAAATCCACTTCCATGAAAACAGGATTAATTTTTTTTTTAGAACAGATTCAGGATGACAGCTGAAATCCATAATTTCAAAACTTTTTTGTGACACTGAAAGTAATAAAGACTTAAGAAAAGAAAAAGAAAAGGCAAAATAGAACTAGACAGAAAGTTAGGGACCGAATTTGACATTACAATAAAAGAAAAATAAAAACATAAAAAACATGAAACAAAAATAGAGGAAAAATGGAATTCAGTGGCTGTAAGTGGAGAAGGAGGCCATTAAAAACAATAGAAACAGAATTAAGAATAGAAATTCCAGAGACAGAAATAAAATCGACACATGCAAATAATTAAAGCTGACAGAAAAGACTGGAGAGGGGAAAAATGGATAGCTATAAAGGGAGGAGACCAATCAAAGGAAATGAAATCTAAAAAAACAAAACAAGTGAATACATTTAAATAAACATGGAAAATGAACCAGAGGCAAGAGTCAGAAATGAGTAAAAAAGCCAAGTAACAGAAATAAATTAACAGATGAAAGCAAAACAATGGAGAGGATAAGTGAAAAAGGATGGCTGTAAGGGGAGGAGGAGGCCATTTGAAACAAATTAAAAACAGGACTGGTACAATTAAGAAGACAAAGATCCTCAGTCAAGAATTTGTAACGGATGAAAATAATTTGTGTAAGTAACAGATAATATAATTTTTAAGTATACAATGTGTAAATATACAAGCATTGGAGCCAGCCTTGGTGGCTCAGTTGGATGCGCCGTCCGACTGGAGACCAGGAGGTCGCGGGTTCAACCCCAGCTGAGGTCGGCAACATTCTTTCGTGGAGATTGATCGTGAAATATATTTTACGGTCATTCTCTCCCTTCCGCTGATTCAAGAAGGGCAATTGTCAGTTTCTGGCGAAAGAATGTGCACAGTACTGATTAACTGCTTAGAGGACTAAGCCTGCCCAGTTAACGTGGTGTTAGGTAAACTGACCACGCTCAACATGACCCCATTAGGTTGACTGGGCCGTAAAACCTCAACACAAACAAACAAGCATTGGAAATGATCCTTGTGCAAGTATACAGTGTGTAAGTATACTTATGTAAGCGTTATAAATAACCTTTGTCTAAGTAAAAGAGCATTGAAACTACATAGAAAATAACTGTCCTAATAATATGAATGTAACAAATTCTGCAAAAATATCATTTATATAGATTGTTGATGGTAGATGGCTTAGTGTTTAAACTTATTACTCACATGGCAAAGCCAGCAAATCACATCATATATACTGGGTGGAAACACACTCTTATCTGCTCTGATGAGCTCAAACCACTTTGTGTAAGCCATAATGAGCTATTTATGGTAAAGCACATCCTGATTGACTGATAGTTTTTTTAAATTTTCCGCTTTTATAGCTTCAGGCATACCTGGCACATTAGAGTGAGTTTTACTACTAAATCAAATTGATAAACTGTTTTGACACAACTGACTGGTGTAGTGACACAGTTGGTGGTAGTATCTGCTTGGTCTTGGAGGTTGGAGGTTCAGTCACTGGCCAAGTCACTGTAAAGTCACGGCACTAAATGCTCTTTTGCTTGCCACTCAGTATTAAGAAAACAGAAGTTGGAATTGTACTTTAGCTCATTCCTTAATAAGCCACCTTATTTATACCCCCGACATACGAAGTATGTGGGTGTATATAGCTTTCACTTTTCCGTTCGTCCGTTCATCGTTCGTACCTATGTTCGTTCGTACGTTCGTTCGTTTGTTCGTGCCTTCGTGCATTCGTTTGTCTTTCCGTCACGGGCAAAGTTTTTGCATTAAAGTTTATAAGACCTCATATTTTGAAGACCCTTTGATGGATTTCGTTCATATTTGGCATGATGGTAGATATAGGTCTAACGTTTTTATCAGCACCATCCCCACCCCGATGGTGACCTTGGGGTCAAGGTCACGGACTTAAGAATTTTCGTAAAAATGTCACAGGGTCAAAGTTTTTGTGTTAAAGTTTATAAGACCTCATATTTTGAAGACCCTTTGATGGATTTCGTTCATATATGGCATGATGGTAGATATAGGTCTAAAGTTTTTATCAGTACCATCCCCACCCCGGGGGTAACCTTGGGGTCAAGGTCACGGACTTAGAATTTTCATAAAAAAAGTCAGTTTTTTTTGTGTTTAAGTTTATATAGCTATGTCATCAAGACCCTTGAGGAATTTCATTTATATTTGACATGTTGGTAGATATAGGCCTAGTGTCTTACTCGGCATGATCCCCACCCTGGATGTGACCGAGGTCAAGGTCACGAACTTAGAATTTTTCTTATAAAAGTAAAATTTTTTGCGTTTTAAGTTTATATAGTATAGCCATATCATCAAGACGTTTTATTAAATTTCATTATCCCCTAACTGAAAGGTTGAGCTGATATAGCTATCAGCAAGGAATCTGTTTGTCTGTCCGTCAGTCCATTGAAGTATTATTCATTCATACTTTATTTTTGTCTTAGGGTCAAAGTTTTTGCGTTATGGTTTATAAGACCTCATATTTTGCAGACCCTTTGATGGATTTCATTCATATTTAGCATAATGGTAGATATAGGTTTTAAGTTTTTATCAGCACCATCCCCAACCCATGGGTGACCTTGGGGTCAAGGTCACTGGCTTAGAATTTTCATAAAGTCTTGTGTTTAAGTTTATATAGCTATATCAAGACCCTTGAGGAATTTCCTTTATATTTGACATGTTGGTAGATAACGGCCTAGCGTTTTACTCGGCATGATCCCCACCCTGGATGTGACCGAGGTCAAGGTCACGAACTTAGAATTTTCTTATAAAAGTAAAAATTTTTGCGTTTAAGTTTATATAGTATAGCCATATCATCAAAACCTTTTATTAAATTTCATTATCCCCTAACTGAAAGGTTGAGCTGATATAGCTATCAGCAAGGAATCTGTTTGTCTGTCCGTCAGTCCGTTGAAGTATTATTCGTTCATACTTTATTTTTGTCTTAGGGTCAAAATTTTTGCATTAAAGTTTATAAGACCTCATATTTTGCAGACCCTTTGATGGATTTCATTCATATTTGGCATGATGGTAGATATAGGTCTTAAGTTTTTATCAGCACCATCCCCACCCCGGGGGTGACCTTGGGGTCAAAGTCACGGACTTAGAATTTTCATAAAAAAGTTTTTTGTGTTTAAGTTTATTTCGCTATATCATCAAGACCCTTGAGGAATTTCATTTATATTTGACATGTTGGTAGATATCGGCTTAGTGTCTTACTCCGCATGATCCCCACACGGGTGTGACCGAGGTCACGAACTTCGAATTTTCATATAAAAGTAAAAATTTTTGCATTTAAGTTTATATAGCCATATCATCAAGACCTTTTATTAAATTTCATTATCCCCAAACTGATAGATTGAGCGGATATAGCTATCAGCAAGAAATCTGTTCATCTGTCCCTCCGTCCTTTGAAGCATTATGTCTGAAAACACTTCTGCAACAAGGTATATCGGAACCCGAATTTTACGGTGACTTAGTATACAGATTTAGAAAAATTGTAGGTAAATCTGACTTTTTGGAGCAATTCAGAAAACTTATTAACCATCATAAAAGAATTGGCTATAGCCTGGATATTATGCGGCAGACTGCATGCCTAGTTGTCAACCCAATCATTGTTGATGGCTATGCTTCACTCTTTAATTGCACGATGGCGGTTCGAGCCTCAGACTCTTCGTAAAACTTTAACCAGTGGGGTGGGGCTTGACGATATGTCTTTGGCTTGGCCCGCCGTGGTTCAACTATTGGTTTTCATTTACTCTGGCATACAGTAGAATTAGCCATGAGTACTCGTCTGTTTATTATAGTGATTAATTTGATTTTTATGTTTTCGCTTTGATGCATTGACTGAGTTGGGAGCCTTTATGCGAACCGAATTTTTATGTATTTCTGTATTAAGAGTAGCATCGGAACCCAGGGTGAAGTTAGCTAGCTGTAAAAGTGCTTTAAATCCCCCGGTGGTTTGCTCTACCGACCGTTCTAAGGCGGTGGTCCCGGTGTTAGTCTTACTCTTTGTTGCTTTGTGGTTTATTCTACGAGGCGATTTGTTGTATGTCTTTCAGTGTGTCATTTTGTTCTTGTGTTTTTCAGTCCTTTTAGTATTGTGATTACCTCGCTTGGGGAAGAGAGAGCTAATCTTAGTGCTTTTTGTACGTTTGTTCGGTTTGTGCTTGTTTAGATTTGTCATTTTCCTCTTCCTCTTGGGGTCTGGGAAGGGCTGCGGTTTGTGATTGTGGCACTCCCTGGACTTTTCTCTTACCTTTTTTTTGTTCATACTTTACTTTTGTCTTTGGGTCAAAGTTTTTGCGTTAAAGTTTATAAGACCTCATATTTTGAAGACCCTTTGATGGATTTCATTCATATTTGGCATGATGGTAGATACAGGTTTTAAGTTTTTATAAGCACCATACCCACCCCGGGGGTGACCTTGGGGTCAAGGTCACAGACTTAGAATTTTCATAAAAAAGTCAAAAAGTTTTTTGTGTTTAAGTTTATATAGCTATACCATCAAGATCCTTTGAGGAATTTCATTTATATTTGACATGTTTGTAGATATAGGTCTAGAGTTTTACTTAGCATCATCCCCATCCTGGGGTATGATCTTGAGGTCAAGGTCACAGACTTAGAAATTTCATATAAAAGTAAAAAAATTTGCATCTAAGTTTATATAGCTTTACCATCAAGACCTTTTGTTGAATCTGTTATCCTCCTACCGAGAGGTTTATGGGATATAGATATCAGCATGGAATTAATCCATTTGTCCATCGATTCATCTGTCTGTCCATAAATGCATTATTGTGCACCCAATAACCCCTAACTACCCTTTGAGCTATTTTCAGGAAACTGTCAGGTTGTAGAGGGCATTTGGTAGGGTGTCAGGTACAAGAAAGACAACTCTGACTTGGTCCATGAGTTACCTCCCCTTGTCTCCAGAATTGTAAAAATTTTGTGCGAACCATAACTTTAAAACATGATAAGATATTTTCATGATACTTCATCAGTATGTATAGGACATTGTGTAGGCATATCGCATTCAAGAATGACTTTCTGACTCCATTCTGCAGTTTTCTCCCTTGGTTATTTAAATCTTGTGCCGGCAATAACTCTAAAAATTCTTTAAGATATTTTTGTGATACTTTACTACCGATATGTAGAGGGCATTGAGTAGGCAGGTGACCTTAAAATTTTCATTCAAATTTATATAGCTATATTATGAAGACCCTTTAGTTGGTTTCATTAATATTAAGCATGATGGTATATATACGTCTAAAGTTTTTCTCTGCACCATCCCCAAGCTGGGGCATGGCTTTTAAGTCAAGGTCACAGACTTTTCATACAAATGTCAGTTTTGCTTATATTATAAAGACTGATTGATTTCACTAGTATATGGTGATAGTTATAGGGCTAAAGTTTTATTTAGCTCAATCCCTGCACCTGTGCCTGATCTTTGAGGTCAAGGGCTTCATATTATGTGTGATTGAATTTTTTCAATGTTATAACATATAGCATACAACTGCCATCTCCAGAGTCAAAGCTACATACTTTGTGCTCTTTAAAAACTGGCGGTAGCACTGGTCGGGGGTATACGTGCCCCACTGGGCACTTTGTCTAGTTTACCCTAGATGGTGGGACATCGTACCTCCTTGCCATACATGTCCTTAAATTTGAACAAGTCACTTTTGCTATATATCGTGTATAAAAACTGCTGGATGAGTGGCAAACAATGTAGATGCTGATCAGATGCTGCATTCTGTGTTCTCTGATCCAGGTCTACACTGTTTACTCTGGCATGTCTGTCTCAATACTTAGGTCTTTTTACGGTAAAAGACTTAAATGAAATATGGCTTACTCCTACTCCTTAACATGGACACAAATACACAAATATATATGAAGTTAACCAGGGAAAGCAACAACCTTTCTAAGTCACTGAAAGAAGAAATAAAGTATAAGATTCTGCTCTGCAGTTAATGACTTGATAATATTTTGTCAAACTTAATGTTTAGGTCTTTTTTGGCTATAATATAAAAAAGTTGAAAAAATACTCCTTCGGGTGAGAGTTTTCTGTCAGTGTTGTTTTCTTCTCTTCTAAAAGGGGGTCTACTCTAAAAGGAAAGACTTTGTTTCTCTTAGAAGCACCCTGGGAGTAAATACTTTTTTTTAGAGTAGACTCCATTTCAGAAGGAGCCATTTTCTCCCTTCTTCTGACATGAAGGGCAGTTGTCAGTTTCTGCCAAAAGAATGAGCACAAGTACTGGTTCACAGCTTAGATGAAAACCAGATAAGGAAAGTGTGGAGAGGTAAACTGACTAGTTTGACATGGTAGTAAGCGTTGAGTGGCTGTTAAGTTCCAACCTAACCAACCAAGCAATAAATGTAACCCAAAATGGAATGTTGGCTTCGTCGGGGAAGACTGATATGGTTAGTAGTGGCACTGGCTGTTGGAACATGTGACAGACCCACAGGTAGTTTTTTGTCTAGTGACTTAAATTTATTGTTTACCTAGTGTTTAGCTTGATAACAAAGTGTCAGTGAAAGGTCACTCACAAGAAGCAGTCTTCTGAAGGCACTGATAAAAAAATTAAAATCTTTTAAATATATCACCTATCATATAAGTCTAATGACTGAAACATTAATTGTCATTGTTAGTAAGGCCGGATGTATGGTGAATGGAGAGGATACGTCTCTTACCCAGTTACCATGAGTGTAATGTATACTGATTTATTACAGATACAGTAAAAGCCCCTAGAACAGACATGAGCTGGTGTGGATCTGGTTCAACAAGCTTCTTCACACTATTAAGGTAAGATTGTCTGTTAGATCTGTGCATCATAGTATGTACATAAGCAGGTAATCTCAGGTACTTTTAATTTCATTTCAGTATATAAGGATTCAGGATCTTGTAATTAATGTTTTATGCAGACTATGATTTTAATTTGTATTTCATGGTTAACGTTGGTGTTTTACATCTCTTCAAACAGTATTTCAGTTATGTTATAGGTGGTGGGTCGGTAGACAAGGAATACAAATGTCCAAAGTAAGAAAAACAAAAAGTGGTAAGAGAAAAGTCTAGGGAGTGCCACAATCACAAGCCGCAGCCCATCCCAGACAGGAAGAGAAAGAGGAAACAGAGGAAACCAAAACAAACACAAATTGAACAAAAGCACTAAGATTAGCTGTCTCTTGCCCAAGTGAGGTAATCACAATGCTGAAAGGACTGAAAATTACACGAACAAAATAACACAAGGCAAGTCTTAAAAAAAACAAATCTCCTTGCAGAGTAAAAAAAAAAAAAAAAATTGGTAAGAGAAAAGTTCAGGGAGTGCCACAATTACAAACCGCAGCCCTTCGCAGACACCAAGAGGAAGAGGAAGCTGACAAATCCAAACAAGCACAAATCGAACAAACGTACAGAAAGCATGAGGATTAGCTCTCTCTTCCCCAAGCAAGGTAATCACAATGCTAAAAGGATTGAAAACCACAAGAACAAAAAAAGACACAAAGTAAGACATAAAACAAATCGCCTCATAGAAAAAAACACAAAGCAACAAAGAGTAAGACTAACACCACAAAGCAACGAAAAGTAGATATTAGGTACAATCTTATCAATTTGTCAGATAGTCTTAGGATCAGATGACAAGGAAATATATCTTTGCTGTAATAAGAAATAATTTGGAAATTAATGTGCATAAAGTGTCCTGTGGTAAGATGAATACTGCCAAGGCAGACCAGTAAATATTATTGAAAATAGTACTGTGAAGTAAACAGTACTTTTAAAAGTCTGTAGGTTTTGAAAAGTTCACTGCATTGTATTAGGTAGATTTTCTGCTGACCATTCAAAAACTGTCCCTCTTTTAACATTTTTTAATGTATGTGTGGGTTATTGCAATAGTGTCGTTTTGTTTTGTCATTGCTAGATTGATTCTTCTTCATTCAGGAAGGCTGTGCTTAATGATTATAGCTTTTCCTGTTTAACTTGATTTGTAATTTTGATATCAAGAGGTAATCAAAATCATTCTTTGGGTTTCGATGCATATGACTTGTTTATCCAATGTTCTTGTTAGATTAATGTCTTTTAAATGAGGTTCATGTGTCTTGCACACTGGACCGGCTTCTTGTTCCTGGTAAGCAAGGAACAAGGTGAAGAGTAAGGAATTGGAACAAAATCTGCAGCTTGTGTTCAGTTGATGTTTCCATATTGCTTGGGTATGCTCAGTTTGTCAATTTCATGTTCATCTTATTGATTTGGTTCTGGTTCTTTGGTTTGTTATTTCTCTTTGCACAAATTCTTGATTTGATTATTTCCATGGTTTGGATGTTTTTGTTCATTTACACAACTTAGTTTGATTTTGGTTTCCTGGGTTTCAGAGGTTTCTTGGGTTTCAGATTCAGTGTATCTTGAGGTTTTTTTTTATTCCTTACTCTTTGTCATACTGAAGCATTTGGGGACAGAGTGCAAGGAACAAAAATCTCACTTTACTGATATTTCTACAAGAACAGCAAATAAACAAGTCATATGTACTTAAAACATAATGGACATTTTGTTGGAAATTTAAGCTCTACAACTTTAACTGTTTAATGTTCCAAGATTAGTATCTTTATATTACCTGAAATTATCTGATATGATGCAGTGTTGATGTTCTATCAAAAAAAAAAAAAAAATGGTTAGAGAAAAACCCCCAGGGAGTGCCACAATCACAAACCGCAGCCCTTCCCAGACACTGAGAGGAAGAGTAAACAGACAAACTCAAACAAGCGCAAATCAAACATATGAAAAGCACTAAGATTAGCTCTCCCTTCCCCAAGCGAGGTGATTGCAATGCTAAAAGGACTGAAAAACACAAGAACAAAATGACACAAGCTAAGATATAAAACAAATGGCCTCGTAGAAGTCTGTCAGTACAGCTGGCAGACACATGATAGTTTCAGAATTAATTCAGTGTCTGGTTAGTATTGTTTATTTGTAAGATGTGTATTTGTGTTCCTTGGAGGTTTGGTGCTAAGCCATGTTACAGGTAATTTGAGGATTTCAAATTACAAATGAAACTAGTTAACCAAATGCGGCATGTTAGAAGTATATCTTTAAACAGCCAGACATGTGCAGGTTAGTCCATTCTGGTCTTCACTGTTCACATAGGAGAATGGTTTTCCAGAAACATGTTAGTGACCTTGTTGTCCTGATGGTTTAGTGTCTGACTGAGAAATAAGGGAAATAGCAGGTTTGTATCCCTTGTTCAACAAGAAAATACTCTGCATACCTTGGGTTGAGTATAGTTTGACAAAGTCTAGCTGGCTTTTGATTCACTTTTAACAATGTTTCAGTTATACTGAGCTGGCATGTTATTTGCATACATGTATAAGTCTAAATAGCATGGATCTTCCATGCACATACAGAGCCACTGTCCATCTCGAGTTTTATTGCTTTTGATATTATTTTTCAGTGCACCAGTAAAACCTCATTATTCTGAGAAGATTTTGAGATACTGTGTTGCATTGTGATTCAAACAATTTTGCAGTTGAGATGTCTGAATTCCTGTGACTTTTACAAGACAGAATGATGAATGGCAAACTCCATAAGAGTCCTGTCTGAAGTTCCTAGATTTGCCATAGATGCAGCTCATCCATTGCCCCAAAGGGTTTGGATATGTCATGAGAACTGGAAGTAGCTTGGTAAAGGGACTGCCAAGGAAGATCTAATAATCTTGAAAATTGATTTTTTTTTCTATTACAAAGCAGGAGCGGACCGTGTAACACTGAATTACTGCATTACAAATGCTCCAAACTATTTGCAAGAAAGGGCAGTAAAACCCAAATCATAAACTTTACGTAAGCAGTGCTCCTTCATGAACCTGAGGTAATGTTTTTTCATAGTCTGACCTCACCTGAAGACTTAAGGTTTCACTTGACTGACCAGTAACTGTTCTACCTATGAATATACCACCTTGGGGCTACAGAAACAGTGTTAGGTATAGGTATTACCAATGTACAAATTCTTCACCTTTGGGCTGCTGAAACAGCATAAGGTATAGGTTTCACTGATCAGTAGATTACCTTCTGGTCAACACTTCGGAACTGCAGAAATGGTGTAAGCTTTTGAAACACCTCACCTCAACTTTGGTTTAAACTGTCAGTACAAGATATTTGGGTAAACTTCCTTGACAGCTTCAGCTACTGTCTGCTTGCTTGAACTAATTTACTTTATAATCACTTTGCATTTACTGTTTGACAGATTTTGTAAATGGCTCCAGTTCCTTGTTCTTTTTTAAATTATTTTTTTCTTTTTTAAATTATTTTTTTCTTTCATATTAATTTTGTTAAATTAACTTTTTTATCAATATTACTGTTAGCTTGACAAAGGGGATCATTGATTTATGCTGTAAAGTGGGAAACAGGATAAATCATATGGAATAATGATTCTTTTTGTCAACCATTGCTTTTCAGTATTCCAGCACAGTGGCTCAGTGGTAGAGCATCTGCTTTGTGACTGGGAGGTTGTGGGTTTGATCCGTGGCTGGGTCATGCCAAAGATTTTAAAAATGGTTCTAGCTGCTCTTTCGCTTTGCGCTCAGCATTAAGAAAGTAGGGCGAGAACTGGTCAGCCCAGTGTCAGTATAATGTGACACATCCAGCAACCGTCAGGATAAGACTGAAAGAGGTTGAAAGTGACTTTAAGCCCAAATCAAACAAAAAGGTTTTCAGTGTATGTTGGGTCTTTTTTGAATTGAAGTACTTTGAAATTGATATTTCATATTTACATGTAATTAATGTAGGTAGGCAAAAAGAGGTCACTGATTTGTTACGGTTAAGTGGAGGGAACCATTATAAATCAGAAGACAAGGATTCTGTTAGTCTTTTGTTTTCAAATCAAAATTTCATAATTAAAAGGACTGGTAGCCATTCAGAGACGTCAAGTTCTTGAGACTACAGAGTTGCACAGTTGTGTTCAGTCTTTGTAGATATCTTGCAGGGTGTATCTTGCCTTGCCTTTTGGATGAGATATTTTCTCTGGCTCTTCCAGTAGCAGAAGTGCTACCATTAAAGGCCATTCCAGTTTGGAACTACAAGCAAATCTAACTTTTTAAGTTGAACTCAACTTTTGATCATGACCCCATGTCATAAATTTACTTGGGGAAACAGATTTCTTTCCCTCTTAAAATTATATTCTAAACACTTAACAAAGATTAGCTTTAAATAAATGTTTTCATGAAAATGCATTGGTATAGAATTTTTCCATGGTAAAACTTGGTTGTACATTTTATATTTAGGACCAGCCATTACTGTTATAGCCTCATTGGTGTGTGGGTAGAATTTGGTGACCTGTATCGCAATTTCATGGTCACCAAACATCTTTTCACAAGCATCAGTATAAATAAGTAACTTCATTTCTAAAGCATTTGTCTGAAATTTGAATAATCCAGTGCAAAGCACTTAATATGGCTGCTTCATTTCCTTGCCAGAAATAGTGTTTCCTTAATTTCAGTGTCATATTTGTTAATGTTTCTCTAGCCTCTGCAGCAAAATAACCTCGCTTGTCAGTAGGGTTTTTTTTGTCTTCATCTTCCGATTCTGCTAAGAATCTTCCATCAAGGTCTTCCTTGCACTTGTCGTTTTGTTTTGTCATTGTTTATTCCATGTCCCTTATTCATTTACGGTATCAGGAAGGATGTTTGTGACTGGCCATATCTGAGCGGGCCTTTTACTGGTAACTTCATTTATTTTTACAGGTTTTAGGTCCATGCATTACTTTCAGTTCTCAAAATGACTAAGCTGTATGATTTGAATGTATGTTCACTATAATTTTCATTGGAGTGCTTGTCACACTGGTGGAATGAGGTGACCAATGCATTCTTTGCATCATATGTCTTGAATATAAATGTTTTTACTTACAGGTGGGAAAAGGGTCATTATGCTATATGGGGGCAATGTGGATGCAGATCAGCCAGTCCTGTGGTGCACTTTGATCTGCACTCTCCTTGCCCTCCAGAGATTTTGTATAAATGTATTGACAGAGAAGGTCCTGATCTGACTGGATATGCAGAAGATTTGGGCCTTCTCTGTTCATATATGGCATAAGGTCCCTTTTCTCATTGCATGTTTTTTATTTTTCAGTTTGCAATTTTGGATATTTGAGGAAATCAAAAGAAGCAAGAAGCAGTCTCCAGTACCCTGTTTTAGACCGTTGAGAATGGACAGGTATATTTTGTTAATAGTAAAATGTAGTGTCAGATACTTGGTATTAGGAGAAAAGAGCATCCAGGTGTCCGAGTTGTTAGTGCTTCTGATTTTAGATCATGAGGTCCCGGGTTCTGGCTGAAGGCAGAATTCAGCTTATGACTGTAAAAGTGCATCATTGCACAGAGGGAGCCTTTCATTCTCACCCATCACCTCAATATGACAGATAATGTTGAAAAGAAAGTAAAACACCAAATCCTCATCACAATTATCAGATAAAGAGTATCGGATAAATATTTCTTTTTTCTCCTCAAAAAAATTCTCACTAGAAGTGCCTTGTTTAAAAAAAAAAAAAGAAAAAAGTTCCTACGTCTGGTGCAATGGTAAAATCAAAATATAAATGGACTCCTCCTATGAGTATAGTATGGACCTTAACTATTCAGCTTAGCACTTTCTCTTGTCCAGCAATCAAATTTTTCATCTTTGGACAAAAAGTGGAAGGGTTTGTACATATAGAAATTTACTAGCCAAAAGTTCTAAACAGCCACTATCAACTTTTTTGTTGATTTCTTTAAAGCCAAAAAAATTTTTTGTTCTATTTATATCCCCAATAGGCAGATGTATCAGTCAATTTAGACATCAAAAGGTTTGTAAAACACTGATCATTACTTCCAGGATGCACTGATGAACACATTAAAATTCACAAAATTCCACATTTTATCGCATTTTTAGAAGTGTTTAAATACTAATAGGCAGTTTTGCCTTAGATAAGGGTGGATAGTCTCTGATTAGTTTATAAACAACAATGGGAACAAAACCTAATTAAATCCACTTCCATGAAAACAGAATTCATGTTTTTTCGTTTTTTGTTTTTTTTTCAGAGCAGATTCAGGACGACAGCTGAAATTCATAATTTCCAAACTGTAAAGTGACACTGAAAGTACTAAAGACTTTAAGAAAAGAAAGAGAACAGGCAAAACAGAACTAGACAGAAAGATAGGGATATAAATTGACATTACAGTCAAAGAAAAATAAAAACATGAAAAAAAAATAAATAAATAAACAAAAAATAAAGGAAAAATGGAAATCAGTGACTATAAGGGGAATCTTCAAAGAGGCCATTTAAAACAATAGAAACAATATTAAAAACAGAAATACCAGAGCCAGAAAGTGACAAACAAAACTGACACCAGCAAATTATCAAAACTGACAGAAAAGACTGAGGAGAGGGGAAAAATGAATGGCTATATAAAGGGAGGAGACCAATCAAAAGAAATAAAACCTAAAAAACAAAACCAGTGAGTACAACACAAAGAAATAGAAAATGAATTGGAGGCAAATGTCAGAAATGAGGGAAAAAAAGGCAGGTGACAGAAATGACAAATTAAAAGAAAAAAAAAAAAAAAAAAAAAACAATGAAGAGGATAAATGAAAATGGATGGCTGTAAGGGGAGGAGGAGGCCATTTGAAACAACAAATCAAAAACAGGACAGCCACAATTAAGAAGACAAAGATCGTCTGTCAAGAATCTGTAACAGATGGAAATAATCTGTGTAAGTATACAGTGTGTAAGTACACAAGCTTAGGTTTCTCACTGCTGTGATTCGAGCCTTGCTCCAGTCACATGTGGGAAAGCCAAGCTCTGCTTACGGATGGTCAGGTGGGTTTTCCCTGGATCCTCCGGTTTTCAGCCACCTTTGATGAACAATTGGCACAATATAAGCAAAATATTCTTGAAAGGGCTGTAAAACCCAAATAAAAAAACCCCCCAAAAAACGTACACAAGCATTGGAAATAATTCTTGTGCAAGTATAAAGTGTGTAAGTATACTTTATGTAAGCATTGTAAATAATCTTTGTCTAAGTAAAAAAGCATTGAAACTACTTGGAAAATAACTGTACCAATAATATGAATGTAACAAAATTCTTCAAAAATCTCATTTCTATAGACTGTTGATTGTAGATGGCTTAGTGTTTAAACCTTTTACTCACATGGCAAAATCAGCAAATGGCAACAACATATATACTGGGTGGATACACAAACTTATCTGCCGGCCTTGGTGGCTCAGTTGGATGTGCGTCCGACTGGAGACCAGGAGGTCGCGGGTTCGACCCCTGCCGGGGTTGGCAACATTCTTTCCTGGAGACTGATCATGAAATATTTTCTACAGTTATTCTCTCTCTTGCTCTGATTGAAGACGGGCAGTTGTCAGTTTCTGGCGAAAAAATGTGCACAATACTGGTTAACCGCTTAGAGGACTAAGCCTGCCCAGTAAACATGTGACTAGGTAAACTGAACACGCTCGACATGACCCCATTGGGTTGACTGGGCGGTAAAACCTCAACACAAACAAACACATATTTATCTGCTCTGATGAGCTCAAAGCAATTTGCATAAGCCATAATTAGCTATTTATGGTAAAGCACATCCTGATTGACTAATATTTTGAATTTTAACCCATTGTATACTGAATAGACTCCTCCACACTATATTTTGGAAGAGTCCGATTTCAATTTTAGGTACACCCTGCTATAAGATTAACATATTCCTAGAGAAAAATGGCTAAACTATTTGCAAACAGTGGAGACCCTGATCAGACTACAATGGGTTAAATTTTCCTGTTTTATAGTTTCAGGCATACCGGGCACATTAGAGTGAGTTTCACTACCAAATTGGGGGTGGTCGGGTGGTGCAAAGGTGTTGTGTATCTTATGTCACCGGGGCGTCCAACTGATATTGGCTTACAGTTGGGCAAGGCCTGCTATCCTTGTAGCAAGTAAGGGTAGAGGGGGAATGTTTTTATTTCTTCTGTTTCTTCACTTTCATTCCTGTTCCTCTTTCTTTCCTGTTCCTCTCTTTCATCTCTTCGACTATCTCTTCTATCACTCTTCTCCCTTTCTCTGGGAGACGACACAAAATGACCCACAAGGGTTGACGTGTCGTTAAACCCCAACACAATCAATTCACTACCAAATCAAATTGATATACTGTTTTGACACAAATGACTGGTGTAGTGACATAGTTTGTGGTAGTATCTGCTTTGTCTTGGCGGTTGGAGGTTCAGTCATTGGCCAAGTCACTGTAAAGTCACAGCACTAATTGCTCTTTTGCATGCCACTCAGTATTAAAAAAATAGAACTTGGAATTGTACTTTAGCTCGTTCCTTATTAAGCCACCTTATTTACCCTAGATATTGGGACATCGTACCTCCTTACCATACATGTCCTTAAATTTGAACCAGTCACTTTTGCTATATATTGTGTATAAAAACTGCTGGATGAGTGGCAAACAATGTAGATGCTGATCAGATGCTGCATTCTGTGTTCTCTGATCCAGGTCTACACTGTTTTGGCATGTCTGTCTCAATACTTAGGTCTTTTTACGGTAAAAGACTTAAATGAATATGGCTTACTCCTACTCCTTAACATGGACACAAATACACAAATATATATGAAGTTAACCAGGGAAAGAAGCAGCCTTTCTAAGTCAATGAAAGAAGAAATAAAGTATAAGATTCTGCCCTGCAGTTAATGACTTGATAATATTTTGTCAAACTTAATGTTTAGGTCTTTTTTGGCTATATTATAAAAAAGTTGAAAAAATACTCCTTCGGGTGAGAGTTTTCTGTCAGTGTTGTTTTCTTCTCTTCTAAAAGGGGGTCTACTCTAAAAGGAAAGACTTTGTTTCTCTTAGAAAATGCGCCGTCCGACTGGAGACCAGGTCGCGGGTTTAACCCCCGCCGAGGTTGGCAACGTACTTTCGTGGAGATTGATCATGAATATTTTCTACGGTCATTCTCTCCCTTCCGCTGATTCAAGAAGGGCAGTTGTCAGTTTCTGGCGAAAGAATGTGCACAATACTGATAAACCGCTTGGAGGACTAAGCCTGCCCAGTAAACGTGTGGGTAGGTAAACTGACCGCACTCGACATGACCCCATTGGGTTGACTGGGCCTTAAAACCTCAACACAAATATATTCTCTTAGAAGCACCCTGGGAGTAAATACTTTTATTTTAGAGTAGGCTGCATTTCAGAAGGAGCCATTTTCTCCCTTCTTCTGACATGAAGGGCAGTTGTCAGTTTCTGGCAAAAGAATGAGCACAAGTACTGGTTCACAGCTTAGATGAACACTAGATAAGGAAAGTGTGGAGAGGTAAACTGACTAGTTTGACATGGTAGTAAGTGTTGACTGGCTATTAAGTTCCAACCTAATCAAACAAGCAATAAATGTAACCCAAAATGGAATGTTGGCTTCCTGGGGGAAGACTGATATGGTTAGTTGTGGCACTGAGTGTTGGAACGTGACAGACCCACAGGTAGTTTTTTGTCCAGTGACTTAAATTTATTGTTTACCTAGTGTTTAGCTTGATAACAAAGTGCCAGTGAAAGGTCACTCACAAGAAGCATTCTTTAGAAGGCACTGATAAAAAAATTAAAATCTTTATTACAGATACAGTAAAAGCCCCTAGAACAGACATGAGCTGGTGTGGATCTGGTTCAACAAGCTTCTTCATACTACTAAGGTAAGATTGTCTTTTAGATCTGTGCATCATAGTATGTACATAAGCAGGTAATCTCATGTACTTTTAATTTCATTTCAGTATATTAGGATTCAGGATCTTTTAATTAATGTTTTATGCAGACTATGATTTTAATTTGTATTTCATGGTTAATGTTGGTGTTTTACATCTCCTCAAACAGTATTTCAGTTATGTTATAGGTGGTGGATTGGTAGACAAGGAATACAAATGTCCAAAAAGAAAAAAAAAAAAAAAAAAAAAAATGGTAAGAGAAAAGTCTAGGGAGTGCCACAATCACAAGCTGCAGCCCATCCCAGACACGAAGAGGAAGAGGAAACAGACAAAACCAAAACAAGCACAATGATGAGGTATGTGATCACTTTTTGTCAGTTGTCCATCCGTGCTTCCGTTCGTTAACATTTTCAAACGACTTCTCCTCTGAAGCCCCTGAGCCAATTTTGCTCAAATTTTATATGGAGCCTCCTTAGGGTGGGGGAACGAAAAATTGCTAAAATGGTCGCGGTCCGTTGACTAAGATGGCTGCTACGCCCATATACGAGGGATGTTCGAAATGAATTGCTTATTTCTATCTGGAGACTTCAAATTTCAAGTTAGCCCAAAAGTACTCATTTCATGCCCTCGAAGTACTCCCCGTGGCTAGAAATGCAAAGTTTCAGCCGATGTATCCACTTCTTGAAGGCGTCACGGTACACTGATTTGGGCACAGTAATAAGGTACTGATGAATGGCAGATCCAAGTGCCTGTCGGGACTGGTATTTCCGCCTAGCAAGGAATGCTTTCAATTTCGGAAACAAAAAGAAATCACATGGGACAAGGCCTGGGGAATACGGGGGGTGAGGCAAAACAGTTACTTTTTCTTTCTTCAAAAATGCCGTAACTCTTCAAAAACGCCGTAACTATTGCGGAGGTATGAGCTGGAGCATTGTCATGTAGAAGACGGACATGTTTAAAACCAGTGGCAGAGCGTCGTTTCTGATAATACTTTTTCAGTTTCTTCAGTACTACGTCTTTGTAGTACTTTCCGGTGATGCTTTTGCCCTTTTTCACTGGCACTTTTATTGCGACTCCTTCACTAGAGAAGAAGATTGCATTCAAAACCTTCTTTGTACTCAAAGAACGTTTGGCAATTATTGGGCGTTTGCTGTGTTTAGTGGCCCAGATCTTATTGCTAACCTTTCTGACGGGCTCAAAATAATGGACCCAGGTTTCATCACCTGTGACAACATTGGCAAACTGCTTTTTGTCATATTTTGGAAACATTTGAAGCAGCTTTTTGGCCACTTTAACCCGTTGCCTCTTTTGCTCGTCAGTCAACAGATGTGGCACCCATCTAGCAGAAATCTTTCTGACTTTCAAATGCTTCTTCAAAATAAGGTGAACCGTTGATAGTGATATGCCTACCTTTCGTGCAATATCACGAACTGTAAATCTGGCATCTCCTTCAATGATTTCCTTTATTTGGAAACGATTTCTTTACGAGATGCAGATTTTGGCCTACCTGATTTCGGTGCATTTTTGATGGACTCTACACCAGACTCAAATTTCTTTTTCCACCGCCGAACTGTAACATAAGACACACAAGAAGGTTCAAAAGCAGTAGAAATTTCAGTCGTCAGCTTCTTCAAAGAACAACCAAGTTTTGAGCGAGCTTTGATGTAAGCCCGTATTTCATCTTTTTTGTAGACGCTTCTACCAACCATTTTTACTGCAGTGGTCAATGACTGCGTGTATTCAAATGGCAATTTTTATGTCTTACACTTAACCTAACATGTACATTTATACACCATTGTGTAGATATTGAATAACCCTATACAGGCATGTATTGGTTTTTATCGTGCCCCACGTGGATATCAAGCTAGAGGACAATAAACAATTCATTTCGAACATCCCTCATATGGTAAAAACCTTTAAAAATCGTCTTCTCCAGAACCGTAAATGCCTTGGGGCTGAACCTTTGCAGGAATCATCGGGGACGGGAGGTCTACCAAAATTGCTAAAAGAATTGTCGTACATTGACCTTTTTACGGCAAGGTCAAGTTTGCTTCCCTATGCATTTGTATGGGAAAAACCTTTAAAAATCTTCTTCTCCAAACCCGAGCATGCTTTATGGCTGAATCTTTGCATATATCATCGGGAACGGGAGGGCTACCAAAATTGCTAAAATAATGGTCGTACATTGACATTTGACCTTTTTATGGTAAGGTCAGTTTTGCTTCCTTATGCATTTGTATGGGAAAAATGATCAGAATTTCAAACAACTTCTCCTCTGGAGCCTCTGGGCCAATTTTGCTCAAATTTCATATAGAGCCTCCTTAGGGAGGGGGAACAAAAGATTGCTAAAATGGTCACGGTTCATTGACCAAGATGGCCACCATGCCCATATATGGTAAAGACCTTTAAAAATCTTCTTCTCTAGAACCGAGGAAGCTTTGGGGCTGAATCTTTGCATGAATTATCAGGGCCAGGGGGTCTACCAAAATTGCAAAAATACTGGTCATACATTGACATTTGACCTTTTTACGGCAAGGTCGTTTGCTTCCTTATGCATTTGTATGAGAAAAAACATTTAAAAATCATATTCTCTAAAACCGAGGATGGCTTGTGGCTGAATCTTTGCATATATCATCTTGAATGGGTGGTCTACCCAAGTTGCTAAAATAATTGTCATACATTGACATTTAACCTTTAAAGGGCAAGATCAGGTTTGCTTCTATATGCATTTGTATGGGCCCCATACATTTGTATGGAAAAAATGTTGATAATTTCAAATGGCTTTACCTCTGAAGCCTCCGGGCCAGTGTTGCTCAAATTTCATGCGGAGCCTCTGTGGGCAGGAGAATGAAAGATTGCTAAAATGGGTATGGTCCATTGATCAAAATGGCTGCCATGCCCGTATATGGTAAAAACCTTTAAAAATCTTCTTATCCATAACCAAATAAGCCCTGGGTCCTAATCTTTGCACAAATTATGGGGGACAGGAGATCTACCAAAATTGCTAAAATGATGGTTCTATGTTGAATTTGACCTTTTTACCTCCAAGGTCAAATTTGCTTCCCCATTTGTATGGGCCATATACATTTATATTGAAAGTATCAAAGTGACTTGTAGATCAACAGTAGTTAAAATTGTTCTGATTGGAAATCTAAGATGGCCATCATCTGGTTTATATTTATAATATTTCCCTGCCACTGTGCTGTTTACATATACATGTATAAAATCATGATTCTTCAGAAACCACTTAGCCATTTTCTACCAATTTCACAGTTCTGTTGAAATGTGATTGATAGTTTATTCAAATGATCATGCTCCATTGACTGTCAGGCCCATATATTCTTCAAAACTAAGAACTGCTCAAATGATGATATTTTCATTAGTTGCGATGATAGGATTGGAAAAATGTTGCATAACATCTGCATGTCTGCAGTGGCTATGTCACTCAGGTGAGCGAATCCTGGCCTGTGGGCCTCTTGTTTTGTCTTCATCTTCCGATTCTGCTAAGAATCTTCCATCAAGGTCTTCCTTGCACTTGTCGTTTTGTTTTGTTATTGTTTATTCCCCGTCCCTTATTCATTTACGGTATCAGGAAGGATGTTTGTGACTGGCCATATCTGAGATGGCCTTTCCCTGGAAACTTCATTTATTTTTACAGGTTTTAGGTCCATGCATTACTTTCAGTTCTCAAAATGACTAAGCTGTTGAATACTGCCACAATAGCAGTTTTTAGAGCATCCAAATTGAACACCTGTTGCCAGGTGGTTCTTAACTTGAACTGAAACTCAATATTGAAGTAGTAGAGTTAGGACTGGTGAGCCTAGTGTTGTGATGATTTGTGGATGTGCTTACTTATTCATGTGTGTGAGTTCAAGATTTAGTGGGAAGTACTGTGAAAGTGGCCACTGAGTTCCCATCACATCCAGACAGTCATCATGACTGAAGATTTACATAATATGCACACACACACACACACACACACACACACACACACACACACACTGACTTCCATAGTCTGTATGATTTGAACGTATGTTCACTATAATTTTCATTGGAGTGCTTGTCAGACTGGTGGAATGAGGTGACCAATGCATTCTTTGCATCATATGTCTTGAATATTAATGTTTTTACTTACAGGTGGGAAAAGGGTCATTATGCTATATGGGGGCAATGTGGATGCAGATCAGCCAGTGCTGTGGTGCACTTTGATCTGCACTCTCCTTGCCCTCTAACAGAATCCTGAGATTTTGTATAAATGTATTGACAGAGAAGGTCCTGATCTGACTGGATATGCAGAAGATTTTGGCCTTCTCTGTTCATATATGGCATAAGGTCCCTTTTCTCATTGCATGTTTTCTATTTTTCAGTTTGCAGATGTCTTGGATATTCGAGGAAATCAAAAGAAGCAAGAAGCAGCCTCCAGTACCCTGTTTTAGACGGTTGAGAATGGACAGGTATATTTTGTTAATAGTAAAATGTAGTGTCAGATACTTGGTATTAGGAGAAAAGAGCATCCAGGTGTCCGAGTTGTTAGTGCTTCCGATTTTAGATCATGAGGTCCTGGGTTCTGGGTGAGGGCAGAATTCAGCTTTTGACTGTAAAAGTGCATCATTGCACAGAGGGAGCCTTTCATTCTCACCCATCACCTCAATATGACAGAGAACGTTGAAAAGAAAGTAAAACACCAAATCCTCATCTAAATTATCAGATAAAGAGTATCGGATAAATATTTCTTTTTTCTCCACAAAAAAATTCTCACTAGAAGTGCCTTGTTTAAAAAAAAAAAAGAAAAAAGTTCCTACGTCTGGTGCAATGGTAAAATCAAAATATAAATGGACTCCTCCTATGAGTATAGTATGGACCTTAACTATTCAGCTTAGCACTTTCTCTTGTCCAGCAATCAAATTTTTCATCTTTGGACAAAAAGTGGAAGGGTTTGTACATATAGAAATTTACTAGCCAAAAGTTCTAAACAGCCACTATCAACTTTTTTTTTTTTTTTTAAGCCAGAAAAAATTTTTGTTCTATTTATATCCCCAATAGGCAGCTGTATCAGTCAATTTAGACATCAAAAGGTTTGTAAAACACTGATCATTACTTCCAGGATGCACTGATGAACACAGTAAAATTCACAAAATTCCACATTTTTTCACATTTATAGAAGTGTTTAAATACTAATAGGCAGTTTTGCCTTAGATAAGGGTGGATAGTCTCTGATTAGTTTATAAACAACAAGGGGAACAAAACCTAATTAAATCCACCTCCATGAAAACAGGATTCATGTTTTTTTGTTTTGTTTTTTTTTTTCAGAGCAGATTCAGGATGACAGCTGAAATTCATAATTTCCAAACTGTAAAGTGACACTGAAAGTACTTAAGACTTTAAGAAAAAAAAAAGAAAAAGCAAAACAGGACTGGACAGAAAGATAGGGATATAAATTGACATTACAATCAAAGAAAAATAAAAACATGAAAAAAAAAATAAACAAAAAATAGAGGAAAAATGGAAATCAGTGACTATAAGGGGAATCTTCAAAGAGGCCATTAAAAACAATAGAAACAAAATTAAAAACAGAAATACCAGAGCAAGAAAGTGACAGAAACAAAACTGACACCAGCAAATTATCAAAACTGACAGAAAAGACTGAGGAGAGGGGAAAATGAATGGCTATATAAAGGGTGGAGACCAATCAAAAGAAATAAAACCTAAAAAACAAAACCAGTGAATACATTACAAAGAAATAGAAAATGAATTGGAGGCAAGTGGCAGAAATGAGGGAAAAAAAGGCAGGTGACAGAAATGACAAATTAAAAGAAAAAAAAAACAACAACAAAACAATGGAGAGGATAAATGAAAATGGATGGCTGTAAGGGGAGGAGGAGGCCATTTGAAACAACAAATCAAAAACAGGACAGCTACAATTAAGACGACAAAGCTCGTCAGTCAAGAATCTGTAACAGATGGAAATAATCTGTGTAAGTATACAATGTGTAAGTACACAAGCTTAGGTTTCTCACTGCTGTGATTCGAGCCTCACTCCAGTCACATGTGGGAAAGCCAAGCTCTGCTTACGGATGGTCAGGTGGTTTTTCCCTGGATTCTCCGGTTTTCAGCCACCTTTGATGAACAATTGGCACAATATAAGCAAACTATTCTTGAAAGGGCTGTAAAACCCAAATAAAAAAAGAAACAAAAACGTACACAAGCATTGGAAATAATCCATGTGCACGTATAAAGTGTGTAAGTATACTTTATGTAAGCATTGTAAATAATCTTTGTCTAAGTAAAAAAGCATTGAAACTACTTTGAAAATAACTGTACCAATAATATGAATGTAACAAAATTCTTCAAAAATCTCATTTCTATAGACTGTTGATTGTAGATGGCTTAGTTTTTAAACCTTTTGCTCTCATGGCAAAATCAGCAAATAACAACAACATATATACTGGGTGGATACAAAAACTTATCTGACGGCCTTGGTGGCTTAGTTAGATGTGCGTCCGACTGGAGACCAGGAGGTCGCGGGTTCGACTCCCGCCGAGGTTGGCAACATTCTTTCCTGGAGATTGATCATGAAATATTTTCTACAGTTATTCTCTCTCTTGCGCTGATTCAAGACGAGCAGTTGTCAGTTTCTGGTGAAAGAATGTGCACAATATTGGTTAACCGCTTAGAGGACTAAGCCTTCCCAGTAAACGTGTGACTAGGTAAACCGAACACGCTCGACATGACCCCATTGGGTTGACTGGGCGGTAAAACCTCAACACAAACAAACACATATTTATCTGCTCTGATGAGATCAAAGCAATTTGCATAAGCCATAATTAGATATTTATGGTAAAACACATCCTGATTGACTGATATTTTGATTTTTAACCCATTGTATACTGAATAGACTCCCCCACACTATATTTTGGAAGAGTCCAATTTCAATTTTAGGTACACCTGCTATAAGATTAACATATTCCTAGAGAAAAATGGCTGAACTATTTGCAAACAGTGGAGACCTTGATCAGACTACAATGGGTTAAATTTTCCTGTTTTATAGTTTTACCTGGCACATTAGAGTGAGTTTCACTACCAAATCAAATTGATATACTGTTTTGACACAAATGACTGGTGTAGTGACATAGTTTGTGGTAGTATCTGCTTTGTCTTGGCGGTTGGAGGTTCAGTCATTGGCCAAGTCACTGTAAAGTCACAGCACTAATTGCTCTTTTGCATGCCACTCAGTATTAAGAAAATAGAACTTGGAATTGTACTTTAGCTCATTCCTTATTAAGCCACCTTATTTACCCTAGATATTGGGACATCGTACCTCCGTACCATACATGTCCTTAAATTTGTACAAGTCACTTTTGCTATATATTGTGTATAAAAACTGCTGGATGAGTGGCAAACAATGTAGATGCTGATCAGATGCTGCATTCTGTGTTCTCTGATCCAGGTCTACACTGTTTACTCTGGCATGTCTGTCTCAATACTTAGGCTTTTTACGGTAAAAGACTTAAATGAAATATGGCTTACTCCTACTCCTTAACATGGACACAAATACACAAATGTATATGAAGTTAACCAGGGAAAGCAACAACCTTTCTAAGTCACTGAAAGAAGAAATAACGTATAAGATTCTGCTTTGCAGTTAATGATTTGGGTCATATTTTGTCAAACTTATTGTTTAGGTCTTTTTTGGCTATATTATAAAAAAGTTGAAAAAATACTCTTTCAGGGGAGAGTGTTCTGTCAATGTTGTTTTCTTCTCTTCTAAAAGGGTGTCTACTCTAAAAAGGAAAGAACTTGTTTCTCTTGGAAGCACCTTAGGAGTAAATACTTATCTTTTAGAGTAGGCCTTTCTGATGAAAGAATGTGCACAACACTGGTTAACTGCTTAGAGGACTAAGCTTGCCCAGTAAGCGTATGGTTAGGTAAACTGACCACGCTTGACATGACCCCATTGGGTTGACTGGGCCGTAAAACCTCAACACAAACAAATTTAGAGTAGGCCCCATTTCTGGAGGAACCATTTTCTCCCTTCCACTGATGTGAAGGGCAGTTGTCAGTTTCTGGCAAAAGAATGAGCACAAGTACTGGTTCACAGCTTAGATGAAAACCAGATAAGGAAAGTGTGGATAGGTAAACTGACAAGTTTGACATGGTAGTAAGCATTGACTGGCTGTTAAGTTTCAACCTAACCAACCAAGCAATAAATGTAACCCAAAATGGAATGTTGGCTTAGTGGGGGAAGACTGATATGGTAGTAGTGGCACTGGCTGTTGGAACATGTGACAGACCCTCAGGTAGTTTTTTGTCTAGTGACTTAAATTTATTGTTTATCTAGTGTTTAGCTTGATAACAAAGTGTCAGTGAAAGGTCACTCACAAGAAGCTGTATTCTGAAGGCACTGATAAAAAAATTAAAATCTTTTAAATATATCACCTATCATATAAGTCTAATGACTGAAACATTAATTGTCATTGTTAGTAAAGCCGGATGTATGGTGAATGGAGAGGATACGTCTCTTACCCAGTTACCATGAGTGTAATGTATACTGATTTATTACAGATACAGTAAAAGCCCCTAGAACAGACATGAGCTGGTGTGGATCTGGTTCAACAAGCTTCTTCATACTATTAAGGTAAGATTGTCTGTTAGATCTGTGCATCATAGTATGTACATAAGCAGGTAATCTCAGGTACTTTTAATTTCATTTCAGTATATAAGGATTCAGGATCTTGTAATTAATGTTTTATGCAGACTATGATTTTAATTTGTATTTCATGGTTAACGTTGGTGTTTTACATCTCTTCAAACAATATTTCAGTTATGTTATAGGTGGTGGGTCAGTAGACAAGGAATACAAATGTCCAAAGTAAGAAAAACAAAAAATGGTAAGAGAAAAGTCTAGGGAGTGCCACAATCACAAGCCGCAGCCCATCCCAGACAGGAAGAGAAAGGGGAAACAGAGGAAACCAAAACAAACACAAATTGAACAAAAGCACTAAGATTAGCTGTCTCTTGCCCAAGTGAGGTAATCACAATGCTGAAAGGACTGAAAATTACAAGAACAAAATAACACAAGGCAAGTCTTAAAAAAAAAAAATCTCCTTGCAGAGTAAAAAAAAAAAAAAAAATTGGTAAGAGAAAAGTTCAGGGAGTGCCACAATTACAAACCGCAGCCCTTCGCAGACACCAAGAGGAAGAGGAAGCTGACAAATCCAAACAAGCACAAATCGAACAAACGTACAGAAAGCATGAGGATTAGCTCTCTTCCCCAAGCGAGGTAATCACAATGCTAAAAGGATTGAAAACCACAAGAACAAAAAAAGACACAAAGTAAGACATAAAACAAATCGCCTCATAGAAAAAAACACAAAGCAACAAAGAGTAAGACTAACACCACAAAGCTACGAAAAGTAGATATTAGGTATAATCTTATCAATTTGTCAGATCGTCTTAGGATCAGATGACAAGGAAATATATCTTTGCTGTAATAAGAAATAATTTGGAAATTAATGTGCATAAAGTGTCCTGTGGTAAGATGAATACTGCCAAGGCAGACCAGTAAATATTATTGAAAATAGTACTGTGAAGTAAACAGTACTTTTAAAAGTCTGTAGGTTTTGAAAAGTTCACTGCATTGTATTAGGTAGATTTTCTGCTGACCATTCAAAAACTGTCCCTCTTTTAACATTTTTTAATGTATGTGTGGGTTATTGCAGTAGTGTCGTTTTGTTTTGTCATTGCTAGATTGATTCTTCTTCATTCAGGAAGGCTGTGCTTAATGATTATAGCTTTTCCTGTTTAACTTGATTTGTAATTTTGATATCAAGAGGTAATCAAAATCATTCTTTGGGTTTCGATGCATATGACTTGTTTATCCAATGTTCTTGTTAGATTAATGTCTTTTAAATGAGGTTCATGTGTCTTGCACACTGGACCGGCTTCTTGCTCCTGGTAAGCAAGGAACAAGGTGAAGAGTAAGGAATTGGAACAAAATCTGCAGCTTGTGTTCAGTTGGTGTTTCCATATTGCTTGGGTATGCTCAGTTTGTCAATTTCATGTTCATCTTATTGATTTGGTTCTGGTTCTTTGGTTTGTTATTTCTCTTTGCACAAATTCTTGATTTGATTATTTCCATGGTTTGGATGTTTTTGTTCATTTACACTACTTAGTTTGATTTTGGTTTCCTGGGTTTCAGAGGTTTCTTGGGTTTCAGATTCAGTGTATCTTGAGGTTTTTTTTTATTCCTTACTCTTTGTCATACTGAAGCATTTGGGGACAGAGTGCAAGGAACAAAAATCTCACTTTACTGATATTTCTACAAGAACAGCAAATAAACAAGTCATATGTACTTAAAACATAATGGACATTTTGTTGGAAATTTAAGCTCTACAACTTTAACTGTTTAATGTTCCAAGATTAGTATCTTTATATTACCTGAAATTATCTGATATGATGCAGTGTTGATGTTCTATCAAAAAAAAAAAAAAAAATGGTTAGAGAAAAACCCCCAGGGAGTGCCACAATCACAAACCGCAGCCCTTCCCAGACACCGAGAGGAAGAGTAAACAGACAAACTTAAACAAGCGCAAATCAAACATATGAAAAGCACTAAGATTAGCTCTCCCTTCCCCAAAGCCACTGTCCATCTCGAGTTTTATTGCTTTTGATATTATTTTTCAGTGCGCCAGTAAAACCTCATTATTCTGAGAAGATTTTGAGATACTGTGTTGCATTGTGATTCAAACAATTTTGCAGTTGAGATGTCTGAATTCCTGTGACTTTTACAAGACAGAATGATGAATGGCAAACTCCATAAGAATCCTGTCTGAAGTTCCTAGATTTGCCATAGATGCAGCTCATCCATTGCCCCAAAGGGTTTGGATATGTCATGAGAACTGGAAGTAGCTTGGTAAAGGGACTGCCAAGGAAAATCTAATAATCTTAAAAATTGATTTTTTTTTCTATTACAAAGCAGGAGCGGACCGTGTAACACTGAATTACTGCATTACAAATGCTCTAAACTATTTGCAAGAAAGGGCAGTAAAACCCAAATCATAAACTTTACGTAAGCAGTGCTCCTTCATGAACCTGAGGTAATGTTATTTCATAGTCTGACCTCACCTGAAGACTAAGGTTTCACTTGACTGACCAGTAACTGTTCTACCTATGAATATACCATCTTGGGGCTACAGAAACAGTGTTAGGTATAGGTATTACCAATGTACAAATTCTTCACCTTTGGGCTGCTGAAACAGCATAAGGTATAGGTATCACTGATCAGTAGATTACCTTCTGGTCAACACTTCGGAACTGCAGAAATGATGTAAGCTTTTGAAACACCTCACCTCAACTTTGGTTTAAACTGTCAGTACAAGATATTTGGGTAAACTTCCTTGACAGCTTCAGCTACTGTCTGCTTGCTTGAACTAATTTACTTTATAATCACTTTGCATTTACTGTTTGACAGATTTTTTAAATGGCTCCAGTTCCTTGTTCTTTTTTAAATTATTTTTTTCTTTTTTAAATTATTTTTTTCTTTCATATTAATTTTGTTAAATTAACTTTTTATCAATATTTCTGTTAGCTTGACAAAGGGGATCATTGATTTATGCTGTAAAGTGGGAGACAGGATAAATCATATGGAATAATGATTCTTTTTGTCAACCATTGCTTTTCAGTGTTCCAGCACAGTGGCTCAGTGGTAGAGCGTCTGCTTTGTGACTGGGAGGTTGTGGGTTTGATCCGCAGCTGGGTCATACCAAAGATTTTAAAAATGGTTCTAGCTGCTCTTTCGCTTTGCGCTCAGCATTAAGAAAGTAGGGCGAGAACTGGTCAGCCCAGTGTCAGTATAATGTGACACATCCAGATACCGTCAGGATAAGACTGAAAGAGGTTGAAAGTGACTTTAAGCCCAAATCAAACAAAAAGGTTTTCAGTGTATGTTGGGTCTTTTTTGAATTGAAGTACTTTGAAATTGATATTTCATATTTACATGTAATTAATGTAGGTAGGCAAAAAGAGGTCACTGATTTGTTACGGTTAAGTGGAGGGAACCATTATAAATCAGAAGACAAGGATTCTGTTAGTCTTTTGTTTTCAAATCAAAATTTCATAATTAAAAGGACTGGTAGCCATTCAGAGACGTCAAGTTCTTGAGACTACAGAGTTGCACAGTTGTGTTCAGTCTTTGTAGATATCTTGCAGGGTGTATCTTGCCTTGCCTTTTGGATGAGATATTTTCTCTGGCTCTTCCAGTAGCAGAAGTGCTACCATTAAAGGCCATTCTGGTTTGGAACTACAAGCAAATCTAACCCAACTTTTTTTTTTAAGTTGAACTCAACTTTTGATCTTGACCCCATGTCATAAATTTACTTGGGAAACAGATTTCTTTCCCTCTTAAAATTATATTCTAAACACTTAACAAAGATTAGCTTTAAATAAATGTTTTCATGAAAATGCATTGGTATAGAATTTTTCCATGGTAAAACTTGGTTGTACATTTTATATTTAGGACCAGCCATTACTGTTGTAGCCTCATTGGTGCTGTGGGTAGAATTTGGTGACCTGTATCACAATTTCATGGTCACCAAACAACTTTTCTCAAGCTTCAGTATAAATAAGTAACTTCATTTCTAAAGCATTTGTCTGAAATTTGAATAATCCAGTGCAAAGCACTTTATATGGCTGCTTCATTTCCTTGCCAGAAATAGTGTTTCCTTAATTTCAGTGTCATATTTGTTAATGTTTCTCTAGCCTCTGCAGCAAAATAACCTCGCTTGTCAGTAGGGTTTTTTTTGTCTTCATCTTCCGATTCTGCTAAGAATCTTCCGTCAAGGTCTTCCTTGCACTTGTCGTTTTGTTTTGTCATTGTTTATTCCATGTCCCTTATTCATTTACGGTATCAGGAAGGATGTTTGTGACTGGCCATATCTGAGATGGCCTTTCCCTGGTAACTTCATTAATTTTTACAGGTTTTAGGTCCATGCATTACTTTCAGTTCTCAAAATGACTAAGCTGTATGATTTGAATGTATGTTCACTATAATTTTCATTGGAGTGCTTGTCACACTGGTGGAATGAGGTGAACAATTCATTCTTTGCATCATATGTCTTGAATATAAATGTTTTTACTGACAGGTGGGAAAAGGGTCATTATGCTATATGGGGGCAATGTGGATGCAGATCAGCCAGTCCTGTGGTGCACTTTGATCTGCACTCTCCTTGCCCTCTAACAGAATCCTGAGATTTTGTATAAATGTATTGACAGAGAAGGTCCTGATCTGACTGGATATGCAGAAGATTTGGGCCTTCTCTGTTCATATATGGCATAAGGTCCCTTTTCTCATTGCATGTTTTTTATTTTTCAGTTTGCAGATTTGGATATTTGAGGAAATCAAAAGAAGCAAGAAGCAGTCTCCAGTACCCTGTTTTAGACCGTTGAGAATGGACAGGTATATTTTGTTAATAGTAAAATGTAGTGTCAGATACTTGGTATTAGGAGAAAAGAGCATCCAGGTGTCCGAGTTGTTAGTGCTTCCGATTTTAGATCATGAGGTCCCGGGTTCTGGCTGAAGGCAGAATTCAGCTTATGACTGTAAAAGTGCATCATTGCACAGAGGGAGCCTTTCATTCTCACCCATCATCTCAATATGACAGATAATGTTGAAAAGAAAGTAAAACACCAAATCCTCATCACAATGATCAGATAAAGAGTATCGGATAAATATTTCTTTTTTCTCCTCAAAAAAATTCTCACTAGAAGTGCCTTGTTTAAAAAAAAAAAAAGAAAAAAGTTCCTACGTCTGGTGCAATGGTAAAATCAAAATATAAATGGACTCCTCCTATGAGTATAGTATGGACCTTAACTATTCAGCTTAGCACTTTCTCTTGTCCCGCAATCAAATTTTTCATCTTTGGACAAAAAGTGGAAGGGTTTGTACATATAGAAATTTACTAGCCAAAAGTTCTAAACAGCCACTATCAACTTTTTTGTTGATTTCTTTAAAGCCAAAAAAATTTTTTGTTCTATTTATATCCCCAATAGGCAGATGTATCAGTCAATTTAGACATCAAAAGGTTTGTAAAACACTGATCATTACTTCCAGGATGCACTGATGAACACATTAAAATTCACAAAATTCCACATTTTATCGCATTTTTAGAAGTGTTTAAATACTAATAGGCAGTTTTGCCTTAGATAAGGGTGGATAGTCTGATTAGTTTATAAACAATGGGAACAAAACCTAATTAAATCCACTTCCATGAAAACAGAATTCATGTTTTTTCGTTTTTTTTGTTTTTTTTTTCAGAGCAGATTCAGGACGACAGCTGAAATTCATAATTTCCAAAATGTAAAGTGACACTGAAAGTACTAAAGACTTTAAGAAAAGAAAGAGAACAGGCAAAACAGAACTAGACAGAAAGATAGGGATATAAATTGACATTACAATCAAAGAAAAATAAAAACATGAAAAAAAAAAAAAATAAACAAAAAATAAAGGAAAAATGGAAATCAGTGACTATAAGGGGAATCTTCAAAGGGGCCATTTAAAACAATAGAAACAATATTAAAAACAGAAATACCAGAGCCAGAAAGTGACAAACAAAACTGACACCAGCAAATTATCAAAGCTGACAGAAAAGACTGAGGAGAGGGGGGAAAAATGAATGGCTATATAAAGGGAGGAGACCAATCAAAAGAAATAAAACCTAAAAAACAAAACCAGTGAGTACAACACAAAGAAATAGAAAATGAATTGGAGGCAAGTGTCAGAAATGAGGGGAAAAAAAGGCAAGTGACAGAAATGACAAATTAAAAGAAAAAAAAAACAACAACAAAACAATGAAGAGGATAAATGAAAATGGATGGCTGTAAGGGGAGGAGGAGGCCATTTGAAACAACAAATCAAAAACAGGACAGCCACAATTAAGAAGACAAAGATCGTCTGTCAAGAAACTGTAACAGATGGAAATAATCTGTGTAAGTATACAATGTGTAAGTACACAAGCTTAGGTTTCTCACTGCTGTGATTCGAGCCTTGCTCCAGTCACATGTGGGAAAGCCAAGCTCTGCTTACGGATGGTCAGGTGGGTTTTCCCTGGATCCTCCTGTTTTCAGCCACCTTTGATGAACAATTGGCGCAATATAAGCAAAATATTCTTGAAAGGGCTGTAAAACCCAAATAAAAAAAACCCCCAAAAAACGTACACAAGCATTGGAAATAATTCTTGTGCAAGTATAAAGTGTGTAAGTATACTTTATGTAAGCATTGTAAATAATCTTTGTCTAAGTAAAAAAGCATTGAAACTACTTGGAAAATAACTGTACCAATAATATGAATGTAACAAAATTCTTCAAAAATCTCATTTCTATAGACTGTTGATTGTAGATGGCTTAGTGTTTAAACCTTTTACTCACATGGCAAAATCAGCAAATGGCAACAACATATATACTGGGTGGATACACAAACTTATCTGCCGGCCTTGGTGGCTCAGTTGGATGTGCGTCCGACTGGAGACCAGGAGGTCGCGGGTTTGACCCCTGCCGAGGTTGGCAACATTCTTTCCTGGAGACTGATCATGAAATATTTTTTACAGTTATTCTCTCTCTTGCTCTGATTCAAGACGGGCAGTTGTCAGTTTCTGGCGAAAAAATGTGCACAATACTGGTTAACCGCTTAGAGGACTAAGCCTGCCCAGTAAACATGTGACTAGGTAAACTGAACACGCTCGACATGACCCCATTGGGTTGACTGGGCGGTAAAACCTCAACACAAACACATATTTATCTGCTCTGATGAGCTCAAAGCAATTTGCATAAGCCATAATTAGCTATTTATGGTAAAGCACATCCTGATTGACTGATATTTTGAATTTTAACCCATTGTATACTGAATAGACTCCTCCACACTATATTTTGGAAGAGTCCGATTTCAATTTTAGGTACACCCTGCTATAAGATTAACATATTCCTAGAGAAAAATGGCTAAACTATTTGCAAACAGTGGAGACCCTGATCAGACTACAATGGGTTAAATTTTCCTGTTTTATAGTTTTACTTGGCACATTAGAGTGAGTTTCACTACCAAATCAAATTGATATACTGTTTTGACACAAATGACTGGTGTAGTGACATAGTTTGTGGTAGTATCTGCTTTGTCTTGGCGGTTGGAGGTTCAGTCATTGGCCAAGTCACTGTAAAGTCACAGCACTAATTGCTCTTTTGCATGCCACTCAGTATTAAAAAAATAGAACTTGGAATTGTACTTTAGCTCATTCCTTATTAAGCCACCTTATTTACCCTAGATATTGGGACATCGTACCTCCTTACCATACATGTCCTTAAATTTGAACCAGTCACTTTTGCTATATATTATGTATAAAAACTGCTGGATGAGTGGCAAACAATGTAGATGCTGATCAGATGCTGCATTCTGTGTTCTCTGATCCAGGTCAACACTGTTTACTCTGGCATGTCTGTCTCAATACTTAGGTCTTTTTACGGTAAAAGACTTAAATGAATATGGCTTACTCCTACTCCTTAACATGGACACAAATACACAAATATATATGAAGTTAACCAGGGAAAGCAGCAGCCTTTCTAAGTCAATGAAAGAAGAAATAAAGTATAAGATTCTGCTCTGCAGTTAATGACTTGATAATATTTTGTCAAACTTAATGTTTAGGTCTTTTTTGGCTATATTATAAAAAAGTTGAAAAAATACTCCTTCGGGTGAGAGTTTTCTGTCAGTGTTGTTTTCTTCTCTTCTAAAAGGGGGTCTACTCTAAAAGGAAAGACTTTGTTTCTCATAGAAAATGCGCCGTCCGACTGGAGACCAGGTCGCGGGTTTAACCCCTGCCGAGGTTGGCAACGTACTTCCGTGGAGATTGATCATGAATATTTTCTACGGTCATTCTCTCCCTTCCGCTGATTCAAGAAGGGCAGTTGTCAGTTTCTGGCGAAAGAATGTGCACAATACTGATAAACCGCTTGGAGGACTAAGCCTGCCCAGTAAACGTGTGGTTAGGTAAACTGACCGCACTCGACATGACCCCATTGGGTTGACTGGGCCTTAAAACCTCAACACAAATATATTCTCTTAGAAGCACCCTGGGAGTAAATACTTTTTTTTTAGAGTAGGCTGCATTTCAGAAGGAGCCATTTTCTCCCTTCTTCTGACATGAAGGGCAGTTGTCAGTTTCTGGCAAAAGAATGAGCACAAGTACTGGTTCACAGCTTAGATGAAAACCAGATAAGGAAAGTGTGGAGAGGTAAACTGACTAGTTTGACATGGTAGTAAGCGTTGACTGGCTATTAAGTTCCAACCTAATGAAACAAGCAATAAATGTAACCCAAAATGGAATGTTGGCTTCCTGGGGGAAGACTGATATGGTAAGTTGTGGCACTGAGTGTTGGAACATGTGACAGACCCACAGGTAGTTTTTTGTCCAGTGACTTAAATTTATTGTTTACCTAGTGTTTAGCTTGATAACAAAGTGCCAGTGAAAGGTCACTCACAAGAAGCATTCTTTAGAAGGCACTGATAAAAAAATTAAAATCTTTATTACAGATACAGTAAAGGCCCCTAGAACAGACATGAGCTGGTGTGGATCTGGTTCAACAAGCTTCTTCATACTACTAAGGTAAGATTGTCTTTTAGATCTGTGCATCATAGTATGTACATAAGCAGGTAATCTCATGTACTTTTAATTTCATTTCAGTATATTAGGATTCAGGATGTTTTAATTAATGTTTTATGCAGACTATGATTTTAATTTGTATTTCATGGTTAATGTTGGTGTTTTACATCTCCTCAAACAGTATTTCAGTTATGTTATAGGTGGTGGATTGGTAGACAAGGAATACAAATGTCCAAAAAAAAAAAAAAAAAAAAAAAAAAAAAAAAGGGTAAGAGAAAAGTCTAGGGAGTGCCACAATCACAAGCTGCAGCCCATCCCAGACACAAAGAGGAAGAGGAAACAGACAAAACCAAAACAAGCACAATGATGAGCTATGTGATCACTTTTCGTCAGTCGTCCGTCCGTGCGTCCGTTCGTTAACATTTTCAAACGACTTCTCCTCTGAAGCCCCTGAGCCAATTTTGCTCAAATTTTATATGGAGCCTCCTTAGGGTGGGGGAATGAAAAATTGCTAAAATGGTCGCGGTCCGTTGACCAAGATGGCTGCTACGCCCATATACGAGGGATGTTCGAAATGAATTGCTTATTTCTATCTGGAGACTTCAAATTTCAAGTTAGCCCAAAAGTACTCATTTCATGCCCTCGAAGTACTCCCCCTGGCTAGAAATGCAAAGTTTCAGCCGATGTATCCACTTCTTGAAGGCGTCACGGTACACTGATTTGGGCACAGTAATAAGGTACTGATGAATGGCAGATCCAAGTGCCTGTCGGGACTGGTATTTCCGCCCAGCAAGGAATGCTTTCAATTTCGGAAACAAAAAGAAATCACATGTGGCAAGGTCTGGGGAATACGGGGGGTGAGGCAAAACAGTTACTTTTTCTTTCTTCAAAAATGCCGTAACTCTTCAAAAACGCCGTAACTATTGCAGAGGTATGAGCTGGAGCATTGTCATGTAGAAGACGGACATGTTTAAAACCAGTGGCAGAGCGTCATTTTGATAATACTTTTTCAGTTTCTTCAGTACTACGTCTTTGTAGTACTTTCCGGTGATGCTTTTGCCCTTTTTCACTGGCACTTTTATTGCGACTCCTTCACCAGAGAAGAAGATTGCATACAAAACCTTCTTTGTACTCAAAGAACATTTGGCAATTATTGGGCGTTTGCTGTGTTTAGTGGCCCAGATCTTATTGCTAACCTTTCTGACGGGCTCAAAATAATGGACCCAGGTTTCATCACCTGTGAAAACATTGGCAAACTGCTTTTTGTCATATTTTGGAAACATTTGAAGCAGCTTTTTGGCCACTTTAACCCGTTGCCTCTTTTGCTCGTCAGTCAACAGATGTGGCACCCATCTAGCAGAAATCTTTCTGACTTTCAAATGCTTCTTCAAAATAAGGTGAACCGTTGATAGTGATATGCCTACCTTTCATGCAATATCACGAACTGTAAATCTGGCATCTCCTTCAATGATTTCCTTTATTTTGGAAACGATTTCTTTACGAGATGCAGATTTTGGGCTACCTGATTTCAGTGCATTTTTTATGGACTCTACACCAGACTCAAATTTCTTTTTCCACCGCCGAACTGTAACATAAGACACACAAGAAGGTTCAAAAGCAGTAGAAATTTCAGTCGTCAGCTTCTTCAAAGAACAACCAAGTTTTGAGCGAGCTTTGATGTAAGCCCGTATTTCATCTTTTTTGTAGACGCTTCTACCAACCATTTTTACTGCAGTGGTCAATGACTGCGTGTATTCAAATGGCAATTTTTATGTCTTACACTTAACCTAACATGTACATTTATACACCATTGTGTAGATATTGAATAACCCTATACAGGCATGTATTGGTTTTTATCGTGCCCCACGTGGATATCAAGCTAGAGGACAATAAACAATTCATTTCGAACATCCCTCATATGGTAAAAACCTTTAAAAATCTTCTTCTCCAGAACCGTAAATGCCTTGGGGCTGAACCTTTGCAGGAATCATCGGGGACGGGAGGTCTACCAAAATTGCTAAAAGAATTGTCGTACATTGACCTTTTTACGGCAAGGTCAAGTTTGCTTCCCTATGCATTTGTATGGGAAAAACCTTTAAAAATCTTCTTCTCCAAACCCGAGCATGCCTTATGGCTGAATCTTTGCATATATCATCGGGAACGGGAGGGCTACCAAAATTGCTAAAATAATGGTCATACATTGACATTTGACCTTTTTATGGTAAGGTCAGTTTTGCTTCCTTATGCGTTTGTATGGGAAAAATGGTCAGAATTTCAAACAACTTCTCCTCTGGAGCCTCTGGGCCAATTTTGCTCAAATTTCATATAGAGCCTCCTTAGGGAGGGGGAACAAAAGATTGCTAAAATGGTCACGGTTCATTGACCAAGATGGCCGCCATGCCCATATATGGTAAAAACCTTTAAAAATCTTCTTCTCTAGAACCGAGGATGCTTTGGGGCTGAATCTTTTCATAAATTATCAGGGCCAGGAGGTCTACCAAAATTGCTAAAATAATGGTCATACATTGACATTTGACCTTTTTACGGCAAGGTCAAGTTTGCTTCCTTATGCATTTGTATGAGAAAAAACGTTTAAAAATCATATTCTCTAAAACCGAGGATGGCTTGTGGCTGAATCTTTGCATATATCATCTTGAATGGGCGGTCTACCAAAGTTGCTAAAATAATTGTCATACATTGACATTTAACCTTTTAAGGGCAAGATCAGGTTTGCTTCTGTATGCATTTGTATGGGCCCCATACATTTGTATGGAAAAAATGTTGATAATTTCAAATGGCTTTATCTCTGAAGCCTCCGGGCCAGTGTTGCTCAAATTTCATGCGGAGCCTCTGTGGGCAGGAGAATGAAAGATTGCTAAAATGGGTATGGTCCATTGATCAAAATGGCTGCCATGCCCGTATATGGTAAAAACCTTTAAAAATCTTCTTATCCATAACCAAATAAGCCCTGGGTCCTAATCTTTGCACAATTTATGGGGGACAGGAGATCTACCAAAGTTGCTAAAATGATGGTTCTATGTTGACATTTGACCTTTTCACCTCCAAGGTCAAATTTGCTTCCCCATTTGTATGGGCCATATACATTTATATTGAAAGTATCAAAGTGACTTGTAGATCAACAGTAGTTAAAATTGTTCTGATTGGAAATCTAAGATGGCCATCATCTGGTTTATATTTATAATATTTCCCTGCCACTGTGCTGTTTACATATACATGTATAAAATCATGATTCTTCAGAAACCACTTAGCCATTTTCCACCAATTTCACATTTCTGTTGAAATGTGATTGATAGTTTATTCAAATGATCATGCTCCATTGACTGTCAGGCCCATATATTCTTCTTCAAAACTAAGAACTGCTCAAATGATGATATTTTCATTAGTTGCGATGATAGGATTGGAAAAATGTTGCATAACATCTGCATGTCTGCAGTGGCTATGTCACTCAGGTGAGCGAATCGTGGCCCGTGGGCCTCTTGTTTTGTCTTCATCTTCTGATTCTGCTAAGAATCTTCCATCAAGGTCTTCCTTGCACTTGTCGTTTTGTTTTGTCATTGTTTATTCCATGTCCCTTATTCATTTACGGTATCAGGAAGGATGTTTGTGACTGGCCATATCTAAGATGACCTTTCCCTGGAAACTTCATTTATTTTTACAGGTTTTAGGTCCATGCATTACTTTCAGTTCTCAAAATGACTAAGCTGTTGAATACTGCCACAATAGCAGTTTTTAGAGCATCTAAATTGAACACCTATTGCCAGGTGGTTCTTAACTTGAACTGAAACTCAATATTGAAGTAGTAGAGCTAGGACTGGTGAGCCTAGTGTTGTGATGATTTGTGGATGTGCTTACTTATTCATGTGTGTGAGTTCAAGATTTAGTGGGAAGTACTGTGAAAGTGGCCACTGAGTTCCCATCACATCCAGACAGTCATCATGACTGAAGATTTACATAATATGCACACACACAGACACACTGACTTCCATAGTCTGTATGATTTGAACGTATGTTCACTATAATTTTCATTGGAGCGCTTGTCAGACTGGTGGAATGAGGTGACCAATGCATTCTTTGCATCATATGTCTTGAATATTAATGTTTTTACTTACAGGTGAGAAAAGGGTCATTATGCTATATGGGGGCAATGTGGATGCAGATCAGCCAGTGCTGTGGTGCACTTTGATCTGCACTCTCCTTGCCCTCTAACAGAATCCTGAGATTTTGTATAAATGTATTGACAGAGAAGGTCCTGATCTGACTGGATATGCAGAAGATTTTGGCCTTCTCTGTTCATATATGGCATAAGGTCCCTTTTCTCATTGCATGTTTTCTATTTTTCAGTTTGCAGATGTCTTGGATATTCGAGGAAATCAAAAGAAGCAAGAAGCAGCCTCCAGTACCCTGTTTTAGACAGTTGAGAATGGACAGGTATATTTTGTTAATAGTAAAATGTAGTGTCAGATACTTGGTATTAGGAGAAAAGAGCATCCAGGTGTCCTAGTTGTTAGTGCTTCCGATTTTAGATCATGAGGTCCTGGGTTCTGGCTGAGGGCAGAATTCAGCTTTTGACTGTAAAAGTGCATCGTTGTACAGAGGGAGCCTTTCATTCTCACCCATCACCTCAATATGACAGAGAACGTTGAAAAGAAAGTAAAACACCAAATCCTCATCACAATGATCAGATAAAGAGTATCGGATAAATATTTCTTTTTTCTCCACAAAAAAATTCTCACTAGAAGTGCCTTGTTTAAAAAAAAAAAAAAAAAGTTCCTACGTCTGGTGCAATGGTAAAATCAAAATATAAATGGACTCCTCCTATGAGTATAGTATGGACCTTAACTATTCAGCTTAGCACTTTCTCTTGTCCAGCAATCAAATTTTTCATCTTTGGACAAAAAGTGGAAGGGTTTGTACATATAGAAATTTACTAGCCAAAAGTTCTAAACAGCCACTATCAACTTTTTTTTTTTTTTTTTAAAGCCAGAAAAATTTTTTGTTCTATTTATATCCCCAATAGGCAGCTGTATTAGTCAATTTAGACATCAAAAGGTTTGTAAAACACTGATCATTACTTCCAGGATGCACTGATGAACACATTAAAATTCACAAAATTCCACATTTTTTCACATTTATAGAAGTGTTTAAATACTAATAGGCAGTTTTGCCTTAGATAAGGGTGGATAGTCTCTGATTAGTTTATAAACAACAAGGGGAACAAAACCTAATTAAATCCACCTCCATGAAAACAGGATTCATGTTTTTTTTTTGTTTTTTTTTTTTTCAGAGCAGATTCAGGATGACAGCTGAAATTCATAATTTCCAAACTGTAAAGTGACACTGAAAGTACTAAAGACTTTAAGAAAAGAAAAAGAAAAGGCAAAACAGGACTGGACAGAAAGATAGGGATATAAATTGACATTACAATCAAAGAAAAATAAAAACATGAAAAAAAATAAACAAAAAATAGAGGAAAAATGGAAATCAGTGACTATAAGGGGAATCTTCAAAGAGGCCATTAAAAACAATAGAAACAAAATTAAAAACAGAAATACCAAGGCCAGAAAGTGACAGAAACAAAACTGACACCAGCAAATTATCAAAACTGACAGAAAAGACTGAGGAGAGGGGAAAATGAATGGCTATATAAAGGGTGGAGACCAATCAAAAGAAATAAAACCTAAAAAACAAAACCAGTGAATACATTACAAAGAAATAGAAAACGAATTGGAGGCAAGTGTCAGAAATGAAGGAAAAAAAGGCAGGTGACAGAAATGACAAATTAAAAGAAAAAAAAATAACAACAAAACAATGAAGAGGATAAATGAAAATGGATGGCTGTAAGGGGAGGAGGAGGCCATTTGAAACAACAAATCAAAAACAGGACAGCTACAATTAAGACGACAAAGCTGGTCAGTCAAGAATCTGTAACAGATGGATGGAAATAATCTGTGTAAGTATACAATGTGTAAGTACACAAGCTTAGGTTTCTCACTGCTGTGATTCGAGCCTCACTCCAGTCACATGTGGGAAAGCCAAACTCTGCTTACGGATGGTCAGGTGGTTTTGCCCTGGATTCTCCGGTTTTCAGCCACCTTTGATGAACAATTGGTGCAATATAAGCAAAATATTCTTGAAAGGGCTGTAAAACCCAAATAAAAAAAAAACAAAAACGTACACAAGCATTGGAAATAATCCTTGTGCAAGTATAAAGTGTGTAAGTATACTTTATGTAAGCATTGTAAATAATCTTTGTCTAAGTAAAAAAGCATTGAAACTACTTTGAAAATAACTGTACCAATAATATGAATGTAACAAATTCTTCAAAAATCTCATTTCTATAGACTGTTGATTGTAGATGGCTTAGTTTTTAAACCTTTTGCTCTCATGGCAAAATCAGCAAATAACAACAACATATATACTGGGTGGATACAAAAACTTATCTGCCGACCTTGATGGCTTAGTTGGATGTGCGTCTGACTGGAGACCAGAAGGTCGCGGGTTAGACTCCCGCCGAGGTTGGCAACATTCTTTCCTGGAGATTGATCATGAAATATTTTCTACAGTTATTCTCTCTCTTGCGCTGATTCAAGACGAGCAGTTGTCAGTTTCTGGTGAAAGAATGTGCACAGTACTGGTTAACGGCTTAGAGGACTAAGCCTTCCCAGTAAACGTGTGACTAGGTAAACCGAACACGCTCGACATGACCCCCATTGGGTTGACTGGGCGGTAAAACCTCAACACAAACAAACACATATTTATCTGCTCTGATGAGATCAAAGCAATTTGCATAAGCCATAATTAGCTATTTATGGTAAAACACATCCTGATTGACTGATATTTTGATTATTATTTTAACCCATTGTATACTGAATAGACTCCCCCACACTATATTTTGGAAGAGTCCAATTTCAATTTTAGGTACACCTGCTATAAGATTAACATATTCCTAGAGAAAAATGGCTAAACTATTTGCAAACAGTGGAGACCGTGATCAGACTACATTGGGTTAAATTTTCCTGTTTTATAGTTTTACCTGGCACATTAGAGTGAGTTTCACTACTAAATCAAATTGATATACTGTTTTGACACAAATGACTGGTGTAGTGACATAGTTTGTGGTAGGATCTGCTTTGTTTTGGTGGTTGGAGGTTCAGTCATTGGCCAAGTCACTGTAAAGTCACAGCACTAATTGCTCTTTTGCATGCCACTCAGTATTAAGAAAATAGAACTTGGAATTGTACTTTAGCTCATTCCTTATTAAGGCACCTTATTTACCCTAGATATTGGGACATCGTACCTCCGTACCATACATGTCCTTAAATTTGAACCAGTCACTTTTGCTATATATTGTGTATAACAACTGCTGGATGAGTGGCAAACAATGTAGATGCTGTCAGATGCTGCATTCTGTGTTCTCTGATCCAGGTCTACACTGTTTACTCTGGCATGTCTGTCTCAATACTTAAGCTTTTTACGGTAAAAGACTTAAATGAAATATGGCTTACTCCTACTCCTTAACATGGACACAAATACACAAATATATATGAAGTTAACCAGGGAAAGCAACAACCTTTCTAAGTCACTGAAAGAAGAAATAACTTATAAGATTCTGCTTTGCAGTTAATGATTTGGATCATATTTTGTCAAACTTATTGTTTAGGTCTTTTTTGGCTATATTATAAAAAAAGTTGAAAAAATATACTTTCAGGGGAGAATGTTCTGTCAATGTTGTTTTCTTCTCTTCTCTTCTAAAAGGGTGTCTACTCTAAAAGGAAAGAACTTGTTTCTCTTGGAAGCACCTTAGGAGTAAATACTTATCTTTTAGAGTAGGCCTTTCTGATGAAAGAATGTGCACAACACTGGTTAACTGCTTAGAGGACTAAGCTTGCCCAGTAAGCGTATGGTTAGGTAAACTGACCACGCTTGACATGACCCCATTGGGTTGACTGGGCCGTAAAACCTCAACACAAACAAATTTAGAATAGGCCCCATTTCTGGAGGAACCATTTTCTCCCTTCCACTGATGTGAAGGGCAGTTGTCAGTTTCTGGCAAAAGAATGAGCACAAGTACTGGTTCACAGCTTAGATGAAAACCAGATAAGGAAAGTGTGGATAGGTAAACTGACAAGTTTGACATGGTAGTAAGCATTGACTGGCTGTTAAGTTTCAACCTAACCAACCAAGCAATAAATGTAACCCAAAATGGAATGTTGGCTTCGTCGGGGAAGACTGATATGGTAGTAGTGGCACTGGCTGTTGGAACATGTGACAGACCCTCAGGTAGTTTTTTGTCTAGTGACTTAAATTTATTGTTTACCTAGTGTTTAGCTTGATAACAAAGTGTCAGTGAAAGGTCACTCACAAGAAGCAGTCTTCTGAAGGCACTGATAAAAAAATTAAAATCTTTTAAATATATCACCTATCATATAAGTCTAATGACTGAAACATTAATTGTCATTGTTAGTAAGGCTGGATGTATGGTGAATGGAGAGGATACGTCTCTTACCCAGTTACCATTGAGTGTAATGTATACTGATTTATTACAGATACAGTAAAAGCCCCTAGAACAGACATGAGCTGGTGTGGATCTGGTTCAACAAGCTTCTTCATACTATTAAGGTAAGATTGTCTGTTAGATCTGTGCATCATAGTATGTACATAAGCAGGTAATCTCAGGTACTTTTAATTTCATTTCAGTATATTAGGATTCAGGATCTTGTAATTAATGTTTTATGCAGACTATGATTTTAATTTGTATTTCATGGTTAACGTTGGTGTTTTACATCTCTTCAAACAGTATTTCAGTTATGTTATAGGTGGTGGGTCGGTAGACAAGGAATACAAATGTCCAAAGTAAGAAAAACAAAAAATGGTAAGAGAAAAGTCTAGGGAGTGCCACAATCACAAGCCGCAGCCCATCCCAGACAGGAAGAGAAAGAGGAAACAGAGGAAACCAAAACAAGCACAATGATGAGCTATTGAGATCACTTTTCGTCCGTCTGTGCGTCCGTCCGTCCGTCCGTTAACATTTTCAGACGACTTCTCCTCTGAAGCCCCTGAGCCAATTTTGCTCAAATTTTATATGGAGCCTCCTTAGGGTGGGGGAACGAAAAGTTGCTAAAATGGTCGCGGTTCGTTGACCAAGATGGCGGCTATGCCCATATATGGTAAAAACTTTTAAAAATCTTCTTCTCCAGAACCGTAAATGCCTTGGGGCTGAACCTTTGCAAGAATCATCGGGGACGGGAGGTCTACCGAAATTGCTAAAAGAATTGTCGTACGTTGACGTTTGACCTTTTTACGGCAAGGTCAAGTTTGCTTCCCTATGCATTTGTATGGGAAAAACCTTTAAAAATCTTCTTCTCCAAACCGGAGTATGCCTTATGGCTGAATCTTTGCATATATCATCGGGAACGGGAGGGCTACCAAAATTGCTAAAATAATGGTCGTACATTGACATTTGACCTTTTTATGGTAAGGTCAATTTTGCTTCCTTATGCATTTGTATGGGAAAAATGGTCAGAATTTCAAGCAGCTTCTCCTCTGGAGCCTCTGGGCCAATTTTGCTAAAATTTCATATAGAGCCTCCTTAGGAACAAAAGATTGCTAAAATGGTCACGGTTCATTGACCAAGATGGCCGCCATGCCCATATATGGTAAAGACCTTTAAAAATCTTCTTCTCTAGAATCGAGGATGCTTTGGGGCTGAATCTTTGCATAAATCATTGGGGCCAGGGGGTCTACCAAAGTTGCTAAAATAATGGTCATACATTGACATTTGACCTTTTTACGGCAAGGTCAAGTTTGCTTCCTTATGCATTTGTATGAGAAAAAACATTTAAAAATCATATTCTCCAAAGCTGAGGATGGCTTGTGGCTGAATCTTTGCATATATCATCTTGAATGGGTGGTCTACCAAAGTTGCTAAAATAATTGTCATACATTGACATTTAACCTTTTTAGGGTGAGGTCAAGTTTGCTTCTGTATGCATTTGTATGGGCCCCATACATTTGTATGGAAAAAATGTTGATAATTTCAAATGGCTTTATCTCTGAAGCCTCCGGGCCAGTGTTGCTCAAATTTCATGCGGAGCCTCTGTGGGCAGGAGAATGAAAGACTGCTAAAATGGGTATGGTCCATTGATCAAAATGGCTGCCATGCCCGTATATGGTAAAAACTTTTAAAAATCTTCTGATCCATAACCAAATAAGCCCTGGGTCCTAATCTTTGCACAAATTATGGGGGACAGGAGATCTAGCAAAATTGCTAAAATGATGGTTCTATGTGGACATTTGACCTTTTTACCTCCAAGGTCAAATTTGCTTCCCCATTTGTATGGGCCATATACATTTATATTGAAAGTATCAAAGTGACTTGTAGATCAACAGTAGTTAAAATTGTTCTGATTGGAAATCTAAGATGGCCATCATCTGTTTTATATTTATAATATTTCCCTGCCACTGTGCTGTTTACATGTACAAGTATAAAATCATGATTCTTCAGAAACCGCTTAGCCATTTTCCACCAATTTCACAGTTCTGTTGAAATGTGATTGATAGTTTATTCAAATGATCATGCTCCATTGACTGTCAGGCCCATATATTCTTCTTAAAAACTAAGAACTGCTCAGATGATGATATTTTCATTAATTGCGATGATAGGATTGGAAAAATGTTGCATAACATCTGCATGTCTGCAGTGGCTATGTCACTCAGGTGAGCGAATCGTGGCCAGTGGGCTTCTTGTTTTGTCTTCATCTTCTGATTCTGCTAAGAATCTTCCATCAAGGTCTTCCTTGCACTTGTCGTTTTGTTTTGTCATTGTTTATTCCATGTCCCTTATTCATTTACGGTATCAGGAAGGATGTTTGTGACTGGCCATATCTGAGGTGGCCTTTCCCTGGTATCTTCATTTATTTTTACAGGTTTTAGGTCCATGCATTACTTTCAGTTCTCAAAATGACTAAGCTGTATGATTTGAACGTATGTTCACTATAATTTTCATTGGAGTGCTTGTCACACTGGTGGATTGGGATGGTCGGGTGGTGCGAAGGTGCTGTGTATCTTACATCACTGGGGCGTCCAACTGATATTGGCTTACAGTTGGGCAAGGCCTGCTATCCTTATAGTGGGTAAGGGTAGAGGGGGAATGTTCTTATTTCTTCTGTTTCTTCACTTTCATTCCTGTTCCTCTTTCTTCCCTGTCCCTCTGTTTCATCTCCTCTACTCTCTCTTCTATCTCTTTTCTCCCTTTCTCTGGGAGACGACACAAAATGACCCTCAAGGGTTGACGTGTCGTTAAACCCCAACACAATCAATCACACTGGTGGAATGAGGTGACCAATGCATTCTTTGCATTGTATGTCTTGAATATAAATGTTTTTACTTACAGGTGGGAAAAGGGTCATTATGCTATATGGGGGCAATGTGGATGCAGATCAGCCAGTGCTGTGGTGCACTTTGATCTGCACTCTCCTTGCCCTCTAACAGAATCCTGAGATTTTGTATAAATGTATTGACAGAGAAGGTCCTGATCTGACTGGATATGCAGAAGATTTGGGCCTTCTCTGTTCATATATGGCATAAGGTCCCTTTTCTCATTGCATGTTTTTTATTTTTCAGTTTGCAGATGTCTTGGATATTTGAGGAAATCAAAAGAAGCAAGAAGCAGCCTCCAGTACCCTGTTTTAGATCGTTGAGAATGGACAGGTATATTTTGTTAATAGTAAAATGTAGTGCCAGATACTTGGTCTTAGGAGAAAAGAGCATCCAGGTGTCCGAGTTGTTAGTGCTTCTGATTTTAGATCATGAGGTCCCGGGTTCTGGCTGAAGGCAGAATTCAGCTTATGACTGTAAAAGTGCATCATTGCACAGAGGGAGCCTTTCATTCTCACCCATCATCTCAATATGACAGATAATGTTGAAAAGAAAGTAAAACACCAAATCCTCATCACAATTATCAGATAAAGAGTATCGGATAAATATTTCTTTTTTCTCCACAAAAAAATTCTCACTAGAAGTGCCTTGTTTAAAAAAAAAAAAAAAAAAGTTCCTACGTCTGGTGCAATGGTAAAATCAAAATATAAATGGACTCCTCCTATGAGTATAGTATGGACCTTAACTATTCAGCTTAGCACTTTCTCTTGTCCAGCAATCAAATTTTTCATCTTTGGACAAAAAGTGGAAGGGTTTGTACATATAGAAATTTACTAGCCAAAAGTTCTAAACAGCCACTATCAACTTTTTTTTTGATTTTTTTAAAGCCAGAAAATTTTTTGTTCTATTTATATCCCCAATAGGCAGATGTATCAGTCAATTTAGACATCAAAAGGTTTGTAAAACTCTGATCATTACTTCCAGGATGCACTGATGAACACATTAAAATTCACAAAATTCCACGTTTTATCACACTTATAGAAGTGTTTAAATACTAATAGGCAGTTTTGCCTTAGATAAGGGTGGATAGTCTCTGATTAGTTTATAAACAACAAGGGGAACAAAACCTAATTAAATCCACCTCCATGAAAACAGGATTCATGTTTTTTTGTTGTTTTTTTTTCAGAGCAGATTCAGGATGACCGCTGAAATTCATAATTTCCAAACTGTAAAGTGACACTGAAAGTACTAAAGACTTTAAGAAAAGAAAAAGAAAAGGCAAAACAGGACAGAAAGATAGGGATATAAATTGACATAACAATCAAAGAAAAATAAAAACATGAAAAAAAATAAACAAAAAATAGAGGAAAAATGGAAATCAGTGACTATAAGGGGAATCTTCAAAGAGGCCATTAAAAACAATAGAAACAAAATTAAAAACAGAAATACCAGAGCCAGAAAGTGACAGAAACAAAACTGACACCAGCAAATTATCAAAGCTGACAGAAAAGACTGAGGAGAGGGGAAAATGAATGGCTATATAAAGGGTGGAGACCAATCAAAAGAAATAAAACCTAAAAAACAAAACCAGTGAATACATTACGAAGAAATAGAAAATGAATTGTTGGCAAGTGTCAGAAATGAGGGAAAAAAAAGGCATGTGACAGAAATGACAAATTACAAGGAAAAAAACCCCAAAACAATGGTGAGGATAAATGAAAATGGATGGCTGTAAGGGGAGGAGGAGGCCATTTGAAACAACAAATCAAAAACAGGACAGCTACAATTAAGACAATAAAGCTCGTCAGTCAAGAATCTGTAACAGATGGAAATAATCTGTGTAAGTATACAATGTGTAAGTACACAAGCTTAGGTTTCTCACTGCTGTGATTAGAGCCTCACTCCAGTCACATGTGGGAAAGCCAAGCTCTGCTTACGGATGGTCAGGTGGTTTTTCCCTGGATTCTCCGGTTTTCAGCCACCTTTGATGAACAATTGGTGCAATATAAGCAAAATATTCTTGAAAGGGCTGTAAAACCCAAATAAAAAAAAAAAAAAAAAAACGTACACAAGCATTGGAAATAATCCTTGTGCAAGTATAAAGTTTGTAAGTATACTTTATGTAAGCATTGTAAATAATCTTTGTCTAAGTAAAAAAAGCATTGAAACTACTTTGAAAATAACTGTACCAATAATATGAATGTAACAAAATTCTTCAAAAATCTCATTTCGATAGACTGTTGATTGTAGATGGCTTAGTGTTTAAACCTTTTACTCATATGGCAAAATCAGCAAATAACAACAACATATATACTGGGTGGATACAAAAACTTATCTGCCGGCCTTGGTGGCTTAGTTGGATGTGCGTCAGACTGGAGACCAGGATGTCGCAGGTTCGACCCCCGCCGAGGTCAGCAACATTCTTTCCTGGAGATTGATCATGAAATATTTTCTACAGTTATTCTCTCTCTTGCGCTGATTCAAGACGAGCAATTGTTAGTTTCTGGCGAAAGAATGTGCACAATACTGGTTAACCGCTTAGAGGACTAAGCCTGCCCAGTAAACTTGTGACTAGGTAAACTGAACACGCTCGACATGACCCCATTGGGTTGACTGGGCGGTAAAACCTCAACACAGACAAACACATTTATCTGCTCTGATGCGCTCAAAGCAATTTGCATATGCCATAATTAGCTATTTATGGTAAAGCACATCCTGATTGACTGATATTTTGATTTTTAACCCATTGTATACTGAATAGACTCCCCCCACACTATATTTTGGAAGAGTCCAATTTCAATTTTAGGTACACCTGCTGTAAGATTAACATATTCCTAGAGAAAACTGGCTAAACTATTTGCAAACAGTGGAGACCCTGATCAGACTACAATGGGTTAAATTTTCCTGTTTTATAGTTTTACCTGGCACATTAGAGTGAGTTTCACTACCAAATCAAATTGATATACTGTTTTGACACAAATGACTGGTGTAGTGACATAGTTTGTGGTAGTATCTGCTTTGTCTTGGCGGTTGGAGGTTCAGTCATTGGCCAAGTCACTGTAAAGTCACAGCACTAATTGCTCTTTTGCATGCCACTCAGTATTAAGAAAATAGAACTTGGAATTGTACTTTAGCTCATTCCTTATTAAGCCACCTTATTTACCCTAGATATTGGGACATCGTACCTCCTTACCATACATGTCCTTAAATTTGTACAAGTCACTTTTGCTATATATTGTGTATAAAAACTGCTGGATGAGTAGCAAACAATGTAGATGCTGATCAGGTGCTGCATTCTGTGTTCTCTGATCCAGGTCTACACTGTTTACTCTGGCATGTCTGTCTCAATACTTAGGTCTTTTTACGGTAAAAGACTTAAATGAATATGGCTTACTCCTACTCCTTAACATGGACACAGCGGGCCCCCGTAGCCTAGTGGATAAGAGAGTTGACTCTTAATCCATTAGGTTTCTCACCGCTGTGGTTCGAGCCTAGCTCGGGTCATATGTGGGAAAGCCAAGTTCTGCTTACGGATGGTCAGGTGGTTTTTCTCCGGGTACTCCGGTTTTCGCCCACCTTCGATGAACGATCGGCTCGATATAAGTGAAATATTCTTGAAAGGGCCGTAAAACCCAAATCAAAAAAAAAAAATAACATGGACACAAATACACAAATGTATATGAAGTTAACCAGGGAAAGCAACAACCTTTCTAAGTCACTGAAAGTAGAAATAAAGTATAAGATTCTGCTCTGCAGTTAATGACTTGGATAATATTTTGTCAAGCCTGCCTCGGTGGCTCAGTTGGATGCGCCGTCCGACTGGAGACCAGGAGGTCGCGGGTTCAACCCCCGCCGAGGTCGGCAACATTCTTTCGTGGAGATTGATCATGAAATATTTTCTACGGTCATTCTCCCCCTTCCGCTGATACAAGAAGGGCAGTTGTCAGTTTCTGGCGAAAGAATGTGCACAATACTGGTTAACCGCTTAGAGGACTAAGCCTGCCCAGTAAACATGTGGTTAGGTAAACTGACCGCGCTCGACATGACCCCATTGGGTTGACTGGGCCGTAAAACCTCAACACAAACAAAATATTTTGTCAAACTTAATGTTTAGGTCTTTTTTGGCTATATTATAAAAAAGTTGAAAAAATACTCCTTCGGGTGAGAGTTTTCTGTCAGTGTTGTTTTCTTCTCTTCTAAAAGGGGGTCTACTCTAAAAGGAAAGAATTTGTTTCTCTTAGAAGCACCCTGGGAGTAAATACTTATTTTTTTAGAGTAGACTCCATTTCAGAAGGAGCAATTTTCTCCCTTCTTCTGACGTGAAGGGCAGTTGTCAGTTTCTGGCAAAAGAATGAGCACAAGTACTGGTTCACAGCTTAGATGAAAACCAGATAAAGAAAGTGTGGAGAGATAAACTGACTAGTTTGACATGGTAGTAAGCGTTGACTGGCTGTTAAGTTCCAACCTAACCAACCAAGCAAGAAATGTAACCCAAAATGGAATGTTGGCTTCGTGGGGGAAGACTGATATGGTTAGTAGTGGCACTGGCTGTTGGAACATGTGACAGAACCACAGGTAGTTTTTTGTCTAGTGACTTAAATTTATTGTTTACCTAGTGTTTAGCTTGATAACAAAGTGTCAGTGAAAGGTCACTCACAAGAAGCAGTCTTCTGAAGGCACTGATAAAAAAATTAAAATCTTTTAAATATATCACCTATCCTATAAGTCTAATGACTGAAACATTAATTGTCATTGTTAGTAAGGCCGGATGTATGGTGAATGGAGAGGATACGTCTCTTACCCAGTTACCATGAGTGTAATGTATACTGATTTATTACAGATACAGTAAAAGCCCCTAGAACAGACATGAGCTGGTGTGGATCTGGTTCAACAAGCTTCTTCACACTATTAAGGTAAGATTGTCTGTTAGATCTGTGCATCATAGTATGTACATAAGCAGGTAATCTCAGGTACTTTCAATTTCATTTCAGTATATAAGGATTCAGGATCTTGTAATTAATGTTTTATGCAGACTATGATTTTGATTTGTATTTCATGGTTAACGTTGGTGTTTTACATCTCTTCAAACAGTATTTCAGTTATGTTATAGGTGGTGGATCGGTAGACAAGGAATACAAATGTCCAAAGTAAGAAAAACAAAAAATGGTAAGAGGAAAGTCTAGGGAGTGCCACAATCACAAGCCGCAGCCCATCCCAGACAGGAAGAGAAAGGGGAAACAGATGAAACCAAAACAAGCACAAATTGAACAAAAGCACTAAGATTAGCTGTCTCTTGCCCAAGTGAGGTAATCACAATGCTGAAAGGACTGAAAATTACAAGAACAAAATAACACAAGGCAAGTCTTAAAAAAACAAATCTCCTTGCAGAGTAAAAAAAAAAAAAAAATTGGTAAGAGAAAAGTCCAGGGAGTGCCACAATTACAAACCGCAGCCCTTCGCAGACACCAAGAGGAAGAGGAAGCTGACAAATCCAAACAAGCACAAATCGAACAAACGTAAAGAAAGCATGAGGATTAGCTCTCTTCCCCAAGCGAGGTAATCACAATGCTAAAAGGACTGAAAACCACAAGAACAAAAAAAAAGACACAAAGTAAGACATAAAACAAATCGCCTCGTAGAAAAAAACACAAAGCAACAAAGAGTAAGACTAACACCACAAAGCAACGAAAAAGTAGATATTAGGTATAATCTTATCAATTTGTCAGATCGTCTTAGGATCAGATGACAAGGAAATGTATCTTTGCTGTAATAAGAAATAATTTGGAAATTAATGTGCATAAAGTGTCCTGTGGTAAGATGAATACTGCCAAGGCAGACCAGTAAATATTATTGAAAATAATACTGTAAAGTAACAGTACTTTTAAAAGTCTGTAGGTTTTGAAAAGTTCACTGCATTGTATTAGGTAGATTTTCTGCTGACCATTCAAAAACTGTCCCTCTTTTAACATTCTTTAATGTATGTGTGGGTTATTGCAGTAGTGTCGTTTTGTTTTGTCATTGCTAGATTAATTCTTCTTCATTCAGGAAGGCTGTGCTTAATGATTATAGCTTTTCCTGTTTAACTTGATTTGTAATTTTGATATCAAGAGGTAATCAAAATCATTCTTTGGGTTTCGTTGCATATGACTTGTTTATCCAATGTTCTTGTTAGATTAATGTCTTTTAAATGAGGTTCATGTGTCTTGCACACTGGACCGGCTTCTTGTTCCTGGTAAGCAAGGAACAAGGTGAAGAGTAAGGAATTGGAACAAAATCTGCAGCTTGTGTTCAGTTGGTGTTTCTATATTGCTTGGGTATGCTCAGTTAGTCAATTGTCATGTTCATCTTGTTGATTTGGTTCTGGTTCTTTGGTTTGTTATTTCTCTTTGCACAAATTCTTGATTTGATTATTTCCAGTTATTATAGTTGGATGTTTTTGTTCATTTACACAACTTAGTTTGATTTTCGTTTCCTGGGTTTTAGAGGTTTCTTGGGTTTCAGATTCAGTTTATCTTGAGTTTTTTTTTATTCCTTACTCTTTGTCATACTGAAGCATTTGGGGACAGAGTGCAAGGAACAAAAATCTCACTTTACTGATATTTCTACAAGAATAGCAAATAAACAAGTCATATGTACTTAAAACATAATGGACATTTTGTTGGAAATTTAAGCTCTACAAATTTAACTGTTTAATGTTCCAAGATTAGTATCTTTATATTACCTGAAATTATCTGATATGATGCAGTGTTGATGTTCTATCAAAAAAAAAAAAAAAGGTAAGAGAAAAAACCCCAGGGAGTGCCACAATCACAAACCGCAGCCCTTCCCAGACACCAAGAGGAAGAGTAAACAGACAAAATCAAACAAGCACAAATCAAACATATGAAAAGCACTAAGATTAGCTCTCCCTTCCCCAAGCGAGGTGATTGCAATGCTAAAAGGACTGAAAAACACAAGAACAAAATGACACAAGCTAAGATATAAAACAAATGGCCTTGTAGAAGTCTGTCAGTACAACTGGCAGACACATGATAGTTTCAGAATTAATTCAGTGTTTGGTTAGTATTGTTTATTTGTAAGATGTGTATTTGTGTTCCTTGGAGGTTTGGTGCTAAGCCATGTTACAGGTAATTTGAGGATTTCAAATTACAAATGAAACTAGTTAACCAAATGCGGCATGTTAGAAGTATATCTTTAAACAGCCAGACATGTGCGGGTTAGTCCATTCTGGTCTTCACTGTTCACATAGGAGAATGGTTTTCCAGAAGCATGTTAGTGACCTTGTTGTCCTGATGGTTTAGTGTCTGACTGAGAAATAAGGGAAATAGCAGGTTTGTATCCCTTGTTCAACAAGAAAATACTCTGCATACCTTGGGTTGAGTATAGTTTGACAAAGTCTAGCTGGCTTTTGATTCACTTTTAACAATGTTTCAGTTATACTGAGCTGGCATGTTATTTGCATACATGTATATGTCTAAATAGCATGGATCTTCCATGCACATACAGAGCCACTGTCCATCTCGAGTTTTATTGCTTTTGATATTTTTTTTCAGTGCGCCAGTAAAACCTCATTATTCTGAGAAGATTTTGAGATACTGTGTTGCATTGTGATTCAAACAATTTTGCAGTTGAGATGTCTGAATTCCTGTGACTTTTACAAGACAGAATGATGAATGGCAAACTCCATAAGAGTCCTGTCTGAAGTTCCTAGATTTGCCATAGATGCAGCTCATCCATTGCCCCAAAGGGTTTGGATATGTCATGAGAACTGGAAGTAGCTTGGTAAAGGGACTGCCAAGGAAGATCTAATAATCTTGAAAATTGATTTTTTTTTCTATTACAAAGCAGGAGCGGACCGTGTAACACTGAATTACTGCATTACAAATGCTCCAAACTATTTGCAAGAAAGGGCAGTAAAACCCAAATCATAAACTTTACGTAAGCAGTGCTCCTTCATGAACCTGAGGTAATGTTTTTTCATAGTCTGACCTCACCTGAAGACTTAAGGTTTCACTTGACTGACCAATAACTGTTCTACCTATGAATATACCACCTTGGGGCTACAGAAACAGTGTTAGATATAGGTATTACCAATGTACAAATTCTTCACCTTTGGGCTGCTGAAACAGCATAAGGTATAGGTATCACTGATCTACTGGGTAGTTTTACCTTCTGGTCAACACTTCGGAACTGCAGAAATGGTGTAAGCTTTTGAAACACCTCACCTCAACTTTGGTTTAAACTGTCAGTACAAGATATTTGGGTAAACTTCCTTGACAGCTTCAGCTACTATCTGCTTGCTTGAACTAATTTACTTTATAATCACTTTGCATTTACTGTTTGACAGATTTTTTAAATGGCTCCAGTTCCTTGTTCTTTTTTAAATTATTTTTTTCTTTTTTAAATTATTTTTTTCTTTCATATTAATTTTGTTAAATTAACTTTTTATCAATATTACTGTTAGCTTGACAAAGGGGATCATTGATTTATGCTGTAAAGTGGGAGACAGGATAAATCATATGGAATAATGATTCTTTTTGTCAACCATTGCTTTTCAGTGTTCCAGCACAGTGGCTCTGGTAGAGCGTCTGCTTTGTGACTGGGAGGTTGTGGGTTTGATCCGCGGCTGGGTCATACCAAAGATTTTAAAAATGGTTCTAGCTGCTCTTTCGCTTTGCGCTCAGCATTAAGAAAGTAGGGCGAGAACTGGTCAGCCCAGTGTCAGTATAATGTGACACATCCAGATACCGTCAGGATAAGACTGAAAGAGGTTGAAAGTGACTTTAAGCCCAAATCAAACAAAAAGGTTTTCAGTGTATGTTGGGTCTTTTTTGAATTGAAGTACTTTGAAATTGATATTTCATATTTACATGTAATTAATGTAGGTAGGCAAAAAGAGGTCACTGATTTGTTACGGTTTAGTGGAGGGAACCATTATAAATCAGAAGACAAGGATTCTGTTAGTCTTTTGTTTTCAAATCAAAATTTCATAATTAAAAGGACTGATAGCCATTCAGAGACGTCAAGTTCTTGAGACTACAAAGTTGCACAGTTGTGTTCAGTCTTTGTAGATATCTTGCAGGGTGTATCTTGCCTTGCCTTTTGGATGAGATATTTTCTCTGGCTTTTCCAGTAGCAGAAGTGCTACCATTAAAGGCCATTCCGGTTTGGAACTACAAGCAAATCTAACCCAACTTTTTTTCTTAAGTTGAACTCAACTTTTGATCGTGACCCCATGTCATAAATTTACTTGGGAAACCGATTTCTTTCCCTCTTAAAATTATATATTCTAAACACTTAACAAAGATTAGCTTTAAATAAATGTTTTCATGAAAATGCATTGGTATAGAATTTTTCCATGGTAAAACTTGGTTGTACATTTTATATTTAGGACCAGCCATTACTGTTGTAGCCTCATTGGTGCTGTGGGTAGAATTTGGTGACCTGTATCACAATTTCATGGTCACCAAAAAACTTTTCACAAGCATCAGTATAAATACGTAACTTCATTTCTAAAGCATTTGTCTGAAATTTGAATAATCCAGTGCAAAACAGTTACTATGGCTGCTTCATTTCCTTGCCAGAAATAGTGTTTCCTTAATTTCAGTGTCATATTTGTTAATGTTTCTCTAGCCTCTGCAGCAAAATAACCTCGCTTGTCAGTAGGGTTTTTTTTGTCTTCATCTTCCGATTCTGCTAAGAATCTTCCATCAAGGTCTTCCTTGCACTTGTCGTTTTGTTTTGTCATTGTTTATTCCATGTCCCTTATTCATTTACGGTATCAGGAAGGATGTTTGTGACTGGCCATATCTGAGGGGGCCTTTCCCTGGTAACTTCATTTATTTTTACAGGTTTTAGGTCCATGCATTACTTTCAGTTCTCAAAATGACTAAGCTGTATGATTTGAACGTATGTTCACTATAATTTTCATTGGAGTGCTTGTCACACTGGTGGAATGAGGTGACCAATGCATTCTTTGCATCGTATGTCTTGAATATAAATGTTTTTACTTACAGGTGGGAAAAGGGTCATTATGCTATATGGGGGCAATGTTGATGCAGATCAGCCAGTGCTGTGGTGCACTTTGATGTGCACTCTCCTTGCCCTCTAACAGAATTCTGAGATTTTGTATAAATGTATTGACAGAGAAGGTCCTGATCTGACTGGATATGCAGAAGATTTGGGCCTTCTCTGTTCATATATGGCATAAGGTCCCTTTTCTCATTGCATGTTTTTTATTTTTCAGTTTGCAGATGTCTTGGATATTTGAGGAAATCAAAAGAAGCAAGAAGCAGCCTCCAGTACCCTGTTTTAGATCGTTGAGAATGGACAGGTATATTTTGTTAATAGTAAAATGTAGTGTCAGATACTTGGTCTTAGGAGAAAAGAGCATCCAGGTGTCCGAGTTGTTAGTGCTTCTGATTTTAGATCATGAGGTCCCGGGTTCTGGCTGAAGGCAGAATTCAGCTTATGACTGTAAAAGTGCATCATTGCACAGAGGGAGCCTTTCATTCTCACCCATCATCTCAATATGACAGATAATGTTGAAAAGAAAGTAAAACACCAAATCCTCATCACAATTATCAGATAAAGAGTATCGGATTAATATTTCTTTTTTCTCCACAAAAAAATTCTCACTAGAAGTGCCTTGTTTAAAAAAAAAAAAAAAAAGAGTTCCTACGTCTGGTGCAATGGTAAAATCAAAATATAAATGGACTCCTCCTATGAGTATAGTATGGACCTTAACTATTCAGCTTAGCACTTTCTCTTGTCCAGCAATCAAATTTTTCATCCTTGGACAAAAAGTGGAAGGGTTTGTACATATAGAAATTTACTAGCCAAAAGTTCTAAACAGCCACTATCAACTTTTTTGTTGATTTTTTTAAAGCCAGAAAATTTTTTGTTCTATTTATATCCCCAATAGGCAGATGTATCAGTCAATTTAGACATCAAAAGGTTTGTAAAACTCTGATCATTACTTCCAGGATGCACTGATGAACACATTAAAATTCACAAAATTCCACGTTTTATCACACTTATAGAAGTGTTTAAATACTAATAGGCAGTTTTGCCTTAGATAAGGGTGGATAGTCTCTGATTAGTTTATAAACAACAAGGGGAACAAAACCTAATTAAATCCACCTCCATGAAAACAGGATTCATGTTTTTTTGTTGTTTTTTTTTCAGAGCAGATTCAGGATGACCGCTGAAATTCATAATTTCCAAACTGTAAAGTGACACTGAAAGTACTAAAGACTTTAAGAAAAGAAAAAGAAAAGGCAAAACAGGACAGAAAGATAGGGATATAAATTGACATAACAATCAAAGAAAAATAAAAACATGAAAAAAAATAAACAAAAAATAGAGGAAAAATGGAAATCAGTGACTATAAGGGGAATCTTCAAAGAGGCCATTAAAAACAATAGAAACAAAATTAAAAACAGAAATACCAGAGCCAGAAAGTGACAGAAACAAAACTGACACCAGCAAATTATCAAAGCTGACAGAAAAGACTGAGGAGAGGGGAAAATGAATGGCTATATAAAGGGTGGAGACCAATCAAAAGAAATAAAACCTAAAAAACAAAACCAGTGAATACATTACGAAGAAATAGAAAATGAATTGGAGGCAAGTGTCAGAAATGAGGGAAAAAAAAGGCAGGTGACAGAAATGACAAATTACAAGGAAAAAAACCCCAAAACAATGGTGAGGATAAATGAAAATGGATGGCTGTAAGGGGAGGAGGAGGCCATTTGAAACAACAAATCAAAAACAGGACAGCTACAATTAAGACGACAAAGCTCGTCAGTCAAGAATCTGTAACAGATGGAAATAATCTGTGTAAGTATACAATGTGTAAGTACACAAGCTTAGGTTTCTCACTGCTGTGATTAGAGCCTCACTCCAGTCACATGTGGGAAAGCCAAGCTCTGCTTACGGATGGTCAGGTGGTTTTTCCCTGGATTCTCCGGTTTTCAGCCACCTTTCATGAACAATTGGTGCAATATAAGCAAAATATTCTTGAAAGGGCTGTAAAACCCAAATAAAAAAAAAAAAAAAAACGTACACAAGCATTGGAAATAATCCTTGTGCAAGTATAAAGTTTGTAAGTATACTTTATGTAAGCATTGTAAATAATCTTTGTCTAAGTAAAAAAGCATTGAAACTACTTTGAAAATAACTGTACCAATAATATGAATGTAACAAAATTCTTCAAAAATCTCATTTCTATAGACTGTTGATTGTAGATGGCTTAGTGTTTAAACCTTTTACTCATATGGCAAAATCAGCAAATAACAACAACATATATACTGGGTGGATACAAAAACTTATCTGCCGGCCTTGGGTGGCTTAGTTGGATGTGCGTCCGACGAGACCAGGATGTCGCAGGTTCGACCCCCGCCGAGGTCAGCAACATTCTTTCCTGGAGATTGATCATGAAATATTTTCTACAGTTATTCTCTCTCTTGCGCTGATTCAAGACGAGCAATTGTTAGTTTCTGGCGAAAGAATGTGCACAATACTGGTTAACCGCTTAGAGGACTAAGCCTGCCCAGTAAACGTGTGACTAGGTAAACTGAACACGCTCGACATGACCCCATTGGGTTGACTGGGCGGTAAAACCTCAACACAAACAAGCACATTTATCTGCTCTGATGAGCTCAAAGCAATTTGCATATGCCATAATTAGCTATTTATGGTAAAGCACATCCTGATTGACTGATATTTTGATTTTTAACCCATTGTATACTGAATAGACTCCCCCCACACTATATTTTGGAAGAGTCCAGTTTCAATTTTAGGTACACCTGTTGTAAGATTAACATATTCCTAGAGAAAACTGACTAAACTATTTGCAAACAGTGGAGACCCTGATCAGACTACAGTGGGTTAAATTTTCCTGTTTTATAGTTTTACCTGGCACATTAGAGTGAGTTTCACTACCAAATCAAATTGATATACTGTTTTGACACAAATGACTGGTGTAGTGACATAGTTTGTGGTAGTATCTGCTTTGTCTTGGCGGTTGGAGGTTCAGTCATTGGCCAAGTCACTGTAAAGTCACAGCACTAATTGCTCTTTTGCATGCCACTCAGTATTAAGAAAATAGAACTTGGAATTGTACTTTAGCTCATTCCTTATTAAGCCACCTTATTTACCCTAGATATTGGGACATCGTACCTCCTTACCATACATGTCCTTAAATTTGTACTAGTCACTTTTGCTATATATTGTGTATAAAAACTGCTGGATGAGTGGCAAACAATGTAGATGCTGATCAGGTGCTGCATTCTGTGTTCTCTGATCCAGGTCTACACTGTTTACTCTGGCATGTCTGTCTCAATACTTAGGTCTTTTTACGGTAAAAGACTTAAATGAATATGGCTTATTCCTACTCCTTAACATGGACACAAATACACAAATGTATATGAAGTTAACCAGGGAAAGCAACAACCTTTCTAAGTCACTGAAAGTAGAAATAAAGTATAAGATTCTGCTCTGCAGTTAATGACTTGGATAATATTTTGTCAAGCCGGCCTCGGTGGCTCAGTTGGATGCACCGTCCGACTGGAGACCAGGAGGTCGCGGGTTCAACCACCGCCGAGGTCAGCAACATTCTTTCCTGGAGATTGATCATGAAATATTTTCTACGGTCATTCTCCCCCTTCCGCTGATACAAGAAGGGCAGTTGTCAGTTTCTGGCGAAAGAATGTGCACAATACTGGTTAACCGCTTAGAGGACTAAGCCTGCCCAGTAAACATGTGGTTAGGTAAACTGACCGCGCTCGACATGACCCCATTGGGTTGACTGGGCCGTAAAACCTCAACACAAACAAAATATTTTGTCAAACTTAATGTTTAGGTCTTTTTTGGCTATATTATAAAAAAGTTGAAAAAATACTCCTTCGGGTGAGAGTTTTCTGTCAGTGTTGTTTTCTTCTCTTCTAAAAGGGGGTCTACTCTAAAAGGAAAGAATTTGTTTCTCTTAGAAGCACCCTGGGAGTAAATACTTATTTTTTTAGAGTAGACTCCATTTCAGAAGGAGCAATTTTCTCCCTTCTTCTGACGTGAAGGGCAGTTGTCAGTTTCTGGCAAAAGAATGAGCACAAGTACTGGTTCACAGCTTAGATGAAAACCAGATAAAGAAAGTGTGGAGAGATAAACTGACTAGTTTGACATGGTAGTAAGCGTTGACTGGCTGTTAAGTTCCAACCTAACCAACCAAGCAAGAAATGTAACCCAAAATGGAATGTTGGCTTCGTGGGGGAAGACTATGGTTAGTAGTGGCACTGGCTGTTGGAACATGTGACAGACCCACAGGTAGTTTTTTGTCTAGTGACTTAAATTTATTGTTTACCTAGTGTTTAGCTTGATAACAAAGTGTCAGTGAAAGGTCACTCACAAGAAGCAGTCTTCTGAAGGCACTGATAAAAAAATTAAAATCTTTTAAATATATCACCTATCATATAAGTCTAATGACTGAAACATTAATTGTCATTGTTAGTAAGGCCGGATGTATGGTGAATGGAGAGGATACGTCTCTTATCCAGTTACCATGAGTGTAATGTATACTGATTTATTACAGATACAGTAAAAGCCCCTAGAACAGACATGAGCTGGTGTGGATCTGGTTCAACAAGCTTCTTCATACTATTTAGGTAAGATTGTCTGTTAGATCTGTGCATCATAGTATGTACATAAGCAGGTAATCTCAGGTACTTTCAATTTCATTTCAGTATATAAGGATTCAGGATCTTGTAATTAATGTTTTATGCAGACTATGATTTTGATTTGTATTTCATGGTTAACGTTGGTGTTTTACATCTCTTCAAACAGTATTTCAGTTATGTTATAGGTGGTGGATTGGTAGACAAGGAATACAAATGTCCAAAGTAAGAAAAACAAAAAATGGTAAGAGAAAAGTCTAGGGAGTGCCACAATCACAAGCCGCAGCCCATCCCAGACAGGAAGAGAAAGGGGAAACAGATGAAACCAAAACAAGCACAAATTGAACAAAAGCACTAAGATTAGCTGTCTCTTGCCCAAGTGAGGTAATCACAATGCTGAAAGGACTTAAAATCACAAGAACAAAATAACACAAAGCAAGTCTTAAAAAAACAAATCTCCTTGCAGAGTAAAAAAAAAAAAAAAAATTGGTAAGAGAAAAGTCCAGGGAGTGCCACAATTACAAACCGCAGCCCTTCGCAGACACCAAGAGGAAGAGGAAGCTGACAAATCCAAACAAGCACAAATCGAACAAACGTACAGAAAGCATGAGGATTAGCTCTCTTCCCCAAGCGAGGTAATCACAATGCTAAAAGGACTGAAAACCACAAGAACAAAAAAAAAGACACAAAGTAAGACATAAAACAAATCGCCTCGTAGAAAAAAACACAAAGCAACAAAGAGTAAGACTAACACCACAAAGCAACGAAAAGTAGATATTAGGTATAATCTTATCAATTTGTCAGATCGTCTTAGGATCAGATGACAAGGAAATGTATCTTTGCTGTAATAAGAAATAATTTGGAAATTAATGTGCATAAAGTGTCCTGTGGTAAGATGAATACTGCCAAGGCAGACCAGTAAATATTATTGAAAATAATACTGTGAAGTAACAGTACTTTTAAAAGTCTGTAGGTTTTGAAAAGTTCACTGCATTGTATTAGGTAGATTTTCTGCTGACCATTCAAAAACTGTCCCTCTTTTAACATTTTTTAATGTATGTGTGGGTTATTGCAGTAGTGTCGTTTTGTTTTGTCATTGCTAGATTAATTCTTCTTCATTCAGGAAGGCTGTGCTTAATGATTATAGCTTTTCCTGTTTAACTTGATTTGTAATTTTGATATCAAGAGGTAATCAAAATCATTCTTTGGGTTTCGTTGCATATGACTTGTTTATCCAATGTTCTTGTTAGATTAATGTCTTTTAAATGAGGTTCATGTGTCTTGCACACTGGACCGGCTTCTTGCTCCTGGTAAGCAAGGAACAAGGTGAAGAGTAAGGAATTGGAACAAAATCTGCAGCTTGTGTTCAGTTGGTGTTTCCATATTGCTTGGGTATGCTCAGTTTGTCAATTTCATGTTCATCTTATTGATTTGGTTCTGGTTCTTTGGTTTGTTATTTCTCTTTGCACAAATTCTTGATTTGATTATTTCCATGGTTTGGATGTTTTTGTTCATTTACACAACAGTTTGATTTTGGTTTCCTGGGTTTTAGAGGTTTCTTGGGTTTCAGATTCAGTTTATCTTGAGTTTTTTTTTATTCCTTACTCTTTGTCATACTGAAGCATTTGGGGACAGAGTGCAAGGAACAAAAATCTCACTTTACTGATATTTCTACAAGAACAGCAAATAAACAAGTCATATGTACTTAAAACATAATGGACATTTTGTTGGAAATTTAAGCTCTACAAATTTAACTGTTTAATGTTCCAAGATTAGTATCTTTATATTACCTGAAATTATCTGATATGATGCAGTGTTGATGTTCTATCAAAAAAAAAAAAAAAAAGAGTAAGAGAAAAAACCCCAGGGAGTGCCACAATCACAAACCGCAGCCCTTCCCAGACACCAAGAGGAAGAGTAAACAGACAAAATCAAACAAGCACAAATCAAACATATGAAAAGCACTAAGATTAGCTCTCCCTTCTCCAAGCGAGGTGATTGCAATGCTAAAAGGACTGAAAAACACAAGAACAAAATGACACAAGCTAAGATATAAAACAAATGGCCTTGTAGAAGTCTGTCAGTACAACTGGCAGACACATGATAGTTTCAGAATTAATTCAGTGTCTGGTTAGTATTGTTTATTTGTAAGATGTGTATTTGTGTTCCTTGGAGGTTTGGTGCTAAGCCATGTTACAGGTAATTTGAGGATTTCAAATTACAAATGAAACTAGTTAACCAAATGCGGCATGTTAGAAGTATATCTTTAAACAGCCAGACATGTGCGGGTTAGTCCATTCTGGTCTTCACTGTTCACATAGGAGAATGGTTTTCCAGAAGCATGTTAGTGACCTTGTCCTGATGGTTTAGTGTCTGACTGAGAAATAAGGGAAATAGCAGGTTTGTATCCCTTGTTCAACAAGAAAATACTCTGCATACCTTGGGTTGAGTATAGTTTGACAAAGTCTAGCTGGCTTTTGATTCACTTTTAACAATGTTTCAGTTATACTGAGCTGGCATGTTATTTGCATACATGTATATGTCTAAATAGCATGGATCTTCCATGCACATAAAGAGCCACTGTCCATCTCGAGTTTTATTGCTTTTGATATTTTTTTTCAGTGCGCCAGTAAAACCTCATTATTCTGAGAAGATTTTGAGATACTGTGTTGCATTGTGATTCAAACAATTTTGCAGTTGAGATGTCTGAATTCCTGTGACTTTTACAAGACAGAATGATGAATGGCAAACTCCATAAGAGTCCTGTCTGAAGTTCCTAGATTTGCCATAGATGCAGCTCATCCATTGCCCCAAAGGGTTTGGATATGTCATGAGAACTGGAAGTAGCTTGGTAAAGGGACTGCCAAGGAAGATCTAATAATCTTGAAAATTGATTTTTTTTTCTATTACAAAGCAGGAGCGGACCGTGTAACACTGAATTACTGCATTACAAATGCTCCAAACTATTTGCAAGAAAGGGCAGTAAAACCCAAATCATAAACTTTACATAAGCAGTGCTCCTTCATGAACCTGAGGTAATGTTTTTTCATAGTCTGACCTCACCTGAAGACTTAAGGTTTCACTTGACTGACCAATAACTGTTCTACCTATGAATATACCACCTTGGGGCTACAGAAACAGTGTTAGATATAGGTATTACCAATGTACAAATTCTTCACCTTTGGGCTGCTGAAATAGCATAAGGTATAGGTATCACTGATCTACTGGGTAGTATTACCTTCTGATCAACACCTCGGAACTGCAGAAATGGTGTAAGCTTTTGAAACACCTCACCTCAACTTTGGTTTAAACTGTCAGTACAAGATATTTGGGTAAACTTCCTTGACAGCTTCAACTACTGTCTGCTTGCTTGAACTAATTTACTTTATAATCACTTTGCATTTACTGTTTGACAGATTTTTTAAATGGCTCCAGTTCCTTGTTCTTTTTTAAATTATTTTTTTCTTTTTTAAATTATTTTTTTTCTTTCATATTAATTTTGTTAAATTAACTTTTTATCAATATTACTGTTAGCTTGACAAAGGGGATTATTGATTTATGCTGTAAAGTGGGAGACAGGATAAATCATATGGAATAATGATTCTTTTTGTCAGCCATTGCTTTTCAGTGTTCCAGCACAGTGGCTCAGTGGTAGAGCGTCTGCTTTGTGACTGGGAGGTTGTGGGTTTGATCCGCGGCTGGGTCATACCAAAGATTTTAAAAATGGTTCTAGCTGCTCTTTTGCTTTGCGCTCAGCATTAAGAAAGTAGGGCGAGAACTGGTCAGCCCAGTGTCAGTATAATGTGACCATCCAGATACCATCACGATAAGACTGAAAGAGGTTGAAAGTGACTTTAAGCCCAAATCAAACAAAAAGGTTTTCAGTGTATGTTGGGTCTTTTTTGAATTGAACTACTTAGAAATTGATATTTCATATTTACATGTAATTAATGTAGGTAGGCAAAAAGAGGTCACTGATTTGTTACGGTTAAGTGGAGGGAACCATTATAAATCAGAAGACAAGGGTTCTGTTAGTCTTTTGTTTTCAGATCAAAATTTCATAATTAAAAGGACTGGTAGCCATTCAGAGACGTCAAGTTCTTGAGACTACAAAGTTGCACAGTTGTGTTCAGTCTTTGTAGATATCTTGCAGGGTGTATCTTGCCTTGCCTTTTGGATGAGATATTTTCATTGGCTCTTCCAGTAGCAGAAGTGCTACCATTAAAGGCCATTCCAGTTTGGAACTACAAGCAAATCTAACCCAACTTTTTTTTTTAAGTTGAACTCAACTTTTGATCGTGACCCCATGTCATAAATTTACTTGGGGAAACAGATTTCTTTCCCTCTTAAAATTATATTCTAAACCCTTAACAAAGATTAGCTTTAAATAAATGTTTTCATGAAAATGCATTGGTATAGAATTTTTCCATGGTAAAACTTGGTTGTACATTTTATATTTAGGACCAGCCATTACTGTTGTAGCCTCATTGGTGCTGTGGGTAGAATTTGGTGACCTGTATCACAATTTCATGGTCACCAAAAAACTTTTCACAAGCATCAGTATAAATACGTAACTTCATTTCTAAAGCATTTGTCTGAAATTTGAATAATCCAGTGCAAAACACTTAATATGGCTGCTTCATTTCCTTGCCAGAAATAGTGTTTCCTTAATTTCAATGTCATATTTGTTAATGTTTCTCTAGCCTCTGCAGCAAAATAACCTCGCTTGTCAGTAGGTTTTTTTTTGTCTTCATCTTCCGATTCTGCTAAGAATCTTCCATCAAGGTCTTCCTTGCACTTGTCGTTTTGTTTTGTCATTGTTTATTCCATGTCCCTTATTCATTTACGGTATCAGGAAGGATGTTTGTGACTGGCCATATCTGAGGTGGCCTTTCCCTGGTAACTTCATTTATTTTTACAGGTTTTAGGTCCATGCATTACTTTCAGTTCTCAAAATGACTAAGCTGTATGATTTGAACGTATGTTCACTATAATTTTCATTGGAGTGCTTGTCACACTGGTGGAATGAGGTGACCAATGCATTCTTTGCATCGTATGTCTTGAATATAAATGTTTTTACTTACAGGTGGGAAAAGGGTCATTATGCTATATGGGGGCAATGTGGATGCAGATCAGCCAGTGCTGTGGTGCACTTTGATCTGCGCTCTCCTTGCCCTCTAACAGAATACTGAGATTTTGTATAAATGTATTGACAGAGAAGGTCCTGATCTGACTGGATATGCAGAAGATTTGGGCCTTCTCTGTTCATATATGGCATAAGGTCCCTTTTCTCATTGCATGTTTTTTATTTTTCAGTTTGCAGATGTCTTGGATATTCGAGGAAATCAAGAGAAGCAAGAAGCAGCCTCCATTACCCTGTTTTAGACCGTTGAGAATGGACAGGTATATTTTGTTAATAGTGTAATGTAGTGTCAGATACTTGGTATTAGGAGAAAAGAGCATCCAGGTGTCAGAGTTGTTAGTGCTTCTAATTTTAGATCATGAGGTCCCGGGTTCTGGCTGAAGGCAGAATTCAGCTTATGACTGTAAAAGTGCATCATTGCACAGAGGGAGCCTTTCATTCTCACCCATCATCTCAATATGACAGATAATGTTGAAAAGAAAGTAAAACACCAAATCCTCATCACAATTATCAGATAAAGAGTAGCAGATAAAATATTTCTTTTTTCTCCACAAAAAAATTCTCATTAGAAGTGCCTTGTGTAAAAAAAAAAAAAAGTTCCTACATCTGGTGCAATGGTAAAATCAAAATATAAATGGACTCCTCCTATGAGTATAGTATGGACCTTAACTATTCAGCTTAGCACTTTCTCTTGTCCAGCAATCAAATTTTTCATCTTTGGACAAAAAGTGGAAGGGTTTGTACATATAGAAATTTACTAGCCAAAAGTTCTAAACAGCCACTATCAACTTTTTTGTTGATTTCTTTAAAGCCAAAAAAAAATTTTTGTTCTATTTATATCCCCAATAGGCAGATGTATCAGTCAATTTAGACATCAAAAGGTTTGTAAAACTCTGATCATTACTTCCAGGATGCACTGATGAACACATTAAAATTCACAAAATTCCACATTTTATCACATTTAAAGAAGTGTTTAAATACTAATAGGCAGTTTTGCCTTAGATAAGGGTGGATAGTCTCTGATTAGTTTATAAACAACAAGGGGAACAAAACCTAATCAAATCCACCTCCATGAAAACAGGATTCATGTTTTTTTTTTCAGAGCAGATTCAGGATGACAGCTGAAATTCATAATTTCCAAACTGTAAAGTGACACTGAAAGTACTAAAGACTTTAAGAAAAGAAAAGGCAAAACAGAACTGGACAGAAAGATAGGGATATAACTTGACATTACAATCAAAGAAAAATAAAAACATGAAAAAAATAAACAAAAAATAGAGGAAAAATGGAAATCAGTGACTATAAGGGGAATCTTCAAAGAGGCCATTAAAAACAATAGAAACAAAATTAAAAACAGAAATACCAAAGCCAGAAAGTGACAGAAACAAAACTGACACCAGCAAATTATCAAAGCTGACAGAAAAGACTGAGGAGAGGGGAAAATGAATGGCTATATAAAGGGTGGCGACCAATCAAAAGAAATAAAACCTAAAAAACAAAACCAGTGAATTCATTACAAAGAAATAGAAAATGAATTGGAGACAAGTGTCAGAAATGAGGGAAAAAAAAGGCAAGTGACAGAAATGACAAATTGAAAGAAAAAACAAAACAATGAAGAGGATAAATGAAAATGGATGGCTGTAAGGGGAGGAGGAGGCCATTTGAAACAACAAATCAAAAACAGGACAGCCACAATTAAGAAGACAAAGATCGTCTGTCAAGAATCTGTAACAGATGGAAATAATGGGTGTAAGTATACAATGTGTAAGTACACAAGCTTAGGTTTCTCACTGCTGTGATTCGAGCCTTGCTCCAGTCACATGTGGGAAAGCCAAGCTCTGTTTAAGGATGGTCAGGTGGTTTTTCCCTGGATTCTCCGGTTTTCAGCCACCTTTGATGAACAATTGGCGCAATATAAGCAAAATATTCTTGAAAGGGCTGTAAAACCCAAATAAAAAAAACAAAACAAAAAAAACGTACACAAGCATTGGAAATAATCCTTGTGCAAGTTTAAAGTGTGTAAGTATACTTTATGTAAGCATTGTAAATAAGCTTTGTCTAAGTAAAAAAGCATTGAAACTACTTTGAAAATAACTGTACCAATAATATGAATGTAACAAAATTCTTCAAAAATCTCATTTCTATAGACTGTTGATTGTAGATGGCTTAGTGTTTAAACCTTTTACTCACATGGCAAAATCAGCAAATGGCAACAACATATATACTGGGGGGATACACAAACTTATCTGCCGGCCTTGGTGGCTCAGTTGGATGTGCGTCCGACTGGAGACCAGGAGGTCGCGGGTTCGACCCCTGCCGTGGTTGGCAACATTCTTTCCTGGAGACTGATCATGAAATATTTTCTACAGTTATTCTCTCTCTTGCGCTGATTCAAGTCGGGCAGTTGTCAGTTTCTGGCGAAAGAATGTGCACAATACTGGTTAACAGCTTAGAGGACTATGCCTGCCCAGTAAACATTTGACTTGGTAAACTGAACACGCTCGACATGACCCCATTGGGTTGACTGGGCAGTAAAACCTCAACACAAACAAACACATATTTATCTGCTCTGATGAGCTCAAAGCAATTTGCATAAGCCATAATTAGCTATTTATGGTAAAGCACATCCTGATTGACTGATATTTTGAATTTTAACCCATTGTATACTGAATAGACTCCCCCACACTATATTTTCGAAGAGTCCAATTTCAATTTTAGGTACACCTGCTAAAGATTAACATATTCCTAGAGAAAACTGGCTAAACTATTTGCAAACAGTGGAGACCCTGATCAGACTACAATGGGTTAAATTTTCCTGTTTTATAGTTTTACTTGGCACATTAGAGTGAGTTTCACTACCAAATCAAATTGATATACTGTTTTGACACAAATGACTGGTGTAGTGACATAGTTTGTGATAGGATCTGCTTTGTCTTGGCGGTTGGAGGTTCAGTCATTGGCCAAGTCACTGTAAAGTCACAGCACTAATTGCTCTTTTGCATGCCACTCAGTATTAAGAAAATAGAACTTGGAATTGTACTTTAGCTCATTCCTTATTAAGCCACCTTATTTACCCTAGATATTGGGACACCATACCTCCTTACCATACATGTCCTTAAATTTGAACCAGTCCTTTTTGCTATATATTGTGTATAAAAACTGCTGGATGAGTGGCAAACAATGTAGATGCTGATCAGATGCTGCATTCTGTGTTCTCTGATCCAGGTCTACACTGTTTACTCTGGCATGTCTGTCTCAATACTTAGGTCTTTTTACGGTAAGACTTAAATGAAATATGGCTTACTCCTGCTCCTTAACATGGACACAAATACACAAATATATATGAAGTTACTCAGGGAAAGCAACAATCTTTCTAAGTCACTGAAAGAAGAAATAAAGTATAAGATTCTGCTCTGCAGTTAATGACTTGGATAATATTTTGTCAAACTTAATGTTTAGGTCTTTTTTGGCTATATTATAAAAAAGTTGAAAAAATACTCCTTTGGGTGAGAGTTTTCTGTCAGTGTTGTTTTCTTCTCTTCTAAAAGGGGGTCTGCTCTAAAAGGAAAGAATTTGTTTCTCTTAGAAGCACCCTTGGAGTAAATCCTTTTTTTTAGAGTAGACTCCATTTCAGAAGGAGCCATTTTCTCCCTTCTTCTGACATGAAGGGCAGTTGTCAGTTTCTGGCAAAAGAATGAGCACAAGTACTGGTTCACAGCTTAGATGAAAACCAGATAAAGAAAGTGTGGAGAGGTAAACTGACTAGTTTGACATGGTAGTAAGCGTTGACTGGCTGTTAAGTTCCAACCTCACCAACCAAGCAATAAATGTAACCCAAAATGGAATGTTGACTTCATGGGGGAAGACTGATATGGTTAGTAGTGACACTGGCTGTTGGAACATGTGACAGACCCACAGGTAGTTTTTTGTCTGGTGACTTAAATTTATTGTTTCCCTAGTATTTAGCTTGATAACAAAGTGTCAGTGAAAGGTCACTCACAAGAAGCAGTCTTCTGAAGGCACTGATAAAAAAATTAAAATCTTTTAAATATATCACCTATCATATAAGTCTAATGACTGAAACATTGATTGTCATTGTTAGTAAGGCCGGATGTATGGTGAATGGAGAGGATACGTCTCTTACCCAGTTACCATGAGTGTAATGTATACTGATTTATTACAGATACAGTAAAAGCCCCTAGAACAGACATGAGCTGGTGTGGATCTGGTTCAACAAGCTTCTCCAAGTTTCGATGCATATGACTTGTTTATCCAATGTTCTTGTTAGATTAATGTCTTTTAAATGAGGTTCATGTGTCTTGCACACTGGACCTGCTTCTTGTTCCTGGAAAGCAAGGAACAAGGTGAAGAGTAAGGAATTGGAACAAAATCTGTAGCTTGTATTCAGTTGATGTTTCCATATTGCTTGGGTATGCTCAGTTTGTCAATTTCATGTTCATCTTGTTGATTTGGTTCTGGTTCTTTGGTTTGTTATTTCTCTTTGCACAAATTCTTGATTTGATTATTTCCATGGTTTGGATGTTTTTGTTCATTTACACAACTTAGTTTGATTTTGGTTTCCTGGGTTTCAGAGGTTTCTTGGGTATCAGATTCAGTGTATCTTAAGGTTTTTTTTATTCCTTACTCTTTGTCATACTGAAGCATTTGGGGACAGAGTACAAGGAACAAAAATCTCACTTTACTGATATTTCTACAAGAACAGCAAATAAACAAAGTCATATGTACTTAAAACATAATGGACATTTTGTTGGAAATTTAAGCGCTACAACTTTAACTGTTTAATGTTCCAAGGTTAGTATCTTTATATTACTTGAAATTATCTGATATGATGCAGTGTTGATGTTCTATCAAAAAAACAAAAATATATAAATAAAAAAGGTAAGAGAAAAGCCCCCAGGGAGTGCCACAATCACAAACCGCAGCCCTTCCCAGACACCAAGAGGAAGAGTAAACAGACAAAATCAAACAAGCGCAAATCAAACATATGAAAAGCGCTAAGATCAGCTCTCCCTTCCCCAAGCGAGGTGATTGCAATGCTAAAAGGACTGAAAAACACAAGAACAAAATGACACAAGCTAAGATATAAAACAAATGGCCACATAGAAGTCTGTCAGTACAACTGGCAGACACATGATAGTTTCAGAATTAATTCAGTGTCTGGTTAGTATTGTTTATTTGTAAGATGTGTATTTGCGTTCCTTGGAGGTTTGGTGCTAAGCCATGTTACGGGTAATTTGAGGATTTCAAATTACAAATGAAACTAGTTAACCAAATGCGGCATGTTAGAAGTATATCTTTAAATAGCCAGACATGTGCGGGTTAGTCCATTCTGGTCTTCACTGTTCACATAGGAGAATGGTTTTCCAGAAGCATGTTAGTGACCTTGTTGTCCTGATGGTTTAGTGTCTGACTGAGAAATAAGGGAAGTAGTAGGTTTGTATCCCTTGTTCATTCTCTCCCTTCCGCTGATATAAGAAGGGCAGTTGTCAGTTTCTGGCAAACGAATGTGCACAATACTGGTTAACCGCTTTGAGGACTAAGCCTGCCCAGTAAACATGGACCGCGCTCGACATGACCCCATTGGGTTGACTGGGCCGTAAAACCTCAACACAAACAAACAAGAAAATACTCTGCATACCTTGGGTTGAGTATAGTTTGACAAAGTCTAGCTGGCTTTTGATTCACTTTTAACAATGTTTCAGTTATACTGAGCTGGCATGTTATTTGCATACATGTATATGTCTAAATAGCATGGATCTTCCATGCACATACAGAGCCACTGTCCATCTCGAGTTTTATTGCTTTTGATATTATTTTTCAGTGCGCCAGTAAAACCTCATTATTCTGAGAAGATTTTGAGATACTGTGTTGCATTGTGATTCAAACAATTTTGCAGTTGAGATGTCTGAATTCCTGTGACTTTTACAAGACAGATTGATGAATGGCAAACTCTATGAGTCCTGTCTGAAGTTCCTAGCAGATTTGCCATAGATACAGTTCATCCATTGCCCCAAAGGGTTTGGATATGTCATGAGAACTGGAAGTAGCTTGGTAAAGGGACTGCCAAGGAAGATCTAATAATCTTGTAAAATGTTGTTTTTTTTATTACAAAGCAGGAGCAGACACAAAACAGGAGCGGACTGTGTAACACTGAATTACTGCATTACAAATGCTCCAAAAGTTTTGCAAGAAAGGGCCGTAAAACCCAAATCATAAACTTTATGTAAGCAGTGCTCCTTCATGAACCTGAGGTAATGTTTTTTCATAGTCTGACCTCACCTGAAGACTAAGGTTTCACTTGACTGACCAGTAACTGTTCTACCTATGAATATACCACCTTGGGGCTACAGAAACAGTGTTAGGTATAGGTATTACCAATGTCTTCACCTTTGGGCTGCTGAAACAGCATAAAGTATAGGTATCACTGATCTACTGGGTAGCATTACCTTCTGGTCAGCAATTAGGAACTGCAGAAATGGTGTAAGCTTTTGAAACACCTCACCTCAACTTTGGTTTAAACTGTCAGTACAAGATATTTGGGTAAACTTCCTTGACAGCTTCAGCTACTGTCTGCTTGCTTGAACTAATTTACTTTATAATCACTTTGCGTTTACTGTTTGACAGATTTTTTAAATGGCTCCAGTTCCTTGTTCTTTTTTAAATTAATTTTTTCTTTCATATTAATTTTGTTAAATTAACCTCTTATCAATATTACTGTTAGCTTGACAAAGGGGATCATTGTTTTATGCTGTAAAGTGGGAGACAGGATGAATGGTATGGAATAATGATTCTTTTTGTCAACCATTGCTTTTCAGTGTTCCGGCACAGTGGCTAAGTGGTAGCGTGTCTGCTTTGTAACTGGGAGGTTGTGGGTTTGATCCGCGGCTGGGTCATACCAAAGATTTTAAAAATGGTTCTAGCTGCTCTTTCGCTTTGCGCTAGGCATTAAGAAAGTAGAGCGAGAACTGGTCAGCCCAGTGTCAGTATAATGTGACTTAAGTGTAATATCATGTCAAAGTATCTGGTGCATGATATTTCAGTGAGACAGCACTCTAAAAGTGAGCATTGAGCTCCCTACTTTGAAATTGATATTTCACATTTACATCTAATTTATGAAGGTAGGCAAAAAGAGGTCACTAATTTGTTATGGTTAAGTGGAGGGAACCATTATAAATCGGAAGACAAGGATTCTGTTAGTCTTTTGTTTTCAAATCAAAATTTCATAATTAAAAGGACTGGTAGCCATTTAGAGATGTCAAGTTCTTGAGACTACAAAGTTGCACAGTTGTGTTCAGTCTTTGTAGATATCTTGCAGGGTGTATCTTGCCTTGCCTTTTGGATGAGATATTTTCTCTGGCTCTTCCAGTAGCAGAAGTGCTACCATTAAAGGCCATTCCGGTTTGGAACTACAAGCAAATCTAACCCAACTTTTTTTCTTAAGTTGAACTCAACTTTTGATCGTGACCCCATGTCATAAATTTACTTGGGAAACAGATTTCTTTCCCTCTTAAAATTATATTCTAAACACTTAAAGATTAGTTTAACAGCTTTAAATAAATGTTTTCATGAAAAATGCATTGGTATAGAATTAGTACTTTTTCCAGGGTAAAACTTGGTTGTACATTTTAATTTTAGACCAGCCATTACTGTTGTATCCTCATTGGTGCTGTGGGTAGAATTTGGTGACCTGTATCACAATTTCATGGTCACCAAAAAACTTTTCACAAGCATCAGTATAAATACGTAACTTCGTTTCTAAAGCATTTGTCTGAAATTTGAATAATCCAATACAAAACATTTAATATGGCTGCTTCATTTCCTTGCCAGAGATAGTGTTTCCTTAATTTCACTGTCCTGTTTTTTAACGTTTCTCTAGCCTCTGCAGCAAAATAACCTCACTGGTCAGTAGGGTTTTTTGTCTGCATCTTCCGATTCTACTAAGAATCTTCCATCAAGGTCTTCCTTGCACTTGTGTCGTTTTGTTTTGTCATTGTTTATTCCATGTCCCTTCTTCATTTATGGTATCAGGAAGGATGTTTGTGACTGGCCATATCTGAAGTGGCCTTTCCGTGGTAATTTCATTTATTTTTACAGGTTTTAGGTCCATGCATTACTTTCAGTTCTCAAAATGACTAAGCTGTATGATTTGAACGTATGTTCACTATAATTTTTATTGAATGCTTGTCACACTGGTGGAATGAGGTGACCAATGCATTCTTTGCATCATATGTCTTGAATATAAATGTTTTTACTTACAGGTGGGAAAAGGGTCATTATGCTATATGGGGGCAATGTGGATGCAGATCAGCCAGTGCTAAGGTGCACTTTGATCTGCACTTTCCTTGCCCTCTAACAGAATCCTGAGATTTTGTATAAATGTATTGACAGAGAAGGTCCTGATCTGACTGTTTGGATATACAGCAGATTTGGGCCTTCCCTGTTCATTTATGGCATAAGGTCCCTTTTCTCATTGCATGGTTTTTATTTTTCAGTTTGCAGATGTCTTGGATATTTGAGTAAATTTGAAGTAGAAAGAAGCAGCTTCCAGTACCCTATTTTAGACCATTGAGAATGGACAGGTATATTTTGTTGATAGTAAATTATAGTGTTAGATACTTGGTATCAGAAGAAAAGAGCATCCAAGTGGCTAAATTGTTAGTGCTTCCAATTTTGGATCATGAGGTCATGGGTTAAAATTCAGCTTATGACTGTAAAGTGCATCATTTCACGGAGCCTTTCATTATCACCCATCAGTCATCTCGATATGTCAAATAATGTTGAAAACGAAATATCACCAAATCCTCATCATCTGGTTCTCATTAGAAGTGTCTACATCTGATGCAATGGTAAAATCAAAGTATAAATATAGACTCATATCTGTATAGTATGGATCTTAAATATTCACCTTAGTACTTTCTCTTCTCAAATTTGTCATTTTTGGTACAAAAATTGTAAAGGTTTGTACATATAGAAGTATACTAGCCAGAAGCTCTAAATGGCCACTTACATATTTTTTTGTCGATTTTCTTCAAAACTAGAATAAATCTTTAACAGTTCTATCTATATCCCCAAATAGGCAGGGCCCAGTTGTTCAAAGCGTCGTTAGCTTAACGAGCTCGTTAAGGGTCATTTCGTTAACTATTTTAGCGGATTCAATGTACAAAATTCTGATATTTTTTGCTGAAAAACTGTGAGTAGCTTTTGCACTGCAAAAGCTACTCACATTTTTTCAGCAAAAAATTTCAGCGTATTTGCGTATCACTCGATGTAAATTTTAACGAATCGTTAACTAACGATGTCGTTAGCTTTGAACAACTGGGCCCAGATATATTCAGTCAAGTTTGACATCATATGGTTTGACAAAACTCAGTTCATTACATCTTGGATGCACTGATACACATGTACCAGCATTTTTAACATTCACAAAATTCAGGGCCCAGTTGTTCAAAGCGTCGTTAGCTTAACGAGCTCGTTAAGGGTCATTTCGTTAACTGTTTTAGCGGATTCAATATATAATATTCTGATATTTTTTGCTGAAAAAATGTGAGTAGCTTTTGCACTGCAAAAGCTACTCACATTTTTTCAGCAAAAAATATCAGAATATTTGCGTATCACTCGATTAAAATTTTAATGAATCGTTAACTAACGACATCGTTAGTTTTGAACAACTGGGCCCTGCATTTTATCAAATTCACTTTCTGAAATATCCAGTTTACACAAGCAAAATCACTTCATCACTAAAGTAAATGTCTGAAGAAACAATTTTATACAAAAATGAACACTATTTCTGCATGACAAGGGTAGCTTTAGGTAAAACCCTTAAAACTTATCCAACCAATGCCTCGGTGGCTCAGTTGGATGCGCCGTCCGACTGGAGACCAGGAGGTCGCGGGTTCAACCCCCGCCGAGGTCGGCAACATTCTTTCGTGGAGATTGATCATGAAATATTTTCTACGGTCATTCTCTCCCTTCCGCTGATTCAAGAAGAGCAGTTGTCAGTTTCTGGCAAGAGAATGTGCACAATACTGGTTAACCGCTTAGAGGACTAAGCCTGCCCAGTAAATGTGTGGTTAGGTAAACTGACCGCGCTCGACATGACCCCATTAGGTTGACTGGGCCGTAAAAAACCTCAACACAAACAAACTTATTCGTTGGTATGTGTTCTCAAGATTCAGTGGGAAGTTGGCCACAGAGTTCCCATTACATCCAGGCAGTCATGATATGACTGAAGAATTACACTCCTGTGCACACACACACACACACTGCCTTCTGTAGTCTGTACGATTTGAAGGTTAGTTCACCATAATTTTCATTGGAGTGCTGGTCAAACCAATGGAGTGAGGTGACCAATGCATTTTTAGCATTGCTATCGGCACAGTACTGGTGCTGATTGAGTCTTGTATCATATCTTGAATATAAATGTTTTAACTTTTATGTGGGAAAGGGGTCATTATGCACTTTGATCTGCACTTTCCTTGCCTACCTACAGAATTCTGTAGAGATTTTGTATAAATGTATTGACAGAGAAGGTCCTGGTCTGATTGTTTGGATAAACAGCAGTTTGGACCGGCACAGTGGCTCAGTGGTAGAGCATCCGCTTTGTGACCGGGAGGTTGCTGGTTCGATCCCAGGCCAGGTCATACCAAAGATTTTAAAAATGGTACTAGCTGCTCTTTCGCTTGGCACTCAGCATGAAGAAAGTAGAGCTAGGAATCGGAACAGGTCAGCTCATTGTCAGTATAATTTGACTGGATGGAATATCATGTCAAAGTGTCTGGGGCATGATATTTCTGTGAGGCAGCACTCTAAAAGTGAGCATTGAGCTCCCTGTCACATCCAGACACCGTCGCGATATGACTGAAAGATTGTTAAAAGCGACGTTAAGCCCAAATGAAACAAACAAAACAGCAGTTTGGGCCTTCTCTGTTCATATATGGCATAAGGTCCCTTTTCTCAATGTGTGTATTTTTATTTTTCAGTTTACAGATACCTAGTATTTGAAACCAAAAGTAGAATGAAGCTGCCTCTAGTACCCTATTTCAGATCATTGAGGATGATAGGTAGGTTTTGTTGATAGTAAAATATAGCGTTGAATACAATAAAATCTCAAGGGCTCAAACACTTTTGATACCACAGATAATTATTTGAGACATGGGTAGTTCCAGCCACTGAGGATTAATCATATCACCAGGTCAGGAACCCAATGCTGATAATTTAGGGAGGTCTTTTTTATTTTCTGTACAAAAATGGAGGCAATTGAGGCAATTCTAATGAGTACACACATTATACAATTTCACAATAAAAGAGGAAAAATTCCCTCAATATTTGTTTTCATGAGCTATCGGAAGAATTTTGCAGGGACTAAAAAATGAGTTAAAATCATCCAAGGTAAACAAACCATCAGGGTTCGTGTCATAAAGGTATGATTATATATTTATTAGACAATTTCTATGAAATGTTAAAATCTGTTTTCAGGAAAAAATAAATATTTCCATAATCTTTTCCCCCACGGTTAACAGACTTTGACATTTCGTGAAAATTGCCTCCTTTGGAGAGAAATTGGGTAAACTGTTAGTCTATTCTCTTAAACAAATCTGGTCCCTACTTAATCATGAAAATCTAACAACAGGTAACAAAATATTGTGGAAAAGAGGAGAAATTGAGTCCTCTGTGAAATCACTTGACCAGTAAATGACACCAAAATCTGACCAACCAAACTAGCTTACCAGTTAACAGTTAATGTTATTGCTTAGACAAACAATATTACCTATGTACTTTTTCATTGATAAATACTGGTACGAATGCAGATTTCATTGACAAATACAGGTATCACGATATTGTTTGTCTAAGGATTTACGCATGGGCGTGGTTATAGCCTTCTGACGGAGGAGTCAATTGCTCCTAAGGAGCAATTTCTCCCTTTTCCACAATATTTTCAATATATCTCTAACTTCAAGAGTCCAATTACACATATATTTGTCAAATGTTGTTGTTTGAATTATTTTTTCCTCAATTCTGCAAATCTGATATGTCGAGGTATGGATATCTCGAAGTAGTTCAATTAGTCCCTTGGAATTAGAGATAACGAAAGTCGACTGTATTTTTACACCTGGCAGTGTTTGACATAGTGTCTTTAGATCTGATGAAATTCACTTGTTTCATTTGTCTTTCACTATAATGTACTTTTTCAGATAATGCTGTGTTGCTTGCCACATTTGATCCATGGAGAACATTTGATATGTGGAGATTTCACAAGGTTACCAACCGCCTATTCAACTATCCATTCTTATTGAACAGATATGTGATTTTTGTGTTTGTGGATGTATACTAAAACTGTTTGATTGTGACTGTTCTCTTGTTATATGAGAATATTCTTTGATTGGTTTTAATTTTATTTATTCAATAGTCAATGACCATAATAAGTGAATACAAGACAATGGAAACAGGATCTGACCCTATGCAATGAAGCTGATTTTAGTCATCTCGTAAGCTTGTGTATTTTCATTAATTGTAAGGTGCACTGAGGGATACAAAATAAATGTGAAATATGAAAGGTGTTTTTTATTATTTCTCCACAATATATTTCCAAAGTGATCATATTATGAACAGATGTTGTAGGTACTCATAGAAGTGTCATGTTGAGGAATTTATAACCTGAGCTGCCTAGTGGATAGGAGAGTTGACTCTTAATCCATTAGGTTTCTCACCACTGTGGTTCGAGCCTCTCTTGGGTCAGATGTGGGACAGCCAATTTCTGCTTACAGACAGTCAGGTGGTTTTCCCCGGGTTCTCCGGTTTTTGCCCACCTTCGATGAACAATCGGCTAGATATAAGTGAATGTTCTTGAAAGGGCCGTAAAGCCCCCCCCAAAAAAAAAAAATCTAACCTGAACTCTCTCTACACTATATATTGGAATAGTCCAATTTCAATTTTTGGCATGTCATAAGACCATATGATATAGATATTTCAACAGAATAATGGTTTAGATATTTGCAAAAGTGGGGACCTTGATCAGATGCCCCATTCTGCAGCATCTGATCTGGGTTCGCACTGTTTGCCAATTACCCTTTTTGGGGTCTCCAAACTAAAATAGGCTAATGAGTACGAACAATGTTTTCATGGCCAAATATGGAGTTACTAGATGCCTTTTTTTTTTCCTGAGATTTTCATCCTGAGGGTTATTCATTACGAAAACACGCCTGTTCAAATATATAGAAAATTTCACCTCCAAAAACTGATAATTTTTAGATAAAAACTGATATTTTCATATTTCTGCTCAAAACATAGATTGTGGTTCTAAAGAGTACCCACAATCTGTTTTACCACAATCTGTTTTTTTATCAAAAATAAGAAAAATAACGTATACCCCTGTAAACCCCAGTTTTACTACATAAAAGTGGGATTTAAGGGGGTGAAAATTATATAAGGGTGTTTCCGTGATGTTTCTCGTTCCTGCTTGAAAACATTTTGAGGGGATGTTTTCATGGAGAAACAAGAAAACTTGCTGGATATTGACCAGCCATCCAAAGTATTGATGTTTTTATTTCTCCACAAATAATATATACCCATTTGAAGTCTCTTGGCAAGGTGCTTCTAATGAGTACCCACAACATATTTTTTCATGGAGCTATATAAGAATCATTTTTTGTATACCAGTCATGAACTATGATATGGTAAAGGTCCTAAAATTTTGAACACTGTTATCCCATATTTTATTTTTTTTGCATAAATTTTGCCGTTTCCTTTTTATAGATCCGCTAGAAAATCTTATTTGAAATCTTTGGATACTATTCATCACCAAGGTTTACGTCTGGCTCTAGGGGCTTTTCGTACTTCCCCCGTCGAAAGTTTATACGCTGAATCGAATGAACCATCATTGTATATAAGAAGAGAGAAATTGTCTCTACAATATGTTACTAAATTAGCCGCCAATCCATGTAATTCAGCCTATGATTGTGTTTTTAATCCTAAATATGAAAGATTTTACAACAACAAACCAACGGCTATTAAACCCCTTGGCCTGAGAATACAACCGTTACTTGAAGAGGCCAATATCAGTATTAAAAATGTTCAGCATTTTTCTTTTCCATCAAAAGAGCCATGGACGTTAAACCCTCCAAAGATTATTTTAGACCTTCATAAAAATAAAAAAACAGAAGTCGAGTTGCATATTTTTAAGAATGAATTTTTAGAAATCAAATCAAATTATAAACATTACCTGTCAATTTATACAGATGGTTCGAAACAAGATGAGAAAGTTGCTTGTTCTGTTATTAGTCCAAATTTTACTGACAGTATCAGATTACCTGATAATAGCTCCATATTTACCGCCGAAGCCAAGGCAATTGATATTGCACTTTACCATATCAGAGATCAGTCTGAAAAACAGTTTATCATCTATTCAGATTCTCTTTCTGTATTAAAATCTCTTAAAGATTTACACCATAGAAACCCATTAATTCAGCAAATTCTTAAAAAATATTATTATCTTTCCGCTTCAAAAGAAATTGTATTTTGTTGGCTTCCCAGCCACGTTAATATTCGTGGAAATGAATTAGCAGATTCAGAAGCCAAATCTGCATTATCCTTAGTAATAACCAATTTCAAAATTCCTCACTCCGACTTTAAATCAAACGTCTGTCAATACATCAAAAACAAATGTCAGTCTGTTTGGGAAACACAAACTTATAATAAATTAAATGAAATCAAACCAAATTTTAACAGCAAATGCACATTCTCTAATCTCAGCAGAAAAGAACAAACAAAAATCACGAGATGTAGACTTGGACACACTAGAATTACTCATTCTTATATTTTAAACAATGAACAAGCTCCATTCTGCATTCCTTGTAATGAACCTTTCACAGTCAAACATTTTCTTATCACTTGTGCTGAATTTAATCACATTCGCACAAAGTATTTTAATATAAAATCTATAAAGGAACTTTTTGATAGGCCAACTCAGAAAATACTCGACTTTCTTAAAGAGATCGGACTTTTTAATAAAATATGATCAGTATTTTTAATCACTGAAAATCATTGATACTTTATCTCTTTAAAATAAACACATCAATCCTAGATATTTTTAAATTTTTCATTAAATAAAATCATCATATAACATATGAGACGCTATATGCCCTTTTAGGGTTGAGCGTCTATAAACAAAATATCCATCCATCCATCCTTTTTATAGTTGTTTCTTGATATACTTAACTCTTTCACTGCCACAGGCGATAATAATAGACTTTTGGAAACAGCATAGATCTAGCTGAGACGGCTCAGTCTCGTCTAGATATACACTGTTTGACATTCAGTCTTTCAACTTTACATATAGACTTCTTTCCAAGCGATAGTTCATTTTAAAAAAAAAGACAACATAGGTCATCTGAAATTTGGCATCGAAAGAGTTGATATAGCAAACAGTGTAGACCAATGGATTGGCAAACCATGAAGACCCTGATTAGACTGCTGCTTTTGGAGCAGTCTGATCTGGGTTGGCACTGTTTGCATATGCTGTTTTATCGAACTGATATACAAAATTTTAGGACATTTACCATACTGTTGATTGTATTCAAACAAAACAGTAAGGACACTGATCAGACTGCAGAGCCACAGGCTAATCTAGTATACATTCCATTTGATGACCTGCTTCACTTTAGGCATAGTATATTTCCATTTCACATCACAAGGCATAGTTTTGAATATTTGACAAGAAATTATAAGCAGCGCATAGAATTTCCTACAAAATTGCATGTGTGCCCTTGCTAGCAAAGACAGATTACCAGGAGTCTGAACCGGCACAGTGGCTCAGTGGTAGAGCGTCCGCTTTGTGACCGGGAGGTTGCGGGTTCGATCCCCGGCCGGGTCATACCAAAGACTTTAAAAATGGTACTAGCTGCTCTTTCGCTTGGCGCTCAGCATTAAGAAAGTAGAGCTAGAACTGGTCAGCTCAGTGTCAGTATAATGTGACTGGGTGGAATATCATGTCAAAGTGTCTGGGGCATGATATTTCAGTGAGGCAGCACTCTAAAAGTGAGCATTGAGCTCCCTGCCACATCTAGACACCGTCGCGATATGACTGAAAAAGGTTGAAAGAGACGTTAAGCCCAAATCAAACAAAACCAGGAGTCTGACCAGTGTCTTAGCAAAGCACTCTGTGGATGACCAAGGATAAAAAAAACAATTGTGGCTTAAATTTTATTTTTTTTTCGTACCCATTTACAAAATAAAAAAAACCCCAGGATCCAAAATGTCTTCAGGCGGACAACAAAAACAGATCTGACTGCGGATGCACAGGCTGAATTGAGTCCTTCATGGGCACTAATGCAAGAGTGTAGGAAATGAATCATCAGTACAGTAAATGTCCTAAACTTCCCTACACCAAACTTTCTAATAAAATGGCATATGCAAACATGGAGACCCAGATCAGACTGCTCCTATTTTCGATTCACAAAATATCTAAAGAAATAAAAGCAGAATTTTGTCCCAAAAATGAACTGAATAAAGTGATCAGACTTTAGGACATTCACAGTAACTCATTCATAGGTCTAGTTAAGAGTGGGTATCAGGCAAATATTTTTCTTTCTCCATGAAAAATGTGGGTACTCATTAGAAGTGCCTCAGTGAGGTGCTTCTAACGAGTACCCACATGTTTTCCTAAACATATGTTGTGGATATAACTCTATGAATGTTTACTCTTGTGTCAAATGTTTAAGAATGAGTTCATCCAAAATCCGTTGTTAGGTAAGCATGACTAAATATAGCATCCCGGGCTTTTTCAGACTTACCCAGGAAGCAAATTTATCAATAAGGCCACGAGCCTGGCAAATATATACACAATACTTTGTAACAGCGGACGTCGTAATATTGTGGATACATCGCTCGGGAGCCGGCCTCGGAGGCTCAGATGGATGCACGTCCGACTGGAGACCAGGAGGTCGCGGGTTCAACCCCCGCCGAGGTCGGCAACATTCTTTCATGGAGATTGATCATGAAATATTTTCTACGGTCATTCCCTTCCGCTGATTCAAGAAGGGCAGTTGTCAGTTTCTGGCAAAAGAATGTGCACAATACTGGTTAACCACTTAGAGGACTAAGCCTGCCCAGTAAACGTGTGGTTAGGTAAACTGACCGCGCTCGACATGGCCCCAATGGGTTGACTGGGCCGTAAAACCTCAACACAAACATCGCTGGGGTATGACCGTCTTGTGTAGAATTTGTGGTATTGACACCATGCAACCATGCAATTTTTTTTTTTTTTTTGTATTTTACTTCGGAAATTTTGTAACAATTGTGGCTTAAATTTGATCTTTTTTCGTACCCATTTACAAAATAAAAAAAAACAACAGCTAAATGGGCATTATTGCATCTGCTGTACAGACACCATAACAAAGGACCCTGGCTAATTGGCATTTACTGTATTTACCCAAAGTCTTGAGTAAACTGTGGACCCAGAGCAGACTGTGGAGTGATTCAAGGTCGTTACTGAATCTCTCGTCTAGCAATTTTAGACACATAAACAGGTAGTTGAATGACCTTGTTAAATTTTTGGAGCAAGTATGGTAAGGTGTCAGAATGTTTAGGATGAGCATGGTATTTTCCACTTCATTTTATATTTTGGCAATAAACAAGAAGATATTAAATCATTATCTCGACACTTTTTCATCATTCAGTCTGACCAGGACCTACGGTATGTCCGCTTACAAAATTAATGGATACTATAGAATATATGGATGGACAGCAACAATTCAGAAAAGATCCAGATGAGACTGTGTGCATGCACAGGTTGATCTTGACCGATATTCCAATGCAATATGAGTTTGTTTATTTATTTTCTAAAGTAAATAAGAACACTTCACAAACTGAATCCTTATCCTACTCATGGAACACTATATAATAAATCTGGTAGGAAATTTAACCCTTCTCTTGCTGAACACGACATGCCCTGTCTTAGCAAACAGTGTAGATCCAGATCAGTTGGCTTCTGAAGAAGCCAACTGATCTAGATCTGCACTGATTGTCATTAAATATGTGAATTTCTATCAAAAACCCGGATCAAGTAATCTGATTCGCTGGAAATAAGAAGTGGGTGTGGCTTCTTAATTTATTCAGCATGACAAGGGTTAAAAAATAACTAACCAAAAATGACAATATTTATTTTCTGCAATCACACAACTGAATTTTCTGAAACAGTTATTTCTACAAACTAGTCTGTATGTTTAGTGAAGATTCAGATCAGCCTGCACAGTCTGATCAGTCTTCATCACATACTGTAAGATATACTGCTTTGGATCTTTGTCCAAATAGCACAGACTGATTGGGGTGTGGAGATGCGCAGGCTGATCCGAGTCTGCATTGAGCGTACATGTTATTTTGCAGAAATTAATGTGATTTGTTTCTTTACTACCTGTCAAAAACTGAAATTCTCTTTCAGTTGTAAGCCGGCCTCGGTGGCTCAGTTGGATGCGCTGTCCGACTGGTGACCAGGAGGTCGCGGGTTCAACCCCCGCCGAGGTCGGCAACATTCTTTCGTGGAGATTGATCATGAAATATTTTCTACGGTCATTCTCTCCCTTCCGCTGATTCAAGAAGGGCAGTTGTCAGTTTCTGGCGAAAGAATGTGCACAATACTGGTTAACCGCTTAGAGGACTAAGTCTGCCCAGTAAACGTGTGGTTAGGTAAACTGACCGCGCTCGACATGACCCCATTGGGTTGACTGGGCCGTAAATCCTCAACACAAACAAACTTTCAGTTGTATATTGCATTTGTATGACAAACATGTTTTCTAGAACTATCAATAATCAATCATTATTTACTGAAAGCAGAAGGGCATTATTTCACACTGAACTGCTGAGAAAGAAAGAATAAAGAAATATTTTTTCTTATTTTTCCCAGAAATTAGGATTTGACATTTCATGCAATTTGTCTCCCTTGGAGACCATTTGCATGAAATGTCTGATCCTATTTTATGGGAAAAATAAGAAATATTATTAATTTGTTGTCTGCTGAATCCGCCCATAGCGTGGTGAGTAATATTTCTTAAATATCTGTGCAAAATAAAAAAAGTGCTACAAAATTATGCATTTCCTGAACAATGTATTTATTTATTTCACCCTTTTCAGTGAATATCTTTTGACGAAGCTACTAAAATAGTGCTACTGGAAATTTATGCAAATAAGAAACAGATAAAGAGAGCATTTGATGATATAGAGGCATAGGTATCTGTATTTCTCCATAAAACATGTGCATATTCATTAGAACTGCCTTAGAGAGGCAATTCTGATGAATAACAACCAGCTATATTTAATGGAATAAAAAAAAAAAAACATCAACTATCACCAAATAACCTTACCTGTTTCTGTCTTCATCATAAGCTTTGCTGATATCAAATCTAACTTCCCCTTATCAGGCCCCTACCTATAAGGGTGGCCAAAGTCACCAAGGAATTTTTATCTTTATCTGCTTATGGTCATTAGGGTGTTATGCAATCTAAAATGTGTCTTTAAAGACTTTTTTTTTGTATTAGCATTTAGCTTGAGTAAACATTTCAGCAGACAACATTTGAAATATTTTCCCTATTTTCCCCAGAAAATAGAATTCAACGTTTCATGCAAACTGCAAACTCTCTCCTTTATTTAATCTTATTTTCTGGGAAAAAATAAGAAAAATCATATCAATTTGTTGACTGCTGAATCTGCCCATAGAGTGGTAAAATGTTAACGGCATAAGAATTTTCACATTGCGGTGATTAAGATGAAAAAAGAAAGGAAAATGAAAAAGCACGCAAAGAGATAAAATAAGTAAGAAAAAAAAAAAAGACTATGACAGGAATTCAACCTGCGATTGTGGATTTTAGTTCACTTTACAGAGAGTGAACTTAACGTTTGAGTTATGATCCAATACACTTGCATAAAACCACTATCAATGTATAACTTACTCAATCAAACGGAATTAGTGAACCAGAAACCACTGAGTGGCTTTATTTATACCCGTAACAACCTGCTATACATTGACCCTGGATTATTTCAATATATTAAAAGTACATTTACATAATGGTAAACATTCATCGAGTAATCCTCATTAAAAGTACCTCACTGACACACTTCTAAAGAGTACCCACAACATGTTTTTGTGGAGAAATAAGAAAAAATATCAATACTTTCCATCATCATTGGATTTTTGATTAAGGTGCAGGTACAAGGACAACATCCACATCAGTGGGCCCTCTTCCAGGTAGCTGGCTTGCTGAAAGTATGGCAGATCTCACACCAGATCTCCAGGTATGTTTATCATGAGGGTTGATAGTAGAGAGAGGTGATGGTTGGGTGTGGTGAAGGTGTTGTGTATCTTATGTCACCGGGGCATCCAACTGATATTGGCTTACAGCTGGGCAAGGCCTGCTATCCTTGTAGCAGGTAAGGGCAGAGGGGAATGTTTCTGTCCATCCGTCCGTAAACATTCTTGTATGCTCCATAATTTGGTAACCATTCAGGATACCTTCATGCAATTTCATAGGAATATGTATTAGGTCAGGACAACATGTCATGCACAAGAATGATTGGTCCACCTTTCTTAGTTTCCAAGTTACGCCCCTTTGATTAATTTTTTTCCAAACATTCTTGTACGTGCCATAACTCAGTAACTGTATGGAATATCTTCATGCAACTTTATAGGAATGTGTACTAGATCATGACGATGTGACACACACAAGAATGATTGTTCTTCTTTCTTATTTTACAAGTTATGCCCCTTTTATTAATTTTTCCAACCGTATGTCCGTCAACACTTGTACGCTCCATAACTCAGTAATCATTCAGGATATCTTCATGCAGTTTTATAGGAATATGTATAAGGTCAGGACGATGTGTCCCACATGAATGATTGTTCTCCCTTTCTTAGTTTCCAAGTTTTGCCCCTTCGATTATTTTTTCCAAACATTCTTGTACGCGCCATAACTCAGTAACCCTTAGGGATATCTTCATGCAACTTTGTGGGAATATGTATTAGGTCACGATGATGTGTCGGGCACAACAATGATTGTTCCCCCTTCTTTTTTTCCAAGTTATGCCCCTTTTATTTTTCCAAACATTCTTTTACACTTGACTTAATGGTGGTGTGTATATTGCCAAGCGAAGACATTAGGAACAAGAATGGTAACTCTAGTATACTTACTTTATGAATTATTACCCTTGTTTGACTTCTGCATTTCTCAACATCTGTGGCTCTTCATCCTGGAAGCTTTTTTTTTATTTATACTTACAATTTTTAATATGTTATTTTTTTGTTATAGGTGCAATCATTAATTACAGAGTTGCTATTCCTGTTTGTCTGTCTGTCCATCTTTTAGCCATACACATAGTGTACATTGGTTACAATTCCTTTAAAAATGTTGGCCCCACTGTCTTAACAAACAGGCGTATAATGCACCACTTGCAAAGCTCTTTTTCTCCCTTTCTCTGCGAGATGACACAAAATGAACCACAAGGTTTTATGTGTCGTTAAACCCCAACACAATCAATGATAGCCCTTTCTGTCAGCTGCTGCCATGTCATCTTAGGCCTCTCAGGCCAACGCTTTCCATTAACCTGTATGTCACAGGCTGTCTTAACTGCACCATAGTAGCGTTCCATATGTCCATACCAGCGGAGCCTTCTCTCCTTCAGAATGAGGGCCAGATCCTCAATGCCAAGCCGCGCAAGTAGCTCATTGGATCTGATGGTGACAATGTCTTGCGGCTTGACATTGCTGATTTGTCTGATCATTGCCCTGTCATTCCGCTGCAGACATTAAAGGTTTGTCAATGGCCAAGGCTCACTGGCATGGAGCATTGCGCTCTGCACACGAGCTGTACCCACGGCCACGTGTATTGAAAGAAAGAAAGGTGATGAGAAGACAGAACTGGTAGTAGCTCCTTGAACTTCTTCCAGGCGGTTTTCACACATGTTGTGGTTGAAAGTTCACAGCCACCGGCTGCTGAGAGCATGTCTCCGACGTAGCAAAAGGAAGCTACCACCTCCAGCTTGTCAGGTCCGACTTGGACTTCTCTCTGTGGTCTGCCGTCCAAGGGTCGCGTAGTTCCCTGGCACCGTGTACATCTATAATCTATAATCAGGGTCCTTTGTCAAGCGCTTGAGCCGACTGCATTTCTTGTGCATCCAGTGCTTGCAGGCATTGCAGAAGATGCTCTTGCTGCCCGCTCCAGTACGACAAAAGGCACATGAAAACTTGCCTTAACTCTGCAAGAGGTCCAGACCTGTGCTACAGATCATGATCTTTGTCTTTCCTGCATTTACTCTCAGTCTTTTCTCCTCCATTTCCGTATTTTATACTTTACTATATGTATTTGATCAGACAGGCCTGAGTAAATAGTGTAGACCCTGATGAGATACCGCATTTGTGGCATCTCATCAGGGTCTACACTGTTTGCCATTCATCCAGCTATTTTTAGACACAGCAGTGGTAGTAAACTGTACTTGTTCAAATTTTAGATAAAGTATTCTAAGGAGTTGAGGTGTCTGAATACTAAGGGTAAATACGGTAAAGAAACAAACACAGAAATCAAATGATCAATTTTTAGCAAATCAGTAATGATAATCATTTTTTATGGAATTTATCGATCAGTTGATCGATTATCCGATTAATTGTGCCAGACTTACTTATTAGGATATTTTTTAACTTTGCTACAATGGACAGTGAAGATACTAATGACTACACAGATAGACAGGCTGATCTGGGCCTTCACTGTTTACACATTTTTGCATGGCTCGGCTTTATATATTCATTCAAGAGCATCAATAATCAGGGCCCATTTGTTCAAAACTAACGATGTCATTAGTTAATGTATCGTTAAAACTTTGACATTAAATATGGCATATATGCTAATATTTTGGCTGCAAAAATGTGAGTAGCTTTTGCATTTGCTAAAGCTACTCACATTTTTTTCAGCAAAAATACCTGTGAATTAGATATTGTACTTACTAGAACATTTAATATTTTGACCACTAAACGAGCTCGTTAAGCAAACAATGCTTTGAACATCTGAGCCCAGCTCTTCAAACATACTAAAAACTCATTACGAAAACATGCCTATTCTAATAATTATGTTGAAAATTTCACCACCAAAAAACTGAAAGTTTTCAGATAAAAGTTCTGATATTTTTTCATATTACTGCTCAAAACATAGATTGTGGGTATTCGTTAGAACCGCCTTGCCGAGGCGGTTTTAACGAGAACCCACAATCTGTTTTTGAGCAGAATTAAGAAAAATAATGTATACCCCTCTTAGCCCCAGTTTTACTATATAAAAGTGGGATTTTTTGTTTGTGTTGAGGTTTTACAGCCCAGTCAACCCAATGGGGTCATATCGAGCGTGGTCAGTTTACCTATCCACACGTTTACTGGGCAGGCTTAGTCTTGTAAGCAATTAACCAGTATTATGCACATTCTTTCGCCAGAAACTGACAACTACCCTTCTTGAATCAGCGGAAGGGAGAGAATGACAGTAGAAAATATTTCATGATCAATCTCCACGAAAGAATGTTGCCGACCTCGGCGGGGGTCAAACCCGCGACCACCTGGTCTACAGTCCAAAAGTGGGGTTTAAGGCGGTCAAAATTATATAGGTATTTTTCGTGATGTGATCGGAACGCTTATATACCATATTTGCTCATAACTGTATGGGAAGCATCTGTGTGGCTTTCTCGACTGGGATCACAATATCTGGGTTTGATTCCCACTAGAGGCAGAATTTGGCTTATAACAATACAGCACTTCATCACACAGCCTTTTATTATTGGCCTTCCATAATCTGGATACGACTCAAATAATGTTGAATGGGCCATAAAACACCAAACCATCATGGCTGTTTGGAGCTTCATTGTACATAGCCTTTCATTATTATACCTTCCTTATCTGGACATGAGTTAAATAATGTTGATAGGGACATAAAACCTAATATGGTACTTCTTTGCACAGAGCCTGTCATCATCAACACTATCTTCTTAATATGAGTAAAACAATGTTGAAGTGGACGTAAAACACCAGCTACCATATTGAGCAGAAATAAGAAAAATAATGTTTACCCCTGTAAACCCCCGTTTTACTATATAAAAGTGAGGTCTAAGGGGGTCAAAATTATATAGGCATGTTTTCGTGATGTATCCACACATGTATGGCATAATGTAAATACCGGTGAGCGAATAGGTACAGGTAGACCAGATATCATCACTGTTATGTTTGTGTACACCAAATGCAGACGGATCAACATTTGTAGTATCTGTATGGGGTTGGTTGGGTTAGGCGAATGTGTCCTGTAGCTTTTGTCACCGGGTCGCCCAACTGATATTGGCTTAAAGTTGGGCAAGTCCTTGCAGCAGGTAAGGGTACAGGGGGAATGTTGTTATTTCTTCTGTTCCTCCACTTATTCATTTCCCTCTTTCTTCCCTGACCCTCTCGTTCATCTCCTCTACTATCTCTCTTTAGCTCACATGTCACATAGGTGAGCTTTTGTGATCACAATTTTTTGGTTCTGAGGAGAAGATTTTTAAGTATTTTTACCATATATGGGCATGGCGGCCATCTTGTTCGATGATGTGGAACCATTTGAACAAATTGACAAAAGCCTTTTGACAGAAGGCCCCATGTGAAATCTGGTGAAAATTGCTCAAGGGGTTTAAGAGAAGACATTTAAACATTACACAATTTTATAAATGTATTTAGCCGAGGGACAAGGGCAGATAACTCCCAGGGGACAAAATCTTGATTATAACTAAAATGCCTTACTACATTAATCACTCATTGTAAGTTACAGCCATATGTCTTCAATACATTTTGAGAAAATAACTTTTCAACATTTAGCCCATACAAATGCATGGGTATGCAAATTTGACCTTGCCATAAAAAGGTCAAAGGTCAACCTAGGGTCATCATTTGAAAAAAAATGGTAGACCTTGAGTCCATGATGCTATATACCAAGATTCAGCCCCAAAGCTTTCTTGGTTTTGGAGAAGAAGATTTTTAAGTGTTTTTACCATATATGGCCATGGCAGCCATCTTGATTGATGGACCGTGACCATTTGTACAAATTTTCAATCCCTCATCAACAGAACGCTTCACATAAAGTTTGAAGAAAACTGGCCCAGGAGTTTCAGAGAAGTCGAAGACAACAAGTGATCACAATAGCTCATCCTGAGCCCTGCTCAGGAAAGCTAAAAATCAAATAAAGGGAGCATTCAGCTGTTCTAATAAAACATGTATTCAGATTTTGTTTTATTTTTGCACCAAAATGTATCCTGTGTGTAATTATTTAAATTGTCTCAGCAAAATGATTCTAGTGAAAAATTTGAAAGATGTTTGAGTGCAAAAACAACTTGTCTCAAAGGACCTCTTATGGTAACATAGACAATCTGCCTACTTTTTAGCAGATTGTCCCAGCTTCTATGATTTCTCAATACAATTATATTTGGTATTTTAGGAAGGCACACATTCTATAAAGAAGCAGAAGCAGCCAAATTGTAAATATGTGTTATACAGAAGGTGTATTTTATTTCTTTAGAAGGGAGGGATAACATTTTTAGAAAAATAAAATTGATTCAGATTTGGATTTTTTCATATAAGTGAATGTTTATGCATATCCTTATAAAATACACACTTATATTTGGGTATATAGCCAATTATTTGACACAATTGATGGTATAATTTTACATTTTCCACAGAAAAATAAAAAACTTGCACCAAACATTTAACATACTCTATAGCAGTGCTAGCATTTATTGTTCAGTGATCCCATATGTAACCAGGTGCTCCAGGTAAGCTTGTTGTCTTAGTGATAAATATCAGTGTGTTTTTACCATTTTTGGTACAAATTGATAAGTTTTGGAATCTACAAGACAATATGGATAGTTAAGATCCAAGGTTATTTTTGTCATAGCAGAATAAGAAATAAAAATACATCTGACTACTTAACTGGAGCCCTATTGTGTATCCCACATCTAACTAAAGGTTCAACTTCATTGGCTATATATACAATATATGCACAGTTATCTTGTGTTGTACAGTTGCCTCCCAAATGCACATTACTACCCAGGCAATTATATGGACAAATTAAATTGTAGTGTTTACTAACATGAATATGCCAGGACATAACAGTTCAGATAGTTCAATTTATAACAGTTGTCTCTAGGGTATCGTTCCCCTACCCACCCCCGCCCCCCCCCAACCTAGCCTCAGGTAGCCATTTGCATGTATTGTGTAAAATATGCCATATACAAATGTCTGCAAAAGGATTAGCTGAGGCACAGGGGTGGGGAACAGTACTTTATAAAAACTTTTCCATTCTCCATGCATTTCAATAACAAAAATTTACAGTTTGGCCCAAATTTAGGGTTCAATTACATTTTGTTTGGAAAAAAATTGTTTTCATAACATTAATGATGAGTCATTAGTGGTCTACTGCAATGTAAATTACCGTATTCGACCTAATTACCGCACTGTGCGCTTAGGTTTTTCAGTATTACTGGGAACACTCAGTTGTGCTAAAATATGAATCTACCTACTAAGGGTACACTATAAAAAATCAGTATAGGATTTATTTGATGATTATAATGCGATTTTTTTTCTGATTATCTTTATAAAGGCATATGTTGTGGGTACTCATTTGAATTGCATCAACAAGTCAATGCAATTCAAATGAGTACCCACAACATATACCTTTATAAAGAAGTAAAGAAAAAGTACATTGGCTGTAATCTGAAGACTACGGAATTTCTTGACTGTGTGCTTATAGGGGTATGTGCAGTAATTAGACCGAATACGGTATGCATTTAACTGAAACTTTATTTTCCATCATTTTGTAGGGAAATTTACATTGCTACTGTCAGAGGTCCTTAACATCTCTATTATCATATTGATCATTCATTACGAAAACAAACCTATTCAAATATGTTGAGAATTTTACCACCAAAAAATGAAAACTTTTAGATGAAAAATTCTAGTAGTTTTCATATTTCTGCTCAAAACATAGATTGTGGGTACCCGGTAGAACCACCTCGCTGAGGCGGTTCTAACGCATACCCACACTCTATGTTTTTGAGCAGAAATAAGAAAACTACTATATACCCCTGTAAACCCCCCGTTTTACTGTATAAAAGTGGGGTTTAAGGGGGTCAAAACTTTATAGGCACGTTTTCGTGATGCAGGTATTTATTCATACACTGAAATAGTGTGGAACTCATTAGAATTGGCTCACTGAGGCTGTTCTAAGCAAAATTCAAAAGTTTAGTATGGAAATTATAAAATCATGCCTGCTTTAAAAGGAAGGCAGGATATAATTGTCAGGGCCCAGTTGTTCAAAGCATCGTTAGCTTAACGAGCTCGTTAAGGGTCATTTTGTTAACTGTTTTAGCAGATTCATTATACAATATTCTGATATTTTTTTGCTGGAAAACTGTGAGTAGCTTTTGCACTGCAAAAGCTACTCACATTTTTTCAGCAAAAAATTTCAGCATAATTGCGTATCACTCGATTAAAATTTTAAAGAATCGTTAACTAACGACATCGTTAGCTTTGAACAACTGGGCCCGGGTATTTATTCATGCACAGAAATAGTGTGGAACTCTTTAGAATTGGCTCACTGAGGCTGTTCTAAGCAAAATTCAATAGTTTAGTATGGAAATTATAAAATCATGCCTGCTTAAAAAGGAAGGCAGGATATAATTGTCCGGATTGTTAAAGAGCCATAACGATGATAAAAGATACTTATATTAGCAGAAATAAAAAACACGTTTTCTTTTGGAGTAAAATGATTTCCATCAACGTTAATGTATGCGTGCTTTGAACAATTTTGACAAATTTAAAATGAAAACTTTAATCCTATACCTGTTAGCATGCCCACAGAACGTTTTAATGTTGACAGCCTACGCTATTTCTGAAATCATATCAAGAACTTGAGTTTTTTATTTCCACTACTATAGTTCATCCGGTGGGAGACTGTGTATTACTCTGCAATACTTGGCCTTCTTAATGTTTAGCGTGCTGGGTAAAAATTTCAGCAGACGACAATTTGAAATATTTTTCTTACTTTTACCAGAAAATGGGTTTTGACAGTTCATGCAAATTGTGCATGAGCTGCCAAAGCCTTATTTTCTGCAAAAAATATAAAGACATTACGAAAACATGCCTATTCAAATATACTGAAAATTTTACTACCAAAAAATGAAATTTTTCAGATAAAAAATTCTGATATTTTTCATATTTCTGCTCAAAACATAGATTGTGGGTACTCATTAGACCCACCTCGATGAGGCAGCTCTAAAGAGTACCCACGATCTATGTTTTTGAGCAGAAATAAAAAAAATATTGTATACACCTGTAAACCCCATTTTTACCATATAAAAGTGGAGTTTAAGGGGGTCAAAATTATATAGGCATATTTTCGTAATGGTAGTAATGCCTAAAGTTTTTTCTTCTACATGTTTGTGATATCCTTAATATGTGGGTTTACCTGTGGGCCCTTGCTGCTAGGCAGTTTTCAGAATCATTTCTATCAGAGCAGAAGCAGTACATGTATCACATATGTAATGTTCTAGTTTGGGGCACACAGTGATCAGCCTTATCATTCAGGGCCCAGTTGTACAAAGCATCGTTAGCTTAACGAGCTCATTAGTGGTCAAAATTTTAACTGTTCTAGTAAGTACAATATCTAATTCACAGCTATTTTTGCTGAAAAAAAAAAATGTGAGTAGCTTTTGCAAATGCAAAAGCTACTCACATTTTTTCAGCAAAAATATTAGCTTACATGTCATATTTAATGATCAAAGTTTTAATGATATGTCACCTCTTGTCATGCTGAATAAATAAGTAAAGATGCCACGCCCACTTCTTATTTCCAGCAAATCTGATTACTTGATCCGTTTTTTTTTTTTTTTTTTACAGAAATTCACATACTTCAATGACAAACAATGCAGATCCAGATCAGTTGGCTTCTTCTTCAGAAGCCAACTGATCTGGATCTACACTGTTTGCTAAGACAGGGCATGTCGTGTTCAGCAAGAGAAGGGTAACTAACGACATCATTAGTTTTGATCAACTGGGCCCAGACGTCTCAACATCACACTACCAATTCAGGTATGAGAGCAGTGAACATACTCATAAAACTCAAAACAGGTGAAATGCCAAATTTTCTGGGCCAGGTTAGTTATATTGTGGTGTCAGCCATATTACTGTCTGCTGATGTATCTAAAATCCCCAGAATGCATTATGAAAACACGCCTATTCAAATATATTGAAAATTTTACATCCAAAAAAGGAAAATTTTCAGAGAAAAAAAAAACTGAAATTTTTCATATTTCTGCTCAAAACATAGATTGTGGATACTCGTTAGAACCGCCTCACTTAGGCGGTTCTAACAAATACCCATAATCTATGTTTTTGAGCAGAAATAAGAAAAATAATGTATACCCCTGTAAACCCCACTTTTACTATATATAAGTGGGGTTTAAGGGGATCAAAATTATACAGGCGTGTTTTCGTGATGGAGTGGCAAAATATTTTGTACATCCTTATAGATGCCACATTCTGCAGTTTTTGATCAGATCTGAGTCTACACTGTTTGGTCAGGTCTGTCTGTTTGAATTTTTTTTTTTTTTTTTTTTGAAAACAGTGCAGTCAATCTCCAGATTAAACTTGTAAACCTGGTTTGCCATTTACCACTGAGCCAATATCTTTCAGGTACACCACCAAATACCCAAATGGAATCGATGTGTTCAATGTTTAGGGTAAATACAGTATGGGGCTATGTGACCAAATATACTGGACCAAAAAAGTTAGGGATCAAATGTTTGAGGGACAATTTTTCCCTGATGGAGACAATGTTATGTCCTATGTTTTCGACCGTAGATTAAGCATTGCACCCTCAACGATATAGCGAGATACCAGCGCAGGCGACAATTAAAATAACACGGGCACGTGAACATTTGTTTGTTACCTGTATAAAACCAAGTGTTTTCAACTCATCACTGATCTGGAATTAAAGTCTGAATGTGGATTTTCCTGAACATTTCGTTTTTGTTTGCACGTGGCTGCCTTGACTTGTTCGTTCTTTGCAAAATGAGATTTGGGTAATTTGGCTAGGAGACAACGGTTTCAAAGTGCTTTGAGGCTTAATTCAGACATTTGGCAGGCTACTGGAAGGCACATCTCGACACAGACGGTCAGAAACAGACTTCATCTGGCAAATTTACGCACTTATAGGCCAGCTGTGAGGCCTGTTCTGACGCGGATGCATCGCATAGCAAGGAGACAGTGGTCTGCTGAGCATGTGACTTGGCAGTTGCGCTATTGCTCGGACCCATCAGTTGATGATCAGTTGGTGGGTCCGAGGCTATTGGCAGCCTGTCCTTTTCACATACGAGTCTAAGTTTTGCGTGGACTTCCACGATGGAAGGAGAATCCAATCGGTGAAGGTCACCTTTTGTCTATTTCAATCTCTTTGTTCATCAGACGACGTCTACAGACCCATTCCGAGTCCTTATATCTCCCATTGTATTGCATGCAGTGCACTCCTATTTGGCCCAATTATGAATCTTCCTACGACCTATAAACCTTGTAAAAAGTGCACCTGTTTGATGCGAATTAATAGAGTTATTACGGTTTTACCGTTTTCCCGCCCATATTTCAATAGGGCGCAATGTAAAATTGATGACCCGTTTTCACCAGGACGCTTTGCTCCGATTCCCTTGACTACCATTTACATATGTAGGCATTAATGATCTGCGCATGCGCATGTATTTGCAGCACCATAGGTGCTTTTCTTTGCCTGCTATCATCACGAAAACATACCTATATAATTTTGACCCCCTCAAACCCCATTTTTATATAGTAAAACTGGGGTTTACAGGGGTATATATTATTTTTCTTATTTCTGCTCAAAACATAGATTGTGGGTACTCGTTAGAACCGCCTCAACGAGGCGGTTCTGACGAGTACCCACAATCTATGTTTTGAGCAGAAATATGAAAAATATCAGAATTTTTTATCTGAAAATCTTCATTTTTTGGTGCTGAAATTTTCAGTATATTTGAATAGGCGTTTTCGTAATGTATAGTAGGCGTAAAACCGTTTATTTAATAAATGTTTGGCGGCCCATATTGGACGCGCTATTCTATTGACCCCTACCATAGTTTGCAGGCTTGTTGGTATGGATAAGGATTAGAAACTTTCCAAATTTCAGCCAAATCGAACGACAAATAAGTGAGTTATTAAGGCGCAAAATTCTGGATATTCCTCACCAACTTTGGACTGCTTATTTGAGTCAAATCCGACCGTCACAGATCGGAATAAAACTGGTGCCAGATGAAAGGCTGGGGCCATGGGTCACTGGGGCCATCTGCCCAAAAATCCTGAGAGCCTCGTTTTCGAGTTCTAGCCGTTGAAAGTTGATATTTGCCAATGTTTGACCCCTAAAAACTTACTAACGGATAGTCCGAATTTTCTGAAAAATAGCACACAATGTAACTATGGTCCTAAAGCATCTTTTGGCACCAGTTTCAATCCAATCGGTGAAGGTCACCTTTTGTCTATTCCAATCTCTTTGTTCATCAGACGACGTCTACAGACCCATTTCGAGTCCTTATATCTCCACTTGTATTGCATGCAGCGCACTCCTATTTGGCCCAATTATGAACCTTCCTACGACCTATAAACCCTGTAAAAAGTGTACCTGTTTGATGCGAATTTATAGAGTTACGGTTTTAACGTTTTCCCGCCCTTGTATTTGCAGCACCATGGGTGCTCTCCTTTGCCTGCTATCTGTTATAGGTGTAAAGCCGTTTATTTAATAAATGTTTGGCTAAAAATTCTGGATATTCCTCATCAACTTGGACTGCTTATTTGAGTCAAATCCGACCTTCACCGATCGGAATGAAACTGGTGCCAGATGAAAGGCCTGGGGCCGTGGGTCACTGGGGCCATCTGCCCAAAACTTCTGAAAGCCTCGTTTTCGAGTTCTAGCCGTTGAAAGTTGGTATTTGCCATTGTTTGGCCCTAATAACTTACTAACGGATAGTCCGAATTTTCTGAAAAATAGCACACAATGTAACTATGGTCCTAAAGCATCTTTTGCTACCAGTTTCTATCCAATCAGGGAAGGTCACTTTTTGTCTATTAAAATCTCTTTGTTCATCAGACGACGTCTACAGACCCATTTCGAGTCCTTTTATCTCCACATGTATTGCATGCTGCGCACTCCTATTTGGCCCTATCATGATTATGAATCTTCCTATCTTCTATAAACCCTGTAGAAAGCGCAACTCTTTGATGCAAATTATTAGAGTTATTACGGTTTTACCGTTTTCCCGCCCATATTTCCATAGGGTGCAATGTAAAATTGATGACCCGTTTTCACGAGGACGCTTTGCTCCGATTCCCTTGACTACATATGTAGGCATTAATGATCTGCGCATACGCATTTATTTGAAGCACCGGAGGTGCTTTCCTTTGCCTTCTATAAGCGTAAAACCGTTTATTTAATAAATGTTTGGCCGCCCATATTGGACGCGCTTTTCTATTGACCTCTACCATATTTTGCAGGCTTGTTGGTATGGATGTGGACTACAAACGTTTCAAATTTCAGCTAAATCGACGACAAATAAGCGAGTTCTTAAGGCTCAAAATTCTGGATTTTCCTCATCAACTTTGGACTGCTTATTTGAGTCAAATCCGACCTTCACCGATCGGAATGAAACTGGTGCCAGATGAAAGACCTGGGTCCATGGGTCACTGGGGTTATCTGTCCAAAAATTCTGAGAGCCTCGTTTTCGATGAATACTTTGATAATTTTGTACATTACGCTTACATTGTTATGAATATTTTGATAAATGTTTATATATTGATTGATATGGACAAGATCTTGCCAATGGACTTGCCGAATTCCAAATATTATTGCCAGTCTTAGTCGAGACACAAACTGAAAATGGTCATCACGTTTAAACCAAAAGTGGGAAAATATGAAAATGACCAAACTTTAAACTGAGTGTGATACGTTGATAAAACTTTTCTATGATAAAACGTTTGCCATTTTCATAACTTCCAAATGTTCAGTGCTACCGGACAGCCGTAGCATATGCCATATAAAGCGGGTCTGCTGAAATTTGATTTTCATGTTTAGTGCTGTCTCTTAAAATGAAGTGTTACATTCTTCTGAGTTTCATTTCTCGGTCAAATTTCAAACGTTCTTGTCTAGGTATGCATAAAGAGACATAAATTGTACGTACGTCGGCCAATAAGATTTGTTTACTAAAGTTATGATGACGTCGCGCGCACATTACCTTGACGTAACGTGCAAGTTATACATTATACATTCTTGCTGTTCCGAATTTGACGATAAGCAAAATTTATTTCCGGGTATTAGGAAAATAAAATTAATAATACAAGTATTAAAACTAAGATTTTAGCTTGCACTTAATGATAAAAAGCCTTATGCTTTATAAAATCTCCTTCACAGACATTAAAAAAGCCTATTGTTTGTCATCATCCAGTGCAAGCTTAAACTTTTAAGGTTTAAGACCCCAGCCCCTCAACCCTAGTGGGTTTTACCTACTGCCTTTCCATGATGTTTTCTCTATTGCAGTTCTTCTTTGTTTTCGCATCGGTGGTTTCGAATGTTGTGTTTGTTTTGTGATTATTTTATCCTGATCTCTCCTTCTTTTGGTGCCCCTGGAAGGCTGTACTTCGTGATTCTGGCATTTTCTGGGTAACTTGCCTCAGGAAGGCTGTACTGCGTGATTCTGGCATTTTCTGGGTAACTTGCCTCAGGAAGGCTGTACTGCGTGATTCTGGCATTTTCTGGGTAACTTGCCTCAGGAAGGCTGTACTTTGTGATTCTGGCATTTTCTGGGTAACTTGCCTCAGGAAGGCTGTACTGCGTGATTCTGGCATTTTCTGGGTAACTTGCCCCAGGAAGGCTGTACTTTGTGATTCTGGCATTTTCTGGGTAACTTGCCTCAGGAAGGCTGTACTTTGTGATTCTGGCATTTTCTGGGTAACTTGCCTCAGGAAGGCTGTACTGCGTGATTCTTGCATTTTCTGGGTAACTTGTCTCAGGAAGGCTGTACTTTGTGATTCTGGCATTTTCTGGGTAACTTTACTTATATTATTTTAGTCAAGAATATTTCCAGAAAGTGCCACAGTTACATACTACTTTGGTAATGGACCGTAAAAGTTCTGTGAAAAGTACGTGAGTTTTTATGGTTCTGGGATAACCTCTTGCTTTGAGACATTTTGGAGTGATATTTCTAGCTAACACCGTGAATAAATGAAATGATAGAGAAATTTCATGAAAAAAGGTCATGTCAATTTCACCGGACCATAATATGAACAGTTCATGAAAAAGGAAACTACAATTTCATTGATTTTACGGCCTTACTGAGATAGAACAAATCTGACAACAAGGACGCAAAATAACTCAAATTCTACCGTACGAAGGTAAGCTAACTACATTACTTAAAGAAACATAATATGCTACAGCATCCCAACGCGCCCCTTCCACAAGAACACCCCTCAAAAAAAAAAAAAAAAAAAAAGAACATAACTGTGAACATTTCTTTCTATACAATACATTAATAATGACTATGTGTACTGAAATTCACAGTAATTGCATGGTGGGAATTCATGGCTTATCACAGATTTGTCACTCAAACTTTCGCCAAGATTTTCACAAACTTTTCATGACGCCTTTTTCCAGTAGTGACAGGACATAGTCTACCAAGGACAACGAGAGAGAAGCAAAATCACATACAAATATTTGAAAAGAATTAGAGTAATAGAGGCAATAGACGAGGCTTATATAGACGCATTGACTGAGTTGGGAGCCTTTATGCGAACCGAATCTTTATGAATTTCTGTATTAAAAGTAGCATCGGGACCCAGGGTGAAGTTGGCTAGCTGTAAAAGTGCTTTAACCTCCACCCCACCCCCACCCCGGTGGTTTACTCTACTGGCCGTTTTAAGGCGGTGGTCCCGGTGTTAGTTTTGCTCTTTGTTGCTTTGTGGTTTATTCTACGAGGCGATTTGTTTTATGTCTTACCTTATGTTACTTTGTTCTTGTGTTTTTCAGTCCTTTTAGCATTGCAATTACCCCGCTTGGGGAAGAGACAGCTAATCTTAGTAATTTTCGTATGTTTGTTCGATTTGTGCTTGTTTGGTTTTGTCTGTTTCCTCTTCCTCTTGGTGTCTGGGAAGGGCTGCGGTTTGGGATTGTGGCACTCCCTGGACTTTTCCCTTACCTTTTTTTATATCTGGAATTCAAACATAGTATGGACGATTCCTGGAAGAGCCACAAACACAGAACATAGCCTACAAATGACACCAAGATGGAAGAGCAAAGAAATCAGACAGTATGCATGCTACAAACCAAACAAAAGAAAAGTTACCAATTCCCTCTTTTCAAATTACAGTCGACTCTCGCTTATCTCGAAGTGAAACTCTGGTCCCTGTTTTAACATGGAACTATGACAACAAGTAACAAAATAATGTGGACAAAGGAGAAATTGTTCCTAAGGAGCAGTTTCTCCTCTTTCCACAATATCTCTATTTTCAGGAATCAAATTACATATTCATTTGTGAAATGTGGTTGTTTGATTTATCTTTTTTCCTCAGTTCTGCAAATCTGATATGTCGAGATACGGATATCTTGAAGTATTTCAGAGAGTCCCTTGGACTTCGAGATAACCAGAGTCGACTGTAGGTGATAATAATGCTTAACAGGATCCATCAAACCGGGTCCGCTACACAGAAAACAGTGTGATGCAACTAAAAAATGGACTTTCTAAAGTTGTTCAGTATATGCTCTCCTATTTACTTCTTCAAATAAGATGGCCTCAGTACATTTACGTAATTGTTCGTCCAAATATCGGTACCTGCTGGAAATTATAAGGCACAAGTTGAAAATTAAGTATGCTTCAGAACACAATTATAGGTTTAAAGCAAAGGCTATACAAATATGAAAGAGTCTAATATTATTTTCCGTTTCAGGAGACATTCTTGTATTTACAAATACCCGCATCAAGTTCGCCATATATGCAGAGGCACATGCCCAGATCAGCTAATTCCTCTGACCAGGAAACTGTCTGACGTTAATATGATTACTAATAACGCATATATAAACACACCGTGAACACTCACTTTAAACGGTGCGAATGCGACAGCTTATTTTTACTTGTTCTGTTTATTTTTAACATTATACCTTTTCCATAATAGTATCCTGTCGACAAAATGCATTTCTCATACAAGTATGATAGCAAAGCAAACTTATTACTATAAGTCATTCATGAAAAGTTCAAACTTCATTGGTACAGGAAAATACTAACCCATATATGCCCAGTGTCCCATAAAAGGGACATTGGCAAAGAGTGTAGACCCACATCAGACGCCACAGAACGTGGCGTATGATCAATGTCTATACTGTTTGCATTAATTACAGGAATTTCTGTCAAACATAGTAATAAAAAAGCAACCCGACACCCCTTCTGTTGAAAAAGGACCTGTCCAAAGAGTTAAGGTAGAAGAGGGTTTAGCAAGCAATATACGCCCTTATTTACATTTCAACGTTTCAACTGTTACTACAAAATATAGGCGATTATACGAAGAAAAGAAAAGAAGAACTATAATTACAAAGCACAGCAAAATGAAACGTGGCATTGAACATGAACGTGAACAAGAAATGCAAACTAAAATTTTATTTTATGCCTCAATCAATAGAGTTACAAATCGCCAGTGAACACTCCGCTTTATTTTATCATAGTGTTTGTGATTTACTATGGCGTGTCACTGAAAGAACATACATCAGTGTGTATATATCTATATTAGAAGTTTCATCAGTACAAAAGGCGAGGTTTCCCGCAATTAAAACTGGTTTATCAGTTCTTTTTTTTTTTTTTTTTTTTTTTTTTTTTTTTGCTAACCGTTCCAATATATTTCCATTGTGGTGGTTTTATGTTTGAACATGTTTATCGGAAATTCTAAAAGAGTCGTTTTGTTTTGTCACTGTTCTTTATCCCATCCTCTTTCGGTGCCTCAGAAAGGATGTGGCCTATCCTGGTTAGTTTCAATTTTCGTAAATGATACTCAGAACTAAAACAAATAATATAAAATAGAAATCAAAATAAACAAGGTAGGGAGAATGTTCGCTTATGAACGCTATTTCAATTAAATAAAGCTATGTAGGAAATGCCACAATAACGAAGCCTCTATTTCTTGAGGCAGCAAAAAAGAAGCTATAAGGAACAAATAATGACAAAACAAACATCACAAATAAAAACAGCCGACGTCATTTGGTCATTTGGCTGACTTAATGCTCGTAAAAAAAACTTTAACTGTCAAACTTCTGCAACAGGGGTATCGATATCACAAGCTTAAGGGATCTTTTTCTTTGTATTATCGTCGGCACTACGAATTCGTCTCTAAATACGATACCGGACTAAAACACTTCCACCACAAGGTCCATCAGAATCTGCATTTTATGGTAACTAATAGTGCATAAATTTAGAATAATTGTAAAAAATAACTGAATTTTCTGATCATTTTAGCAAAGATGCTAGAAACGAAATAGGTATAACCTTGATGTCATAAAACAGTCTAATTACGGTTGACCACTTTGCTAACCTCTTTAATTGCACGCCGGTGGATTGGGGTTCAGTTCAGACTCTATGATGGCCCGACTTAAAACTAATTTATTAGATGGTCTGGGTCAGATCTTTATATGCCTGTTTCTCGGCTCCCGGGGTTTAACTGGTGGTTTTAGTTTCATTACAAAAACACACCCATTCAAATATACTGAAAATGTTATCTACAAAAAATGAAAATTTTCAGATAAAAAATTCTGATATTTTTCATATTTCTGCTCAAAACATAGATTGTGGGTACCCGTTAGAACCGCCTCGCCGAGGCGGTTCTAATGATTTCCCAAAATCTATGTTTTTTTAGCAGAAATAAGAAAAATAATGTATATCCCTGTAAACGCCAGTTTTAAATTTATTTTGCCTCCCATCTGAAAATGGGTCTACTCTAAAAGGAAACAAAATGGTCTTCTTTGTAGAGTAGATTTCTTTTCGGGAGGCACTGGCTGTGTATGTAAGCACACAGGAATTTAACATAGGTTGTCTCCTTTGTAATAATTGTGAGATATAAACCAAGTGGATCCACTACCTTAAGAAACAGACCGTGTACTTTCTACAAATGCCTATCTTCAATTCGAATGTAACTGTGTCATGTCATATATCACACCAGTCTATATGCTGAATATTCTAGGTACTGGTTACTGGAGACACAATATACGGATGTCCTTTTAAAGCAATAAATTGAATGCTTTGTTTAGATATGACGAATGTCTAACAGTCTTATAATCCCTTCAGTGATCCATACAGAGATGTTTCTGGATACAATTTATGCCAAGTTTTCCGTTGCTGTTTTTCTAACATCACCTTTAGCATCTTCGTCGTCTTCTTCATTGATAGGAAATCTAAAATATCATACTTTACTTGTTATATAAACATTTTACAATCCACTTAAACCAGCCTCAGTCTACACATTTAATGTAAAGGCAAGCACAAGCTTGTTCAAGAAGACACACTCTATTCATGCTTGTTGTAAAAAAGGGGTAGAGAAAAGTCCAGGGAATGCCACAATCATAAACCGCAGCCCTTCCCAGACACCAAGAGGAAGAGGAAACCGACAAAACCAAACAAGCACAATTCGTACAAACGTACGAAAAGCACTAAAATTAGCTCACAAACTCTTACTTTGTTTCAAACAATGGACAAATATGTTTTAATTGAAGATATTTCGTGGTTTTATTATGAACACAAAGTATCAGAGTACATTTGTTTCTCGCTGATATTGTTTAAGGTTGATGTATGCTGTTATGTCTGTTGCGGCCCTCCATGGTTCAACTAGTGGTTTCTTTAGCTCTGTCTTCGTCTTAGGTGATTGCCACGAGTCTTTATTTCTTGTTTCACAACAGTGATTGAAATGGATTTGATGTTTCACTGATTGAGTAATGGGAGCCTATACACGAGTCGAATCATCGTTTGTATTTTTACAACATTTTATGTGCAACATATGAAAAGATTCCTTAAATTATTTAGCAAGAGAAAAAGCAGAAATCAAAGCATAATGATCTGACGGATGGGACGGACATACGGACGAACAACGTGAAAACAGTATACGTCAACAAACACCGTTTTTTTGGAGGTTTAAGAAGTGAAAAATCAATGGTTTTTGGTATACAATCGTATTTTAAAAGTACTTAATAACCCATTTGTTAGCAGAATTATAATAAACCGATTTACAATCCAATATATGATTCGATTTGATAAAGTAGTTTCGGATCTTGATATTGAGTCTAATACTCCAGGCTTTTGAGACTGGAAAGATTCATTTTTTTTTTATTCCACGGCTAATCATAGTGAGAGCAAAGGGGGTAAATTTTGCTAACTCTAGGACCAGAAGACTTGATACCAGTAAAACCGATTTACCCCACCCCCACCCGCGGATTCATATAAACTGTTTAAACTGTTTACTATTGACCGTTCTACGGCTGCGGTTCTGGTGTTTTCTTAATGTGGCCATCTGGCTACTCGCTGTGTTTTTTCCGTGTTGTGTCTGGTTAGTTATCTTGCGGTTGTATTTAGTGGATCCTACCCAGAATTTTAATCACCTAGTTGGAAAAGAGGGGCCGTTTTGTTTGTTTTTTCTTTGGTGTTATTGATAGGCTGGTAGGCTGTGTAGTCTGTGTACAGGTGCACAAAATTATAACCTAGACTTTAATAATATAATGATCATCTCTAAAGCCACCATCCTTGCACAAAGCGTGATGAGGGAGCAACTGTTGTGTACAGGTTAGACACGCAGTAACGTGTCTTGGGGAATCAGGCTTATGCCTGTTATTAAGCGGTGTCTGTTTCTGACAGGTGATCAATTATCGATTCCACTGTACAGAGGCGTAACCAATATAAAAGCTAACATATTGTCATTATTTTAAACTTTTATAAATGAATATACCCACGAAATGCTCTAATCACAAAAAAAAAAAAGAGAAAAGTCAAGGGAGTGTCACAGTCACAAAAAAGGGTAAGAGAAAAGTCCAGGGACCGCCACAATAACAAACCGCAGCCCTTCCCAGACACCAAGAGGCAGAGGAAACAGACAAAACCAAAGAAGTGCAAATAGAACAAACGTACGAAAAGCACTAAGATTAGCTCTCTCTTCCCCAAGCGAGGTAATCGCAATGGTAAAAGGACTGAAAAACGCAAGAACAAAATAACACAAGGTAAAACATAAAACACATCGCCTCGTAGAATAAACCACAAACAACAAAGAGTAAGACTAACACCGGGGCATTAGAACAGTCAGTAGAATAAACCACCGGGGAGTTTAAAGACGGTTACCACAATGATAGCATCACAACATATGTAGGAAAAACAGAAAGCAATGCGAGAACCACAAAGCAACAAAGAGCTACAAAGAATAAGAACACCAGGACCACCGCCTTAAAACGGTCAGCAGAATAAACTACCGTGGGTTTTAAAGCACTTTTACAGCCGCCCAACTTCACCCTGGGTCCCGATGCTACCCTAAATAAGAAATACATAAAATTTCTCATCACATAAAGGCTCCCAACTCAGTTAATGCATGAAAGCAAAAACTGTATTGATGTGTTGTCATGTCTCGTTGTCAACTGTAATGTTATATGTATACAAATAAAATAAAAGTTTAAACTAACTACCCATTGAGCGCACAGCAAAGACTCTGATAAGACTGGACCAGGCTGATCTGTCTTCGCTGGGCGCAAATGCATCCATGCCATTTTGTTGGTTTTGTCATTATGTGGCTCATATCATGTTGTATCAACCTACGATCAGCGTCGCCGATGTTGAATTGAAGGGACTAATAAATTTTCATAGGAGAAAACGAACTACATTTGTTTTGCACCACCTCCCCACCCCCTTTCCTCATCTTCTAAGAAGGGGTCTACTCTAAAAGGAACGGATTGTTCCCTCCAGCTTGGAAGTATTTATTACCTTTTAGTCTAGACTCCTTTTCAGAAGAAATAATGTGCAGGAAAGCAAACAGGAAGTGGTAAATGGCAGTAGTGCATTAAGTCTGCTTCAGTCACTGCTGGGTCAATTACCGCTCTGTAAGTTATGTTTTGCTCAATAATGTATTACAATTTATTATTTTTGTTTTATGTCATGGCCAACTTTCTGCTTAGTAATGTACCATAAGGGCATTTCTAGACGTGTTTGTTTGTGTTGAGGTTTTACGGCCCAGTCAACCCAATGGGGTTATGTCGAGAGCGGTCAGTTTACCCGCGACTTCCTGATCTCCAGTCTGACAGCGCATCCCACTGAGCCACCGAGGCCGGCTTTCTAGACGTGTATGCCCGGAAGACATGGAACAGGTCTTTATCACATATACGGACAACGATGGCACGGATCAGCATGTGTTGTCGTTTTTTTTTTTTTTTTTTTTTTTTTTTTTGTTTGTTTTTTTCTATTATTATTTTGGCTTTCTTCATTCTGTTATTAAGCCTGCAATAGGATGTGGAAATACGAAAAGAAAGCGACCCAAATCGATCCTAACAAACGAAAAAAAGAAAACAATTTTTTTAGATAAAAACAAATGCTCCTTCAACCAATGCATTTGCCCTTAAAATCAGATCAAAGTTTTCAAAATCTAGTCATGCTTTTGATCCTTAGCAATAGTGTTAACATGCAGGTTAATCATGAAAGTGTCAACGTTATGAAAGTCTAATTTGTTCTTAAGACTATTCCTATATCCCTGCTATATTATGTATCAAGTTTGACTGGAAGCCTTCTATGCATTCTGATGTCTATGCTACAAGAATAGCGCGGCTATAAATAACCGTAACCTGCATTTCGTCAAACGCGCGGTTTGATCATTGGTTAATGATAATCACGTGGACAACCTTATTACGGTTCCACTGTAAACAATCGACCCAAAAATAATTCAAAAGTGTTTCACCTTTGTATGTCCTCCAGCAATACAAACATGCACGTTTTTCTATATTACTTCGTCCACTACAATGATCACCTGTTGGTCTAGATCCTTGCTGAATAAATAAAGACTGTTGTGTTATAACTCAGTGAAGTAGTCACTTTTATACGGTTGAATACCATTTGGTAAGGTCAATCCGCTTCAGTGACGCACATTAACCATTGTTGCAATACATACATGCTAACAAATTGAACTCGTGCATCGATGTAAAAATCTCACGTGTACACATTTAAGCCGGGTCACTGCATTCCCTACAAAATTGAGAGTGCACCAAGCGAAGACTCAGATCAGCCGGCGATCCGCCTGAAGTCGTTTGGATCCTTTGTTACCCACACAGTGCCGTGCGAAGACTCGTATCAGATTGCGTGATTGATTTTTAGATTTTTATTTCACTTGGTACATTGGCAGTCTTGTAGAAAATGCTCTTCGCCGGCTCATTTTGTAAGGTCGTTCCGCTAAACCATTTTTGCAATATTTATATGCTAGCAAGATGAACTTAAACATCGTTGAAAAAATCTCACTTGCACGCATTTGACCTAAAGTATAGCATTTCCTACAAGACTACTTGTGCGCACAGTAGAGACTCAAACCAGCCTGCACTCATTCTTCGCTGTAAGCCTGGAGACGCTTTCGATCCTTTACTACCCACGAAGCGTCATGTGAACATTACGAAAACACACCAATTCAAATATATTGAAAATTTTACAACCGAAAAAGGAAAATTTTTAGATAAAAAATTCTGATATTTTTTATATTCCTGCTAAAAACATAGATTGTGGGTACTCGTTAGAGCCGCCTTGACGAGGCGGTTCAAATGAGTATCCATAATTTATGTTTTTGAGCAGAAATAAGAAAATTTATGTATACCCCTGTAAACCTCAGTTTTACTACATAAAAGTGGGGTTTAAGGGGGTCAAAATTATGTAGGCATGTTTTCGTGATGGACTCATCAGACTGTGCGGATTTCAGTATTCGCTGGACACTTTGTGGTTAACGAAGAATCCTATGCGTCTGCGGGTGGACAGAAGAAACTTTGATCAGTCTAAGCGGATCGGTGATGCACAGGCTGATGTGGATCTTCGCTTGGCGCACATGCAGTCTTGTAGGAATTACTATGCCTCGGCCCAAACGGAAGGTACCTCGCGTGGAGCGTTGCATTACGAGAACGCGCCCATGCAAATATGTAGAAAATTTCACCTCCAAAAACTGAAAAATTTCAGATAAAACCTCTGTTATTTTCTCATATTTCTGCTCAAAACATAGATTGTGGGTACTCGTTAGAACCGCCTCGGCGAGGCGGTTCTATCGAGTACCCACAATCTATGTTTTTGAGCAGAAATAAGAAAAATAATGTACACCCCTGTAAACCGCAGTTTTACTATATAAAAGTGGGGTTGAAAGGGGTCAAAATTATATAGGCATGTTTTCGTGATGTTGCAGGATACATAGATATGTAAGTGGGGGAGTGGGGGAGTGGGGGAGAGTTTAACGACCTAATCAACACTATTAAGGTCATATCGAACCGATAGATAGATAGATAGATAGATAGATAGATAGATAGATAGATAGATAGATAGATAGATAGATAGATAGATAGATTACGAAAACACGCCTATTCAAATATATTGAACATCTCACCACCAAAAAACTGAAAGTTTTCAGATAAAAAAATCTGATATTTTTTTCATTTTTCTGCTCAAAACATAGATTGTCGGCGAGGTAGTTCTAACGAGTTCCCACAATCTATGTTTTTAGTAGAAATAAGAAAAATAGTGTGTACCCCTGTAAACCCCAGTTTTACTGTATAAAAGTGGGGTTTAAGGGGGTCCAAATTATATAGGTATGTTTTCGTGATGATTTGTAAACATATTACCGATTTTTCGAAGTCTGATTATTCCAAAATTTCAAATCCTTCGCATAAAGTTTTCAGTCTCGATAACAGAAATCCCAATTAAGATCCTCTCCTGAATTCGAAGTGATTCTCCAAAACACACACTCGCCAGCCACTAATCACTTTAACATTTATCAGGCTATGGGCAAAATCCTCGGCAAAATCAGTAGACGACAAACTGATGACATTTTTCTTATTTTTTCTTCGAAAATAGGATTTGATATCTCATGCAAATTGTCACCTATGGAGACAATTTGCATGATGTATCGTTCTATTTTCTAGTAAAAATAGCATTTCAAAATGTCGTTTGCTGAAATTTCAACCCAGCCCGCTAATTGTCGTTATCTGTATATTTGGCCAAGATTAACCGCCAAACAACTGATAGCAAAGAGGGCCAATAAGGTTAAACTGTGGACAAAGTTTAACCCATTTCTGACTGAATAAATGCCCCCACACCATGCGCACTATATATTTGTTCCATATTGATCGGATTTAGATCTTCATAGAGAAAAAAAAAGGCTAAACTATTTGCAAACAGTGGAAACCCTGATCAGACGTCCAATCTAAAGTCTGATCTGAGTCTGTACTGTTTGCCAATTACCCTTACAGGGGAATCCAGAATAAAATGGATTAGTGGGGCTAGCAGATGGAATAGACCCAGTGTTATGGACAAATGCTTTTTTTCAACAAAGAAGTATTTAACACTTTTCCGCGTTACGAAGTTTCATTACGAAAACACGCCTATTCAAATATACTGAAAATTTCACCACCAAAAAATGAAAATTTTCAGATAAAAAATCCTGATATTTTTCAAACTTCTGTTCAAAACATAGATTGTGGATACTCGTTAGAACCGCCTCGTCGAGGCGGTTCTAACGAGTACCCACAATCTATGTTTTGAGCAGAAATAAGAAAAATAATGCATACCCCTGTAAACCCCAGTTTTACTATATAAAAGCGGGGTTTAAGGGGGTCAAAATTTTATAGGCATGTTTTCGTGATGAGCGGAAAAGTTGTGTCTTAGTAGAGCGTAAAACCCGTACATGTATAAGCTGTTTTGGCTGTTTTGGCTATTGTGAATTGAACCGTTTACAGATGACCAATTTAATAAGATTGAATATTGAAATGAGATTGTCCAGGTGGCAAGGCATATCGTCAGTTTCTAGCGAGCACTTCTTGAGACAACACGTTGTCAGTTTTGTCAAGTTCCGAAATTACTATATTTCGTAATTTAGTTATGCTGCAAGCAATTCATTGTCATTGAATTATTTTCTAATTTAAAACAAATTGATATTGCAATCTGCCATCGAAATCAGTTTTTCATCTGTCCTGTCTCATTAAGGTACCTGTTGTTTTGAGAAAATAAAAGCCCTAGCCACAGTGCTCTGCTATCGCCAAAAATTATTTTGTTTTGTCTCTTTATTAGAGAAAAAAAGAAAGTGGTATTTTTTACTGTTAGTATAAGTATCACATACGTAGTTGCATAAGTATCGCACACACAGGTGTGTAAGAGGTGGTTTCTAAGATGGTGAATAGTAAGCTCGTAATGGAGCGTAGAAAATACCTGGGCCCAGTTGTTCAAAGCTAACGATGTCGTTAGTTAACGATTCGTTAAAATTTACATCGAGCAATACGCAAATATGCTGAATTTTTTTGCTGAAAAAATGTGAGTAGCTTTTGCAGTGCAAAAGCTACTCAAATTTTTTCAGCAAAAAATATCAGAATATTGTGTATTGAATCCGCTGAAACAGTTAACGAAATGACCCTTAACGAGCTTGTTAAGCTAACGACGCTTTGAACAACTGGGCCCTGATGTTTTCATTACACTCAATGAAAATATTTATGGTGTTCACAGCAAAAGAGTAAGTATCCTCTAAATACAGTTGAACTTCAATGGCTCGAACACCTTTGCGACCATTGGAAATTGTTCGAGCCATGGGTAGTTCGAGCCAATGAAGATTAATCATGGCGCCAGGTCAGGAAGCAAATACCGCTAATTATGGGGAATCTATCGATCTTCTACACAATAATTGCATGCTGAGTCTAATGAGTACACATAACATACAATTTCATAATGAAATAAGAAAGCTTCCTTAAATATTTGCTTCTTGATCTATTGGAAGAATTCGTAGGGACTCAAAAACGAGTTCGAATTAGCCATGGTGAACGAGCCATCGGTATTCGAGCTATTGAGATTCGACTGTATTCATAAATTGTATACATAACGATTTGACAAGGCTTTTGATAGAGTCAGTCTTAAAAATTTGATATTTTATTCATAGTTTGACTGACAAAGCAGGTTCGTTGCTCTATTGGTATTGTATTGTATTGGTATCATTTGGATGCCATAAAATGATGACGGATTTCTTTTAACAATTACAGCAAACCTTCAATGACTCGAACACTGATGGCTCGTTTACCGTGGCTGATTCGAATTCGGATTTGAGTCCCTAGGAAATTCTTCTGATGGTTCAAGAAAAAAACAACAAAAAAACGAAAAAAAAAACAAACAAACAAAACAACAACAACAACAACAACAAAAAACAACAACAAAAAACAAAAAAACAAAAAAACAACAACAAAAAACAAACAAACAAAAAAAAAACAAAAAAAAAAAAAAACGAGCGATTCTAATGAGTACACTCAGCATAGGATTATTTTTATAGTAAATCGAAAAAAACATCTCTAACTTATCCCCATTGACCTCCTAACCTGGCGCTGTGGTTAACCCTCAGTGGCTCGAACTACCCATGTCTTGAAAACTTTCTATAGTGCCAAAGATGTTTGAGCCATTAAAGTTGTACTGTATTTGTAAATGATATAAGTTGCGGTTATATGCGGTGCAACCTCTCTACAGCAGCTCCCCTCTTGAAAAGGACAAAACTGGCTAGATCATTAGGAAAACATGCCTATACAAATACATTGAAAATTTTACCACCAAAAACTGAATGTTTTCAGATAAAAATTCTGATATTTTTCATATTTCTGCTCAAAACATAGATTGTTGGTACTCGTTAGACCCGCCTCTCGCTAAAGCGGTTCTAATGAGTACCCACAATCTATCTTTTTGAGTAGAAATAAGAAAACATAATGTATACCCCTGTAAGCCCCAGCTTTACTATATAAAAGTGGGGTTTAAGGGGGGAGGGGGTAAAAATTATATAGGTATATTTTCGTGAAGTGGCTGTTGCAGAGATCATGCCATGAAAAAAAACAAGAGGGCCATGACGGCCCTATATCGCTCACCTGAGTATCATAGCACTCAAGGAGAATATGACTTAATCAGAGGAACCTTTCTGCGAAATCATTTTGAAATCAGGCCATAGGCCTAGGAGATGTTGTTTAAAGGTTTTTCTTTTTTTAGCTCTGGTGGCCATTTTGTTCAGCAGGGCAGAACCATTTTAGCAATTTTGGTTAAGGGGTATGAGAGGAACATTTCTGTGAAATTATTTTGAATTCGGGCCCTTGGCCTAGGAGGTGATGTTGTTTAAAGGTTTTTTTTTTTTTTTTTTTTTTTTTTTTTGTTTTTTTTTTGCTCTGGGTGCCATTTTGTCTAGCGGAACGGCACCATTTTAGCAATTTTGGGTAGAGGGTCACTCAAGAAACATTCCTGTAAAACTACTTCAAAATCCATTAACCGGTTTAGGAGGAGATGTCTTTTAAGTAAATTGTAGACAGACGCATGACAGTCTATGCCCTTTTTTCTATTTTTAGCTCTGGTGGCGATTTTGTTAAACAAAGGGAACCATTTTAGCAATTTTGGTCAAGGGATATAAGAGGAACATTTCTGTGAAATTATTTTGAAATCCGGTCATAGGCCTAAGAGGAGATGTTGTTTAAAGATTTTTCTATTTTAAGCTCTGGCGGCCATTTTGTTCAGCGGAGCAGAACTATTTTAGCAATTTTGGTAAAAGGGCATTCGAGGAACATTTCTATGAAATTATTTTGAAGTCGGGCCATTAGCCTGGGAGGAGATGTCCTTTAAAAGTTTTTATTTTCTATTTTTAGCTCTGGCGGCCATTTTGTTCAGCCGAGCGGAACATTTTTTAGCAATTTTGGTAGAGGGACACTCAAGGAACATTCCTGTAAAATTATTTCAAAATCCATTAACCCGTTTAGGAGATGTCTCTGAAGTAGATTGTTGATAGACGCATGACAGTCTACGCCCTTTTTCTCTCTTTTTTTTTTTTTTTTTTTTTTTTTTTTTTAGCTCTGGTGGCCATTTTGTTCAGCCAAACGGAACCATTTTAGCAATTTTGGTAAAGGTACATAAGAGGAACATTTATGTGAAATTATTTTGAAATCCCGTCATAGGCCTAAGAGGAGATATCGTTTAAAGGTTTTTCTATTTTTAGCTCTGACGGTCATTTTGTTTAGTAGAGTGGAACCATTTTAGCAATTTTGGTAAAGGGATATTAGAGAAACATTTCTGTGAAATTATTTTGAAATCGGGCCACTGTCATGGAGATGTCATTTTTCTATTTTTAGCTCTGGTGGCCATTTTGTTTAGCGGAGCGGAACTATGTTAGCAATTTTGGTAGAGGGTCACTCAAGAAACATTCCTGTAAAATTATTTCAAAATCCATTGACCGGAGAAGATGTCTCTTAAGTAAATTGTTAACAGACGCATGACAGTCTTCGCCCCTTTTTCTACCTTTAGCTCTGGCGGTCATTTTGTTCAGCGGAGCCAAACTATTTTAGCAATTTTGGTAAAGGGGCATAAGAGGAACATTTCACTAAAATTATTTTGAAATCGGGCCATTGGCCTAGAAGATGTCGTTTAAAAGGTTTTTTCTATTTTTTAGCTCTAGCGGCCATTTTGTTTAGCGCAGCGGAACCATTCTAGCAATTTTGGTAAAGGGGCATGAAAGGAACATTTCTGTGAAATTATTTTGAAATCGGCCGTTGGCCTGGGAGAAGATGTCGTTTAAAGGTTTTTCCTATTTTCAGCTCTGGTGGCCATTTTGTTTAGCGGAGCGGAACCATTTTAGCAATTTTGGTAAAGGGGCATGAGAGGAACATTTCTGTGAAATTATTTTTATTATTTAATTATTATATCGGGCTACTGGCCTGGGAGGAGATGTCGTTTAAAAGTTTTTTCTATTTTTAGCTCTGGTGGCCATTTTGTTTAGCGGAGCGAAAACATTTAGTCAATTTTCGTAGAGGGTCATCTAAGGAATATTCCTGTGAACTTATTTCAAAATCCATTCAGTGGCCTAGGAGGAGATGTCGTCGTTTTAAAGTTCTTCTATTTTTAGCTCTGGCGGCCATTTTGTTTAGCGGAGCGGAACCATTTAAACAATTTTGGTAGAAGGTCACCCAAGAAACACTCCAGTAAAATTATTTCAAAATCCATTCACAGGTTTAGAAGGAGATGACTTTGAAGTAAAAAGTTGACAGACGGACGACGCACGACGCACGACGGACGACGGACGAAGACCGGTCACAAAAGCTCAACTTGGAGAGCTAAAAATGTATGATCCCAAAGATGTTTGACCCATTGAAGCCTTACTGTATTTGTAAGTGATATAAATTGTGGTTATATGCAGTGCAACATCTCTACTGCAGCTCCACCCACCCCCCCCCCCGCCATCCCCCGACCCCCGCCCCCCGGCATAAGAAAGGACAAAACTGGCTAGGGGGCTGTTGTAAAGAAGTTAGTTACTACCTTGACAAAATCTATGGTTCCAAAGATGTTTGATCCATTCAATTTTTATGTATCTGTAAATGATATAAGTTGCTAATTTATACAGTGCAACCTCTCTACTGCAGTTCCCCTCCCTCACGAAAACATGGCTATATAATTTTGCCCCCCTTAAACCCCACTTTTATATATAGTAAAACCCGGGTTTAAAGGTGTATACATTATTTTCCGTATTTCTGCTCAAAAAACATAGATTGTGGATAATCGTTTTCACCGCCTCGCCGAGGCGGTTCTAACGAGTATCCACAATCTATGATTTAAGCAGAAATATGACAAATATCAGGGATTTTTTATCTGAATTTTTTTCATTTTTGGGTGGTAAAACTTTCAGTATATTTGAATAGGTGTGTTTTCGTAATGTCTAAGAAAGGACAAAATTGGCTAGATGGCTGGTTTACAGAAATGAGTTACATAGTAAAAATACAGTCGAACTTTGTTGGGTCAAACATCTTTGGAACCATGGAAATATGTTCGAGACATGGATAGTTCGAGCCACTGAGGGTTAATTATGGCACCAGGTCAGGAAGCAAAGGGGATAATTTAGGGAAGTATTTTTGATCTTCTTTACAAAACTGGTATGTTACTTGTACTCATCGGAATCGCTTCGATGAGGCGATTCTAATGAGTACACACAACTTACAATTTAATGATAAAATGAGAAAATGTCTAAAAAATATCTGTAAATATTTGTTTTCTTGAACGATCGGAAGAATTTCGAAGTGACTCAAAAATGACCTAATCAGCCATGGTAAACGAGCCATCGAAGTTCCAGCTATTGAGGTTTAACTGTATATACGAAGGTACCCACAAAAGGCCACATTGATGCAACACAATCTTTCTGTGGCACCGAAATAGGAACTGGTGAGGAACAAAACAAGAAACAACGACACAATTGCAATAAAGGACATACAAAATGCAGAAGAACGCTGCAGTTGAGGAACGGGCTTGGGATTCTCTGCCGAAACAATTACTGGGAAGCTGGGGCACTTGAACTTGGGCAGCGCCAATCGAAAATGTGTTCGGGCATATGCGGACAGCGAAGGCCCAGATCAGCCTGCGCATCCGCGCAGTCTGATCAGGGCCTTCGCTGTCCGGTAACAGAATCATTGGGCGCTATAGAATGTATCAATAAAGAGAAAATGCCCGGTTTTGCGCATGCGTGGGATGTATGTGCATTTTGCGCATGCTTGAAGGCAATTTTTCGCTTGGCGCGGCCAATTAGGTGAACAGAAAAAGACTGCTTTAGGAGGTGGAAAGAACTATGGCTGCTCTGACTTTCATTTTAAATCCAGAGCTAATATGAGTTCCATCATAATAATGTGAAATTAATTTATACGTTTTCTGTGCTGTTCCACCGATGAGTTAGGGAACACCTACATGGACCGAATACAGTAAAACCTCAATAATTCGAACATCGATGGCTCGTTTACTTTGGATGATTCGAGCTCATTTTTGAGTCCTTATGAAATTCTTCTGATAGCTCAAGAAAACAAATATACTGAAAGGAAAAAGAAACGCAGGGTAGAGTTTTTTCCTTCTTATTTTAATCATTTTTTACGGTGTTTACTATAGCCATACACTTTTACAGATTGTCCTATGAATGTGAACCGCGGGTATACGAGTCTTTGGTCGATGTGCTATCTACCCAGTGTGTGAAATCATTCAACCGTGCACTACACAGTGCATTGCACGGACAATACGGAAAGCCAAAATTTCGTGCAAAACAAGCATGTTTAAACCTTCAGCACAAGATTTCCTCACACCATTTGGTACACTTCAACGATACACAACGCTCTTCGATTCTTTTACCGATTTTTCTTTTCATTTTTACGCTACTTTGAACTTTTTTTCAATCATGGTACGATTGACTGATGTTCAGAGGGGTAGGGCAATTGCGTTGCTGATGCAGGGTCAGAGGCAACAGCAAGTTGCCAATCATTTTGGGGTTAACGTCTCAACAATTGAACGTCTTGTTAGACGTTTAAGGGAGACAGGGCATTAAGCAGACCGACCGCGGTCTGGGCGTCCACGCGTGACGTCGTGACGTCAAGACGACACATTTGCGGAATCGTCATCTCACTGCTACCGAAACTGCCCTTAATACAGTAGGTACGCATAATCGACAAATTTCTCCGAAGACTGTTGGAAGTCGATTGCGTGAGATTGGTCTTCTAGCTCGTCGTCCATACGTTGGTCTGCCTCTGACCCAGGCACGTAGGTTGCGTCGTATGGCGTGGTTGACGGCGCATGCGCCCAGGCTATTTCCGATGAGGCAGTGGAGACGAGTTCTTTTTACGGACGAGTCTAGGTTCACTCTCTATCGCGAAGATGGTCGACGTCGTGTGTACCGACGTCGCGGAGAACGCTTTGCCAACGCCTGTGTTGTCGAACGGGATCGGTTTGGGGGTGGCTCCGTTATGGTCTGGGGAGGCATTGCTCGCGGGATAAAATCACAGTTGATTATTGTTGCGGGCAATATGACCGCAGTAAGGTATAGGGATGAGATCTTGCGTCCTGTTGCAGTCCCGCTTGTGCAACAACGTAATCTGATTCTGCAGCAGGACAATGCCCGACCACATGTTGCCCGAGTTTGTCAGGATTTCCTGGCAAACAATAATATCGCACCACTAGCATGGCCACCGTACAGTCCAGATTTGACCCCAATAGAGCACATGTGGGATGAGCTGGACAGAAGGGTTAGGAAGCGCCGAAATCCCCCCGCAACTCTCGCACAACTAAGGAATGCGTTGATCGATGAATGGAATAACATCCCGATGCGAACTGTCAATGCTTTGGTTAACTCTATCCAAAGGAGAATTAGGGCAGCAACGGCAGTAAGAGAGGGGCACACCCGATATTGATTTTCAGTTTGATTTTGATTTCAAGATTTGGGGGGTAGCTACCAATGAACTTCAATAACTCGAGACTTGTTGATCACAAACCAATGAAATTTGGAACTTTTGTTCCATACATGTACCGTTTTGTAATCATAGTAAAATATTTAACAAACTTTTTCAAACTTGAATGAAATTTAGGAATAAAATTTACCCCGCGTTTCTTTTTCCTTTCAGTATATTTAAGGAGTTTATCTTATCTTATCATGAAATTATATCGATTCTTGAGTGTATTCATTAGAATCGCCTCCTCGAGGCGATTATAACGAGTACACTCAACAGATCATTAGTGTATAGAAGATCGAAAATACTTCCCTAAGTTATCGCCATTTGCTTCCGAACCTGGCGACATGATTGACCCTCAGTGGCTCGAACTACCAATGTTTCGAACAAATTTCTATAGTCCCAAATATGTTCGATCCATTGAAGTTCGACTGTATATATGTGTAGCTAAAACTACATCAGAATTAAAAGGGGAGGCTGAGCACTCATAAATCTGGGTTAGAGTACCCAAAAAGTTCACTGTTGACCATTCCAATACAGTATTGCTGTTGCACTTCCCCTTCTTCCCTTCTCTTTTTGTTCGAGGACTGTTTTGTGACGTCGTTTGGTGCCATCCCAGTGGGCACACAACGTTAAAATGACGTCGTATCAGCGTCAATGCGACGTGATCACGTCGCATTGACGTTGATACGACGTCATTTTGATATTGTGTACCTGCTGGGATTCAACCCTTATTCGTGCCTTGGGTGATTGTGGCGTTTCCTGGTAATCGTATCCCCACATTTATTTTTATCACCACTGCTGATTGCAAACCTGAACCTAGAGCCAAACAAGTATTAGCTTTCACAAGAAAGCTTGGTCTAAGGGTAGCACACAATAAATGTTTAAAGCTGAGTTTTAATACGGAATAGTGTTCTTCACATCTTTGCTAGATCGGCCTAATTCCATACTGCAAATGATGAATTTGAGAGGTCTAAATGAGACCTCATCCTGTTGGACTCTGCAAGATTTGTCCTCACATAAAAAACAGCTAAAGCTAATTTCATTTAGCTTTTTAAGCTTCCCATATCAAAACCAAGAAAGTAGTTAAGAATACTAAATTTTTGTCATGTAGTCCCGGGAATGTTATAAATCGTACTTTGCCGAATCAATGCATCCACCCACTTAAAAGTGAAAGTATCAGAATTAATGTATATCCCATAAAATTTGATAAACGGGCAAGTTTTTTTAAAATAGCTAGGTAAGCGTGGTGTGCCGGAATAGCGCTCCAGCCAGTTCAGGGTTTTAGTTATGATAGCTCCAGGTAGTCCCGCGTTTTAGTCATAATAATGCTGAGCTGTTAATGGAAAATAACATTAGACCAGTCCATAACCTTTCATTTGGTACTTCTGGAGCATTGACAAGCATTAAGATTGTCTACGAGCACAGACGTAAACAAAAATTCTGTAGCAAATGAAAGCGATACAAGCATTAATGACTCGGGTCAAACAGTGTTGAAACGCAATGACCAAAATGCCACACTGTGCGCTTGTTGTTTTCTTTTCTTTTTCAGAATGACTAGGAAAAACTTGTAAAAATCCACATTGAAGTAGGAGGATTATTTTATGATGCGTATATCATATTTTTTCTGATTAAAAAAAAAATAATAAGAAAAAAAAAAAAAAAAAAAAAAAAACTAAACAAACAAACAAAAAAAAAACAAAAAACATTATGCTGTCAGTATTCACTGGAATTGTTTGAACCTGTCAAGGCAATTCAAATGAGTACCCACAACATATACTGTCATAAAGAAATACAGTCAAACCTCGATAGCTCCAACATCGATGGCTCGTTTACCATGGCTAATTAGAACACGTTTTGACACCCTACGAAATTCTTCCGACAGCATAAGAAAACAAATATTTAGGGAAATTTTCTTATTTCATCACGAAATTGTATGTTGTGTGTACTCATTAGAATCGCCTCATCGAGGCGATTCTAATGAGTACACTCAACATACAATTATTGTGTAGAAAATCGAAAAGATTTCCCTAAATTATCGCTGTTTGCTTCCTGACCTGGTGCCATGATTTACCCTCAGTGGCTCGAACTACCCATATATCGAACAAATTTTCACGGTCCCAAAGATGTTCGAGCCATTGAAGTTCGACTGTACATGTAGTTAAAATAACGGACTGTCATCTGAAATCGAAATTGCTACACTGTGCGGTTATACAGGTTTGGGCGGTTGCGGTAATTAGATTGAATACGGTAAGTGCCTTCTTTTTCTGGTGTTGGGTCGTTCGTTTGAAGTTTTTGTTATGAAACAACTTTTACGGCGGGGTTTAATAGCAATACTTAGGTCAAATGTTAATGAACTAAACGCGTATACATGCACAGTTTAATATGAAGAGTAGTATGTATTTTCATTATGTGCACATTTTATGTGCTTCTAACTGAATACTACTCTTCATAACGTTGTACCAAAACGCTGCCTTGTTTTAAATTTCTGCTTATAGTCATATATTTATTCAGTAGTGAAAAATGGCAGAAATAATTATGAGTTAATAGCGTTTGTCAACTAACAGCTGCATCAAAACACAGCCACCCCACTGTATAATGTATCAAATGTTTTGTTTTACCCTTTGTCTTATATACTAAGGCAGATACTTTGGCAAACAGTGTAGATCCAGATGAGAAATCTCGTCACAACCATCTCAGCAGCATCGCCACTGTTTGCTATTCGGTCTTTGATTTATGACTAAAACCCTTGTTTGCAACAATGGATACGCTTATATAAAAAAAACAGAAGAGTGCACTAGGAACACAATGGTGAGAGGGTCAATAATTTATTATCAATTCGTAAAATCTGGTCCAAATATCCATTTCTTTTTTCCGCAGCGGTCCCTATGCAAACAGTCCACACACTGGTTTCGGTTGGCTGCACCGCACGGACATCCCTGGTTTTGACAGCAGGCACAGTCAGCACGTGCAAAATCAAACAAACATCCACATCCAACGTATGTTGCCGTCCAGTAATCTTCCCCATATGTGTCGGATGGTTTTTCTGTAACACAGATGCAACATTGCAGGGACGAATCCAGTAGTATTTAACAAGGGTTTCAAAATGTCTGAAAGGGGGATTTGATTTGATCAAATTACCGTACTTTCGTTATACGTATTCGAATCGACAGGCCTGAGAAAACACTGTAGATCCAGATCAGACGCCACAGAAAGCAGCGTCTAATCAAGGTTTACACTGCTTGCTATTCATCCAGCAATTTTAGACGCAATTAAAGATAGAGAAATGATTTGGTGAAGATTTAGAAGTATATAGAGTTGTGCGAATATTTAGGGTAAATACAGCATCTAAATTTTAGCAATTTTCCCCGAAACGTCCAATGAAAATGCAATTTTGAGTCCTATGGAAATGAAATGTGAGTCCATCTGGGGATGGGGGTCGACTGAACCCCTCAAACCACCTGCACTTTCCTTTTTAACCGATATTGAATCACTGACATTAGCAGCATTCTGTTGTTATAATACGCTTTTGTTTGGCTTATGCAACAATATAAATTAAAAAAGCCATGCGAAAACGCGTTTTCGGGCATATGCGGACATCCGCGCAGACTGATCAAAGCCTTCACTGTCCACAAACAGAATCATTGGATACTACAGAACGTAAGAATGGAGAGCTAAGGCCCAGATGATGCTTTGCACATGCGCCGGATGATCTGAATCTGCGCATTTTGCGCATGTTCGAAGGCACTTTTTGCACTTGACGCGGCCGAAATGAAACTATCATGGAAAAGCAACAGTCATGAAACACAGCCTGGGTGAGATACTGAAAGGGGAAGAGAGTAGGGACAATGAAAAATAAAACAGCACAATTGCAATTGTGCCGCACCAAGCGAAAAGATATCTTCGGACATGCGCAGAAACAGATCATCCTGCGCATGCGCAAATTGTCACCCGGGCATTCCCTCTCCGTAAATTCCGTAGTATCCAATGATTCTGTTAGTGGACAGTGAAGGCCCTGATGAAACTGCGCTTACGCGCAGTCTCATCAGGGCCTTCGCTGTCGCATATGTCCGGAAACACGTTTTTGTATGGCCCGGCCCAAATGCAATATTTGACATACGAATAAAGAAGAACGGGAATTTAGGAAGCGACTTGTTCGGAACGCTCAGCCAAAAAACTATTGTTGACGTGTGGGATGTGGTGTTGGGGCGGGGATGAGGAGTCCTCAGGTGCCTGAATGATTGCATTTAATAAATAAATAAAATCTTATTTATATGTTTTGCCATGTGACTGTATCATTCTGTTAAAAAAATATTCCTCTGTTACATTGATTTTTATGGGGTCAAACTTTGCAATCTTAAATAATTAATGCAAAAATCTATCTGAGCCGGGACACAGCATTTCCTACTAGAATGCATCTGCGCAGTCTGCCCAGATTGTTCGCTGTCTACATGAAGAAGCTTTGGGTCCTTGGCTTTACATACATAGTACAGCGAAGACTTATCAGACTGCGCGGATGAATCTTCGCTGGGCGCGCTTGCAATCTGTAAATGCTGTGTCCCAGCTCATGCGACCTACTTGTCCCACAGGAGCCTAAATCTCCTGCCTTAACACACATGTCTCCATCTGAACACTGTTCACCACCAGCCTCACAACAGGCACAGTCTGAGCGAGTCTTGTCCGAATTGCAGGTGCATCCAGATTCTTGTCTGCAATGTATGATTTTATGTTTGAAAAGATATTATTAGGTTACAATAAAAATCTAAAAGGTTACCTTTGGAAACAAGCAACCAACAAAAGAAAGAAAAATGCAGGTTCGGCAATGTAGTCTACGCGCCCCTCCCCTTGCACCGGCTTAAGCGGTATTCGATTTTCAAAGTAACCAGAATAAGTCTGCCCAAATGTGGCCTGGTATGGCTGCAAGGGAACTTAAGCTGCGTTAAGAGCAAAATGGTCCCCGTGGTGCATAATGGTCCCCGTGGTCTCTGCGAACAATGGCCTACAATATCAGTTTGCGTATCCGCGTACTCTCCCAAATGTCTTTGCTGTTCGTTGAAATATCTACAAACATCAAATGGTTATTTGAGAGGACAGCGAAGATCCTGATCAAAGTGATAGAATGCACAGACTCTGATCGTGGAAACATAGTCAGCATCCAGTCGTTCTGGACAAAAGAAGAAACATATCCTCAATTTGTTGTCTAACAGATTTGCCCAGAGAGCGGAAAAGAAAGTTTAAACCATTTCGTGCTTTATTACTAGCACAGTATTGCAGTATTGAGTCGGATTCACCCTATAATTGGAAGAAATTACTTTTAGGGGAAGGTCACTGTCAAATTACTTTTGCCTCCCTTCTGAAAAGGAATTTACTCTAAAAGGAAACAATTTAAGCTCAAGGGGATTAAAATCCCTTCTTTTAGAGTGGGTGGGTGGACTTTTTGTGAGGGGTCGGAGGGGGTGGGGAGGTTATTGTGCAGGAATGCAAACATGAAGTCGCTATAATTGTATCTATTTTAAAATGACAGAAAATCTTAAAAATTGTATCAATTTCTCTTAAGCACACGAAGGACGTTCCAATATGCATACTGACTTCCAAAATTATTTGATGTTTTAGATCACAGTAGGACTTCAATGGCTCGAACATCTTTGGGACCCTGGAAACTTGTTCGAGACATGAGTAGTTCGAGCCACTGAGGTTTAATCATCGTGCCAGGTCAGGAAGCAAATGGCGATGATTTAGAGGTCTTTTCAATCTTCTATAAAATAATAGTATGTTGAGTGTACACATTAGAATCGCATCTACGAGACGATTCTAATGAGTACATACAACCTACAATTTCATGATAAAAGAAGACAGTTTCCTTAAATATTTTTTCTGGAGCTATCGAAAAAATTTCGTAGGGACTCAAAAACGAGGTCGAATCAGCCATGGTAAACGAGCCATCGGTGTTCGAGCTATTGAGGTTCGACTCTATATGAAAATATAGCAAATGCTCTTTACTATCACATTTGGCGGTTTCGTTGATTTACTTTGATCTTATCTGTTTGCATATGCCCCTAAACACAGAAAGGCATTGTAACAGAGTCTGAAAGGAATGACACTTGACAGCAATGAATAACTCAACACACTGAAAACAGCTGAAGTGTCAGTAGTTCTGGGACAGACACAGATTAGTTAGTTTCGGCTAATTAAGCATCATCAGTGACTTTCATATGAATTTTCAAAAAATCCCGAAATGGACCAAAGTTTTAAAAATAAAGGAGTTAATAATCCCAAAGAGGTAACACTAAATTATTGAAGCAACGCTTATCCATACCAGATAGTTTCGGTTTTTTATGCCTCATTAGTGGACCTTAAAGTAGGCTGGCGCTGAACATGAGAATCCTAAGAAGGAATAGCAGGAAAGTAAGTAAACGCAGAACTCACTCACTTTGTCCAAATATCTGATCTTGGAAGCATCAAGCCACCCAGCGGTGCTGTCTGCAGTGTCTGTGGTGCCTTCGTAGACGGGTATGACGGCTGTGGAGTTGCTGACATTAGCTGCTTAGTTGTCGTTGCTGACACTGGTTGGACTGGAAACATAATAAAAAAGATAATTATCATCACGAAAACATGCCTATAAAATTTTGACTCCCTTAAACCCCACTTTTATATAGTAAAACTAGGGTTTACAGGGGTATACACAATTTTTCTTATTTTGCTAAAAAAGTGATTGTGAGTACTCGTACACTTTAACCAACATTATCTTTTGTTCTGACATTGGAAATTTGCTATAAAAATCTGTCATAAAAAACAGCGTTAGTAACATCGAGCAGTGTAGACCCAGATTAGCCGCCATATTGCTATTATAACATCTAATCAGGCTTTACACCATTTAGAGTGATATGGGATAAAATGAGTGACAAACAGTGGAGATCCTGATCAGTCGCAACATCCATACATAACATTACGAAAACACGCCTATTCAAATATATTGAAAATTTTACCACCAAAAAAACTGAAAGTTTTCAGATAAAAAAATCTGATATTTTTTCATATTTCTGCTCAAAACATAGATTGTGGGTACTCGTTAGAACCGCCTCGCCGAGGCGGTCCTAACGAGTACCCACAATCCATGTTTTTGCGCGGAAACAAGCAAAATAATGTATACCCCTGTAAACCCCAGTTTTGCTATATAAAAGTGGGGTTTAAGGGGGATGAAAACTATATAGGCGTGTTTTCGTGATGATCCAACTCGACACATCAACAGGTAGTAAAGTAAACTTTTAGGACAAGTAAGGTAAGGAATTAAGGTGCCTCAATACTTATGGTAAAAAACGGTATCTTGCATCTTCTGAACGAGTGTAAACACCCCATTAAAAAAATAGGAACATAACTCATATTTCAAAGGCCGTTCCCAGCAATAAGTATCAATTAAACACAATTTTACTCCCCGGTAAGTTTTACTACTGACAGTTCTAAGGCGATGGTTCTGGTGTCTTTTGTTCTTTGTGAAGCCTTGCGGTTGCTGCTGTGGGGCTTTTTTTCATGTTTTTTTTTCCTGTTCATTGTTTTATTGTTGTGTCAGTGGATCCTGTCTAACCCTTTGATCTCCTTGGTGTGGAAAAGCGAGTTGGTTGCTTTGCTCTTCTTTGGTTTTTGGCTTATGTACGGTCTAAAGCTGGCACGATTAATCGGATAATCGATTAATTGATCGATAAATACCACAAAAATGACTATCATTACAGATTTGCTAATAATCGATCATTTAATTTCTGTGTTTTACTTTACCGTATTTAGCCTTAGTATTCAGACTCAACTTCTTACCATATTTTATCTAAAATTTGAACAAGTCCAATTTACTACCCACTGTTGTGTCTAAAATAGCTGTGTGAGTGGCAAACAGTGTAGACTCTGATGAGACGCCGCAATCGCGGCGTCTCATCTGGGTCTACACTGTTTGCTCAGGCCTGTCTGAAAAACACAGACAATAAAAGATAACATGATAGCGTCATGCTCAAATAGGTACAATTATGATCAAATCTTCAGCGATTACTAATCGATTATCAATCACAATGGCAGGACTGATAATCGATTATCTTTTCACCTCTGATTAGCCAGCCTTAGTACGGTGTATTATGGTTGTTTTTCTCCTCCTCTTGGTGTCATTGGTAGCCTATGATCTGTGATTGTGACTGCTCCTGGACGTCTTATCCACTGAATCACTACACTAGTTAGCTTAGATTTCGTAGTCAATTTTCTTGAATAATCATCACGAAAATGGAGGAAATTCAAATGTTTGGAGTGAATATGACTTTTATTTCATCGAGTGAAGTGAAAAAATGTATATTTCATGAGTGCCGAATTTTTTTCACTTCACGAGATGAAATAAGAATCATATTCACGACAAACATTTGAATTTTCTTTTTATTGTATACATCACTTTCGATAGAAGAGATGCAAATCTTGCATTTGCAAGAGGAAGTCGACGTCGACGCCATGACGTTCATGTTTTGTTTGGTGACGTCAGATATGACGTCAGAAACGCGCATTGGCCTGTAAACAATAAAATAAAAAGAAAATGTACTCTTTTTCAGTGAATACCATAAAAATTTTCATCTTGTATAATGAAAACATTAAAAATAAGAAAAAAAGTAGTTCCAGATCTTATATTTTTCACTGCTCAGAGGAGTGAAAATATCAGTTTTATATTTTCACTAGTGAAAATATAACTTTTTCGAAATATGCATTTTATTTCATTAATAATTCTCTATATTGCATTACTTTGTATATAATAAACATGCCTATATAATATTGACCGCCTTAAACCCCACTTTTATATAGTAAAACTGGGGTTTACAGGGGTATACATTATTTTCTTGATTCTGCTCAAAAACATAGATTGTGAATACTCGTTAGAACCGCTTCGCCGAGGCGGTTCTAACGAGTACCCACAATCTATGTTTTGAGCAGAAGTATGAAAACTATCAGAGTTTTTTATCTGAAAATTTTCAGTTTTTGGAGGTGAAATTTTATATATATTTGAATAGGCATGTTTTCGTAATGATTAATGTTACACTTCAGAGATTAATGATGTCATTACATAAAAAATGGTTAGTACTGCCAGTACATAGAAATGATTAGTACTGTCATTAAACATGACAGATTAGTGCTGGCATGATACAAGGATGATTAGTACTGGCATTATACAAAGATGATTAGTAATGACATTACATAGAAATAATTAGTACTGTCATACGATAAAAATGAATACATGCATTGATATACACAGCAGAGACTGAACAAAGGCATCACAGGGCACTGGATAAGGTAAAAAAGGACAATGAGTTTGGATTCACAGGTGAAGTTACTTGCGCTCATTCACTTTGACAAACAAAACATTTACGACAGAAATGAATACATGCATCGATATACCCAGCAGAGACTGAACATAGGCATCACAGGGCACTGGATAAGGTAAAAAAGGACAATGAGTTTAGATTTACAGGTGAAGTACATTGCGCTCATTCACTTTGACAAACAAAATATTCTAATAGTAAACTAAAATACCACTATACATCAATGATAAACTAAACCAGTCTTCTCAGATGCGCAGTGTAGTTGGACACAAAGGTTTGTTCAGTAAACTATATTTATTTGACAGCATTGTAGTTTGGAGAGCTGCGTACGCCCCATAGCACCGATTTAAGCAGATCTTGATTTTCATTTTCCAAGATTCCAGAATGGGCTTGATGATCCCAAGGAAATTAAAAGTTAAAGCAGTTCTAAGATGAAGTACGGAGAGACGTACAAGTATTCAGTAATAGAGAAAATACACATGCAACGTATTACGGTCCTTTCGACATGGCCTGGAAAGATGTGTTTCATTACGAAAACACGCTTATTAAAATATATAGAAAATTTCACCTCCAAAAACTGAAAATTGTCCGATAAAAACTCTGATATTTTTCATATTTCTGCTCAAAACATAGATTGTGGGCACTTGTTAGAACCGCCCCGGTGAGGCGGTTCTAACATGTACCCACAATCTATATTTTTGAGCAGAAATAAGAAAAATAATGTATACCCCTATGAACCCGAGTTTTACTATATAAAAGTGGGGTTCAAGGGGGTCAGTATTATATAGGTATGTTTTCGTGATGTATGCTGCAGATTACGGTCCTTTCGACATCGCCTGAAAAGTTTTTGCTTGGTGTTTTATTTTAAATGAAAATGTTTTGTTCGGATTAACAATATTATATTAAAAATATTAGAAAGCATCTTTCGTTTCTATTCTATGGCTTGTTCTCAAATATTTGCCCTAAAATTAGATTCACGGCTAAAAATTTGTCTGACATACGCAAGTGCTTTAGTAAAATAATTGTTTTGAATTTTAGCTAAGAAAACATGTTTCCTTTCTTTTGCTGGTTTCAATTATTGATGATTCGCGACAATATTGTGAAAATTTCAGAAAAAAATGAACAAAAGAAACCTGTTGAAATCCTGCCACCAAGTACCTTATCCTACCCATTGCTGCATAATTTGCAGCCATATTAAAAGTATGGGGAAAAAAGTGAAAATTTTCGAATAAAAAAAAAAAAGATGAATAGAATAAAAACTTTTCTGCGTATGTAGTGATGACAAAATGTTGCATCAAACCATGATATAAGTTTGCAAATTTACTCATTCTGTGTAAAGCGCCAAGCAAAAACGACTTTCTGAAAGATGTCGACAGCAGAGTACTTTTGCTTACCTGAAGGTGGTAATACCGACCAACTTTTGGACGCACTGGTCGGGTTACAGAATTCTCCTACACCACTGACGTCTCCAACTGAATAACACTGGTTGTCTATCCAACATGTGTTTACCTGTCAGTTGATAAAATATTGATTTTATCATTATTAATTTATTATCCTAATACAAAATGTATGGGTATGGGTGTAGAAATTTTAATTATATTTGATGGTTACAGCCAACAAGATAGTGAAGATGTTCCGATATACTGCCAGTGTCCTGATGTGCTATCTGCAATAAACATATAAAAGCGTCTTTTAGAAACATCATATACAGTCGACTCTCCTTATCCCTTCGCCTATCTCGAATAACTGCTTATCTCAAAGTGAAAACCTGGTCCCTGTTTAAACATGAAAATCTTACAACAGGTAGCAAAATATTGTGGAAATTAGAAATTGTCCTATGGAGCAATTTCTCCTCTTTTCCACAATATATTTTCAATATATCTCTAACTTCAGGAGTCAAATTACACATTTATTTGTGAAATGTGGTTGTTTGATTAATTTTTTCCTCAATTCTGCAAATATAATATAGTAAACATAAAAAAGATTGCCTTTGGAAACAAAGAACACACTACAGATTAGAAAATGGGAATCTCGGTTTTATTGAGACTCTTCATAAGCAGTAATGAAGTTTGCAACACTGCTTACGCCCTCTAGCGTAATATGTCGAGGTACGGATATCTCGAAGTATTTCAGAGAGCCCCTTGGACCTCGAAAGAACGAGTCAACTGTACATCTACTTAAAATGAAGTTAAACAGTGGATTGACACAGAAACGCAGAAAAATAAACTCATCAGCACCGTGATGAGATAAAGTTGATGGCGCGACTACAAATTGAAAGTCAGAGTAAACGAAAAGCACCAGCAAAACAATGATAAGCCCGACCACAGACGAGCTCGTTCAAGCACCAGCTTCCTAGAAAGTAGATAAGAGCCAGCGCGAACAAAACCAACAAAACTAATATGCGGCCAGCGAAGACTCAGATCAGCTTGGGCATCCACCCAGTCTGATCAGTCTTCGCTGTGCACTCAATAGGTAGCTAAGGACCCAAGCTTTCTTCATGCGGACAGTGAAGAATCTGATCAGACTGGGCGGATACCCAGGCTGATCTGAGTCTTCGCTGAGCACATGCCATTTTGTTGGTTTTGTCATGCGCTGGCTCATATGATTTTGACTATACCTCGTGTAGTGCCGGCCTCGGTGGCTCAGTTGGATGCGCCGTCCGACTGGAGACCAGGAGGTCGCGGGTTCAACCCCCGCCGAGGTCGGCAACATTCTTTCGTGGAGATTGATCATGAAATATTTTCTACGGTCATTCTCTCCCTTCCGCTGATTCAAGAAGGGCAGTTGTCAGTTTCTGGCGAAAGAATGTGCACAATACTGGTTAACCGCTTAGAGGACTAAGCCTGCACAGTAAACGTGTGGTTAGGTAAACTGATCGCGCTCGACATGACCCCATTGGGTTGACTGGGCCGTAAAACCTCAACACAAACAAACAAAACCTCGTGTAGTGTCTTAACAAACTGTCACTGACCTTTCTAATTCCACGAAAATCTGTACCTTTTGCTAACAGTGCAGATCCAGATGAGTCGGCTCGTAATGAGCCGTCTCATTAGGATTTACACTGTTTGCTATTCTGTTATTGATGTTTGGCTGAAACCCCTTTAGCAACATTGGCTGTGTCCAAATTTAGAGATTGAAGAGACCATTTTAGATACTCAGCGGTGAAAGGATAAATGATTAACGGGCCGCAGACGCCTAGACCCTTTTCTAGAAGGCTTGCTACTGACCTTACTCGTTTACAGTCAGGTTAACTATGCTTTTACTAGTAGTCTTTTTTTGCTCGAGCTTTCAGTTTGTTGTCGAACCCTAGTCTTTGTTTCATTACAGTACTGAGAAATTAATTAATATGTCCTTTTTTTTTCCTTATTCTGTGTTGAGCCACTGAATAGTCAGAGAATCCCTACGAGGACCGAAATATTATATGATGCGAAACGCCTGACAGATTTCAGCAAAGAACGCTCTAGTTGGTAGAGAACTTGACAGATACACAAAGATGAGATCGCAGCTCTGAGTCGCCTTGCAGGGGAAGGGATTTTAAAAGAATTTGGTGCTGGCTATACTTTCTTCTGGCGTGGACGCAAGAATGAAGAGTGGTGTGAAGCAGGAGTAGGATTCGCCATCAAGTTACACCTTGTCAGCAAGCTCTCAGGACTTCAAAGGCATATGGCCGCTTGATGACGCTTACATTTTTCTTTACTGGTCAGAGGCATGCACAACTTATAATTGCCTATGCACTAATAAGGACCAAACCAGATGATATAGACAAGTTCTATGATTATCATGATTCTGTGATTTCGGCTACACCCCGGACAGACAAATTCATCCTCCTTGGGACTTCAGTGCCAGAATGAGCACAGACCAACAAACCTGGGAAGGAGTCATTGGAACTAGAGAAGAAGGAAAGTGCAACAGAAATGGCCTCCTCCTTTTAAGGAAGTGTGCAGAGCACAAACTACTGATCACCAACACAGTCTTCCGTCTACCAACTCGCAACAAGACATCATGGATGCACCCTCGCTCTAAACACTGGTATCTCGCTGACTATATCACAGTGCAAATGAAGAGCAGACAGGATGTCAGAGTGATAAAGAATGTGTGGTGTAGACCTTTAGACAAATCACAGGCTTGTTGTCAGCAAACTCAACCTGCGCATTTATCCTGCACAGCAACCACTAGGCCAGAAAGTACCAAAGAGATTGGATGTCTCAAAGCTCAAACAAGACAGCAAGAGGCAAGCATTCATCCGTGATATCAGAAGCCGTTTAGATTTAGTGGAACACAGTTCAGAGGATCCAGATGAGGATAGTCTTCAGAGACATCGTTCACTCTTCAGCAATGGATTCCCTGGGAGCAGTATCTCGCAAACACTAAGACTGGTTTGATGAAAACGACGAAAAATCCAGTGACCACTTGAAGACAAACACCAAAAACGCAAGGCATACCTCAGTGATACCAGCTCAGTGTCTAGTAAGACTGCCTATTCAAACACATATAAGACAGTCCAGACTAGGCTCAAAGGCATGCAAGACTCCTGCCTGAGCAAAAAGACTAATGAAATCCAGTCCTTTGCAGACAGAAATTCTTTGATGCACTTAAAAAGTGTATCGTCTCCAGAGCTAAGGAACCACCACACTACTTAGTGCAGATGGAACTAGTCCTGACTGTCAAAGAAGCTATCTTGAAAAGATGGATTGAACACTTTGATGGTGTCCTTAATCGGCCATCTTCTATCAATGACGAAGTAATCAACAGACTACCACATGTGAAATGTAATCCACTGTTTGATGAGTTCCCAGCCTCTCTGAAATAGTGAAAGCAATAAAACCCCTGTCATCTGGCAAGGCTCCAGGATCAGCAATACCTGCAGAGATCTACAAAGCGAAAGGTCCTCCAGTTGTAGAGAAACTGACAGAGCTATTTCACATTATGTGGAGAAAAGAAGCCATCCCTCAGAAATACAAGGATGCAGTAACTAGCCAATTATTCAAACAGAAAGGGAATCCTTAAGTCTGTGACATTTATTGGGGCATCTCTTTATTGTCAATTGCTGGGACGATCCTTGCAAGAGTCCTACTGAACCGATTGAAGGAACACCTTGAACAGTCATGGCTTCTACCAGAAAGCCATTCTGGATTAAGGAAGGACAGAGGAACAACTGACATTATCTTCACAGCAAGACAGCTTCAAAAGAAATTCCAGGAACAGAATATGGACCTCTACGTAACTTTGTCGACCTTACCATAGCATTTGACACAGTCAGTCTGAAGGACTTTGGAAAATTATGACTAAGTTTGCTATCCGGCCAAGTTCATAGCACTGGTGCGGCAGTTCCACGATGATATTATTGCACGGGTCCAAAATGATGGTGAGTTTTCTTGTCCATTCCCTGTGACAAAGGAGTTAAGCGAGACAGTGTAGGATGCTTTTAGGATGGTGACAATGGTATATCTAATAGGTATCGCTTTGATGGGATGCTTTTTAACCTATAAGGTTGCAAGTAAAATCCAAGGCGCAGACAGAGTGGCTAGACGAGTTCCGCTTTGCCGACGACCCGGCAAAGGGTGCTCCAAAAGAAGAGAAGATGCAAAAATGGTGTGAATCGAGTATTTGATTCATGTGAGTGCTATGATCTCACAATCAACATAAAAAAGACTGAGGTGGTATATCAGCAAACACCTGGAAATAAAAGTCAAAATGACTGCCTTCGGAAGGACACATTTCAGATAGAAAATGAAAGCCTCGGTTTTATTGAGACTCTTCATAAGCGGTAATGACGTTTGCAACACTGCTTACAACATCTAGCGTATATATGAGCAGATTTTCATTTTCAAAGTTACCACAATAGGCCCAGTGATACCAATGGAAATGAAAATATAATCTGCTCTATGGTGAAGTACGTGGAGACGTTTAACGGCCGCCACACGGCACTTACACCAGTTGCAGTGTAGTTATATAAAAGTCAAAATGATGCCTTTAGAAACTAAGAACACGTTACAGATAGAAAATCACTACAAGGAGCCTACCATTACAGTGAAAAGTCAACGCTTGCAAGTGATAGACAGGGCCACCTACCTTGGAAGCGTATTGTCAAGAGATGTGCTCATTGATGATGAAGTCGGTGACAGGATTGCCAAAGCTAGTGCAGCATTTAACTGACTACGTGGAAGTATCTGGGATAGAGGTGGAATCAGACGACACAAAGCTGAAAGTCTACAGATCTGTGGTTCTGCCAACACTATTATACGCATGTGAATCTTGGACAGTTTCCCAATGGAATGCCAAAAGATTGAACCACTTCCATACAAGCTGTCTTAGAAAACTTCTAAAGATTAAGTGGCAAGACAAGATTCCAGACACAGAATTCCTGAAAAGGGCAGAGATGCAGAGTGTACTTACTCTTCTGAAATTTGCACAGTTAAGATGGACAGGCCATGTTACCAGAATGCCTGATGAACGTTTGCAAAAGAAAATCCTCTATGGAGAACTACAAGTGGAAGTCAGAAGAAGCGATACAAGGACACATTCAAAGCCTCCCTTAAGTATTTCAACATACCAACAGAGTCGTGGGAACAAATTGCACGGGATCGAGCAAAGTAGCTAGGCTTCATAGAAAGGGATGCTGGTGAATACGAAGCAAAACTAATCAGCAAAGTCGTGCAGAGACGTGTTCAGCGGACTGGCCTCATTAGCCATCTTAGACCACACAAACAGTAGCACTTCACGTATTTGATTAAGATTGGTCCTTGTCAGACGAACTTCTATAACTGTGATGTTTCACAAATGATGTAGAGGACCCTTATACAGACCGAACATATATTTGTAATTTGGAACTGCATCAGAATTAAGGGCGAGCTTCACGCTAGTAAAACTAGTTTAAGGTTTCACGTGAGTAAAACCAGTTTAGGCGCGTCCCAACCCGCCTCAGTAGTTTTCCTACTTACCGTTCCATGGCGGTTCCTCTCTTGCAAGTCTTTGTTTGTGCGTCTCTGATTCTATATGTGGCGTTTGTGGTGTCCTTATTTTCCCTCACCTCTCTTCCTTTGGTGCCCCGGAAAGGGCTGTGGAGTTTCCTGGAAATCTTCACTTATGTTTTTGTATTTCGTGATTGTATATCAATATGCACCATAGTGTGAGAACACTCTGCTTGCCGTTTGTTCATTTTATGGCTGCTTTGCTGTATTTGTCTCTTATTCCCTTTAGTGTTTGGGACTCGATGTGGATCGAATTGTATCAGTTCCTGTGTACTCTTTATTTACTTCTGGTACGTGCTCTCAACGAAAAAAACTGCATCCTTTGTTATCCACAATGCGCCCAGTGAAGACTCTGATCAGACTGCGCAAAAGCGTATGCTGATCTGAATCTTCGCTGGGCGTATATGGCTGACGGTGCGTTTTCTGACGTAGCGTCTCATATTTATTCTAATGAATGGAAGTGACTTTGTTCGTTTTATGCATTTGATGTTTACAAAGACGCAAAGTTTGCAACATGCAACAATACACACCTTCTGTACACAGTTCGTTGCATTATAACAGTGCATGCACTTGGAACTATAGATAGTATAGAGTTGTTCTCCGCTCTGTCTCCCGCCACTTTTAAGTTGTAGAACATATCCACTCAGGGCAAGATCAGGACCTGTGAAAAAGAATTTATTCCAAGTATCTGACATGTCGGTGTACTGACATCTCGAAGTATTTCTTAGAGTCCCTTGGACTTCGAGATAACGAGAGCCGACTGATAAAATAATAATGATGTACTTCGTGATTGTGGTCTTCCCTAGGTAGCCTCGTTAATATTTCTTTTCAAGTTTCAGAGTACACTTTGTGCCATTTATACACAATGCTCACCTAAAATTCAGTCTGAACAAACTTAAAGCTGAAACAAATAATAATGCTGCAATAAGGTAAGAAAACTTTGGAAGTAGAAACTTGGTGCCTCGGACTTTTTGACTGTGGTATTTTCTGGTCACTTCACTTTTATCTCTGCATGGAGCTGGCATTAAATACGAGGGTCGTGCAAAAAGTTCTGTCATAAATAGGCTTCCTCAGTTTTATCCCAGGTATATTTTGAAATGCTTCACTGCACTTGAATGATGTGTTGAATAGCTAACGATACCCGTTTATTTCGTGCAAATTGCTTTCCAACTGACCGAGTTATTTCAAATTGAAATAGATGCAGTCAAATACACTGACCAATTTACTTGTTACATTGGAGCATGGACCAAGCAAAGGATGGTCAGGAGTCCACCTTTTACATGACACGCCTCCTCTCATAAGTGTAAGGTTGTTAAGTCTTTTTTTAGCTTCTGAAAAGGTAAAAGTTTTAAAACATCCACCTTATTTAACTGACCTCAGTCAGTCCCTGTGAATTCTTTTTATTTCCAAGGCTTAAGAAAATGCCTTCTGGAAATAAGTATACGTCTAGTTCTCTTGGCAGCGCTATTTATCAGTGTCTCCAACAGATACCAAAAGAAGACTATTTATCTGCTTTTCGCGACTGGGTAAAAAGGTTACAAAATGTGTTTCAGTAAAGGGGGAATACTTTGAAGGTTTGTAATAAAAATATGTTTGATAAAACGTAGTACTCCGAACCCAATGACAAAACTTTTTGCAGGATCCTCGTAATCGCTAAAGTAACATTTCTGACATTACTGAGTCTACGAACCGAGCATAAAAATCATAATGCTTACTATACATGACTGAGCTGGGTATTTGCTACTTGTATAGGATGTCTTATGCTTTGCTATGTGTAGACTGATTATAGTCGACTCTCGTTATCTCAAAGTCCAAGGGACTCTCGGAACTATTTCGAAATATCCGTAAAACGACATATCAGATTTGCAGAATTTTGGCAAAAATTAATTGAACAACCAAATTTTACAAATGGATGTGTAATTGACTCCTGAAATTAGAGATATATTGAAAATAAGGAGACAATTTGCATGACATAACGAAAACATGCCTATTCAAATATACTGGAAATTTTACCTACAAAAAATTGAAAATTGTCAGATAAAAAATTCTAATATTTTACATATTTCTGATCAAAAGCATAGAGCCTCGTACTCAAAAGCATAGATTGTGGGTACTCGTTAGAATCGCCTCGACGAGGCGGTTCTAACGAGTACCCTCAATCTATGCTTTAGGGCAGAAATACGAAAAATATTGTATACCCCTGTAAACACCAGTTTTACTATTAAAAGTGGGGTTTAAGGGGGTCAAAATTATATAGGCATGTTTTCGTGATGAAGTGTCAGATCCTACTTTCTAGGAAAAATAAGAAAAGTATTTTAAAGTGTCGTCTGCTGCAATATTTACCCAGCATGTAAAGTGTTAAAGTTTAAGTTTCAAGCAGTTTTGCTAGGCAAAACAATATGACGATAATATCTTAAAACGCTATACGCTAAATGCAACAGGCTACAAGTAATTAAAAGTAACGTACTAGGGCTTGGCTTTGGTAACGGGCAGTTGACTTGGTTGGTTGAACCAAAAATACTCATCTTTTCATGAGTTACCATTGACATTATTGCAAAATGATTATGAAACTGAAAAAAAGAAACAAGACAATTCAATAGCTATAAAACAGTTTTAATCGTGTATCCCTCTGCCCAAATACTCAGAGTATTTTTACAGAAATTGTTTGAAAAATATAAAAGTGATGTCCATCATAAATAGACAATAAATGTTTGTCACAAGAAAATACAGTCGACTCTAGTTATCTCGAATTTCACTGGACTCTCGGAAATACTTCGAGATATCCGTACCATGACATATCAGATTTGCAGAATTTAGGGGAAAAAATGAACAACCAACAATTTCACACATGAATATGTAATTTGACTCCTGAAGTTAGAGATACATTGAAAATTTTGTGGAGAGAGGAGAAACCGTTTTTCCTCTTTTCACAATAGACCTGATATTCACTTCGAGATCAGCGATTATTCGAGATAAACGAAGTCGGGAGTCAGCTGTACCAGACTTGATCTATTATTTTCAAATCAATCTAAAAAAAACGATGTAGACCTTCAATGCAAAAAATACATACAAGAAAATCATATATCACATATACGTCCCATTATTGGATTTATTGGACAAATAATCAGAAGTCATTCATGGTATAATTCAACAAATAATTTGGGTCAATTATGCCTCATCAGTGACTCACATATAAAATTTCGAAATTCGCGAAATAAGCATTTTGACCCTCTTAAACCCCACTTTTATACAGTAAAACGGAGGTTTACAGGGGTATACATTCTTTTTCTTATTTCTTCTCAAAAAGATAGATTGTTGGTACTCGTTAGAACGTTAGAACCGCCTCACAGGCGGTTCTAACGAGTTCCCACAAACTGAATTTTGAGCAGAAATATGAAAAATATAAGAGGTTTTTTAATCTGAAAGTTTTCAGGTTTTGGAGGAGAAATTTTCTGTATATTTGAATAGGCTTGTTTTTGTAATGAACTGCATTGTATTATATTTGTTGATGTACTTTTATTATACCCATCTCATTTTCAATAAACTATTTTGATGGCTGCATTCAACCTACCTCCATTTCACGTAAAATACATGTAGTATTGTCTGGAGGGATATTCTCACCCACCATAGTGGGATAGTAACACTCCTCCATGCTGGAATCACACAGGCTACCGCTGAAATAACAACAAATATCAATTAGCAAATTTTAGATAGCCATTCTAATTAACGTGAAGACAAACGAACGGATGGAAACCGTAAAAAAACAGTATACCCCTCGCCAAAGTAGGGTAGTAAACCTCCTCCAAACTGGAATCACAGTTGTCTGAAGCAATTAAACAATTCATAGCTCCAGATAAAGCTTTTATTTATTCCAAAATATTGATATTTTCCCCACCTTTCGTGAACAAATATGTTATGGGTCCGCATCAGAAGCGCCAGTTATGAGTATCACAACGTACAGCAATAAATGAAATGAAAATAAAACGTACATACGTTTTGGGCTGATATTATGATGTGCAGAATGGAAGGATAATGCGATTTAATCAAGTTAGCGTGCGCTAATTTTCTATAGAAACGGCATATTGAATTAGGGAATCTCTAGGCGAGCCGAACAGTCAGTTTGTATTTTTACATCATTTTAACTGTACCAGTAAAATAGATTTACCAGCCCCGCTCTATCCCATTACGAAAACACGCCTATTCAAATATATTGAGAATTTTACCACCAAAAAATGAAAACTTTCAGATGAAACATTCTGGTAGTTTTCATATTTCTGCTCAAAACATAGATTGTGGCCACTCGTTAGAACCGCCTCGTTGAAGTACCACAATCTATTTTGAGGAGAAATAAGAAAAATAATGTATACCCCTGTAAATCCTAATTTTACTATATAAAAGTGGGGTTTAAGGTGGGCAAACGTATATAGGTATGTTTTCGTGATAGTTGGATCTTGTCTAGTTTTGGGATCACCTTGTTGAGAACAGAGAGCTGATTTATTTGCTTTTCTTTGCTCTTCCTTTTGGTGTCATTAGTAGGCTATGTTCTGTGGCTGTGACTCTTCCTGGACATCTCCTATATTTTTTATCATTTACAAGACATCACTCTTTGTTTTAGACTGGGTCATGTGTTACTGAAAAACATGTGCAGAGAAGTTATAGAAAACATTACTATAGTCTAGCTTATAAATTTAACATTACTATAGTCTTGCTTATAAATTTAGGAAGATTGTTGAGCAGTCTAACTGTTCGGAACAATTTGAAAAGATTGTTAACCATTACAAAAGAATAAAGTGTCACATTCGTGTTAAACGACGGTCTTGATTTTTTTGTTAGGCTATGTTCTGTGATTGTGGCTTTTTCTGGGAATCTACTTTATTATTTGTCATACCAGTTCTTGATCCAATGATGACTAATAGATATGATTTCTTGTTTAAGATCATGGTCCCGACCTAAATCTTATCCAAGGTGGTAAATACCTGATACTATGCCCTGCGCATCATGTATCAACAGTTTGGTTTCTTTTGCTCTGGCTTCCAGTGTATATCCTGTTTATCTTTTGTAATAAACCTCATCTCTGTTTCATCAGAGTTATTTTAATGTGATTTGGTTGCTTTTCTGTGCTTATCCATTGACTGAGTTAGAAAGCCCCTACACGAACAGACAAATTCTGTGTAATTCGAATCATGTCGGCACCTAGTGTAAAGATCAAAAAGCTGAAAGACTGTTTAAAACCCCACGGTGTTTTATTAAACTATTAAACATTCTAAGGTGGTGGTTCTTACATTGTTATTTTTGTGGCTCCTGGCTGCGGAGTTTTTTAAATTAATTCATCATCTGCGGTGCCTTGTTCTTGTGTTTGTTCTGTCCAGTCTAGCTTTGTGATCAGCTCACATGGAAGCAAAAAAAGCCGATCGCTTATCTAGCCGTTTAGCTAGAACTATGGGTGTTTCTGTTCGTTCGCTCTTCTTCTTTCGGAAGTAGACGGCGATCTGTGATTGTGGCAATCTTTATATTAACCTTTATATAAATTTTTGAGCCTTTATATTAATTTATGACAGTCTTTTTTGGCAGTATTTGAGCATTTTCAGCTACTGTATGTAAATGTTTGAAAGGAAAAGGGTGGTACTATATGTTGCATTTAAGAATAGAATAAATTTTTATTCTCCCGTAAACTGACTTATTCGAAATTTTATCGTAGACACAGTGCCTTGGTAGAAAAATATAGCGTCAGTCTGAAAACACTTCTGCAACAAAGTATATCGGAACCAGAATTTTACGGTGACCTAGTGTACAGATTTAGAAAAATTGTAGGAAAATCTATTTTTTCGGAGCAATTCAGAAAACTTATTAACCGTTATAAAAAAAAAAATGGCTATAGCCTGGATATTATGCGGCAGACTGCATTTCTAGTTGTCAACCCAATCATTGTTGATGGCCATGTTTCACTCTTTAATTGCACGACGGCGATTCGGGCCTCAGACTTAATGACGTCCTCTTCGTAAAACTTTAACCAGTGGGTTGGGGCTTGGCGATATGTCTTTGGCTTGGCCCGACGTGGTTCAACTATTGGTTTTCATTTACTCTGGCATATAGTAGAAATAGCCATGAGTACTCGTCTTTGTTTATTATGGTTTCGCTCTGATGCACTGACTGAGTTGGGAGCCCTTATGTGAACCGAATTTTTATGTATTTCTGTATTAAGAGTTGCATCGGGACCCAGGGTGAAGTTGGCTAGCTGTAAAAGTGCTTTAAGCCCTACGGTGGTTTACTCTACTGACTGTTCTAAGGCGGTGGTCCCGGTGTTAGTCTTACTCTTTGTTGCTTTATGGTTTATTCTACGAGGCGATTTGTTTTATGTCTTACCTTGTGTCATTTTGTTCTTGTGTTTTTCAGTCCTTTAAGCATTGCAATTACCTCGCTTGGGGAAGAGATAGCTAATCTTAGAGCTTTTCGTACGTTTGTTCGATTTGTGCTTGTTTGGATTTGTTGGTTTCCTCTTCCTCTTGGTGTCTGGGAAGGGCTGCGGTTTGTGATTGTGGCACTCCCTGGACTTTTCTCTTACCCTTTTTTTTTAGTCTTCGAACATGTGCAGAATGCGCAGATTCAGAACATACTGCTCTTGTCTTGCGTATCATCCGGGCCTTTGCTTCCCATTCAAACATTTTGTAGTATCTAATAATTTTGTTAGAGGACAGTGAAGGCCATGATCAGACTGCGAAGGCTGATCTGGGCTTTTGCTGTCAGCATATGCCCGAAGACACGTTTTTACATGGATGGACCCAGATCATAGCCTACCAATGACACCAAGAGGAAGAACAAACAAACCATAACAGACGGTGCACCAGCAACAGACCAGATAAAAGCATTCAAACAGCTCCCTCTTCCCCTACTAGGTGGCCGCAATGCTAGACAGTTAACACAATAATTAAGGTCATGAAAAAAGCCCGAACAGCCACAAAGGCCACACCATAAACAACCAACACCAGAACCACTCCCTTAGAACAGTCGGTAGTAAACACTGAACCAGGTTTCTTGGCTTCAGATTCATATTTGTCTACAGGTTATCCATTTTCCATAGCAATATTCTTTCAAATACGGTCAATGAATATATCAAACATACCCCACAATTTCTTTCAATTTCGGCGACGTTGTTAAGTCAATCGAACAATCCGATCCCCCAAAATTGGTATTGCAAATGCAGACACCATCTACACACTGTCCGTTACCAGAACATGCTCCGGGGCAAACTGTAATAGAAATGAACCGCAATGTCAGGAAACGTACCGTCGGTCATGTGCACTCAGCGAAGATACAGATCAGCCTGCGCATCCGCGCAGTCTGATCAGAATCTTCACTGTGCGCATTCTAGATAGATAAGGATACAATAATTCTTCATGTGGACAACGACGACTGATTAAACTGCGCGGAAGCGGTGGCTAATGTGAGTCTTCGTCGGACGCATATGTCAAAAGGTACATCTTCGCACGTTGCGGTTCAAATAATGTCAGAAGAACAAAGACAATGCTAAACAGAAGTAGTCTCTAACGGATGAAAGGACACAGCAATAAGCGACAAACTATCTACTGTTTGGAGCTACTTATTGTAAACTTTTGACCAGAAATGAGCCGCAACGTGAGATATCATATCGTCGATCATGTGCGCCCACCGATGACTCAGATCAAAATACCATCTGCACAGTCTGTTTAGAGACTTTTTTGTCCAACTAAAGAAATCCAGGATCCTTGGCTACCCAAACTCTGAAGACTCTGATCACACTGCCCAAAGGTATATTTTCTCATGCTGCAGCTTAAACACTTGATCTTTTCACCAAAACGTACGACATTCAGACATTTAACAATTCTCTTGCTGAACACGGACACGCCCTGTTTGTCATTCAGTATGTGAATTTTTATTAACAAAAAGGATTAAGCATCTGATTGGCTGACAATTAGAAATGGGCGTGGTGGTATCTTAATTTATTCAGTATGACAAAGGTTAAAGTTTATTTGATCTACGATTGTGGCTATTCCTGGATATCTTTTATACTATTCTTCTGAACAAGGATTATTGGATAGTTCTCCAGACTTATAACAACTTACAACAAGACCCCGGGTTTTTGACAAGACTGTATCTGTTATAATATTCTTCCTGAGAATCAAACGCCCAGCGAAATATTACTTTCTTCCAAATGATATTACAATGGAAGTAGGAAAATGCTTATTTATATTGTCAGTGTCACAGACCAATTTATTGCGGGTCGCCCTGGCGATCCTCATATATAGAGGATGTTACATGATCATTTACATGGTCATTTAGTATGAAATTTATGAAACGAGTTTGGGAAATTTCGGTATTTTGCGAGCCTTGACGAGCAAAATACCGAAATTTTACACAACGAGTTTCATAAATTTCATATTAAATGACCACGAATGTAGGACTCTGTTTATCATATGGTCCTTCCGATGACAAAAATGCACAAAAATATATTAAGATAACAAATTTCCCACACCGTTTACCGCGATACAACGAACGCGACTGGGTACAACGAACGCAGGGGAAATTGATGACGTGACAAGTATATGTTCGCTAAGAAAATGATTTATTTTAGCCATATTTCTTTAATGGTCAAGGGAAAGGGGATCCTTTCCAGCTGTCAGCTCTTGCAATAGGGGTCTGACAAATATGTGAATGATGATTTCTGCAGTGCTTAATTGGGGGAATAAGGTCGTCTGTTGCAATGCTAGCTGTACACTTTAGACGTGTATACAGTAGTATACATTTACTGTCTCCCCTCCTTTTTTTTAGTAATTCCATCTTAATTTTTCTAGTATTCTTGTCATACTAAAGTTTTAAAACAGTATTTGCTAGTTACAAATCTAGCAGCTATATTCTGAACTTTTCCGGTTTCTTCTTTACGGCCTTTCTCCATGTTGCATATTAATTACAAAATTAAAGTACTATAACCTAATGAAGACAAAATACAAGCTCCGTAAGCTAATGAAGACAAAATGCAATTACTATATAATAAAAAGACAAAATGTAGGTACCGAAAACTTAAAATGACAAAATACAAGCACCTCATCTATGGACAAAATACAGGTACCGTAACTAATGAAGACAACTAATTGAACTAAATACAATTATTTATTTAAAAATACAAATAGGCTGACCAACGAAAAAAAATACAAGTTTCGAAAGTAATACAGACAAAATACACGCCCGTGAAACTGATGAAGACAAAATACAAGATATCAGTACCGTAAACTAATGAAGAGGAGACGTTCTCAGAACCAGTCCAGGTACTATTCTTTAGAAGTTCCAGACCACAATCTTCCACTAGTGTAGATAATGCTGATACCGCCATTGTTTTATCTCCTGTCAACTAAACATGACAACTATTATATTTCTTGACACAGACGTCATCACGAAAATTTTGCCTATATAATTTTGACCCCCTTAAACCCCATTTTTATATAGTAAAACTGGGGTTTACAGGGGTATACATTATTTTTCTTATTTCTGCTCAAAAACATAGATTGTGGTACTCGTTAGAACCGCCCCGCCGAGGCGGTTCTAACGAGTACCTACAATCTATGTTTTGAGAAGATATATGAAAAATATCAGAGGTTTTATCTGAAAATTTTCAGTTTTTGGAGGTGAAATTTTCTACATATTTGCATAGGCGTGTTTTCGTAATGTCTTTGTTTCAGAGAGTCAATCTTTTTCAATTAGTAAATAATACTGATTTAAATATGACGCCATCTGTCAATATTTTGGTAGGCCCATTGTCCATTGTTTAATGGTTACCGTCACCAGCTAATTATACGTGTTAATTTGGGAAAACATTCGTTCATTGGAACAAACTTAGAACTGCACAACACTTCCTAGAATGTTTTCTTAATGTGACACCTAGTTGATTATTTAGATAAATGAATGTTTATAACATACAACTGACAAACATAATCAAACTCTTATATCGGTACCATTATGACATGTACCCGCAGACACCTGTGGATATTTGAGAAATAAACATTTGGAAGATCGATGAATTACTTAGCTGAAATTTGCCGAGAACTGCGGCTTAACTCCCGCAACGATCATGACACTTTTCTTCCGTTTGTGTCTCATTAGTCCTTAACTTACTATCAGTGTTTGCAGTAAAACTGAGTATCCGTCCCCTATTATTATTATATTTAATTTGAACCTTGCACTTTTGGAGAAGTAATTTACGGTTTTAACATATATAGTCACGGTGGCTATCTTGGATGCCGGTTCTCAATATCTGTCATAAATTTGGAAAGGAAGGAAGATCCTTGAACTAACTTGCAGAGCGGTTTCGTTTGAATGGTCCTGACAATGTTTCAATGCGACGTTTCAGTTTCTAAGACAATCAATCAAAAAGGTCCCTTCGCATAACGTCAAAACTCTAAATTTCCTCTATTTATCCGAAAGGTTAATTAAAATAACACCCCAGCTAACACACAGCGTCGTAACGTGTTTACTGGGCTGCATGCAAAATTGATTCGGTGGTTCTGAAGTCGTTTAAAGTCTTTTTCTTATATATAGTCATGGTGGCCATCTATTGTACAGCAAATCTTAACGTTTGAAACTGGGTATTCCAAGCATTAGTGATCTTACCATGAGGTCATCCACACACATGTTCCTTACGTCTGTTATACTGAGATGGTAATGGTTCTGTATACAGTCTCGAGCTGGCTTATACGACATAATGACGTCATCACAAAACTTGCTTGCATTGTTTTTTAGCATGTACGGTGGTAAGGTTGGAGATGGTGGCGTTGCTGGAAGAAAACAAATGAACTGTTAATGAGAAAACGAATCTTCTGGCATTTTTTGCAACGAAGACTCAAATCAGTATGCACATTTGCGCAGTCCAATCAGAGTCTAGATAGATTATCCTAACTAGTCTGATAACAGTTAAATTCAATACCAATAAAAGTTTCACCTGTGAGTACTCACTAAGGATAAAACTACACTTGCCATTTACTGGTTTTATTGAAGTCACACTTTCCACGAATGGCTACTGGTTTTATTAAAGAGTCACTTGCAATCAAGGTAAATAAGTGAATATGTTATAGGAGCAAATTATTTCATTTTAGAATAGACCTTTTTCAGGAGAAACTTGATGTACAGGAACATAAACAGGAAGCCACAAAAGTTATCTCCCTTGTAAAAATGAGGAAAATCTGTCAAGTGTAAAAAGTCCCCTAAAAACTGAATAGCTGAGAAATAATGTGTACTGATAAGAAAACATACCTGAATACTGAAACGTGTAATTGACCAGCGGTAGTGGCGTCGTTGTTATTGGAGAAAAGGGGTGAAAACTTGAATGTGGATTCATGGTCGTTGGCTGGCTAAAACTGACTGTCGTTGGATTAGTTGTCGGAAGGCTATTGGTTACACCTGCAGGTTGACAGCCAGGACACAAAACCTAATAAAGTGGCATTCCATAAAACCCAAAATGCTGTTAACGGGTTACAAAATTGTTTGCAGTTTGCGCTGCATAATGTGAACGATTACAAAATGCATCGATAATGCGCATAAGTTCTAGTTAACGCTTATTGTTATTAACCTTGTCACTTTGAACAAACATAGTATGGATTCTCTCTTAGAGCCACTAAAAGTTAATTATAGCGGGTCAGGCGGCAAATGGGGATAATTTCGGTATGTATTTTCGATCTTCTACAAAACAATGGTTTGTTGTGTACTCATTATATGAGACGATTCTAATGAGTTTATAAAACTTTTTTCATGCTCAATTCAGCTGAGAATGAAACTTGTCCTGCTGATTAATCGCATATTACTAACAATTGCAAATTCTTTTTGCTAAACATAGCAGAGCATGAAAATTTCTCTGCTATTAAATATGAAAATGCCAACTATTGTTGGCATTTTCCTACTTATTAGCAGAGAAAATTTCATGCTCAGCTGAGTTGAGCATGAAAAAACTTTATAATCTCGGGTCCTGAACGTAAAAAATCAACATAGGCAGATGCGATCGTGCACGTGCACGTGCTCGCACGAGCATACGCTGGCGAACAAAGTGACTGCAATAGGTCTCCATGTATTTCGTACAGACGAGCTTTTCAAACAGACGACGGTTTTGAGCTGTTGTCCAACCAAATGGCATTGGCCGCGGAGTAAGGAGTCGTGTAAGAAAAGCAGACTCTCCATCAAGATATCAATGTTACAAATGTGGCTCTTGCACACGAGTGGTTATCAAAATAGTTTGTAAAACTCTGTGAGAGGGTACAAAAGTGATTAAAGTTGCATTTGTATCGACGTGATCGCCTCACTTTATAAGCTCAGCAGGGTGAACAAAATGCGTTGGAGTGTTCAGCACATTTTGTTAACCCCGCGACCGACGCAATTTGTTAACCCCGTAACGCATTCTGTTATTTTATCTATATGATCAAGAAGTGCTTTGCCGACCACAATGTTGTGCCGTAATCAATTCCAAAGTAAACTGTTGGTGGTTTCTCTTACCTTTTGTTTTCATACGTGGCGATTGTTTTGTCACTTTTTGTTCCTCATCTCTCATACTTTCGGTACCTCGGGAAGGCTGTGATTCATGCTTGTGGCAATTCCGGGTGTATTCGCTTATATTGTTGCCGATAATAGGTATTATAACCGTAAATTTCTGTCTAGCCAATTTCATTTTAACTACAGTGCAAGCTCTCTACAACATCCACCTTTGTGAAAATAGTTGTTGAAGACAGGTTAAATATGTAGCATCACGAAAACATGCCTATATAATTTTGACCCCCTTAAACCTCACTTTTATATTGTAAAACTGGGGTTTACGGGGGTGTACCTTATTTTTCTTATTTCTGCTCAAAAACATAGATTGTGGGTACTCGTTAGAACCGCCTCGGCGAGGCGGTTCTAACGAGTAGATTGTGGGTACTCGTTAGAACCGCCTCGGCGATGCGGTCCTAACGAGTATCCACAATCTATGTTTTGAGCAGAAATATAAAAAAAAATCAGAGTTTTTATCTGAAAATTTTCAGTTTTTGGAGGTGAAATTTTCTATATATTTGAATAGGCGTGTTTACGTAATGGTAACATCTGGGAATCAGAAGCATATTATGAGGAGATGGCTGATGTTAAGAGATAACCGTTCGTGGTGGTTTCACTTTACTTCTTTTATTTTCGTGTGTTTCATTTATGGATAACTCGGATTTCTTTTGCATTTGTTCGTATTTTTCAAGAATATTTAAATGAGATTGGATACACGTTTTTCACCAGGGAGACAACTTTTCTGATTTTCTGTTAGCTTTCCTACACACCTAACCCATTCCAAAAAGTAATCTAATGTAAGGAAAATAATTTGCTCACAAAGGGTGTCAAATTGTTACATTGTAAAGTAAGCCCCATTTTTAACAGGAAATCATTTTTTACAATTTTGCTTCCTCTGAAAGTGTATCCATTCCTCTTTAATTATTCATTAACCCAGTTCAGACTGAATACATTCATTCACACTATATATTGGCAGTTCTGAATTTCAATTTTATGTATGTCTGGCTATGTGATTTAAATATTCCTAGAAAAAAGAGTTAAACTAGTTGCAAACAGTGGTGACCCTGACCAGACGCCGCATAATGGGTCTTTACTGTTTACTACCTATAATCCTTTTTGGGAGTCTTCAGACTATAATGGGTCAATACACTATTATCAGACCTGCATAGGTGGCCCTGGTGGAGATGTGTTGGGACAGGCATTTTTTCGGTCCGTCCTGCTACAATAACAGATGTGGCTGGTCGAGGTCTGGTGGACTGGCAATGGATCAGCTTTCTCAAATAAACTCTCGCCTAACGGAATCCTGCCAGAAATACATATGTATTAATTTCAACCCATGCACGCCTTGCACTCAAAATAATAATATTTGTAAAAAGCGTGACGTCAGATTAGAAATGTCAATGCCTATTTTCTGGGAAAGATAAGAAAATATCATCAATCTGTCGTCTGCTGAATTATCCCAAAGAGTGATAAAGGTCAAATAAAGGAATTTACGTAAAATAAATAATCGACAAAAAAACAACAACAAAAAAACACCGACTCTTTAGTCCCTAAATAGATCTGTGCAAAGAATGGGATAGAAGAGTCCACTAGTCATTAACGGAATAATGGGTTATATAAAAATGCAAACATACCAGTTGCTACCGTACTAGTTAATGCGTGTTGCGCAATAATAAATGTGTTTTACGCAAAGATAAGAATAGAAGAGTCCACTAGTCATTAATGGATTAATGGGTTACTAATGGAATTCAATCATAACAGTTGCTACAGTACTAATCAGTGCGTGTTGCGCAATAGTAAATGTGTTTTACGCAAAGAGAGGGATAGAAGAGTCAACTAGTCATTAATGGATTAATGGGTTAACTAGTGAAATGCAGTTATAACAGTTGCGACCGTACTAATCAGTGCGTGTTGCGCAATAACAAATGCGTTTTACGCAAAGAGAGGGATAGAAGAGTCCACTAGTCATTAATGGATTAATGGGTTACTAATAAAATGCAATCATAACGGTTGCTACCGTACTAATCAGTGCGTGTTGCGCAATAATAAATGTGTTTTACGCAAAGAGAAGGATAGAAGAGTCCACTAGTCAATAATGGATTAATGGGTTAACTAGTGAAATGCAATCACAACAGTTGCTACAGTACTAATCAGTGCGTGTTGCGCAATAATAAATATGTTTTACGCAAGAGAGGGATAAAAGAGTCCACTAGTCATTAATGGATTAATGGGTTAACCCTTAAAACGCCAAGAAAATCTGCATCTGAAATTGTCGTCTGTTTATGCCGTCTGCTGAATATTCTTGCAAACTTTTTAAACCTATTTTTGCATACAGGCAAAACCTGTGGATCCTGATCAGACTGCTCCTAGAGGAGCAGTCTGATCTGGGTCCACATTGTTTGCAAAAATGACTTTTAAAATCACAAGCAGATGACATAGCAGACGACAATTGTTGTGATTGGCAGTTTAAGGATTAACTTACGAAATGAAAACATACCAGTTGCTACCGTAGTAATCAGTGCGTGTTGCGCACCAGTGACTGTTTATTGTGCAAAGAGTGGGACAGAAGAGTTCACCAGTCATTAATGGATTAATGGGTTAACTAAGGAAATGAAAACATACCAGTTGCTACTGTACTAACAAGAATTAATCTAGATTTGTCACCATAGATATTTAACTATCAAATATAACTCGAGATAACTTGACATGGCAATAAACAGAACTTCTAATTTCTTGTTCACATGCCTATTCTAACTAAAACTAAGCTAGAGTCCCCACAGATCCATTATTACAAAATGCAACATAACATAACTTTTCAGACCTCTTAATCTAAAGCCCGTTCAAGTTATCGAAGAGTCATTTTTACCTCCATGAATTGCTGAATGTGTCCGGGAACTTTTGATAGTGGTGCACTTTTCCCGACTTGTCTGTGAAGTCGTTGTCCGGATCACCATCGAAATATCCACACAAGCCCTCGGTTTGTCGTTTATACGAACCAGGCACTTGGATATAAATATTTAAGGAATTCGCATTACGTGTTGACTGAGCTTTCACAAAGGCAGAGGATGGAAATTTGAACTGGAAAAAGAAATGAGATATGAGAGAAATGTGTCTTGTCCACAGAGCAGTTTTATTTTTGTTTTCCTTGGGACCACGGGCACAATCTTGAATCCCGGAAAATCGAGTTCCGCTTCAGCCGGCACTGGAGTAGGGGAGCGTATGCAGCCCTGCAAACTACAATACTGTCATATGAAGAGTCTCAATGAAACCGAGACCGACTTTCGATCTTCTATTGTTTCATTAAGAAAACACGCCTATTCAAATATATTGAAAATTTTATAACCAAAAAGGGAAAATTTTCAGATAAAAAAATCTAATATTTTTTCATATTTTCTGCTTAAAACATAGATTATGGATAATATTTAGAACAACCTCGGTGAGGCGGTTCTAACGAGTACCCATAATCTATGATCTTTAGCAAGATAATGTATACCTCTGTAAACCCCAGTTTTACGATATAAAATTGGGGTTTATGGGGGTCAAAATTATAGAGGCGTGTTTTCGTGATGTGTTGCCTTCAAAGGCTACCCATATATAGTTTTTGGGGGATATGCTGATATCAAAGGCCAAATAAGCCTAAGCATCCAAGATCAGACTAATAAAAGTCTTTCCTGTCCGCTTAGGAACTACTGTGTTTTCGACAACCCTCCGAAAGACGATGTCGCTCGGAGTTTTATTCTAAATAGAAACATTGATTTCTGTTTGGCACTGTCTTGTCGGAAACCGCTTTGATTTCAAATATTTACTGTAAAATTATTTTATGGCCAAAATTGAGACAAAAAGTTTCTATACTAAAATAACTGCTTAGTGAAAAACTTTTATTTGAAATCATTTTTGCTTTTCGTTATGTATTTTCAATTATTCATGTTCCATAACGTTATTGTGAAAATTTCAGAAATATTGAACAAGAAGAAAGTGTTGAAAATCTGCATCCAAACTAACCACCCTAACGAGTTTTGCGTGATTGACAGCAATTTTAACTATGGGAATTTGAGAATTTTCGATTAACTTTGTAAAACCACTGAATACACTAAAATGTTTGGTGCATAGGTAGTTACAAAACAAAAGGTTTGCATTAAATCATGACAAATTTTGCAAATTTACTGCGACTGTGTAAAGCTTCAAGCAAAACGATTTTCTGAAAGATGTCGAAAGCGCAGTAGACGAATTCTTAAGGAGGAGAATGTGGAATTAATTCCGGAATATATTTTTCTGATTTCTTTATGAAAAATATATGTTGTGAGTAATCCGTAGAAGTGTCATGGTGAGGCGCTTCTAATGAGTACCTATAACATATATTTTTTATAGAGAACAAGAGAAAATTATCCAGGAATTGTCATCACATATTCCTTAGCCCCTCTGGTAACAGTTTGGATACTGTAGAATCAACTGACAGCAGAGGAGTTGTTGAGGAAAGGTATATGGAGATAAATACGGGATAGTGTTTTGTTATTTCCTCATAAAAGCCGCGAAGGTTCGCTTCTAATGAATTCCCACAACAATCAAAAGAGGGATAAACGAAAACCCTTGCCATACTTCGTGGATGAACAGGACAACGATGATTCTAATCAGAAATTCCACCGTGTATTCAGCCAATTTAATTCGGTATGTTTGTTAATTCTATCAGCTATTTGCACAGCATAATCTTAGTCTGCATAATAACCAACATTTTTTTATTGTTCGTGTTTATGATACCAAATGCTATACTGCTAAAATTCGTTATGTGTAGGTGTGTTTAGTTAATCCCCGGGTTATTTGAAGAAATATATACACATGTTTTAACAAAGAGAAATTCATATACTGACGTCTAGACTAAGAATTATTTACCACATAATTACGACCTGTGTCATCATGATGAATCACTGTTTTATTAGTGAAGATAGATTTCTCGATCAAAAGTTTCGGATACGACCTTCCCTGTTTTCCATGGCATAAATCTAGACCTACCACGTCGTTACCTGAAATACAAGTGTAAAACATTTCAACGCTTTCAGCTCCGTAGCCCAAAACAGTTACCACTGCAAACAGTGTAGATCCAGGTGAGGTGACTCGTAACGACCCATCTCATTAGGATCTGCATTGTTTGCCATTATGTTCTTACTTTTTTTTACTAACATTCCTATTTGCAACTATGGTTGTGTTTAAATGCAAATCCATTTCAGAAGCTTAGGGAGGAAACCATGAAGTACGAATTTTAAGGACACATATGTATATAAAAAAGGGCAAGGGTTGACGCTAGTAGAGCCAGGTTTAAGATCCAACATACTCACACTTCATTTATAGACATTACCACCACTTTTTTTTCTGTTGACTGTTCCATTGCGGTATTTCTGGTGTAATTCCGCTTCATCTGTTTGTTATGTTTTCCAGGTTTCTTTGTTATGTTTTGTAGTTTTGTGTGCTATGTTTTCTAGGTTTGTTTGTCAAATTCTCTAGATTTGTTTCTTATGTTTTAGGTTTGTTTGTTATGTTTTCTAGATTTGCTTGTTATGCTTACTAGGTCTGTATGTTATGTTTCCCGGAATTGTTTGCTATGTTTTCTAGATTTGTTTATATTTTCTAAATTTGTCTATTATGTTGATGTTTTCTACGTTTGTTTGTTATGTTTCCGAGAAAGACTTGTTTTGTGTCATTCAAGAGAGGACTATGTTCCGTGCTGTGGTCTTTCCTGGGTACCTCCATACATGTATTTAGATTTTGGACTTCTTCTGGGCACTATTATAGGGATCAAACATAGTTTTCCGCGGTTTTCAACACCTCCCTAGGGACCTGTCGAATGTTAATGCATTGAAAAACCATGTTCGGTCGCTATTATTGCATAAAAACTGAAAACATTTGCTACATTTCGCCCTATTTCTTGCACTATTTTGTTTCGCCTTTTCACCGATATCTCGCGAACGTAATTTCCACGGACTATGTTCGTTCTATGGCCGGGCAGTACACAACTCGTAACGGCAGCAAATCTGCGGCCCCGATACGAACATACTGAAAACTGCGTAGCCGTGCATTAACAGCGCGTGAATTGCCTGGTAATACATGGCTTTTCGCCGGTTAATGCACGGCTGTAAATAACGTGCAACACTGCTTTTTATGCAATAATGTGTGTTAATGTCTCGATATTTGGACATTGCGCTGAATCAGTGCCAATGATCTATGGAGCATGTTCGGATCCGGACTATCTCTTATAACAAGAGGGGTTCGTTACTGGCACCATAGTGCACCAAACATTGCGCTACTATATCTTTGCAACATTTTACATGTTCTTACCTTCTCTTGCTACCACACCACAGACACAAGTCGCACCTTTGCGACCGCACTTCCAAGTTCTTATGTCTACCTGAAAATCAGTATGAAAGATGTCCAAAAAGGTCAACAATCACCAAACACAACTTACCAATAACACCAGTAGGAATAGCGAACAAACCATGACGGACAAAAACAAATCAGAGATTAAAGAATCGCAAAGTAACACGCTCCGTCTTCCCAAGGAGGTAATCACAACGCCAGGTAGGATCACTTAACACAACAATATGACACCAAAAGATTCTGTATAGCCGCCAATAAACCTACTATTCCTGATCCTAAATTTGACCCGAAATTTACATTTAAACCGTATCTTATGTAACCCAAAACTTAATAATAAGTAAAACCTTAACCTCAATTTATTTTAATTCGAACTCTTAACGCTTAGCACTCTGTGTAAAAACTTCAGCACACAAGCTATTGAAACACTTTCCTTATATTTCCCAGAAACAGGTTTCACCATATCATACAAACTGTCTCAAAATCCTGCTTTCTGTAAAAATGTCAAGAATTAGTCGTCTGTTGAATTAGCCTAGTGGTAATGATTAACCAGTATATTAGAGCGACAGAATCATGCAACTTAAAATACCTTTGCCAATCGTAACTGCATTCATCAATTTGTTACATCATTTTATTTTTTTGTAACTGTTTTCTTCATTTATTTATTTTTATTTATTAAGTATTAAACTCTTCGGTGTTTCTTTGTAAGAGTTCCTACAAAGACCTCCTTTCAAACAGCAATATACGTATCAGGTACTAGATTTTATCAATGTATCAGTCGAAATTTGCAAAAAAATAAAATCTGTCTTTTCTTTATTCTTTTGATGAGAAATGACACATTTTACCAACTATCTTTTGTTTGACGTTTAGAAAGATGAATTTAGGAAGCAAATTATGTTTCCTCTATAAACCTAAATATAAAGCAGGGATTGCATTCAGTAGTTTCCCTGGATCCCTGTACATAATGCCGAGCGCCAACAGGAGCGTAGGTCAAGGGTAAAAACTCGCGAGTAACTTGCACTTCTAAACACAGCACAGGACATATATTTTAATGAAAAATGGCTTATATATCAATCTATCTATCTTACGCGATGCTGGTCTTAAAACTGTTTGATCCAGAAATTCAATCATTATTTCTGGGCAAGTTGGTTGGCGTTTGAAGCTTTCCAATTAACTACGAGGTCTCTTTTTAGTAAACTACGAAAATTGGCTTACCCTGAATGGTTGTTTCAACGTTTTGGTTCTGACGGCTGTGAACTGACCTTGCAAGTACACGTTGTATACCCTGAAACATACGAAGACTCAAAGTTGTTCAAAAGCATAAATGATGACCCGTATATGGACCAAACATACGTTTGTAATTAGCAACTGCATCAGAATTAAGGATGAATAACTGATTAAAGTGCCCTACCCACCCCTCAGAAGTTTTTCTACTGACCGTTCCAAGACGGTTCCTCTGTTGCAGGTCTTTATTCATGCGCCAGTGGTTTCATATGTGACATTTGTATTGTCATTCTTTGCTCCTCATCTCTCCACCTGTTGGTGTCTCAGGAAGGCTGTGCTTCGTGATTGTGGCGATTCTTGTGTATCTTCACTTATATGTCATTACAAAAACACGCCTATTCAAATATATTGAAAATTTTAACACCAAAAAAATGGAAATTTTCAGATACAAATTCTAATATTTTTCAGGTTCTGCTCAAAACATAGATTGTGGGTACTCGTTAGAACCGCCTCGGCGAGGCGGTTCTAACGAGTACCCACGATCTATGTTTCTGAACAGAAATAAGAAAAATAATGCATACCCGTGTAAACCCCAGTTTTACTATATAAAAGTGGGGTTTAAGGGGTCAACATTATATAGGCATGTTTCCGTGATGTTATTGCAATGGAAACAGAACCTGAGAACGCACAAATGCATCAAGGTTAAGCTGTGCTTCGTAATAGTGGCGTTTCCTTGGTATCTTCATATGTGGCGTTGGTTTTCTTATTCTTTGTTCCTAATCTCTCCATCTTTTGGTGCCTCGGGAAGGCTGATGATAATCTAAAATAAGATTTTGCAATCCTGTACTCTTTTTACAACGGGTTTTATTGTTTTGAGAGGGTAAAAATGGCTAACAACATGTGTATGTTTTAACCTGCAAACCAGAATTAAAATATATGCTATATTTTCTTTTAGAGTTATATATCTTTGACTATGGTGTAGTATATGTACCTCCCCTGATGATAATAAAGGTGCAGTTCACTCTCATAAGTAGCTCTATAACAACTTGGTTTCACCTTATACGTCTTTAATTTTCATCTTTTTGCTTTGACAAGGGTAGTACGCGTACCAGTCCAGACAGTAAATACAGGTACCAGTCTAGACAGTAAATACAGGTACCAGTCCAGACAGTAAATACAGCTGCGTCTTTACCCTATAGGAATATTTGCCATAGTGTTGAAAATAGATATTATTTTAAGACTCTTCTTTTAAACTGATATGCGTACGACTCCATGGTAGGCCTACCATCCAGAAAGGATTGTGACCAACTCTGATTGTTGTTATTGCAACAGTTCTTATCTATACTTCAAATAATATTTCAGTTTCTTTGACGGGGTGGTACGCGTACCAAAAACAGAAGTTTGAAAACTCAGTTGGATATTTGTCCCATTGAAACATCATCTTAAACTTTAAAATTATTTTAAACATTATACATGTATTTACGTATAATCGAAAGGAGCTTAGTTTCAAGTTCTTTTATTTAAGTGTGATACGCGTACCACCCGTGTAGCAGTCCCATGAGGATTTTCTGATGCCTTTCGCGTACCACTTCTGATAGTAAATAAGTTTGAATATTCAAATGCATATTTGTTCCATATTGTTTATGTTGAGGTTTTACGGCCCAGTCAACCCAATGGGGTCATGTCAAGCGCGGTCAGTTTACCTAACCACACGTTTACTGGGCAGGCTTAGTCCTCTAAGCGGTTATCCAGTATTGTGCACATTCTTTCGCCAGAAATCTGCCCTTCTTGAATCAGCGGAAGTGAGAGAATGACTGTAGAAAATATTTCATGATCAATCTCCACAAAAGAATGTTGCCGACCTCGGCTATTTGTCCCATATAACAATTCATCTAAAATGTTATACGTAGCATATCTAAATATTGTATTTTTAATTATCAGGAGTGTACTTTTAGTTTTCTTCATCAGGGGATGTTACGTGCACCCCACCTGACTGCACATCAGTCTCATGCTGAGTGGTCTCTACTTTGATTTCTGTCTGTTTCTCTGACCGAGTGGTACACGTACCTCTACCCCACCCCGCTACCTGCGCCCCCTCCATTGGCAATATAGACGCTCCCCCGCCCCCCCCCCCCGCCCCCCACTGACAATACAGACGCTTGAAACTTCAGTTGCAAGTTTGTCGCATAGAAACTTTCATCTTAAATTTTATGATATGTTTATATTTTATAATTGAAAGAAGTGTAGTTTTAAATTTCAGCATTGCAGATCGAACGCGTACCGCCCTTGTCTGTGCATCAGTCTCATGAGGAATGGTCTATACAGTCCAACATCGTTATCACGACTTCGCTTATCTCGAATTACCGCTTATCTCGAGGAGAAAATCTGGCCCCTTATTAAGCATAAAAACCTAACAACATGTAACAAAATATTGTGGAAAAGAGGAGAAATTGCTCCGAGCAATTTCTCCTCTTTTCCACAATATTTTCAATATGTCCCTATCTTCAGGAGTCAAATTTTAAATATTCATTTGTGAAATGTGGTTGTTCGGTTTATATAGGCCTCAATTATGCAAATCTTTTATGTCGAGGCACGGATATCTCGAAATATTTTAGAGAGTCCCTTGGACTTCGAGATAACGACAGCCGACTGCACTTTCTGATGCCTTCTTGTTTCTTTGACAGGGAATGGTACATGTACCACCCCTGACAATACAGAAGCTTGAAAATTCAGTTGCATATTTGTCACACGGATACATTCATCTTAAATCTTAACTTTAATTATCATATTTCAAATCGTAAGGAGTGAGCCATACTCCTGTAATATAACCCTAAGCTTCTAATTCTTTAACCTCTTGTCACTTTGAGAGAGGTGGTACGCATACCACCTCAGACAGTAAGGAAGATTGAAAACTCAGTTGCATTTTTGTCACATAGAAACACAAATCATAAGTTGTATTTTTTTTTGACTAATTATTGCAATCAAATTTATTATATATTATCGGAGGGTGAATATATCGGCTGTTCCATTACTGGGGTGGTACACGTACCCCCTTGTTATGGAAAAACTTATACCCTATATACCCTTTAAAAGGATGGATAACTTTAATATTAATTTTCAAACTTATGGTTTAGTTGCGGGTAACGTACAGAAAACTGACAACTGGCAATTGTTTCAAACTTCAAGAAACTGTTTTCCTATTCTAGAACAACTCAGTATCTCATATTTTAATATAGGGATCAAACATGGTTTTTCATGCATTAACATTTGCCAGGTCCAGTGGGAGGTGTTGAAAACCGAGGCCGGAGGCCGCGGTTTTCAACATCTCCCAAGGGACCTGGCGAATGTTATTGCATTGGAAAAACATGTTCGATCGCTATTATTGCATAAAAACTGAAAACATTTGCTACATTTTGCATCATTTCTTGCACTGTTTTGTTTCGCCTTTTCCCCGATGTCGCGCGAACGCTATTTTCCACGGACTATGCTCGTTCTAGGGCCGGGCAGTACACATTTCGTGACGGTAGCAATTCTGTGGCCCCGGTACGAGCATATTGAAAGTTGCTTAGCCTTGCATTAACAGCGCGTGAATTGCCTTGTTAATACATGGCTTTTCGCCGGTTAATGCACGGCTGCAATAATTTCTGGTTGGAAAAAAAATGTATTGTTTTGGGAAATAATATTCCTTACCTCTTCCTATCAAATGTATAAATGTGTGGATCTCCCGACATATAACAGTGACTTCCTGGAGCACTGAGTACTGACACCTAGGCAGAAACAGGAAAGCTCGATGATAAAATGTATGACAGGCCTATTGACTCAATTCACATCTTGGAAACTTAACAGTTCATCTATTTTAATTTTCTGAGTGTGTTCCTTACTCTCAAAGGACACTTCTATTACAATCTACAGTTGACTCCCGTTATCTCGACCTCGCTTATCTCGAATAACCGCTTATCTCGAAGTGAAAATCTGGTCCCTGCCTGAACATGAAAATCTAACAACATGTAAAAAATATTGTGGAAATGAGGAGAAATTGCTCCTAAGGAGCAATTTCTCCTCTTTTCCACAATATTTTCAATATATCTCTAACTTCAAGAGTCCAATTACACATATATTTGTTAAATGTGATTAATCGAATTAGTTTTTTCCTCAATTCTGCAAATCTGACATGTCGAAGTACGGATATCTCGAAGTATTTCAGAGAGTCCCTTGGAATTCGAGATAACGAGAGTCGACTGTATTTCTTTCTATCTTCGCATATACTTTTGATAATCTCTGTTACAATAGAAAGAAGAATTGAGTCGTGCCAAGAGAAATCGCACCTTTGTTGTATACATAGACCGGTGTTGGATCAATGTTTTGATAGCATTCATACTTTCTGTTTTGTACTATTTCTTTGTAGTCATGAGATATTGCTGTGCTTTGCGATACTTTGTTTTAGAAAATTCGGTCATTTCCTTAATTGCAAATAGATGGTAAGTAATATACGACTTGAGTACCTTTTGTGCTTCATAATAGGTTAAAAAAGTAATGGACCTAGAAAGCAATGAACACACACACACACACACACACACACACACACACACACACACACACACACATATATATATATATATATATATATATATATATATATATATATATATATATATATATATATATATATATATATAATTACGCGAAATAATTGTAAGCATATTGAGTTGCAATTATAATTGAAGCAAATAACTAATTGCTATTGCTTTTGCAAATGATGCTAATGTCAGAACAAACGTTGCAGTCCCTGATCAGACATCCCGTTCTGCATTCTTTGGCGTCTGATCTCATTCTTAACTGTCTGTAAAGTTCCATGTTTGGGATGCTGAGCATTAATGAACTAAACACTATACATTTAGTCGAACTTCAATGGCTCGGACATCTTTGGGACCATAGAACTTTTGTTAGAACATTGACAGTTCGAGCCACTGAGAGTTAATCACAGCGCCAGGTCAGAAGGCAAATGGGGATAGTTTAAGTTTGTCTTTTCGATCTTCTATAAAATAATGGTTTGTTGAGTGTACTCATTAGAATCACCTCGATGAGGCGATTAAAATTAACATACACAACATATACTTTCATGATAAAATAAGCCAATTTCCCAAAAATACCCCTACATATTTGTTTTCTTGAGCTATCGGAAGAATTTTCCAGGGTCTCAAAAACACATTAGCTACTGTAAACCCATCACGAAAACATGCCTGTATAATACTGACCCCCTTATACCCCACTTTTATATAGTAAAACTTGGATTTACAGGGGTATACATTATTTTTTCTTATTTCTGCTCAAAAACAAAGATAGTGGGAACGCGTTAGAACCGCCTCGCCTAGGCGGTTCTAGCGAGTACCCACAATCTATGTTTTGGGCAGCTATTTAAAAAATATGTTTGTTTTTTTTATTTGATTTTTTTTAGTTTTTAGAGGTAAAATTTTCTATATATTTGAATAGGCGTGTTTTCGTAATGCAGTCATCGATGTTCGAGTCATTGAAATTTTACCGCATTTACCGTAACAGTTCCAACTTGGTAACCATTCCATATGTTTCCAGTATTGTTAGTTGTGAGAGAAGTTGTCAGGTGCGTTTGCGATGTAGTCACATCTGGCCTTGGCATGATATGCACTGTTGTTTGGGCATTATGAGTAAATGGCCTCCAATCCACCGGCCTCAACTGAAGCGTACAGTCATTAGCTGCTAATCCGTCTATATGAGATAAAGAAAGAAAATAGTTTCAAAAAGAAATGGAATCTAAAATGAATGACCCGTGACAGCAAGGAAAATACTAACAAAACTAAAAACAATTGACGTCCGAAATTTTTTGGGCCAAACAAACTAATTTCGGCCAATAAACCTAATCAGTTACCCTCATATATTTTTTTTTAAATTCCGAAATGATCACAAACGACTTGAAAATATAAACTACATTACAGTGAAGTACGGGGAGACGTTTTACGGCAGACTCACGATACTATTACAAATTGCAGTAAAGATAAATAGATGCTAAAATGTATGAACCTCAAGAGCAAGGAACACACTCACAAAACTTTAAAAGCCTGATGTGTCAATTGTTTTTGGGACCGGCTAACTGTTCTGGCTTATTAGGCCTCATCAATGAACCTCATATAAATTTTCATAAATCCAGAAATAGGTTGAAGGATCACAAAGGACCATAGTGCCATAAGCGATACCCGAAGCTCCTAATCAACCTATGAATCCTGAAGTCAAAAAATATTATCCTGACGGCACAATATTTGATCTTGAAGAAGCAGGCATATTTCGCATTAACTAGAGGAAGTTCTATAAAACATAATAATAAAAAAAACTGACCAGACACCCTGCTACAGGAATTAGACCGGTCCACTCGACGTAAAAGGGTTAAAATACCCTTTTATCTTTTATCATATAACACTGGAGCTACATTTCTGTCATTAAAATCACCTCGTGTTCTTTACTCTAATAATAACAGAGAACTGGATTGCACGGACCTTCTTGCATAGCTAGAATTTACATGTAGTTGTATCGGTTGCATTTTTTTATATTTCATTGGTTGAGTTGAGGTTTCAGCGTCCCAGTCAATAGTATTTCAGTCATGTCAAGAAGTTGCCTCAAAATATGTAGGACTTTTAGCCGACCAGGTCTAATGATGAAAGCAGGCACTGCTTTAACCCATTAAGGACTGAATAAACTCTCCCACACTATATATTGGAAGAGTCCATTTTCGATTTTAGGTATGTCAGGCTATATGATGTGGATATTCCTAAAGAAAATGGTTGAACTAATTGCAAACAGTGGAGATCCTGATCAGACGCCGTGATCTGGGTCTGCACTGTTTGCCATTTACCCGTTTCGGGGTCTCCAGTCTTCAATGGGTTAAGTTATTTGCAGCTTTACCGCAGCGGCACTATGCAGTCCATCTATGTCGTGGGTTCCGATGGGCGGGGAATATTCAACTCAAACTCAAAACTCATTGATATATGGTGGTACAGTTTACCGTTATCCGTGTGTATATGGAAGTCGACGCTACAGGATCCCGGTCCTTTACAGACAACAGGTATTGTAGATATTAGTTGGAGTGAACGTCTTCCAGCCGCCGGGTCCAGCTTTACGTCGGTGGTGGCATACTGAAACATAATAAAACCGCTTCACATAGAAAGGTTGTAATTCAGTATAACTGACCATTTCCTACATGATTGTATGCGCTCCTAGCGAAGTTTCAGATCACCTTGTGCATTCACACAGTCTTCGCTTGGAACACTTGCTGTCTTGTAGGACATCCTGCGTCCCGGCTCAGTTTTATTATGGTACATCCTTTCTATGTGGAGCGGAAATACTGAGCCCCGGCTCATAGTTATTATTATTACTATCATTTATTTATTTATTTTTCGATAACATAACGTCTGAGATTTCATAATACGATTCACATGAAATGTTAAATAAACGTCAAAATGATTGCTTTTTGAAACAAAGAACACATTACAGATTAGAAAATGGGAGTCTAGGTTTATTGAGGCTCTTCATAGCAGTAATGAAGTTTGCAACACTCCTTATGCCCTCTAGCGTATATATGAGCGTAACTCCATTTTCAAAGATACCACAATCTTAAGTTTTAAGTCTTATTTTCTTGAAAAAAAAAAAAAGAAAAAAATTCGAATGCCGCCTGCTATAATTTTTGAAACGGCGATTTCAGGGTTGAAATGGAGGCTGATGGCTCGCCAACAGAAATACCTGCACATTTGTGCTGAACCGCTTGTGGAAAAGCCTTCAGTAAAACATCCATGCAATTCTATTTTATTTGCTACACGATCATGTTTTGACGGACGCACAGACGAGAATATTACCCGTTAAGTCTTCCCCCAAAATGCGGATATATTAACTAAATCTTTACATATGCATAGCATGCTAAGCAATGTATTCGGTGAATCAACCCCACACTACCCTCCCTCTTCCCCATACACGGTAGTTTTTACTACTAAACAATCCATCACGAAAATATGCCTATATAATTTTGACCCCCTTAAACATTACTTTTATATAGTAAAACTGGGGTTTACAGGGGTATACATTACTTTTCTTATTTTGCTAAAAAAACATAGATTGTGGGTACTCGTTAGAACCGCCTCGGTAAGGCGGTTCTAACGAGTACTCACAATCTATGTTTTGAGCAGAAATTTGAAAAATATCAGGGTTTTTTGTTTGAAATTTTTCAGTTTTTGGAGGTGACATTTTCTATATATTTGAATAGGCATGTTTTCGTAATGTAAGGCGGTGGTTCTGGGTGCTGTTTGTTCTTTGTGCTGCCTTGTGGCCACTCGCTGTGGTGCTGCGTTTCGTGTTTTATCCTTTTCGTTGTCTTATTGTTATGTTTTAGTGGCTTCTGTCTAGCATTGTGATCAATTTGTCGAAGATGAGGAAGTTGGTTGCTTTGTTTCTCTTTGGTTTGTGGCGTGTGTGTTGTCTAGCTTAGTTTGTCTTTTCTCCCATCTTTGCCTACATGGCTTTTTGCCCATGTGAGAAACTTCTATCTCACATGACCATGAAATAGACTCGCTGGTCCTAGGAACAATCCACTTAAAGATGGAAGAAATACGAATCCATCATGAGCAAGTCCATGCAGGGTAGGGAAATCTCACCCGAGAGGTAGGAATTTCAACCAGGGACGAGGCTTGCAAGCCTCGTCCCTGGTTGAAATTCCTACCTCTCGGGCGAGATTTCCCTATCCTGCATGGACACTCATGATGGATTCTTAAATTCTTCCTCTTGGCGTCATTGGTAGGCTATGTTCTGTGATTGTGGCTCTCCAACCTCGGCTTCCTTAATAATACTTTTTGTTCTTTTAGCAGTCTTATTGTTGTGTTTAGTGGATCCTATCTAGCATTATGATCACCTTGTTGGGGAAGAGGAAGCTGCTTGTGTTGCTTTTCTTTAGTCATTGGTTTGTGTACTGTCTGGCTTGGTTTGTTTGGTATTGTTCGTAGACTGTGTTCTGTATTTGTGGCTTCTCCTGAATATTTTCTACACTATTTTGGTATGATGTACTATCCGATATCATAACATTCAGCTTTAACCCTTTCATTCCTGAATTTCTGAACTAGCATTTGCCCTCTTCGAGTTTCGACAGGTCCAGAGTTAAAATACGGTTGCAGGAGACATGATGTGACAGGCAAAAGGTACTGTTGTATAGCAGATAGTTGCAGGAGAAGATGTTATATGACAAGAGACAAATGGTTGTAGCAGAGAATAAAATATGATAGTTGCGGGCTGAGATAAATTTTGAGAAAAAAAAATGCAGAAAAAATATAATATGACAGGTGGCTGCATAACATGATATATTTCAGGTGCTTGCAAAGGATATAGGGTATGCCATGTGACTCGAGAAACAAATATTATTTGAGAGATGGTTTCGGAAGGAGCTAGTTTATGACAGGTGGGTGTAGGAGGTAATTTTGCATGAAAAGTGATTGTAGAAGGAACTACGATGTGGCAATTAGTTGTATAGGTAGATACAGTTGACTCTCGTTATCTCGACCTCGCTTATCTCGAATAACCGCTTATCTCGAAGTGAAAATCTGGTCCCTTCCTATACATGAAAACCTAACAACAGATGGAAAATATTGTAGAAAAGAGGAGAAATTGCTCCTGAGGAGCAATTTCTCCTCTTTTCCACAATATTTTCAATATATCTCTAACTTCAAAAGTCCAGTTACCTATCAGTTTGTTAAATGTGGTTAATCAAATTATTTTTTCCTCAATTCTGCAAACCTGATATGTCGAACTACTGATATCTCGAAGTATTTCAGAGAGTCCCTTGGAGTTCGAGATAACGAGAGTCGACTGTATTTATAAGTGCTTACAGAAGGCGATAAATACAAACGAACTTCAATGGCTCGAACATCTTTGGGTCATGGAAATTTGTTCTAGACATGTATGGCTAGAGCCACTGTGGGTAAATCATAGCGCCAAGTCAGGAGGCAAACGAGGATACTTTAGGGATGTCTTTTTCAATCTTCTGTATAAGAACGTTATGCTGAGTGTAATTTTAACAATCGCAGTTAGGCGATTCTAATGAGTACACACAACATACATTTTCATCATAAACTGAGAAAAAACCCTGAATTATCCCTAAATATATGTTTGCTTGAGCTATCGGAAAAATATCTTAAGGACTCAAAAATGTGTTTGAATCAGCCGCGATAAACGAGCCATCGATGTTTGAGACACTGAGGTTCTACTGTATGTGTTATGGCAGTTGGTTGCATCAGGTTATACTGCTGTTACCTACCCTTACTCCCATCCAGTATGTGTTGGATTTGAATGGAGGACTAACAACGCCAGTATGATTGTTGGAGAAAGTGGTTGTAACGGAACAACCGAGCTGAAGATAAAAAGAAAACGACTGGTTAATTTGCTGGTGTGTTACATGCAAAATAAAGAATAACAAACTCTATGAGCGCCAGTAGACGCATCGCAGCTGTAAAGTTTCAATGACTCGAACATCTTTGGGATAATGAAGGTATGTTCTTGACTTGGGTTGTTCGAGCCACAATAATAGTGCTAGGTCAATAGGCAAATGGGGATAATTTAGGGGTGTCTTTTCAATCTTCTACTAAATAATCGATGTTGAGTGAATTCATTAAAATCCCTTCCATGAGGTGATTCTAATGAGTACAGCATACATTTTCACGATAAAATAAGATAATTTCTCTAAAATATCCCTAAATATTTTTCTTGAGCTATAGGAAGAATTTCCTAGGGACTAAAGAACTATTCGACTCAATACGGTAAACAAGGCATCGGTGTTCGACTCATTGAATTTTTACTAGACAATAGGAGTAGCCATATAAATATTGTTCTCCTTTCTCCATGAAAACATTTACTGTGGGAACTTGGAAAGGCGCTTTAAATTAATACCAGAACATATATTTTTGTTGAAGAATAAGAAACACATAATTTTTTCGGTTGAATATGGCGCTTTGTCTAGACTTATGTATCCTTTGGTTTAATGCTTAACCAACCGTCTTTAAAGTTTTCCTTTGCAAATGGTCAATATATACTAGCAAAAAAAAAAACAAAAAAACAAAAAAAACAAAACAAAAACAAACACACAAGTTCGGTTTTGATGCCATACTTCTTTTTTTTTATTGAGGAACCAATAAACGTCACTTTGGACATGCTAACCGGTATAGGCTTAAAGTTTTCATTAAAAATCGATCAAAATTGTTCAGAGCACACATACTTTATAAAACGTTTGATCAAAATCATTTAAGTATTTTTATTATTTAACTCCAAAAAGAAAACTTGGGTTTTTTATTTCCGCATGTATAATATTATCACTTTATCATTGTCGTGGGCTTAAATACTGTTCTCGAGAAATATATAGAAATATATATATATATATATATACCTTAGTTATAGATCTAGAGACGCTATTTTAACAAAAAAAATGTTGCTATTTGTCTCATTATTCCCCAAAAAATATATTTTGTGGAACTCATTAGATGAGCCAAGTGCCTCGCAGAGACACTTCTAATGAGCCACCACAGCGTATGTTTTTGTGGAGCGTTGCGAAGACTATAAGTCGTGGTAACACTCTTATTTAGAGTTATATAAGCTAAGGCATTTTCATCATATAATATGAGAAATCAGAAAACATTAATTATTTAGTTATTAAGCACATTAAGAGAGATTTATGCAGGTCAGTGTTACTAGAAGAAACAAACAATTTTAGAAGCTGGTTTGAAAACCAGCAAAATTCTAAACACACATACACACACACACACACACACAACAGCAAAAGGAAAGGACCATAACGAAAACACGCCTATTCAAATACGAGTATATAGAAAAAAAAAGGTAAGAGAAAAGTCCAGGGAGAGCCACAATCACAAACCGCAGCCCTTCCCAGACCCCAAGAGGAAGAGGAAACCGACAAATCTAAACAAGCACAAATCGAACAAACGTACGAAAAGCACTAAGATTAGCTCTCTCTTCCCCAAGCGAGGTAATCGCAATACTAAAAGGACTGAAAAATCCAAGAACAAAATGACACACGGAAAGACATAATACAAATCGCCTCGTAGAATAAACCACAAAGCAACAAAGAGTAAGACTAACACCGGGACCACCGCCTTAGAACGGTCAGTAGAGTAAACCACCGGGGGGTTTAAAGCACTTTTACAGCTAGCTAACTTCACCCTGGGTCCCGATGCTACTCTTAATACAGAAACACATAAAAATTCGGTTCGCATAAAGGCTCCCAACTCAGTCAATGCATCAAAGCGAAAACATAGATTGTTGGTACCCATTAGAACCACCTCGCCTCGCCTCGACGAGTACCCACAATCTATGTCTTTGAGCAGTAATAATGTATACCCCTGTAAACCCCAGTTTTGTTATATAAAAGTGGGGTTTAAGAGGGTCAAAATTATATAGGCATGTTTTCCTGATGAAGTTATAAAGTTAATCCCTACATACACCTATTTCACCATATTGGCTGCGCCATGCGAAAGCATGCCTTCAGGCATATACGGACAGCGAAGGCCAGATCCGCCTGAAACTAGATCTTCATATAACGAAATTGTCCAGAATTGTTACATAAATGTTATATTACCGATCTTCCTAGTTGCCCAACCAACTGGCTCCCAGTTATTATGGCACTCCTTACACTACTGGCACCTGGTATATGTACTGGTTGGATCCCGGGTATTGGCGTGGTATCTGTTAGCCATGTGATAGTAAAGTCGGCATCGTTCTGTTGCGGTGGATAGTGAATATGACATGTAAACTTGAAATCGCCTTGCGTTATCTCTGGCTCTCCGAGGCTTGGCATCTGGGTCATCTTTGGGTAAGCATCTACAAATGATTCGCAACGTGAGAAAACGTACCTTCCGATATATGCGTCGAATGAAGACTCAAATCAGCCTGCGCATCCGTGTATTCTGATCAAAGTCTTTGTCGCCGCAATGAAAAAGCTATCCATCTTTGGCAATCCAAAATGGGTCCAGTGAAGATGCTGATCAGGCTGTGCAAATGCGCATGCTGAATCTTCGCTGAGCACATATGTCCGAAGACACGTTTTCTGTTAGTCTGAGCGTCCGCGTAGTCTGATCAGGGTCTTCGTTGTCCGTTTGAAGAAACTTTGCATCCTTGTCTATCTAAAATGCGCCCTGTAAAGATTCCGATCAGTCTGCGCAAATGACTGATCGGAATCTTTCTGGCCGCACATGTCCGAATGCACGTTTTCTGACGTCCGGCTCATATCTAACATCACTACGGCTGCTATTAAGTGGCTGTGGTGGGCGCAAAACTATCTTTTCATCAGAATTCGAGACTCAACATGAGAAAAAACTCCTCATCACAAATTCGGAGTCTGACCAGTTATTTTCGTTAAACACTGACAAATAGAGAGAGCATTTATCAGGCCCCGATGATGTAAAAAATATGAAACATAGCCGAGGCACCAACCCAGCTAGCATTCTTTATAAATCTACAGCGGGCCGTTATCGGCCCGTCAGCTACCCTGACGGGCCAATAACGGCTCGCTATAGATTTATGTAGAATGCTTACTTGGAAAAGAGAGATCAGGAACACATACGGACAAACGCACGCCACATATGAACCCACATACGCACAGACAAAGAACTAAAACAGAGGAACCACCTTGGAACGGTCAGTAGGAAAACTACGGGGGGAGGGTGGCGGGGGGGGGGGGGGTGATGGAGGGGGATTGAAGCAGTTTTACTCGTGCGAAACCCCTCCCTTAATTCTGATACAGCTCCATATTCCAAATACAGTTGACTGGCGTTATCTCGACCTCGCTTATTTCGAATAACTGCTTATCTCGAAGTAAAAATTTGGTCCCTGCTTAAACATGAAAATCTAATAACAGGTGACAAAATGTGGAAAAGAGGAGAAATCGCTCCTAAGGAGCAATTTCTCCTCTTTTCCACAATATTTTTAATATATCTCTAACTTCAGGAGTCAGATTATATGTGCATTTGTTTAAATGTGGTTGTTCGATTTAATTTTTCCACAATTCTGATAAATCTGATATGTCGAGGTACGGATATCTCGAAGTATTTCAGAGAGTCCATTGGAATTCGAGATAACGAGAGTCGACTGTGCATGTACGGTCCGCATAATTGTCCTCTACATCAACTTTTTTCATGCTCAGCTTTTTTTATATGCTCGCCTCAGCTGAGCAGCAAATTCTAAAGTGCCTCAAAATTGGAAGTTTGTACGAATTTTATATGAAACTGTCGCCTGTACTTAAAAATTGTGCAAACTTCATCCGAAACTTCGTTCGGATTTTCGATCTTAAATTTTGTGAAACTGATCCATTGTACTTATGTCAACATACCTGTGCAAGGTTCAAATCCCGTGCGAGACCATTTCGCGCCAGTACAGACTCCCAGTGTCCCTGTGTGTAAAAATGAAATTTATACATAAGTTCGTTATTCCATAAAGCTGGAGTTTAAAGAATATATTGGCATTACGAAAACACGCCTATTCAAATATATTGAAAATTTTACAACCCAAAAAGGAAAATTTTCGGATAAAAAATTCTGATATTTTTCAGATTTTTTCTCAAAACATAGATTGTGGGTACTTGTTAGAACCGCCTCGGCGAGGCGGTTCTAACTAGTACCCACAATCTATGTTTTTTAGCAAAATAAGAACAATACGGTATACCCCTGTAAACCCCAGTTTTTCTATATAAAAGTGGGGTTTAAGGGGGTCAAAACTATATAGGCGTGTTTTAGTGATGGGCCGCGCCATGCGCAAACGTGTCTTCGGGCATATGCGGACATCGAATGCCCAGATCAGTCTGCGCATCCGCGTAGTCTAATCAGGAGCTTCAGTGTCCGCCTATATAGACGTTGAGTACTGTCGAACATAACGAAATAAGGCAAAGTTCCTGATCAGTCATAAACAGTTGACTCTCGTTATCTCGACCTCGCTTATCTCGAAGTGAAAATCTGACCCCTGCCTAAACATGAAAATCTAACAACAGGTTAAAAATATTGTGGAAAAAGGAGAAATTGCTCCTTAAGCAATTTCTCCTCTTTTCCACAATATTTTCGATATATCTCTAACTTCAAGAGTCCAACTGCATATATATTTGTTAAATGTGGTTGTTCGAATTATTTTTTCCTCAATTCTGCATTTCAAGACATCACACTTGAAATCAAGACATCGCAAAGTCACGTTCCAAAGTTGCAGGCGCTTTGCCGATTAAACCACGAAATAAATCACGGAACGCCGATGGTCCGTTCACCCGGTGACATTAAAAATAAAATCGAAAAAATAAATCATTATAGCAATATGTATATCTTTTGTTTACCTTTTCCGCCAGTTTTCGCTGACTCCGGAACGTTAACCCATTTATGCCTAGCGTCCCATAAATGGGATATTGGCAAACAGTGTCTGATCAGGGTCTACACCGTTTGCATTAACTATAGGCATTTCAATAAAACATGGTAATAATCAAAGCCGACCAGACACCCCTAATACTGGAAATGGACTGGTCCAAAGAGTTGTGGCAACCTCCGGTGGATTTTGATTGCCTGTGTGTTAATAGAATGGGTAAAATAACAACTACTGTGCTTTCGACATCTTTCAGAAAATCGTATTTTGCTTGGCGCTTTACACAGGAGAAGTAAATTTACAAAATTGTGTAATGATTTAATGCAAAACCATTTGTCTTAACTACCTATGTATAAAAAGTTTTAGTCTAGTCATTGGTTTTTAATTGTTTTTTTTTTTTGTTTTTTTTTTTTTCTATTTTACCATTTTACACCATAGTAAAAAGGAATGCAAATTATGCAGAAATCTGTAGGGTAGACTTGGGAGGCAGATTTTCAACAAGTTCCGCTTGTACATTTTTGTTTAAATTTCACAGTATTGTTGTGAAACATCAGTTATTCAAATTCAGCAAAGAAAAGTAAAGGATATTTTCTTAGACAAAAATTCCCAGACAAATATTCACTATAGAAATTGCATAGGTCAGACCAATTTTTGGCCGTAAATTTAATTTTAGGGTAAGTATTTGAGAACAAAATACTGAAACAGGAAAGACAAATGGTTTCTGATAAAATATGGTCAATCAGAACAAAATATTTTCATTTAAAATAAAACGCCATGCGAAATGATGTCGAAAGGACAGTAATACGCCAGCTCCATCATTACGAAAACATGCCTATTTATTATACTGAAAATTTTACTACCCAAAAAAAAATGAAAATTTTCAGATAAAAAACCCCTGATATTTTTTCATATTTCTGCTCAAAACATAAATTGTGGGTACTCATTAGAACCGCCTCAACGAGGCGGTTCTAACGAGTACTCACAATCTATGCTTTTGAGCAGAAATAAGGAAAATAATGTATACCCCTGTAAACCCCAGTTTTTACTGTATAAAAGTGGGGTTTAAGGGGGTCAAATTTATATAGGCATGTTTTCGTAATGTGTCAGCCCAACTATGCACAAGAGCAAATGAAACTGCTGAGAGGTATTCATGATCAAAATCAAACTATGGTTAGGAACTGACTGACCAAATAAAGGAACGAAAGGAGAAATTCTGTACCTGCGCAGTAAGCAATAGAACATCCTACGGTAGGTAAAAGATCATAGACCATGAACGTGCCACAGTTCTTCACTCTCATGGGGTAGGTGTATTCACAGCAATTGCTATTTCCCGGCGTCATGTCAGCGCAGGCCGTCAATTCGACAATGTCATCACTAACCTGCATCGAAAGAGGATATTCATTTTTTTTTTTTTTTTTTTCTTTTTTTTTTTTTTTTTTTTTTTGTCGTGAATATGACTTTTATTTCATCGAGAGAAATGAAAAAGTGTATATTTTATGAATGGCAAAGTTCACTCGATGAAACAAAAGTAATGATTTTTATTTCATCGAGAGAAAAGAAAAAGTGTATATTTTTTGAATGGCAAAGTTCACTCGATTAAACAAAAGTCATATATAGTTTGGCCACTCATGAAACATATACTTTTTTTTACTTAACTCAATGAGGTAAAAGTCAAATTCAAGACAAAAAATAAAAAAAAAATAAAAATAAAAAAATAAAAAAATAAAAAAGAATAAATAAATAAAAAATAAAAAAAAAATAAAATAAAAATAAATAAATAAATTTCTGTCCGAATATATATGGTAAATACGGTACATGTATAAATGTGGTAATTTTCAGTTGCATCATCTTCATGATAATCGTCGTCGTCGACATGTCGTCGTCGTCGTCATCATCATCACATCTTCATTATTACTGAACGCCCTGTCCAGAAAAACGTGTCGTTAGGTAAACTGACCGCGCTCGACATGACACTAATGGGTTGACTGGGCTCTAAAACGTGAACGTGAGAAGATGTACCTGATGTACCTTCCTCTTCTCCGATTTCCGCAATAATGTTGCCCTTCCGAGCTTTGTGTCAGAGTGACAATTTTAAGTTCAAATGATATGTGAAACTATAGGCATTCTAAGAATCGGCTGTTTGATACACAAACATAATACAATCATGGAAGGAAAAAAACGCAATACATAACGAAAACACGCCTATTTAAATACATAGAAAATTTCACCTCCAAAAAACTGAAAATATTCAGATAAAAAGCTCTGATATTTTTTTTCAAATTTCTGCTCAAAACATAGATTGTGGATACTCGTTAGAACCGCCTCGCCTAGGCGGTTCTACGAGTACCACAATCTATGGTTTTGAGCAGAAATAAGAAAAATAATGTATACCCCTGTAAACCCCAGGTTTACTATATAAAAGTGGGGTTTAAGGGGGTCAAAATTATATAGGCTTGTTTTCGTGATGATTTGCTTGTATCGTCTGAAAGGTGTTTTTGGACTAAAAGAAAAATTTTAAAATGCCCTTTGAAATTCCCGGCCGCTGTGTCGTGTCCTTTTGGCCGACTGCCGCGTCAATAGCCTCTGCCATATATAAGCGTTTATGTAACCACCACATTAAGGTTACACCTATAATTGGTAACACTACGCGTTAATTGGTGTTCGTCAAGCTATTATTTTTATGACTATTTTTTTTTTTAATTTAGACATTCTTGTTTGAAATGTGCATACTTATTAAAATAAGGCAGGACGTTTTGCTTAACATTTTCTAAGCAGAAAAGGGCGCTGTTAATGAGTACCAACAATACATGCATTTGTAGAGAAGAAAGAAAAAAAAAAGTTATCTTGACCCTCTCTTATCTAGAGTTATGTAGGCCGTGACATTTTCGCCTTATCAAGTTGAAAATGAGAACGATTTTGATTTTTAATACATTAAGGCCGATTTATGCAATAAAAAGTCAACAAAAGAGTAGTCACTACGAAAGCACGCCTATTCAAATATATTGAGAATTTTACGATCAAAAATTGAAAACTTTCAGATGAAAAATTCTGGTAGTTTTCATGTTTCTGCTCAATACATAGATTGTGGGTACTCGTTAGAACCGCCTCGGAAAGGCGGTTCTAACGAGTACCCACAAAATATGTTTTAGCAGAAATAAGAAAATTAATATATACCCCTGTAAACCCCAGTGTTACTGCATAAAATGGGTTTAAGGGGGTCAAAACTATGTAGGCGTGTTTTAGTGAGGAACAAGCTGAAAATTTGGTTTAAAAATGGTACATTTCAGAAAATCCGCCGAATAATGTAGACCTCGACATAGCCCCTGTTTACACTATACGGTCGTGCTAAGACTGAAGATTACACCTGGTGCACTTGGTGTTACTTTACGAAAACACGCCTATTCAAATATATAGAAAATTTCACCTTCAAAAACTGAAAATTTTCAGATAAAAATCTCTGATATTTTTCTTGTGTCTGCTCAAAACATAGATTGTTTGTACTCGTTAGAACCGCCTCGGCGAGGCGGTTCTAACGAGTACCCACAGTCTATGTTTTGAGCAGAAATAAGAACAATAATGTATACCCCTCTAAACCCCAGTTTTACTATATAAAAGTGGGGTTTAAGGGGGTCAATATTATATAGGTGTGTTTTCGTGATGGTGTTACATTACGAAAACACGCCTATTCAAATATATAGAAAATATCACCTTCAAAAACTGAAAATTTTCAGATAAAAAAAACTCATATATTTTTCATATTTCTGCTCAAAACATGGATTATGGGTGCCCGTTAGAACCGCCTCTGCGAGGTGGTTCTAACGAGTACCCATAATCTATGTTTTTGAGCAGAAATAAGAAAATAATGTATAATCCTATTTTACTATATAAAAGTGGGGTTTAAGGGGGTCAAAATTATATAGGCGTGTTTTCGTGATTACTACGTTTAGACATAGAATAGACGACAGAGTGAACTAAAAGTAAATTGCCAAGTAAGCAGTTGTTAACCTGGGAGTGAACATCATGTGTACTGTTAACTGTTTAGTTTAAACATATTTTATTTCCAATTTAGTACATGTACAAAACTTATAATGTCATAACACAACCAGGATTAGAACGGAAGCTTAAAGCTTATTTTGTCTTCTCCCGAAACATGCACAACTGTGTATATATATACTGGCAGAAAAAAAACTAATACAATACTAATATTTACAAGCGGTTACATCTAATGCATTACATGCATGTTAAGACAGTTTAAATTCGCATTATATATACTAAGAAAATAAACTAACATGAAAGGAGTATTTGGTAGCTTGTATAATAATAATAATAATAATAATAATAATAATAATAATAATAATGGTGTTGGTACAATACTAGGTACAAAAAAAAAAGTGAGAAAAGTAATCAAAGGGTAGAACTAAGTAGGGGATAGAAGGGAAAGTAAAAAAAAAATCATAATAATAATTGCTCTGGAGATGGAGGGTTAAAGAGAGTGCAAGTAACGTCAAAATCGTTTGGTTGACTGTATGTACCTTTGCACGGATTTGAATATTTCCATGTTGGTTTCAAAAGATAAAGTTAAGTTCCCCTTTAAGAGTACATCTAATGTTAAATCACAAAACTGTGATCCTTTCCGAAATAGTTCCAGTCGATGTTCATTGTAAAGCATACACTTTAGAAAGAAATGGTCCGCATTTTCTATATCTCCGCTTCTGCAAGCACACAATGGACTTTCTAGTATGTTCTTTAGAAAAAGATCGTTATTTAAAGCGCTACAACCTGTCCTTATCCTAGTATGCAATATCTGGAGCTGATGTGATCTAGTATAATAATGTTTGGGTATAACAACTGTGTTTTCGTGTATTTTTCTTTTGAAAGATTCGACTGTATCAGCATTCCTAGTATCATCGGTTAGGTTATTCCAGTCACTAATTGCTGAAGGGAGAAAAGAGTGAAAATACTGGCTTGTATATGATACTAGTTTGAACGTTTTTTGCATTTTTCAAATTGTAACGAGAAACATTTTGCACTTGAGGTGGTACTAAAGAAGACAGATAAAGAGGAGACAAATTGTAAAACATTTTGTAAAAAAAGCACTAGTTTATGTTTTTTTTTGTTTTTTTTTTTTTCTTCTGGCTTCTAATGTTTCCCACTCTATTTCTTCATACAATTTTTGAAGAGAAACCAGCTTGGTTGTTCCCGTTGCAATACGTGCTGCTTCAATTAATTTTGTATTTTCTCAAGATCTCGTTTTTCCTGTTGTGTACAGTTATCCCATATGACGTCTGCATATTCCAGTACTGGTCGAATAAAAGAAATATAAATATTTTCTAAAGCTTTCCTGTTAAGGTCATATTTACATTTTCTCATTAAATTAATTCTAGTCCATGCCCTGTCTTTAATATAAGCTATGTGTTTATGCCGGGAGCAGTATTTACTAAAATAAACTCCTAAATGTTTATGAAATTGAACTTCTTTAATTTCTTGGTTTAACATGTATAATGGCGGGTGTATAGGACGATGAATTCTACGAGAAAGCAAAAGCGCTTCAGCTTTCTCTGCGTTGAAATCCACTAGCCAAATACGTGCCCAATTTGAGATTTTGAGAAGATCACTATTCATAAAATCTGCAGCTGTATTCGGATTATCAGCTATGATATAAAGACTTATGTCGTCAGCAAATAAACGTATATTCGAGCCTATGTCTGATACTATGCCATTAATGTAGAGAAGAAATAAGAAGGGTCCAAGAATGGATCCTTGAGGCACACATGCGTGAATAGAGTTCCAGTCAGACTGTGCACCAGGAAGAACAACTTTCTGTCTCCTATCAGCTAGGTAGCTTAGGAACCATTTCAGAAGACTACCAGATATTCCGGCTGTTTTCAATTTGTATATTAATCCAGCATGCAATACTCGGTCAAATGCCTTTTTAATGTCACAGAACACAACGCGAACTTCTTCCCCTGAGTCTAGAGCAAATATATTATACAGATAAGTTAGCTGATTCACTGTTGAATCTCCAGAAGTGAAACCTAACTGAAATGAAGTTATAATATTGTTTTCACGAAAGTGATTGTAAAGGTGCTTGAATACAAGCATTTCTTGAGTTTTATCCAAATTACTTAACTCTTTTCCTGCTGAACCCGGATATGTCCTTTGCAAACAGTGTAGATCCAGATCAGTTGGCTCCTGAAGAATGTATCCGCTAAAACAGTTAACGAAATGACCCTTAACGAGCTCGTTAAGCTAACGACGCTTTGAACAACTGGGCCCTGGTCTCTAAAAAAGTTATTTAACAAGTTGGCGTTGTCAGTTTCGTCACTGTACACTATGCCATCTTTTTCCAGGGGCGGTATACTAGAAGAGTTGTTTTGAGAAAGGGAAGCCTTCAGGACACTTCACCATTGCTTGGAAGACAGAGTACCTGATTTCAATTGATCAGAAAGTGATTGTTTGTACGATTTTTTCGAATCTCTTATCATAGCTGTAACCTTGCTACGTAACTGTCTAAATTTAGTCCAGTGTCTGTCTTCGTTTGTTAATCTTGCTGTGCGATATGCTCTTTTACGTTTCCTTACATATCTTTTAATAGCAATAGTATCCATGGTGGATCAGACGGTCGAATAGTTAGTTTTGTTAGGTATACATGATCCAGCCATGTTAGTATTTGATCAGTAATATTCTGTGTATAAATGTTTATATTATCATGGCGAAGTGAGTTCCAGTCTGTATCTACAGCCTTTTGCTTAAGCAGGTAATAATTGCCATGATCGTATTGCCATATTCGACGGGAGAAAGCTTTTCGTTTTAGCTTGCAAAAGTTAAGTATTCCGTACATGGGACAATGGTAACATATATCTTCGTGTAATAAAAATGGGTCACCTACGCCGCAATTAATCACCCTATTTTTATTACTGACAATAAAAATATCTATTAAAGAAGAAGAATTTTCAGTAAAGTGTGTTGGGTCTTGAATCATTTGAAGGAGCGAAAGTTCTTCACAAATACTATTTACTTTCCCTGTTTTGTGTAGGAAACCAAAGGAGCAACGGTATACGGGAAGATAGTGCACTTACACTGTCTTATAAATGTTATAGTTTGATACCCTCGTGATAAAAATAGTCATGCAGATACTGTCAGGATACAAACATTATTATGTAATCATTGTATTTAATTTTGGAATAATTTTGCTAATTAGGCTTAAAAAAATAGCTGTGTTTCCGCTAACCCGACCGACCCTGTTTCAAACACCCGACTGCTATTTTTTATCAGTAAAATGCAAAATAAAAAGTAAAGCACCGACCCTCAATAAAATACTTGTATTTTTCATAAAATTACAGGACCGACCCTGTTCTTTTCTGGAGAGAAAAAAAAAACAAAAACAGAAAAAATAAATTCTCCAGCCTACCAACCAAATTTTTTTCAGCATGTTAGCGGAAACATAACTATTTTTTACGCCTTACCGTGTGTTTCAAAATAATAAAGATAATCAAAAATCAATCATAATATAAATTGTTACTATATTTGACATTTTGAGAAAACGTGAGTACACATCACATATACTTGTTAACGTAATGTTACCGTGGGTATGTTTCCTTGGAGCCATACTGGTATGTGTGTGCCACAGTGGTAGGGTTTTATGCAGGTGTTAAATGGCATTTCCGCTCCTTTAAACCGCGTCCATCCTGGCTTAATGACACGATCACAGAGGAAGTTGTCTTTAGGAACATACGTCGTGCTGCGCCGGGGCTCATCTAATGTCACGTGACTTGTACAAGGATCAACTCCTGCTAACAAAAGTTTTTAAAAGATGACCCTTAAAGTGCCAAGCAAAATTTTAACATACGACATTCTAATTTTTATCACATTATCTATACAATAAATAAATAAGGCTTGACGGCAAACGATTCCTATGAAATGGTAAGCCATATTTTCATTGAAAAATAGAAAAAAGAAAGAAAGAAAGAATTCAAAATATAGTCTGCTGCAGTTGTGATAGGTACAACCTTTACCACTCTCCGAGCTAATTCAGCAGACGACAAATTGATGCTATTTTTCTTATTTTTCTCAGAAAACAGGATTTGACATTTCATGCAAATTGTCTCCACTGGAGACAATTTGCATGAAATATCAAATTATGTTTTCTGGGAAGAATGAAAATATTTTAAAATATCGCCTGCTGAAAATTTTACCCAGACTGCTAAACGTTAATAACCATTACCATGCGGAATAAATTCAGAAGCCCCTTTGACTTCTAATTTTCAACCTATCAGATTTCTTGATCCAGGTTGCGGATACAAATTCACATATTTAATGACAAACAGTGCAGATACCGATCAGCCAATTGATCTGGATCTAGACTGTTTTGCAAAGGCAGGGCATATCCGTGTTCAGCAGTACCAGGGCTATCAGTTATTTTTTCTTTTCTTTTCTTTTTTTTTTTTTTTTTTTTGCGTTTGTTACTGGTATGCATAGGGTCTAGTTGTAGATTCGGCTGTGTTTCAGGCGGATTGTTCTTCTATTGTCATATGATTTACGGGGCCGGGGATAGCGGGGACTATTGCGGGGCTTAACTGCCTTGATTTAAGCTCTGAGCTTTGAGTCTCGGCAGTGCCGTAGATGTGCCGTGATTTTAAGAAATAGCCGGCCATTAATCGGAATTTACCGCCGGGATACAGAACAGATTCAACTTCTCTCGAGAACCAAAATTTCGTTTCGTAAGAAAGTTTATCTAAATGGTCTAGTTCACTTGTTGTTCTTCATTTTTTTCGACCCCGGGGAACAGGGGTTTTTAGCAGGTATTTTACCATAAATTTGGCCCCGTACTGCAGGGCCTTTAGCAGGGCTTTGCAAACTGAATGTTAAAAGCCCCGCTATTCCTCGGCCCCGGGTGTAACATCACGAAAGCATGACTATATAATATTAACCACCTTAAACTCCACTTTTGTATTGTAAAACTGGGGTTTAATGGGGTATACATTATTTTTCTTATTTATGCCCAAAAACATAGATTGTGGGTACTCGTTAGAACCGCCTCTATGAAGTGGTTCAAACGAGTACCCACAATCTAAAACATATATTGTGGATACTCGTTAGAACCGCCCCTGCGAGGCGGTTCAAACGTGGTACTGGTTAGAACCGCCTCTGCGAGGCGGTTCAAACAAGTACCCACAATCTATGTTTTGAGCAGAAATATGAAAAAAAAATCAGATTTTTTTTTATCTGAAAGTTTTCAGTTTTTGGAGGTGAAATTTTCAATAAATTTGAATAGATTTATTTACGTAATGAGGTCCGAGACTACAAATGACATGCATTAGCGTCAACGCGAAATGTGGAAATGTCTAAATGTTGCGTTGATATGTAGCATTGTCAAGTTTTAGCTAGACTTTACGAAATAAATACCACTGTGTTCGGACATCAGTTATATTCATTACGAAAACACGCCTATTCAAATATATTGAAATTTTCACAACCAAAAACTCAAAGGTTTCATATAAAAATTCTGATATTTTTTCATATTTCTGCTCAAAACACAGATTGTGGGTACTCGTTAGAACCGCCTCGCCGAGGCAGTTCTAACGAGTACCCACAATTTATGTTTTTGAGCAGAAATCAGAAAAATAATGTATAACCATGTAAAACCCCAGTTTTACTATATAAAAGTGGGATTTAAGGGGGTCAAAATTATAAAAGTATGTTTTCGTGGTGTAACATTTATTTTTTTGTGTCATGAGTTGACGATCCGGGTAGTTCGTGGTACAAAGATTTGCTTTACATGGACCAAAAACAGATGACCATGACAAAAAAATGTGGCAAAATTACTAACCAGACTAATTAGCTTGAGGATCTTTGCAGTTGGCTGATACAGTGAACCCTCGTTGCAGCGATAGCAATTCGTAGAGACGTTGCCATTAAAATGAATTTGCTCTTGTAAAGGATCCGTAATGAGCAGAATGATATGTAAGAAAGGCTTTGTTTTGTTCATAGTTCCTCATAGAACATATGTTTTGGATAATCATGAGGCGATTCTATAAAGTTATCAAATATCCTAAACATATGTTTCTTAAAGTAAAACTGTCACGTCTTAAGCGAGGGTTTCGTGCCAGTCTTGTATCCATGTAACACCCACCAGCGCGCAATGGTTTGCCATGGATCCCTGTACCTAATTACGAGCACCAATAGGAGCTAGAATCCAGGGCAAAACATTTCGCGAATAATTTGCACATGTGAACGCAGCCCTTTGCATAGTAGTCGTGCATCTGATAACGAGTAGAATAGAATAGAATGATTTATTATCCAAATATGACGTTCGCTTCCCTGCCGAGTTCGCCCTTAAGTAAAATCATGCTTCAGCAAATACGAGAATTCATCAGGACATTGAAGGGGCAGCTTATAAAGGATCGGTGCGTCCAGTCCTGGAGTAAGGCAGTTTGTTTGGGACCCCAAGGTGTAGTAAGGAAAAACTGGAAAGCATGCACAGCGCACAGCCAGATTTGTAACAGGACGTTACAATTATTGATAAAGAAGCAGCTTATTTCACCCTCAAATGAAATTATGCTTCCGTAAGTACGAGAATTAAAAAATTCTTATTTGAAAGATTTGAAAAAAAAAAAAAAAAAAAAAAAAAAAAAAATAATAATAATAATAATAAAGACTCATGCGACAAGATTTAAGGCGACTAATGTTAAAAAAATATCAGTTCAATGAGACATTTAGACGTTATATTATTATTATTATTATTATTATTATTATTATGCACATAATTCGGTCCGACTAAACTGCGAAAAAAGATGGTGGGGTCACTATATTCACTGGTACCAAATAGCCAAAATATTTGGTAAAAGGCCATACTTCAAATGTACTGAAGATTTTGACGTGCATATTCATTGCAAATATTAGCTAGCTAGATATATCTCTTCACATATAACATAAACCACGTGTGAGTGAATAGGTTCAGAAAGACCAGATATCATCAATGTTCTCGTTGTGTACACCAACCGCAGATGGCTCTACATATGTAGTATCAGCCTCAGAAACTCATCGTCTTTCACGGTTGGTACTGTAAACTAAATCACGTATCCTGGAGTGGGTTTTGATGCACTTAAACATTGTTTAGCAGTGTGTTCATTTCTCCAGAAGCACGCCATCTTTTTATCATGCAAAATAGTCATGAACTACTAGTACATTATTTACACTATTGGGTTAACTGACTGTTCTCGAAATGAACTAAACTATGTCAGTGGGCCGTAAAACTCCAATACAATCAAAACAAAAATCATTGCAGGTACTTTAACAGAAACTTTTAAAAGTGTTTCTTCAATAGTCATCAACCATCTATAATGCTGAATAGAGCTTTTATCGTTCTTGTTCTCAGGTGGACCACTGTGGCCAATGGGCCTGTAGTTATTGATATTTTCACAGGTTTTGAGCAGTACCTTTCTGACATTAAAATGGAAGTATTCCATTGTTGCCTCGGTGGCTCAGTTGGATGCGCCGTCCGACTGGAGACCAAGAGGTCGCGGGTTCAACCCCCACCGAGGTCGGCAACATTCTTTCGTGGAGATTGATCATGAAATATTTTCGACGGTCATTCTCTCCCTTCCGCTGATTCAAGAAGGGCAGTTGTCAGTTTCTGGCGAAAGAATGTGCACAATACTGGTTAACCGCTTAGAGGACTAAGCCTGCCCAGTAAACGCGTGGTTAGGTAAACTGACCGCGCTCGACATGACCCCATTGGGTTGACTGGGCGTAAAACCTCAACACAAACAAACAAATTCCATTGTTGAATCAGCTAATACTAGCCCAGAACTCCCTGTCAAGTGATCTACCATAGTCAAAATGATGAAAACTCAGAAGATAATAGTAACTGTCAAGACACAAGTCCGTAGCACCTATTATTTGTGTAAACTTGAGCGCTATATTTGACAGTTCGGAGTGAACCGAAACCCGGAAAATAACTCATCACGAAAACACGACTATATTATTTTGACCCTCTTATACCCCACTTTTATACAGTAAAACTGGGGTTTACAGGGGTATACATTATTTTTCTTATTTTTGCTCAGAAACATGGATTGTGGGTACTCGTTAGAACCGCCATCTATGTTTCGAGCTGAAATATGAAAAATATCAGATTTTTTATCTGAAAATTTTCTTCTTTAGTTGTAAAATTTTCAATATATTTGAATAGGCATGTTTTCGTAATGTGGAGTCATTTAGGTTAGTTCAAGAAATCTTGATACATATGCCATCATGTGTGGCATAAGCGTGCATGCAACTGCTGAAGCTGAATTGCCCGCTTGCTTTTTGAAAAAAAAAAATACTTGTGCCTGATAATTTACCGCTCCCTTGGCTGATTCAGCAGACGACAAATTGATATTTTTCTTATTTTTGCCCATAAAACAGGCTTTGACATTTCATGCAAATTAGCTCCATACAAATTGTTTCCAATGGAGACAATTTGCGTGAAACGTCAAAGTCTGTTTTCTGGATAAAATAAGAAAAAAATATGCCAATATGTCGTCTGCTGAATTTTTTACCCAGATTCAACGTCGACAATAAATAAAGAAGATGTACCTTCTACAACCGACACAAATAAAACCCCACAGAGAAACGTCCGAAACACCATTATTGCTATAACACCATTTCGGTTGCTTAAGAGAGATAAGATAGCCTTGGCCCAGATCACATCAAACATACGGGGGTTGTTTAAAAACAAATAAGGTCATTGGATACATGGCCTTGAAAAACAAAGTCAACGGTGTTTTAACCCACTAAATTTTCAGACTTTAGGGCATAAATCAATGCTTCGTGAATCAGATTCACCAACTCTGACAGTTTTACTGTTAAAGAACGAAGACCATCGCGCGACTTTCCTACCGTCTCCCACGCACTCACGATTCCCCATTTTTTATTAAACAAAGTGGTGGAATGGTTGTGGTGTGAGTGGTGGCTGCCTGAGTTCTGAATAAAAGTAGCATTTCTTCCTATGGTTGGTTTAACCCTCAGAAATAATTTAGGAAGCTTTTTTCTTTCTTAAACCGCCCATTGAAAAGGGGCGGACCTAGCTTGGTGAAAGCGCATTAGGGAGGTTCCAAAGTTAAAAAATGTAAACTTTAACCTGCTGACTATCAATAAAAAGCAGACAGCATTGAAAATAAATCTTTTTCAAAGAAAATAAGACATGGCATTCCATTCAAATAGTCTCCGAAGAAGATAATTCGTTCATATTGTACCTGAATAGAATGTCAAGCCTTATTTTCCATGAAAAATAAGAAACATCAATTTCATCCAATGGCTTAGCCTACAAAATGCTAAGCTGCATGATCATGAACACGTAATGCTATTTAGGACATAAGATGCGGACACTTAACCCATTGTATTCTGGAGACCCCTAAAAGGCTAACTGGCAAACAGTAGTCTGGAGACCCCTAAAAGGCTAACTGGCAAACAGTGTAGACCCAGATCAGACGCCGCAGAATGCGGCGTCTGATTAAGGTCTCCACTGTTTGCAAATGGTTTAGCCAGTTTTCTCTAGGAATATCTAAATCCCATACTAAAACTGAAATTGGACTCTTCCAATATATAGTGTGGGGAAGTCTATTCAGTTTACAATGGGTTGAAGGAAATTGATGCACTTTCAGGGCAGTCAGCTCTGTAAAAGTGGATTTCTCCCTTTCTGAAAAGGGGTCTACATTACGGGGAGCAAATTCTTTCTTTAGTAAATACCCATTTTCAGAAGGGGCTTGATTTGCAGTCACAAAGTTATCTCCCTTGTGAAAAATGGCGAAAAAAAAAACTACCAAGTTTACCCAGTCCCCTTAAGAATCTGGACAAATTTAGGCTATTCACAGACGATACTATCTTCACTCATGCTGATTCAAAATTTATCAATTCTCTACGATATTCGACCGGCCGAATGGGTATCTGGCGATCAGCTGTATGAAAATAGTATGACCTCACACATATATCGTTACATTGCCGGGCTCCATGGCGCAGTCGGCAGCGCGTCTGATTGTAGATCCTAGAATCGCAAGTTAGAATTCCAGCTCAGTCATATAAATTATATGGAGATTGATCTACGGTCATTTCCTCTCTTTCACTGATTCAAGAAGAGCAGTTGTAAGTCACTGGCAAAGGTCCATTCGCAACTGGTTAACTGCTTAGAGGACTGCCTGCCCAGGAAAAGTGTGAGTAGGTTTCAAATTCAAATTAGCCTTAAAATATTCAAAAAGTTGTTTCAATATATCTTTGTGTTAACTATAACTTCAAAAGCGTTTATTCTATTTTCCAATGTAAAATCTTTGTAAATTCACCAGTTTCTGGATCTGGGTCAAGGAAAGGCCAAGTTTACGATCGATGATCATCTTGGTCTAAACCTCTTAGATAAAGGCCTCGTGACATTATATTTGGAACACCCCTCTCAGACACATATTTTAATTGCTTCGATGATAAGGTAGCTTTTGTTTGTATTTAGCGTAATAGGGTCATCCGTGTTAATAAAAATAATGAACAGTACTACATATAAATAAATAAATATATAAATAAATAATATGGTCCATCACAGACGCTTTTCCAAAAGCGCAATTAGTATTTTTCTTTTCAGTAAAACTAAACATTTAGATGTAAAGTATTATGAATCAAAATAAAAATAAAATAAATTAAATAAAATAAAATGAAATAAAAATTAGATGAAATAAATGCATATAAGAAGAATAAAAACAATGAATTCTGGGTTAATATAAATATTGTGTTTTATTTAATATCCTTAGTGTGCATAATAAAGTAAATGCATGTATAATTTGATGATTTCTTTTTCTCAGCTTTCTGCACAAAACATCTGTTGTTGGCTCCCTGCAAACATTTTGTGGAGATATAAGAAAATTATTAATTTGTTTGTTTAAAGAACTGACCTGTCTAGGGTCATGACTAAGACGTTAATGTAATGTAATCGCAGAAATAAGGTCATGGCGGTTTTGTTTTGATAGTATATTAAATCCTTTCATTTAACCGCCAGAAACGATCTCATTGTATTTGTAATATGTAGGACAATTTGTGAAAGGGGTCATATAATACATGTGAATAATCACATTTGTCGGTTGGTTTGTTGGTTGCTTCCCAATGGGCACATAACGTTTATACAACGTCGCCTAAACGTCGATGCAACGTCATATGACGTAGCATCGACGTTGAGGCGACGTTATATAAGCGTCATGTGCCCACTGGGTCGGTTCGTTGGTATCGCAGCAGTAACCCAGAGTTGTCTTCTCCCAGACCTTCTTTGGGACACACACATACGCACACACGCACGCACACGCGCCCGTTGGTTTAACCGCAAATACTATCACTTGCTTCTGACACCTTATTTGTATGTCAAAAGAAATAGAATAATTTTAACTCGTTCCAAAACAGGAACCGTTACTTCTTTCCCTTTTTATGTTTCCTGCTATAGGTAAACTCGTAAACGCACGGTACGTAACACACACACACACACACACACACACACACACACACACACACACACACACACACACACACACACACACACACACACAAAATGACAAGAAACAAACCCTACCAATTTCATTTGGAAAAAAACAGACAGCAAAGGGCCAGATCAGCCCTTGCATCCGCGGAGACTGATCAGGGTTTTAGCAGCCCGCCGTTATTCATATACATGCATTTAACCAGACCATTTTCTCATACTGATGATCACATAATCTCGCATCTTTAAGTTTTTCCCTAATTTTAGAGACTGTAGACCATTTCTAATTAACGGTAGGGTCAGGTAGTCAAAAAACAAACAAATGAATAAAAAAATAAATAAATAAATAAATAAATAAATAAATAAATAAATAAACTAGCACAGGCACGCACGCACGCACTCGCACAACTAAATTCGGAAGCAGGGCAATATAAGAAAGGTAGCTCTAAATAAATTTAAGAAAAAAGTCATTTTACATTTGAATGTTTGAAACGTTTGTCTTAAGATGTTGACAACAGAAAAAGAAATCATGTACTAAAAAAAAGTGGAAGAATTCGACAGTAAGATGGTCGACCCGGCTTTCAACAGTATCCGGGCATTGACTATAACTCAACTTAAAGACGTAGGAGTTGAAAAGGCTGATATTGACATGTGGAAACACATTTTAAAGAGTGGAACTGTTTTCTAAATCTTATTCTCACCCCTGCGTGCGTTTATGTGGTGGTTTCTGAACTATTAATTTGATATGCTTATGACAACAGAACTTTCCAGAATTTTTCTTCCCTGTTCATGTAAAGAGATTGAAAATACTTACACGACTGTAGTGATGACAGTCCACGGTCCCGACTATACTGGTGTTTTTAGAATGTATTTTTTACATTCTGAACACTGGACAATATTTTATGAAGTTGCAACGAAGTACAGAATTTTTGCACAATTCTGCGATGCCACTGACAAAAAAGAGGGAGAATACAAAGATACAAATTGTAAATGGTGACTTCAGTCACCTGTCTAACTAACAAAAATTACTTATGGTTATTTATCTGAAACTATATTTCACTGATTGGCTTATTTCATACATGAGAAAAAACGCAATTTTATGTCAAAGATTATATCTGAGTCTCTGAGATCATTTTGAATTATGTAATTCATTATTTAAACATATGTTTATTGTCATTACTGTTTTAAGTACTGTTAAACCATGTTTAATGTGATTGGTGGAAAGGTCAAATTAAAGGGCCCAGATTGGAGGATTAAAGTATTCTGTTCTATTCTATTCTATTACAATAGAACAGAATACTTATTGATTACAATTGATTACTTATCAAGTAGGATAAGTGCTCATGATTTACTAATAGAGCGAGGTCGCTACTTTAGACCACGCATTCCTCGTGAGAGTAGAACTTGTACAACTTGCGATACAATAGAAAACGAGGAACATTTTATGCTTCATTGCTCAAAAAATTCTGCTATAAGAAATGATTTATTTCAGAAAATGAAAATTGAATACCCTGGTTTGATTCCCAATACTGATGCATCATTGAAAACTTTGGTGCGTTTAATGAACCCAGCAACTGTAGAGGAGACAAAATATATTTGTGATTTTATAACAGCATCTTTAAACTTAAGATAATTTGAAATGCTCATTATCTCATACCATTTTATCACATTAATTTTCATTGCATTGTTACAGTATTGTGTATAGTAAACATGTTTTGGAGGACACCGTCTGTTATGTCGGTTATCTAAATAAATCTTGTATCTTGTATCTTGTATCTTGTACTTATCTATTACAATTTGAGGCACGGTAATCGTGCGGCTAGCTCTACGAAGGGAGATAAGAATTAATAACAGCTGAAAATGAAAAATGTTTCGCGTCGTCTGCAATGATATTTTGTTTTTGAAAATTACAGTTTGCTCAAATTTCTTTAAGGCTAGAACCTTTGCAGATTTGGCAAAATCGGCAAAAACACCAGCTTCTTATTGGCGTAAAATTTACAACGAAAGAAAAAAGCACGTTCAAGGTTTGAAGCCAACGATCAATTTGCATTCCCCACCTACATTTGTTTGCATTATGCAACTAAATAACTGACACGAATACCACATTCAGTCATTTTTTTCACTTGTAGCTTGTCTTACGTTTCAGACCAACTAGATAATGACAGAGCAGTCATCTATCGATAAAATTAGATCATCCTGGGGATCACCTGCAGTTTAGACACTTGATGGAATGTAAATTTATGTTCATATGAAATGTCAGTTGATCTTCATCTAGGGCTTCAGTAAATACAGCAGAACACTCATGAATGTATTTCTCAAACTATATTGCACCATCTGAGCTATAATTGACAATCATAAACCTGTCTCATGACCTTCCGGTAGAGGGCTTGGCAATCAGGTGAGCATTCAGGCCCGAACTTGCAAAAATAATTTTATATATATTTTATAATTTTATATATATATATATGATGCATTTTGCTGTAATTGGAACAATTATTGCCTGATAGTGACTGAAAATGTTTATAAACTTCTAGACAGTTTTAGAAAACGTCTCTGGGTTCTCGGGGACGCATAAATCAGGATCCGGCCTCTTAAAAATTCCTGAGTCTGTATGATGCTTGTTTTTTTTTCCCTGGGACTACTACTAACTATATATGATTGGATTATTTGCCTGAAGTGTATTCGTACCATCAGTAGTATCTTTCAAAGAACAGTAAATACTCCGCCACATTTTTCACACTTACAACAGTACCATTATTCATTTGCCAAGCAAGTCGTAGTTAAACAAGTGTTGACAGTTCACACTTCAGACTTAGTCAACTGGCCAAGCAGTTAAAGCATGCAACATACATCCCCTCCCACCATTGTTTATTGCCTCTACCGACGGACCAAGTCATCGAAAATGCACTATCACAATCTTCCATCTCTTGAGGCTGAAAGATCTGTTGTTGTTGTTGTTTTGTTGCTGTTAATTGAACTTTTTTTTCCATTGCAAAATTTTGGTACGCCAGATTTTCATCAGATATCAGAGACGCACGCTAAGCATTTTCTGTTGAAAGATGACAAGTGGCCACAAGCAAAATAGTACCTTATCTCTTTGCAAGATATCAGTCCGCGCATCAAAATGTTTATTCCTGCTGGCCACTACAGGGATACAGGCTAAACATTTTTGTTTAGGGGCCCAGACTACCCCAAATGAAACTTTAACGTTGAGTTAATAGGCATTTTCTCCCAAAACTTAAGGGCCCAGCCCAAAATTTAGGGGCCTTGGGCCACTGGGCCCCTGTTAGTCCTTCTCCCTGCACTATAAATAGTTAAGTCCAACCCAGTCTATCCCGCAAACCCTGTGTGGAGTCTCATGAGACTGCTTAAATGGTACACAATTATGGACTATTCGTGTTTCTAGTAAAAGTTCAATTTTCCATTGCGGCCTACATTGAAGAATGCGTGTGCTCATAATGGTAGCACATGCTCGTAAGGGTAATGTCATAGGACAGCATGGCGAGAACCTGTTCTATGAGAAAAACGGAACTATTACCGTGTTGAATTGTAGAGCATTTTCTTGTTAGAAATGCATATGAAGAAGACACATATTAAAAATAGAACTAAATTACCAAGACTTTTTCTGCGAATCAAAGCAGTAGGTCGAAATTTCACCAACAAACTTTTTGTGGGGGTGAGGTGGGTACTGAATTTAATTGAAAAGCAATGAAAGAGGGGTGCAGTTGGGAGGATTAGTTCATAATACTTGAGAATTGACCTCGAATTTTTTGCTAAAGAAACCATAATGTAGTAATATCTGCTTTACATGTACTTGCAGTAAATGATTGAAGAGTTCAAGAATTGCTACCACTGAAATAAAAAATGGAACACTGACTACATTATTTTATTAAATATCAAAAGTGTGGTGGTCTTTACCATGCAAATAAAATAGGATTGTCAAGTCTCCCTGATCTGTAAAGAGATCTCTACTTTCATGGCATCACCCTAATTTTTTAGACCAGCTCCATTGAATTAACAACATCAGGATGTGTGATAATGACTAGATACCAGTTGGTTACATGCATTACTCAGAATAAAACGTAAAGCAGCGACCGAAATGAAATTAGAAAAAAATCACACAAAAATGTGTGAAAATAAGGAAAATCATTCTCCATCAAGCATTTATAAAAAAGGAGTTACTTGGGCCAAGCTCACTATTAAAGGAGAGTCATGAAAAAAATGGTACTCATATTTTTGGAAGTGGGACCCCTACTTTTTGGCTGGGACTCCGCCTTTTTATAAAAGGGGAGTCCAGGACTCCTGTTTTTTAAATCCTATTGAGAACCCTGTGTCTTTTCCATCATCGTCTAAAATAATACAAGATTACACTATTTTTGTAATGAAAGTAGGCGGTCCATGCAGAAACAATGAAACATGCACAAAAATAACAAATGCAACTACAACTTACCCATCTCGGTGGATCAGGTAAACATCTGCCTTCACCAGGGTTCTCACTAGGATTTTAAAAGTAGGAGTCCGGGACTCCTTTTTTATAAAAAGTAGGAGTCCCAGCTAAAAAGTAGGAGTCCCACTCCCCCAAAAATAGGAGTCCCATTTTTTTTTTTTTTTTTCATGACTCTCCTTTAATAATGAGCATGTCCCCGCTTACTGCATTCTATAAACACCTGATGGAGAATCAGTTTCCTTATTTTCACATACTTTTTTGTGGGTTTTTTACCAGCTGATTTTGGTCTCTGCTTTGCTTTTTTGTTTTCCGAGCAATGTGTGTAACCAACTGGTAGTAATTATCACATATCCTGACGTTGTTAATTCAACAGAGTTGGCCCAGAAATTAGATGATATCATGTCTCTCTCATGGGAAAATAGAGACATCTTTGCAGATCAGGAAGACATGACTGCAGACATGACAACCCTAACCTATTTTACTTGCATGGTAAAGATCGTTGCACTTAAATTCTATACTCCACCCCAACTCAAAAAAAGTTCGGTCCGTTGCTGTCTGTATTAAGTGGTCTTGAGTGTTATGGATATTAAGTGAAACATATTTTAATCAAAACTAATTAAAGCTCCGCTATATGCTATCGCAAACTGATATATGCAATATATCCGCACATTCTGATCATGGATACCTCTGTTGAGCTTCCCGCAAAACATCATTTCAATGTTTACATTTGCACCGTGCTGCAATCAATACACGCTACGAAAAAATGTCCGGGACTTCTTCACTAGCTGAAATTTCGATCTACTGCTTTGATTTGCCGAAAAACTCTTGATAATTTAGTTCTTTTTTAAATATGTCTGATTCATATACATTTCTGACAAGAAAATGCTCTACTCTGCAACATGGTAATAGTTCGTTTTTCCCCCAAAACGGTTTCCCACCACGCTGTCAAATGACGTTTCTCTTACGAGCACGCGCTACCGTTACATACATACACATGCTTTCTTCGTGCGGGAGCAATGGAAAATGTAACAAACTATAACAGTCCTGAATCGTATACCGTCGACCGGGGTTCATCTGAGCAGTCCCATAAGACTCTTCACAGGGTTTACGGGATAGATTCTATGGAACTTGGGAAACTATATTTTTTTAGTGACAAGCAGGAATATAAACCATTTAGATGGGCAGCCTGATATCTCGCAAAGGGATAAAGTGCACTTGTCTGAGACACTTGTCGTCTTTTAACAGAAAAGAGTAAGCGGGCGTTTTTGATGTTAGTTACGAAAATTCGACGTCCGAAAATTTTTTAATTGGAAAAAAAAAATATGATCTACTAAAAAAAAACAAAACAAACAAACAAAAAAAAACAACAAAAAAAACGCCAGCCTCAAAGGATGAGATCATGATATCTGCCCGTGCATTTTCGATGAATCGACCGGGGGTGCAGGCAATACACACTGAAGGAAGGGGTCGCATACCTGTGTCAGTCGCATGCTTTAATTGCATGCTTTAATTAGTCGATCGCTGAAGTGTGAACTGCCAACACCTGTTTAACTACCGCTTGCTTAGCAAATAACGGTACTGTCGCAGGTGTGAAAAACACGCGGCGGATTTCTACTGTTCTTTTAAGATGCTACCGACGGTACGAATAACACATGGCGGACTTCAGTCAAATAATCCAACCATAATAGGTAGTAGACCCACTGGAAAAAAACATGCGTCCAGCGGACTCGGCTTTGGGAATTTTTAGGAGTCCAGACGCTGGTTTATGCGTCCCGGGACGCAGGATTCTGCGTCCCCGAGAACCCTGCTTCACAATGCAGGCAGTGCTATTCCCAGATATTATATAATACAGGCCAGAAATCATGCTCAAAACAACCTACTCCCCAAAAACACAATTTGCAAACTTTTAGCATGATTAAATGCAAAACCATTTGTGATAAGTACCTATGCATAAAAACTTTTATTCTTGTCATTGGTTTAAAAAAAAAAAAAAAAATCAAATACTTTCATTTTTCTGTAAAATGGCTGCAAAACCTTCAAAACCCGATTGCTTAGGTAGTTTGGCTGCCAGTTTTCAACAAGTTCGGCTCCTTCAAAATTTCTGAAATTTTCACTATTTTGTTATTGAACTCCAATAATGTAAAATCAGTGAAGAAAAGCAAAAAAATAACTTTTACTAAAAGATGTCCAAAAATCCAAGTTACTTTAGAAATTGTGTAGTTCAGCCTTATTTTTGGCAGTAAAATTAATTTTACAGTAAACAGCCCTCGAGGCGGCAATATACATCTACCGGTGACAGGTTCTGTTTCATGAACTAAGCTGTCTCTATCAGTATAGTTTCCAATATCCTCTTTTGGGTATTAAGTGGAATCAGTTCGACTATATTATCCCAAATGTAACTTTTGTACCCAGGGCTACTTAACTGAATATAGTCAACTTAAATAAATGAAAAAAAAAACAAAAAACAACAACACCAAAAAAACATTAGAAAGTGATACACTACATAACAGCTAACAAAAAGAGCCGGTCTCGATGGCTCAGTTGGATGCGCCGTCTGACTGGAGACCAGGAGGTGGCGGGTTCAACCCCCGCCAATGTCGGCAACATTCTTTCGTTGAGATTTATCATGAAATATTTTCTACGGCCATTCTCTTCCTTCCGCTGATTCAAGAAGGGCAATTGTCAGTTTCTGGCAAAATAATGTGCACAATACTGGTTAACTGCTTAGAGGACTAAACCTGCACAATAAACGTGTGGTTAGGTAAACTGACCGCGCTCAGCATGACCCCATTTGGTTGACAGGGCCTAAAACCTCAACACAAACAAACAAACTAACAAAAAGTACCACAATGAAAGTACCATCTTGGAACAGTCAGTAATGGATTACTAGGGGGTTAAAGTTGCTTTACAGGATCGAAATCCTGGCCCTCAGCTTCCATAACTGAAAAAACATTTATGTGTTCAGTCCATGTGGATGTCTTCTAACTCATCCATGAATCATTACAGGCAACTAATAAATCACAGATAAAGCCTATGATTAAGCAAATTTTGCTTCTGATTAATTTTGTTTGACGGTAAATGTCCTAAAATTTCATACACCAAAGTTTCTGACAAAATGGCATATGCAAACAGTGCAGAGTTCACCCAGATCAGACTATCAGACTGCTCCTGAAGGAGCAGTCTGATCAGGGTCTACACTGTATGCCATCCCACTAAGTATTTTAAGGAAGACCTACATAAAAAAGCAAAATTTAGGCCAAAAGAGTATGGAATAAAGTGTTTGAAATTTTAGGGCATTTACCCTAAATGTAAAAAATATTGGTTTCTTTTACAGAACTACCATTGCGAGAGCCGAATATAAACTTGAACTCCGTTTATGCTAATAATGAGATTTGCCTTGAACATATTGAAGTCTATGGTTTTGATTATGACTACACACTAGCAACATACAAGCAAGAACTTCATCATGTATTGTATGATCTTGGCAGAGATGCCCTGGTTACAAAATATAAGGTAAGGTGGTCTTCTAAGCTGCAGATAAGGTGATAATTGCAATTGTGGTGATTCTTTGCAAATGTTATCCACTCCCCACCCCAGTTTTTTTTTTACCCTTGTCCTGCTGAATAAATTAAGATGTCACACCCACTTCTAATTTTCAGCCAATCAGATTACTTGATCCAGATTGTTGATACAAATTCAAATACTGAATGACAAACAGTGCAGATCCAGATCAGTTGGCCTTCAGAAGCCAACTGATCTGGATCTACACTGTTTGCAAAGGCAGGACATATCCCTGTTCAGCAGGACAAGGGTTAAATAAAAATTGGAGATATTGTGACCCTCTCTGTCTAGTGATCTATATGCCAGCCTTGTCTTTTTTCTTTCTGTACTATGTTCTTCTCCAGCACTATTGCTAAATGCCTTTTCTATATTTTAAGCTCATGCAACATGGCATCCATTTTTGGACCTAGCCCATCGATGGAGCTAAGCCAACGGTTGAAAGGTCAAAATTTGGCTATTTCATTTTGTCTGTTATACTACATTTCCTCCTACGTATCCTGTTAAACAGAATTCAACAGAAAAATGCTTTTATCTTGTTGAACGTGAAATGCTAGGTTTGCACAACACAATTCTGATTTCTTGCCTCCAACCTGAGAACTTGAGGTGGCTGGGAGAGGGTTGAAGGTCATGAAACAGTGATTCAAAACAAAAATCCTTGAAAAACATTTATGGTTGTTTTTCTGTATAACCTATACATTTTGGTTTGAATATAACACAGTTGTTTAGCTAAGCTAATACAGTTTTTGTTCTAAGCAGTAATGTTATAAAGAGGTTGTGGTATGCTAATTAGAAGCGCCTCATGGATGAGCTTCTAATAAGTACCCACAATATACATATATGTTCAAGCTATGGTTAAGCTATATATTTCAACAAGTATAACAGTATTTGTTGATGCAACATTGATTTTCCGACAGACATTAGATTTTGTTTGGTGTCCAGCAGTTTTCAAATTGTTAACCCTTAAAGCGCCAAGAAAAACTGCATCTGAAAATGTCGCCTGTTTATGTTGTCTGCTAAATATTCTTGCAGACTTTTCCAACCTATTTTTGCATACAGGCAAACAGTGTGGACCCTGATCTGGGTCCACACTGTTTGCAGAAATGACTTTTAAAGTAACCAGCAGAAGACAAAGCAGATGACAATAGTTGTGACTAGTGCTTAAAGGGTTAAGACTCTGATGAAATGAAACTGAAGTGATATATTCTATTATTTTTTATACCAAAATAATATTTCTTGTGGGTAGTTATTAGATTTCACTCAGATGAATTCAGTAAGTGCCCACAAGATATGATTTGGTGCAAAATTGATAGAAATTTGCCATAGTAGAGTTTTCTCTCACTTGCATTTTGGCAGTTTTTACTGCCAGAACTTTGTTTTGGACCCTCAAAAGTCAAGGGCAAGGGTCCTGAGTGATGCATATGGGAACAATACAAAGTTAAAAACTATCAATCTAAAGGGCAAGAATTATCAATATTTGGGCAATAGATAACCCTTAAGGCACTGATTTAATTTTTTTAGAGAAAATAAGACTTGTGAATTGTCTGCTAGGCAGACAATTCACATGAAATATCAAGCCTTTTTTTCTCTGAAAAATCAAAAAAAGAGATTCAAAGTGTCATCTGCTGAAGTTGTGATTAGTGCTTTAAGAGATGACCTTTTCAAAACAACAAATCCCTAAATCTTATTAAAGGACCTCTAACTCCACATAAGGGGGTTTCTGGTACCCTCATTTTAAAACCCTGAGGGAAAACCCTGCATAGTATTTAATCATAGCCCCAGATTTTATAGGCATGTTCATCAGCCGAAAAGTACTGACATACATGTATATTGTGGGTGCTCATTAGAAGTGCCTCCCTGAGGTATTTCTTATGCGTACCACAATATCTGTTTAATGGAGAAATAAAAAAACATATTATATGGATACCCCTCTGGAGCTATGATATTGACCCTAATTATTTGGACAGATAGGCCACAGCCAGCAGTGTAGACCCAGATCAGAAAGCTGAATGCTGTGTCTGATAAGGGGGTTCACTGTTTACTAAGCATCTAGTAATTTTTAGATGCAACAAAAGATAGTAAAATGAAGTTGATCGAATTTTAGGACAAGTATAGTTACAAGAAGGTATCTTTATTTTAAGGATAAATATGATTTGTTCTAAATACTCATTAGCCGTTCCACCAAAATCATCTCAACCCTAATACTGCTGAACCAGGATATGTCCTGCCTTTGCAAACAGTGTAGATCCACATCAGTTGGCAACTGATCTGGATATGCGCTGTTTGTCATTCAGTAGTCAAACTTGTAGCAACAACCTGAATCAAGTAAGCTGATTGGCTGACAATTAGAAGTGGGTATGGCATCTTAATTTATTCAGCAGGACAAAGGTTAAGCAAAGAAACAAATTGAACCTCAGTCACCTGTAAATAGACACTGAGGTCACATTTCTTAGAATACATGTATGAGCTATCTTACAACAAACTCTTGTTAAGGGGATGGCTACACCTAAATGGAGACAAGTCTATCAAAATATCTCTCCCCCCCCCCCCCCCCCGTCCTACCCCCCACACCCCTTTCAAAGAGGGATCTTCTCTAAAAGGAAAGAACTTGCTTACCTTGGGAGCAAAGAAGCAGCTTGCTTTGCAGTATTAAGCAAATAAGGTCCATGAAAAGTTGTCTCCCTTGGCAGAAATGGCAAAAGAAATCTATCAGTCTGCTTAAGATTCCTAAGTGCAGGCTGAGCTGGACCATTATTGTTAAAAGTGTTTGCTCTTGTTGCTGAGTAGAGTTTCCTTTTCTTATAGCTATTAACTTATTTTCAGTATCCTGAAGGGATTCGTGAGATGAATTTCAACCCAGAATTTGCAATACGAGGATTGCATTATGATATTCAGAAGGTTAGTTGCCTTTATTTCTTAGATATTAGCATAGATCCATATACTGTAAAATAATATCCCCAGTATACAAAGTATATGAAATGGTATATAGTTTTGGTCATTCCGTTGATTCGTCCAATGTCTGTCTGTTTTTGCCTTTGTTAAAATTCCTGACAGTTTTCACTAAAGTTGTTGATATTTAGTTAGTATTACTACTGGATAGTTATGTATCAGCAGGGATACAGACTGGCCAAAGTTTTTCACAAGCCAGCTGGGCAGCGCAGGCTCCCAGTGTTAGAAATATGCAATTGCCGAATTGTCCGCAGGGTCAGCCTACTTGGAAAATTGACTTACCCTACATGTTTTTTTACCCCTGTCTGGCAGTTGCTTATTTTAAACTGCTCAAGGCAGCTCTAATTAGTACACACAACATACATTTCCATAATAAAGTAAGAAAATATTGCTAAAAAATCCATAAATATTTGTTTTCTTGAGCTGTTGGAAGAATTTTCTAGGGACTCAAAAACAAGTTAGAATCAGCCACAGTAAATGAGACATCGTGTTTGAGTCATTGACCCTTAAAGCGCCAATCACAACTATTGTCATCTGCTTTGTCTTCTGCAGGTTACTTTAAAAGTCATTTCTGCAAACAGTGCGATCCCAGATCAAACTGCTCCTTTAGGAGCAGTCTGCTTTGGGTCCACACTGTTTGCCTGTATGCAAAAATAGGTTTGAAAAGTTTGCAAGAATATTCAACAGACGATATAAACAGACAACATTTTCATATGCAGATTTTCTTGGCACTTAATTAAGGGTTAAAGATTTACTGTATAATAAAAAATCTAGAATCGAGAAACCTTTGAGCTGAGTCTTGGAGTATAGCATAGGGGTTGCTAAGTCTTATCAGGTTTATTAAAAAGATGATCCTAGGATGACTTTCGACCTTTTTTGTAGCAAGATCAGATATGCTACGCTTTTCATTTGTAGGGGGAGAATATTAAAAACTGATTTTCTCAAAATGTATTATTTAAGACTGAAAATGTTTACCACAAAATTTGATTTCAGTGCTGAAATCCAAAATTTGATTGAATAATTTTACCTCCTCTGCGTTAGTTTCAATGTTGATTTTAAAAAAAATCCATGTTGAAATATCCTTTACTCCCTCTTATCTGGAGCTGTGTACTCCTGGGCCCATTTGTTCATTTGATTATTAAATATGGCATATATGCTAATATTTTTGCTGAAAAAATGTGAGTAGCTCATGCATGAATATCAAAACATAGTCAGTCAAATGGTTGTGCTCCAATTTTAGGACAAGTATGGTAAGAAAAAAATGGTGCCACAAAATGCCCTTAGGCCAAATAAAAAAATATGTGTGTTTAGGGTAACATGTTAGAAAAAAAATAGGTAGGGTAGGTAGGAACTCTTTTTCTTTTAACATATTTTTTTTATGTAGAATTACTCCATAACTGCCAGATATATTTGGACTTAGCGCTATAATTCACATAAAATTTTACCAAGTCTGTTTGACTGTCCTTTGACGTATCTAAAAGTACTGACAGAATGACAAACAGTGTAGGCCCTGGTTAATCTCTTATATAGGAGCAGTTTGATCTGGGTCTACACTTTTTACTCATACCTACTTGTCCAAATATTTAGCATAAATATTTTGTCCCAGTAACACCCTTTTTTTTATGAGAAAGCATGAAAAAAATTGCTAGATTTCACCAGGAAAATTAGGTAGGGTAAGGTTACCCTAAACACAATTTCTTTATACCCCGGCATACGAAGTATATACATGTATATAGTTTTTGTCTTTTCTGTGTGTCTGTCAGTCAGTCTGTTAACATTTATTTTGTATCAAAGATATCTCAGGAACTACTTTACCTAGAAACTTGAAATTTTGTACACATCACAAGTATGACTAGTTGTATTGTGGGAAAGAAAATAAGGGCCATGGGGTCAGGTCCCTTAGAGTTATTTCCCTTTGTTGTTCTTGCTATTAAAGTTTGTATTTTTTTTAATAATTTCTATACCGGTTTTCAGATTTTAATGAAATTTATTTTACACATACACCTTTATGCACTACACATGCGATATGAAAACAGGGACTTCAGGGCCAGGTTTATTAGAGTTACATCCCTTTTTTATATTTCATTATTTTGATATGAATTTATTTTGTGTCAATTTTGTGTCAAAGATATCTCAGGAACTACTTTACCTAGAAACTTGAAATTTTGTACACATGACAAGTATGACTAGTTGTATTGTGGGAAAGAAAATAAGGGACATGGGGCAGGGTCCCTTAGAGTTATTTCCCTTTGTTGTTCTTGCTATTAAATTTTGTATTTTTGTTCTGGCTATACTGATGGCCATGGACTGGGGTATTAGTGAGCATATTCTCACTTCATGGTGTAGTTTTATTTGGCCTTATTAGGTTTTCTTATATAGGATGTGAAAAGAGATTACATGTTAAGATGTTTGTGTTGGTATTGCAGGGACTTCTGATGAAAATTGATTCTTTCCATAATATCCAGCTCGGTACAGTTTACAGGTGAGAAATTGAACTGTCTAGTGTAGGTTTACCCATGTTTCTGGTGCAGATCCATAGCACAGTTTGTATTTGTGCCTGACTGCTGATCCAGGGGTGGTTGCAAAGTTGAATTCCAGCTCGACCACATAACTTTTATGGAGAATGAACATAAAATAATTTCCATGATCATTCTCCCTTTCTGCTGATTCAAGAAGGGCCATTGTCACTTACTTATGAAAGTATGTGCACAAAGTACTGGTAAACCACTTAGAAGACTAAACCTTTCCAGGAAAAAGTGTAGTAGATTAAATGACAGGCTCAACATAGCCTTCACAGTGTTGACTGTGCAGTAAAACTAAATCAAGCAAAAACTGCCCTTCTCAAGATGATGTGTTGCGAGTAAGATTCACAACTCACACTTCTCTGTTTTTGAGTTATGTATCCAGGCCATAACTCCTGAACCATATGAGAAACTCTCATAAAACTTCTTACAGTTAAACTTCAATGGCTGATTTACCATGGCTGTTTCGAACTGGTTTTTGAGTCCCTACAAAATTCTGCTGGCTCAAGAAAACAATTAAGGAAATTTTCTTATTTTATCATGATATTGTATGTTGTGTGCACTCATTAGAATTGCCTCATTGAGGCAGTTCTAATGAATACACACAACATACCATTATTGTCTAGAAGTTCAAAAATCCTTCCCTTAATAAATTGCTTCCTGACCTGGCTTCATGAGAACTACCTATATCTAGAACAAATGTTCATGGTCCCAAAGATGTTTGCGCCATTGAAGTTCGACTGTAGATTATATCTCATGAAGACGATGTCACACAAAAATCACAATGCATTTTCACATTTTGAGCATGTCTTTTCATATGCATATTAAGAGCTGCTTTTATGCTAGTAAATCTTTTCAAGCAATCAGATTAATATAGACTGCATATTAGTGAACTGGTAAAAAAAAAAAAAAAATAAATAAAAATAAAAAAAGACTAAAAACAAAACTATAAATAAGAATACATGTAATATCTAAATTTTTGGAGAAAAAAAAATGTAGGCATACTGAATATTATATACAGGTAAAGCATTGTATAAATGGTGCTCTAGATGTTTAAATATTTTGTAGTTTTCATGTTCTTTAGAGAGGAACAGAGCAGTCAATGAGAAAGAGCAGATGAATAGCGCACTGAATGAATGAAGATGGATAAGTGAATAAGAATGAAAGCCAGATTAGCTGTAAGGGATACCTTGTTCCCTCAGGGTTTTTTTGTTTTTTTTGTAGGGATACATGTAATAAAGTTCATAAAGTTCAACACACACAAAAAACACCCTCAGAAAACATAGCTCCAGATAAAAAAAAAAAATAAATAAATAAATAATGCAACAAAAACCATGTGTGGGCAATAACTCTGAATGGTATGAGATACAATAATGAAACTATAGCTAGGTAGGGTAAATGTCCTAAAGTTTCGTACACCAAAGTTTCCAACAAAACGGCATATGCAAACAATGCAGACCCAGATGAGACTGCTCCTGCTACTGAAGGAGCAGTCTGATCAGGGTCTACACTGTTTGCCTTTCCACTAAGTATTTTAAGAAATAATTGTATATAAAGCAAAATTTAGGCAAAAAAGGTATGGAGTAAAGTGTTTGAAATTTTAGGACATTTACTGTATATCTCGTGATAGACAAGCCCCAGGTGAGTGCATTCCTTGTCCATGGACACTTTTTATAGTTTTAACAAAATTAATATTGGTTATCATATTATTTCTGTAGTGCATATACTATGATGGGTAAACATAATACTCAAATTTCGCTCAACTACGAGAGGTAAGTGTCTACTTGAGTTACCGAAAGTTGTAGACATAACACAAGTCACCACAAAACTCGACCCATGCTTGAAACAGATGTATTATAAGGTACTTGCTTTTGTGGGCCGTGTCAAGCGAAAAGGTGTCTTGGAACATGCGCAGAATTTGCAGATTCAGATCATCCTGTGCATGCTCAAAGTATAGTTTCGGGCCTTGGCTCTCCATTCAAACATTCTATAGTATCCAATGGTTCTGTTAGTAGGCAATGAAGGCCCTGATCAGACTGCGTGGATGTGCAGACTGGTCTGGGCTTTCTCTGTCCGCATATGCCCGAAGACACATTTTTGCAAGGTGCCATCCAAATATATGTACATGTATTATTATGTGCTTATATTAAAACCAGCCGGAATGGGTGGTAAACATGTCTCCGCTAAATATTGGAGGTTGAAGGCTATCTTATGTGCTTTTTAAGTTTTCATATCGTACATTAAATATAGAAGTTTGGGACGAGCTCTCAGTGCTGTCAGCAGATTGGTGTGAAAAGACAAATAAATCAAAATTTTTGTTTGTTTTCACAATCAGATCTGATATGCAGACTTCAGATCTACAGTAATAACCCAAAGTATTGGGACACACAGGCTAGAGCAAACCATGTAGACCCTGATCAGACACCACAGAATGTGGCATCTGATCAGAGTCTACACTTTTTACTACTTATCATGAGATAGAAAAAAACAGGCTTGCTCAAATTTTAGGACAGTGATGGTCAGAAGATAAGGTGTCCCAATATTTAGAGATAATATGTTAGTTTGTGAGCTTATGGATATATTTTCCTTTCAGAGGGACAAAACAGCTGGATGATGATGATGTATTGGCTTTGTATGATGGCACACATGTTCCCCTTGCAGATATGAATACATTTTATGGATCTGTAAGTTGTAGTTTTGTTCATTGGGTTATTCAGAGTGAACATTAACTTGCAAAATAGATTTTGTTTGCCTGGGCCCAGTTGTTCAAAGCGTCGTTAGCTTAACGAGCTTGTTAAGGGTCATTTCGTTATCTGTTTTAGCAGATTCAATATACAATATTCTGATATTTTTTGCTGAAAAAATGTGCACTGCAAAAGCTACTCACATTTTTTCAGCAAAAAATTTCAGCATATTTGTGTATCACTCGATGTAAATTTTAACGAATCGTTAACTAACGACATCGTTAGCTTTGAACAACTGGGCCCAGGATTTCATATGCTCTTTCCAAAATTTACAAGTGATTTTCTAACATACAAATTAGATGTACATACTGAATTTTACTAGGGATTTTGCCTATGAAACATGTGGGAGGCTTTCCAAAATTAAGAAGGGAGTTTCTCTCATACATGTAAATTTTGAGTTCTAATAACTCCTTTTTCCATCAGTGATTTGTTCAGCAAGCTCTGTTTAATGCTTAAAATACTGTGTAATAGGTTCAGCAAACATTTAGAAATATTTTTCCAAGAAAATAGACTGATATTTCATGCAAATTTTCCCCTAAATTTTGTTTTATTTTCATGCACTGTTTCACAAAATACTTGGTGGAATGGCAAACAATGTAGACCTGAATCAGACTCTCCTTCAGTAATATGTACTTAGTCTGCATTGTAAGCACATGTCATTTTATTAGAAAACTTGGTGCACAAAATTTTAGGACAGTTTTATGGAAATGTGCATCATCAAATTGAAAAATACAATATCATATACAATTGACAAGAATTAACTTGCTTCATTTTCTGTCTTAAAAATGTAGAGTTGAATGCGTTTTATTCATCCATTGAAATAGCAGAAAGTTATTTTTGTTATGGACTTTGATGGCCAATAGCCAAACCAACATCACCACTTCAGTCCGTGTAGATTTGCACCCCCATATCACCTTATTGTTTTCCGGTTTGTGGTTCCTGAAATGCACATGCAGTTCTCTATCTGGGCTGAAGCTTCCTTAAGGTCTCTACTACATGTCTTTGAACTGCGAAGGCTCTGGCAAGACTGTGCTTATGTGCAGGCTGACTTGAGTCTTGGCTAGTCACCTATGTGATAGGTGCCATTTTTGCATGTGCTTGCTCAAATAAGCTGTACTTTTTATATCTTTCAGGGTCCAATGTTTCAGCTTGTTGACATGTTTGCCCCACCGGAGTTGAATCTGATTATTAATGTTACAGATGTAAGTTATACATGTATAAAGTAAAAGAAAAATTTTGGCTTTCGTATGTAGGACACTCTGAGAATATCAGCCTTAATTCTAATGTATATATGTAGTGCCAGATAAGGTGCTTTTTACAGCCAAAATATGTTGAAATGTTTTTTATGTCTCCATGAAAACGTATGTTGTGTTACTCATTAGTAACACTTCAGTGAGGTGCTTCTAATGAGAACCATAACAAAACTTTTTGTGAAAAACATTTATCTGAATACTCTCCTATCTGTAATAACCCTGAGGATTTGGACAGAGAGGTCAGAGCAAACAGTGCAGACCCAGATCAGATGCTGCAGAATGCACACATCCAGCATTGTTTTGGTTACATATCTACAGGTTGTAAAATGGATTTTTCAAATTTAGGACTAGTATGGTAAGGTGTACCAACATTTTGGGTAAATATGGTATGATCATCAGTTTTTAAGCCAGTCATCAGTCTTTGCTACTCTCTGTTTAGATTATTTGAAGTTCAAATGATGTGCTGCAGCCTGTGAAGGCCACAATCTGGCTGTTCATATGCACATGCTGGACTGGCCCTGCACTGTTAACACATGACATGAGGCAGATTTCTTCATGATGCAGGTTATATTTACTTGGAGATAACTGTTATACTTATCTTCAGATGAGGCATTTAATGTGGTGATACACATATTTACTTGGAGATAACTATTATACTTATCTTCAGATGAGGCATTTAATGTGGTGATACACATATTTACTTGGAGATAACTATTATACTTATCTTCAGATGAGGCATTTAATGTGGTGATACACATATTTACTTGGAGATAACTATTATACTTATCTTCAGATGAGGCATTTAATGTGGTGATACACATATTTACTTGGAGATAACTATTATACTTATCTTCAGATGAGGCATTTAATGTGGTGATACACATATTTACTTGGAGATAACTATTATACTTATCTTCTGATGAGGCATTTAATGTGGTGATACACATTTACCTAAAATATTGGGCACATTATCCTTACCTTACTTTAATATCCTAATATTTGAATACTGCCTGCTGATGTGTCTAAAACCTACTGAATGAGTGGCAAAAAGCGAGACCTTGGTCAGACACCATATTCTTCAGTGTTTGAATTTGGTCTATACTGTTTGCTCAGGCTTGTCTATCCCAGTACTTGCAGTACAATTTAGGAATTTTGGATTTTTTATTGTTATTTTTACACCTAAAAATATATTGTGAGCACTTAGAATTGCCTTTTGTTGCCTTAAATAATGAAATTTGTTATGTTTTATATTTCAGTATTTTATCGCCAAGAATATACCCTATGACCCAGAATATGTGTTCTATGATGTTCGGGTATGTACACAACTATTAGTGTATTTGATCTTATCACTGGGCACCATATCCCCTTATAATACTTGTCCTAATATATGAGCATGTTCATTTTATCACCTTTCGATATGCCTAAAACCTGATGGCTGAGTGTCAAACAGTGTAGACACTGATGAGATGCCAAACTGTTTGCTCAGGTCTGACTGTCCTAATACTTAAGGTAAATATGGTGCATTCATTTTTTTAAGGTGAATGGATACACATAACCCTAGTCCTGCTGAATAAATTAAGATGCCACACCCACTTTTCATATTCAGCCAATCATTACTTGATCCAGGTTGTTGATACAAATTCACATTCTAAATAACAAACAGGGCAGATCCAGATCACTTGGCTTCTTCAGAAGACAACTGACCTGGATCTACAGGCCCTTATCAGACTGTGGGGGTTAGCTGGCTGTTCTAGATCTTTGTCTCTTTGTATAAACTGAAAGACCAGTGGCACAGCTCAAATGTATTTAATGCTCAGTGTGTCAAAGAGGTCCTTATACCATATGTGGACAGTGAAGGCTTAAATCAGCCTTCATATTTACACAGTCTGATTTGAGCCTTCTCTGTTTGTCAGCCTAGTTTACAGAATCTGTTGATGCTATATACAGGCAAAAAAGTCACATTACGAAAACATGCCTATTCAAATATACTGAGAATTTTACCACCTAAAAATGAAAATTTTCAGGTAAAAAATTCTGATATTTTTTATATTTTTACTCAAAACATAGATTATGGGTACTCATTAGAACCACCTTGATGAGGCAGTTCTAAGAAGTACCCACAACCTATGTTTTTGAGCAGAAACAATAAAAGTAATATATACCCCTGTAAAACTCAGTTTTACTATGTAAAAGTGGGGTTAAAGGGGGTGTGGGGGTGGGGGGGGGGTCAAAATTATATAGACATGTTTTTGTGATGATGTGTATTTGATAAAGGTCATTTCTCAGTACAGGTCAGTCCCGTTATTACGCGCTGGTCGGGATGCACAAATCCAAACCGCGATATAGGCGAGGCGCGTAGTAAGTTCGGAGCCGACTGATCAGACTTTATAAATGATGACATTTGTATGGGGCATACGTATATACATGTTTGGAGGGATTTATGAATGAAAACAATGATATTTCATGTGTTATTTATATGAATAAACGAATGAGTACTAACGTTGTATGTTTTGTCTTTTTTACACCCTCTGATGTACTTTTTCCCCAATATATACGCTAAAAACTTTATTTACGTTTCCATTTTGTGGCTCGATCCGCCATATTTGCCGGTGTTGTAATACAGACGGTGTTGAAGTGCGGTGTAAGTCACATAAAAAGTCCGGTATCAATACCGGTCCCCGCGAGCATAGTGAATTATTTTAGTCCAGTAAAAGAAATCTTATTAATCATCTATTTAATTTGCACTGAAACAGTTGAGCTGCAGCACAGCATTTCTTACAAGATTGCATCTGTGCCCAGGCAAGACTCAGATCAGCCTTCACATCCCGACAGTCTGAGCACACCTTAGGATGCTTTTGATCCTTGTCTACCCATTGAGTGCCTTACATATACCATGATAGAGTCTGGATGTGCAATCTGGTCATAGTCTTTGCTGGACACACATGCTATTTTGCAGGAAATGCTGTGCCCCAGCTCAGATATCTTCTGAATCATTATATTAAATGAGTACCGTATATAACCTAAATATTGGTACTTATTATTGGCTTACCATACTTGTCCTAAAATGGGTTTATTTTACCAGAGGACTTGTTAAGGAGGAATATTTGGTGATAATTATGGGATAATTTTTCTTTTTTCTCCATAAAAGCATATGTTGTGGGTACTCATTTGAAGTGCCTCAGTGAGTAGTTTTTATGGTGAATTGGTGAAAACTGTCCCAGAATTATCATCGAACACTCCCCATTAGCAGATCCTCTGTTTCACTACATGTTGTTCTGTCTAAAAACACTGCATGAGTCGCAAACATTGTGTTCTGTGCATCTGATCTCTGTCTACACTTCTTGCTTAGCCGGTCAATTGCATTACTTAGGGTAAAAGATGGTACTTATTTAACCCATGTCCTGCTGAATAAATTAAGATGTCGCACCCATTTCTAATTTCAGCCAATCAGATTACTTGATCCATATTGTTGATATAAATTCACATACTTAATGGCAAACAGTGCATATCCAGATCAGTTGGCTCTTCAGAAGCCAACTGATCTGGATCTGCACTGTTTGCAAAGGCAGGACACTTCAGGGTTCAGCAGGAAAAGGGTTAAGTATTGCAATACACACACGATTTTAGAGTGCATGTGGCTCTAGATCAACTAGATTACAAAATGTTTGTTTCGTTTTCAGAATGCTGTTCAAGCAGTCCATACATCCGGCCAGATACACCAAAAAATAATGGAAAATCTTGGTAATGTTTTTTTATATTCAATAAGGAAATCTGTTGAAGCTTGAATGATATTATTATCTGTAGGAGACAATAATTTATACCACTTTCCCACCGTTAGCTCCTTGAGTATGGTGCTTTTTCTTACCAGATTTACCCGGTATATTGGGACATGTAAACTCCTAATCATATGTGTCCTAAACTTTAAGCAAGTCCATTGTACTACCTGTTGACATCACAAAAACATGCCTATATAATTTTGACCCCCTTAAACCCCACTTTTATATAGTAAAATTGGAGTTTACAGGGGTATACATTATTTTTCTTATTTCTGCTTAAAAACATAGATTGTGGGTATGCATTGGAACAGCCTTGCTGAGGCGGTTCTAACAAATACCCACAGTCTATATTTTGAGCAGAAATATAAAGAATATCAGAGGTTTTTTTTTTTCTGAAAATTTTCATTTTTTGGTGGTAAAATTTTCAGTATATTTGAATAGGCATGTTTTCGTAATGATGTGTCTAAAACCTGTTGGATGAATGGTAAACAGTGTAGAGTCTGATCAGATGCTGCATTCTGCAGCATCTGATCTGGATCTGCACTGTTTGCTCAAGTATATTTGTCCCAGTCATTCTCTCCCTTCTGCTTATTCAAGAAGGGCAGTTGTCCATTTCTGGCGAAGAAATGTATACAAGTACTTGTTAACCTTTTAGAGGACTAAGCCTGCCCAGGAGCAGTGTGAGTAGGTTAGCTGTTTGCTCTCAACATTATCCTAATGGGTAGGCGGGGCAGTAAAACCTCAACTCAAAAAAAAAAAAAAAAAAGAAAAGAAAAACCCTGTCTGAGGGGTATGTTCATTCTGGCCTAATGGCTTGAGTGTACACAGTTCTCAGGCAGGGGACATACACAATTCTCAGGCAGGGGACATATGTCCCCTTTCAAGAATCCAAATAACTAATAGTATCTGCAGTCTGCTGTTCATCTGCAAGAAGATTGCCATAATTAACCTAATATTTTGAATACACTGAATTCTTACCATGTTAAAACCATTTTAACAAATCCATTTGACTATTTGTTGATTTGTATAAAAAGTGCAGTTTGATCTCTTCATTGTTTGCTGAGGCACTTTACAGAATATTTATGATAAATGATGTTCTGTTAGGATAAAAAGAGCCCCTTATTAGACCTTTGGAATGTATAGGTACATATGATCCTTTGTTGTTTGCATAAACCTCTAATGTTTTTGTGATAGGCCAGTTCCTAGCTAAAGGGGAAGAAACAAAGGAGTTGTTAAAAAGATTGGTGGCTGCAGGGAAGAAACTCTTCTTGATCTCAAACAGCGGATTTTCCTTTATGTAAGTTCTCTTTACCCTTTTAGGTATAGTTATTAGTAACTTTGGTTTTAACACTTAGCATGTTGGGTAAAAAATGCAGGAGATGAGGAGACAGTTTGCAGTAAATGTCAAAGTTTATTTTCTGGGAAAGATAAGAAAAAAATCAACAATTTGCCCATAGCATGCTAGGTGTTAAAATTTTTATATTTTTTTGATATTTTATTTTTTAGATTTTTATACCCGGCCACACGATAGTCTGTCCATTTATCTATCGTACATCCATATGTCTATTTTCATTTCGGAAGATAACAAGTAAACATCAGTGGAATTTTACCAAACTTGGTATTTGCATTGATATTGTGGGGATCTGGTTTGGGATTGCTAATGGGCAAATTTTGTCAATTTTTGACAGAGTTATTTGCCTGCCACATGATAGTGATGGGATATTACCATTCACTTTTTAGCTTGGCTGGACGAAGTCCAGGAACAGCTATTGTACTACCCCGGCGTAGGCGTAGGCGTCGGCGTCCACATTTACATTAAAGTTTTTTAAGAGCTTATATTTTCCAGACCATTTGATAGGTTTGGTTCATATTTGGTATGATGATAGATATAGTTCCAAAGTTTTATTCAGCAATACCCCAGCCCATTACCTCAAGGTCACGGTCACAGACTTAGAAATTATTAATGTTAAAAGCTTTTTAAGAGCTCATATTTTCCAAACTATACAATGGATTTTGTTCATATTTGGTATGATGATAGATACAGTTCCAAAGTTTTATTCAGCAATACCCTGCCCATGCCTGTGAACTCAATGTCAAGGTCACAGACTTAAATATCTTTTATTAAAGATTTTTAAGAGCTCAAATTTTCCAAACCATACGATGGATTTTGTTCATATTTGGTATGATGATAGATACAGGTCCAATGTTTTATTTAGCAATACCCCCTGCCCATGCCCATGGCCTCAAGGTCAAAGTTAAGAACTTAGAAATTTTATATTAAAGTGTTTTAAGAGCTCATATTTCCAAGCCGTATGATAGATTTGGTTCATATTTGGAATGATAATAGATACAGGTCCAAAGTTTTATTCATCATCACCCCCACCGATACCTATGACCTCAAGTTCAAAGTCACAGACTTAAAGACTTTATATTTAATCCCTGATAATGTCAAATTCATGACAACAAATGACCAAACCATAGCACAAGAAATCCTATCAAGAGCTAAAATGCCATAACATTTCCTCTTACCGTAATGATCCTAAATATTGGGACAGATAGGCCTAAGCAAACAGTGCAGACCCAGATCAGACTGGTCCTAAAGAGCCCCCTGACACTCCAGTAGCTTCCCAATTCCAGGCGAGCTATGCTGTCTGCTGACAGCTCTTTTGTGTTGTATACATTTTATTTTCAATTAAATTCTAATTACATTGTATTAGATATAATTTGTGTTATTGACTCTTGTGTTAAACTGTTAGCTTCATCAGCTCCAGAGAAGAGGGGGTATCCAGATGATATTTTCTTAATTTTACATTTTAGTAATTCTATAGTAGTAGTTCAGTACAAGGCATCCAAAAGTATGAATATATCTAAGGAATGTAATTCATGAGATCCATGTTGTATACTCTCATAGAAAAGAATCTGGGGCTTTGCTCCAAGTTGATATACCCTGTTGATGCAAATGACTTTCATAGACTGGTGTGTTGTTAAACCAGAACATATATATCATTCTCACTGGAGCCTTGCTGTTACATGTTCAATTACTGATCATTTACCAGATCTATCTTTACCCATTTTAGACTGAATAAACTCCCCCGCACTAATATTGGAAGAGTATCATTTCAATTTCAGTTATGTCAGACCATGTGATTTTGTAAGATACTACTAGAGAAAAATGGCTAAACTAGTTGCAAACAGTGGAGGTCCTGATCATTCTGGGTCTGCACTGTTTGCCAGTTATTCTTTTGGGTGTCTCCAGACTAAAATGGGTTAAGTAAATGCTTATGCAAACAGTGAAGATCCAGATAAAATTGTTCCTAAAGGAGCAGTTTAATCAGGGTCTACATTGTTTACCATTTAGCCACAGGTTTTAGACACATTACTAGCTAATCAAAAGAACTTGTTCAGATTTAGGATGAGTATGGTAAAGGATTAAGGGGAACTGATGCATTTTCAGGGGAGACATTGTTTTTTTCCTTCCTTCTGAAAAGGGATCTGTTCTAAAAGGGGTGCAAATTCTTTCCGTTTAGAATGGAATGCTTTTTATACTCCGCCACTCGATAGTGGCGGGGAAGTATAGTGTCACATTGGTTGTCCATGTGTCTGTCCATCTGTCTGGCGTACGTCCATGCATGCATCCATCCATCCATCCGTCGGTATTTTTGTTGCAGGATGATGACTTTAGAAAGTACAAGTATCAATTGATTTTCACCAAACTTGGTGTGTGCATTGATATTGTGGAGATCTGGTTTGTGATTGCTAATGGACAAATTTCGTCAATTTTTTGACAGAGTTATCTGCCCACGACATGTCCATATTTTCATTCCCAGATGCAAGCTTGAGTAAATGTCAATAGATTTTCACCAAACTTGATATATGCATTTATATTATGCAGATCTTGTTTGAGATTGCTAATGGGCAACTTTAGTTAATTTTTGACAGAGTTATCTGCCCCCGACACAATAATGGCAGGGTATTAACGTTTTACGCTTTCATTTGGATTGGGCTTTGCATGCAGTAAAACAAACAGTTAGTCACAAAAGTTGTCTTTTTTTTTTTTAAAAAATAGCAGAAAATCTACCAAATGTATGAAGTCCCCTTTAATAAGGGGTTGGATGCACTTGGTTGGCATTTGTGACTTCCTGCTTGCTTTCTTGTACATCAAGTCCCTTTTTAAAGGGGTCTACCCTAAAGGGAAAGAATTGCTCCCATAATTCTTCCCCTTTAGGGTACACCCCTTTCAGGAGGGAGCAAAATCAATTTTGACACTGAGAGTGTATCCAGTTCCTATAGGTATGGCTTTTTTTTATAAACCCATGTTACTAGAGCTGTTTTAGAAATATTTCTCCAAATTATTTTGTCCTTGTAGAGATGCGGGCATGAAGTATATGGTAGGAAATGACTGGAGAGACCTATTTGATGTAATTGTTGTTCGGGCTCGAAAACCGAAATTCTTCAATGAAGCTAGCAGGTAAAGTATTATTACAGTGAAACCATATGAGCGGCAACGTCAGGAAACATGCATTCGGACATGTACATCCAGCAAAGATTCGGATCAGCCTGGGCATTCGCGCAGTCTGATCAGAATCTTAACTGAGTGCATATTGGATGCACGTTTCTTCATGTGGACAAGGAAGACTGATTGGACTGTATGGGTGCACAGGCTGATTATGTCCCCACCTGCCAAAGGCAGGGCATATAGCGTTTCGCAGTTATGTCGGTAGATGGGTATGTCTGCACTTATGTATGTCACATTCGTAACCAGAGTCTAAGAAATGTTTAAGTTTATACATTCAAATTTACATTGATATTAATGTCTGTGTGTTTCTTTTGGTCATTACTTGGATACCTTTAATGCAAGGGAGTTGAAATTTGGTATGCTACTTACTTAGACCTAAATCTTCAACTATGTGCCCACCTGGGGTGGGGCTAGGGGTTAAAATTTATAACAGGTCAGATTGAAAATTTGGAAAACAGTTCTGGAAATTTATGCATCCAGGTGTTGTTGCTATATTGGCAAAGACCAAAGAGAGGGGGCATTTATGTACTTTGGACACATGTCTAGTTTGAATCTTCATTGGATACACATGCCAGGAGGTACATTTAACTCATGCTCATATACAGATATGCAGGATGATTTGGGCCATTGCTTTATACATGAAACTACATTGGTTTTACAGTGGATCCTCCTTTAATGGTCATCTCTCAACAACAGCCACCTTCCTATAAAAAAACACTTTTCTGATTTCTCAAAGTGTAGTTTTACTATGTCATTAACCCATTTTCGTCTGGAGACTCCTAAAAGGGTAATTGGCGAACAGTGCTGCTGCAGATCTGGATCAGATACCACATTCTACCGGATCAGATTATTCTGCGGCATCTGATCAGGATCTGCACTGTTTGTATTAACTATAGGAATTCTATAAAACACACTAACAAAAAAAAATAATCAGACACCCTGCAGTTGGAAATAGACCAGTCCGAAGAAATGTAGTAGAAGGGTCCACTTGACATAAACAGGTTAACATCTCCACAGCCAGTTTCATATTTTACTACTGGTGGCTGTTGTAGGGAGATTTTTCTGTGTTTAAAAAAGTATTATATCAATTTGGTGAATAACAATAGCCTTGGCAAGAATAAATGGACTGATATGGAGTACTGGAGTGTTTGTTCACTGATGTCAGCATCTTTTCTAGTCATATGTATTTTTTTTTTCAACAGGCCGTTCAGAATTTATGACCCAGGCAGTCATGAAGAGTCTTGGGAACGTGTAAAAAATCTAGTCAAGGGTAAAGTTTATTTACAGGTATGTCACATCTATTGCTATAAAATTTTGATCCTTTAGAGATCTTGTGGAGGCATTGATATTGGGGAGGAGTGGTGGACATCAGAATTTCATTACCATTCAATATCTTCAGAAGAAATGAATGGATTTTGATCAAGTTTTATATACACATTGATATTGACTAGATTTATGTTGGGATTGAAAATGGGTCAATTTCATAAGTAATCAACAAAGTTATGGCCTTGATTAACTTTAAAATTGAATTTTCGCTTCATATCTGAGAAGGGATTGATGGATTTTGATCAAATTTATGTACACATGATACTATTGACAGGACTTTTTAGGGGTGCTTAAGCAGGTGCATCTCTTTGTTACTGCAGTGCAGGGGTATCTTGAAATTCTAAGTGGTGCTTCTATTGTCGCACCTGCTTTAGCACGCAGGTGCGATATAGGTGTGCCGTTCATCCGTTTGTCCGTTCCTCCGTTCATCAACAATTGACTTGTGAGCACAACTCCTACAGATTTTGGCCAATCATTTTGAAACTTCACAGATGTTTTGGCCATGGCGTGTAGATGTGCATATTGTTTGCTCATAATTCTCAGATTTTTTTTTTCCAACTTTTTCCGCTTTGTTAACTTAGTCAGTTTTTACCTAAAACCCTTATAGTCAGTGGGTGTCTCGTGAGCGCAACTCCTCCTACAGTTTTTGGCCAATCATTTTGAAACTTCACAGATGTTTTGGCCATGGTGTGTAGATGTGCATATTGTTTGCTCATAATTCTCAGATTATTTTTTTCAACTTTTTCCGCTTTGTTAACTTAGTCAGTTTTTACCTAAAACCCTTATAGTCAGAGCAACTCCTCCTGCAGTTTTAGGTCAATAGTTTTGAAACTTCACAGATGATTAGGTCAGGTCTGAAGATTTGCATATTATTTGCACATAAATCTCAGATTTTTTTTCTTCAACTTTTTCCGCTTTGTTAGTCAGTTTTTACCTAAAACCCTTATAGTCAGTGGGTGTTTCGTGAGTGCAACTCCTCCTGCAGTTTTAGGCCAATAGTATTGAAACTTCACAGATGATTAGGTCATGGTCTAAAGATGTGCAGATTGTTTGCACATAAATCTCAGATTCATTTCAGCAGAGTTAGGGGCCCTTGATTTATGTCCAAACTTGGTTTCAGCTCTATATCTTGTGAAAGAATTGATGGATTAGGATCATATTTTGCATACATATTGTTGTTAACAATACCTAGCTTGGGATTGTCACATGACATTTTTCGTCAATTTTCAGCTGAGTTACTGGCCTTAATTAATGGGCAAAAATGATATCAGCTCAATATCAATATCTTGTGAAATAATGGACAGGTTTAGATCAAATTTTGCAAGCCAATATTCCAGATTTTCTACTTTGTCCATTTTTCTTACAAACTAACCCATCAATTTCTTGAATACTGCAAAATAGATTTTTTTCAATACAAATAGGAACTTGTATGACTTAATCCCCACAGGTGCCACATCGCTTTCCACGGATTTCTTGTTTATTTATTTATTTTTGTTTATTTATTATTATTATGTCCCCCCACCATTGGTGGGGGACATTGTTTTTAGTGCGGATCCCGTCGGCGGCGGCGGCTGCGGCGTAGCCTCTTGTCCGCACTCTATCTCCTTATTGAATGGACATATTTTAGCCAAACTTACACAAATATATCACTGGGAGGGGGAAAAATGCTGATTAGATTTTGGTGACCTTGACCCCATTTTCAAGGTCACAGGAGGGCTTAGATTGTTCGAAAATGGCTTGTCCCCACCATATGTCCTGAAGGAATGAATAGATTTTGATCAAACTTGCACATCTATATTGCTGGGACATGTAAAAGAAATGATTAGATTTTGGTGACCTTGACCCCATTTTCAAGGTCACAGGAGGGCTTAGATTGTTTGAAAATGGCTTGTCCGCACCCTATCTCTTGAAGGAATGAATAGATTTTGACCAAACTTGCACATCTACAATGCTGGGACATGTAAAAGAACTGATTAGATTTTGGTGACCTTGACCCCATTTTCAAGGTCACAGGAGGGCTTAGATTGTTGGAAAATGGCTTGTCCGCACCCTATCTCTTGTAGGAATGAATAGATTTTGACCAAACTTGCACATCTACAATGCTGGGACATGTAAAAGAACTGATTAGATTTTGGTGACCTTGACCCCATTTTCAAGGTCACAGGAGGGCTTAGATTTGTTGGAAAATGGCTTGTCCACACCCTATCTCTTGTAGGAATGAATAGATTTTGACCAAACTTGCACATTTACAATGCTGGGACATGTAAAAGAACTGATTAGATTTTGGTGACCTTGACCCCATTTTCAAGGTCAAGGGGAGGGCTTAGATTGTTGGAAAATTGCTTGTCTGCACCCTTTCTCCTAAAAGAATGAATGGATTTTGACCAAACTTCTACATCTTAATTGTTGAGACATGGAAAAGAACTGGTTAGATTTTGACGACCTTGACCTCATTTTCAAGGTCACACTAAGGCTTAGATTGGTGCAAAATGGCTTGTCTGCACCTTGTCTCCTGAAGGAATGAGTAGATTTTGACCAGACTTGCACAGCTATATTTTCAAGGTCACGGGAGGGCTTAGATTGTTGGAAAATTGCTTGTCTGCACCCTTTCTCCTAAAAGAATGAATGGATTTTGACCAAACTTCTACATCTTAATTGTTGAGACATGGAAAAGAATTGATTAGATTTTGGTGACCTTGACCCATTTTCAAGGTCACACTAGGGCATAGATTGTTGGAAAATGGCTTGTCTGCACTGTATCTCTTGAAGGAATGGATGGATTTTAACTAAACTTGCACAGCCAAATTGTTGTGGCATGGAAAATAACTAATTTTATTTTGGTGACCTTGACCCCATTTTCAAGGTCGCAGGAGGGCTCAGATTGTTGGATAATGGCTTGTCTGCACGCTATCTGCTGAATGAATGGATGGATTTTGACCAAACTTGCACAGCTATATTGTTGAGACAGAGACAAGAACTGATTAGATTTTGGTGACCTTGATCCCATTTTCAAGGTTACACAAGGGCTATAATTTTAGAAAATGGCTTCTCAGCACCCTATCTCATTGAGGAATGGATGAATTCTGACCAAACTTACATATAGGTACATTGTGACCTTGAGTTTATTATAGATACAATCTATTTTAACAATATGTCTGTTCAAACTGGTGGGGGGACATATGTTTTCTTCCGAAAACACTGTTCTAGTTATTATTTTTTTTTTTCAGAAAATGTGTGACATTTCTATGCAGATTGTCTCCTAAGGAGCATGAAATGTCAGACACTGTTTTCTGGGAAAATAAGAAAAAATGTCAGTTAATTGTTAGTGAATTTGTCTAGTGAGCGATAATAGTTGAATAGACGATGGACCCTTTTAGCTTGCAAAATGGAAAAGTGCATTGAAAATATCTAGGCGTTAATGGGTTTTTAGAAACTGAATTTTATTATACCTCAAGTAAACTGTGTTTATGAATAGGGTGTGCTGTTTTCACATTGTCCATCCATCTGTTTGTCCATCCGTCCGCATGCACATCCATTACTTGTTTGGTCCTTGTGGGAGTAGGGTGGGGAGTAGGGGGGACCTAGTAAGCACTGCTGATTGACACGTTGTATTATATCAGCAATCTCCACATCTGTGCATATCATATCAGGTTCTTTACATTGCTCAATGTAGGTTGTACTTATAAAATCTCTAAAGATTGCTCTTAGAAACAAAGACATAGCACTAGTTAAGGCACTTTTTTCAATCCAAAAGTATTGATATTTTTCTTATTTCTCCATAAAAACATATGTTGTGGTACTCATTAGAAGCACCTCACTGAGGTGCTTCTAATGAGTACCCACAACATATGTTTTCATAGAGAAATAAGAAAAATATTTACCAGATACCCTCCCTTATCTAGACCTATGATAGAACACATAAAATATCGAAAATTAGAGTCTTGGTTTCATTGAGACTTCATATGACAGTAGTGTACTTGTAGTTTGCAGGCTTCATATGCCCCCCTGGCACAGGCTGAAGTGGAATTCAATTTTCCAAGATACCAGCATGGAAAATTAAAACTGCGCCATGATGAAGTAGAAAATTGTTTATCAGAGGAGAATTTGATCATAATTCTGGGATAAGTTTCTCAAGATCTCCATAAAAAAAAACAAGTTATAGGTACTCTTTAGAAGCATGTCACCAAGGACCCATTGATCAGCACATACATATTTGATACGGAGAAAAAAGAAAATTACGGTAAATATCATAAAATTTCAAACACTTTGTTCCATACTTTTTTTGGCCTAAATCTCACTTTTTATGCAGTTGACCCTTAAAATACTAAATGCAGTCTGATCTGAACATTCTCTGTTTGTTGACATATACTTCAGTGTCCATTGATTCTGTAAGTGGGCAACAAAGGCCCTGATCAGCCACTGCAATTGCACAGGCTGATCAGGGCCTGTGTTGTCAGCAAAATGCACTGAGGCATTTTACGTGCTTTGGGTATCATATGTTGTAACACTGATTAGAAGGTGTGGAGAAATGTCAAATACACCACAACCTCTTTATACTATTGTTGGGGTCCAAAGCATAAACCGTGCTAGTTATACAACTGTGTTATATCCAAACAAAAATGTATAGATTATATAGAAAAATGACCATAAATGGTCATTTTTCTATATAATCTATACATTTTTGGGATCCATCTTTGAACCATGTTATATCCAAACAAAAATGTATAGATTATATAGAAAAATGACCATTTATGGTCATTTTTCTATATAATCTATACATTTTGGGATCCATCTTTGAACCGTGTTGTACCCAAAACAGTGTTATAACAATCCGTGTTATAAAGAGGTTAATGTGTATTTACCTGATAGGCCACTTTATCTAGAGCTGAGATATGGTATTATGGTATTATCTTTATGTTTCAGGGTAACTATTCAAGTTTTCGCCAGATGACTGGTTGGTATGGGTCGAAAGTATTATACCTTGGTGATCATGTCTACACTGACTTAGCCGTGAGTAACCCTTTTTTAGGCCATATTATTTGTGTCATTTAGACATATCAGCACAGCTCCAGATAAAGTGTTGTTTTTTTGTTTGCTTTTTTGTTTTGTTTTGTTTTTTAATAAAAAAAATGTTGATATTTTCTTATTTCTCATGGAAAACATACATTGTGAGTACTCATTATAAGCACCCTAGTGAGGCACTTCTATTGATTACACACAACATTACGTATTTGATCTAATTACTGCACCATGTGCTTAGGTTTTTCAAAATTACTGGAAAACGTTGTGGCAAAATATATCCACCTATGCTTAGGGTAAACTAAAGAAAAAGATCGGCAAAGGACTTATGTAATGATGCTTATGTGATGTTTTTTATGTGTTTTTTTCTTCTGATTTTCTTTATAAAAGTACATGTTATGGGTACTCATTTGAATTGACAAGTCAGTGCAATTCAGATGGGTACCCATAATATTTCCCTTTATAAAGATGTTTTTATATTTTAGGCAAGAGAAACTTAATTATTAGATGCCCATCCTCGCCCGCCCCTATCAGAAAACCCCTGCCCCATCGTTTTTTATTTGGCAGAAAAAAAAAAGTGCATTGTCAAAAATTGTCCATCTGTACATTTTCACTGTCTGCTGGTATCGCAATGTGATACCTGAAAGTAGTTACCTTGCGGTATTTAGTAAGACTGCTTAAAGCTCTTCAACTGAAGTCCTTTCATTTCTGTTTTTGTGAAAAGAATCAGTTGCGGGGTATTTTTTTCTTTTTTTAGTGTGTTTTTTCAACCAGTTTTTGTCAAGCAACGAGTCATGTTCCTTGTAAAACTAGTCTGCAGAGGAACTGAAGTCCTGAAAGACTGGTACAGAGCGAAAATAGCGACCAAAACATGAACTTTTGCTGACTTGTTTGACCACTTCAGTAGCGGTGCAGTGGATAAGACGGCTCCACTAAAAGATGTGGACAAATAGATTTTCATCATCATCATCATAATCGGATTTTTGATTAACGTGCCGGAACAGGGGCAACATCCACATCAGTGGGCCCCCTTCCAGATGGCTGGCTTACTGCACGCATGGCAGATCTCACACCAGATCTCCAGGTATGTCTATCATGAGGGTTGATAGACGAGAGCTTCCACTCTCTATAATCCCTCTCTGTCAGCTGCTTCCATGTCATTTTGGGCCTCCCAGGCCCACGCTTTCCATAAATCTGTATGTCAAAGGCTGTCTTGACTGCACCATTGGAACATTCCACATGTCCATTATACCATTGGAGTCTTCTCTCCTTCAGAATGAGGTCCAGATCTTTGAATGTAAATATTGGCCAGAAGAAAACAGAGCTGACTCAGTTATCACCTGATGTGTTGATTGGGGAAGCTGTTCCATGCCTGGGAAATTTTGTTGACCTTTCATTGCTTGAGAAAGAAAATGAAACTGAAATCCCTGACACTAACACATAATCAAATGCCCAAGCCTGTGCTTTTAAAATACTGATTTCTTCTGCAAACTTATCAAATAGTGATAGTGCTATGGTGATAATACAGTATAAAAATGTTCTAGTCAGGATATTAAATACATGTATTTCTGTTTACTATTTTTTCCTTACAAAATAAACAGTCAACAGGTATTGTTTTTCAGTTTATTTAAGCTTCCATATACCTATTGTACACAAAATACTGGATATATGTTCAAGGATCGTGCTCTCCGTAGTCATTCCTCAAGGGTAATCTGAAAATAAAAAAATAAAATCCACCCACCCGCCCCTCTTTTTTCCAGAATTTTGATGAACATCTAATAATTAAATAATTAAGTTTCTATGGCCTTATGGGTACTCATTTGAATTGCATCAGCATGTTGATACATTTCAAATGGGTACCCATAACATATGCCTTTATAAAGAAGTAGACAAAAAGTACACTGGCTGTAATCTGAAGATTACAGAATTGGTTGACTGTGTGCTTATAGGAGCATGTGCGGCAGTTAGGTTGAATATGGTATCTCGGAGAAATGAGAAAAAAATAATTTTGAGGATACTATTCTTATCTGGAGTGCTACGTCAATAACATTTGGAAAAATACTTCTTCTCTTAAGTAATACTCTTGATGAGAAAAAGTAGCCTATGACAAGTTTGTACAAAGAAGACACAGCTTGGCTCTTTCTTTTCTGTCAGCAGTAGAATGTAGTTATGTCCCTTTTTGTATATAAACTTCTTCCTTTTTAGCATGAGCTCTGATTTCATATGCACGCATGCACATATGATGTTTCACAAGTGTGATGTCTCAGAATGGGTATTTGCCTAAAATAAGCTTCAGAATTAGACTGTATGTATCTTCTATCTTACAGGATCCGTCTTTAAAGCATGGTTGGAGAACAGGTGCTATTATTCCTGAATTAGAGGTTAGTATTCTTATACATTATGAAAATGCGCCTATTCAAATATATTGAGAATTTTTCCAACAAAAAATGAAAACTTTCAGATGAAAAATAGTAGTTTTCATATTTCTGCACAAAAACATAGATTGTGGGTAGTTGTTAGAACTGCCTCGGTGAGACAGTTCTAACAAGTACCCACAATGAGAAATAAGAAAATTAATGTATACCCCTGTAAACCCCAGTTTTATAGTATTAAAGTGGCGTTTAAGGGGGGGGTCAAAACTATATGGGCGTGTTTTCGTGAAGACTACTGTTAAGTTACCATATTTACATGCGTCTTTAGTATTCAGACACCTTAAATAACTAAAATTGAAAACTGAGCCAGCACACGACTAAACCTACAATAAGGCCTGTGTGACCAGTAAAATTCTCAGATCAGCCTGTACATCCATCCAGTATGGCAAGGGTTCTTGTTCATCCCTCTTTGGATAGCCTGGAGGCTGTAGAAGACACATGTGATCAGTGAAGACAGACTAGACTGGGCAGATGTGCAGCCTGATCTGAGTCTATGCTAGTTGCACAAGTCTTTTTTTAGGTTTTGTCGTGTGCTGACTCAAATCCTTTTTTCTACTACCAGCTGAGTGTGTAAAAATGCTTGATGATTGGCAAAAACTATAGACCCATATAGATGTGGTATTTTGTGGTGTGTATAAACTGTTTCCAAGCAGTTGAATAACATTACTGTTTATGTATGGCATCATCAGCATTTGGCTTATGATAAGTTATTCTTCATATTTTACAAACAGTTTTTTATGTGCAATGCAAATAAAGGTTTTGTTCTCCATAAATCATGCTCACAACAAAGATCCTGGTGAGCTTATACATAAGGTTTTTAGAGAAATAAGAAAAATATTAATACTTGGATGAAAAAAGTGCCTTATTTAGAAATGTAAATAAAGACCATGAATGTGCAGGCAGATCTGGATATTTGTTACCTGAACATGGAATAAGAACCATTCCCTTGTTCTGCACGGCATTTATTTTACAAAATGATAAGAGTTGAATTGATGGATACTGGCTGGTATGTGTCATCACCCTTTGTGTATGGAGTTACGTTGATTTCATTGCAGATGTGTTCATTTGTAAATGTGTTCATTTGTAAATTATCCAACTGATACATTGCAGGCTGAAGTTGAAATGATTTATTCTGTGGAATACAATTCTGCAGTTCGATGGTTGGGAGTGTTACAACATTTACTGGAGGAGATTCAGGTATGTCTCTATTGATATCAGTTTCATTGAGAGAGTGAGTTTTAAGCAAAATTTTGATGAAATGCGATTCCTGATAGAAGAGCCTTTATCCGCATTCCATATTGATAAACTGTCAACTTTTAACTCTTTCAACTCTGCAAATGGAAAACAAGGGCTGTTTACACAGTATAGATCTAGATATGACAGCTTGTAACAAATGGTCTCCTGAGGATGTACGCTGCTGGCCATATTGTTTTTGATTTTTGTCTGAACATCCCTTTTTGAGGCAATCATTCAGATTCAGTGATCGAGTGAGAGGGCTGAAGGGGTTTATTTGAATATTAATTTGAAATTTTAAAAGGCTTAACAAGTGTCCCATAAATCCACATTATTTAATTTGAATATTTACTTGGAGTATTTAACCTAAATTTTTTTTGTGATTAGAAGGTTGCAGGTTCAGCCCCAACCAGGTTGGCACCATTCTTTTGTGGAGATTGATCATCAGTTATTTTCTATGGTCATTCTCTCCCTTCTGCTAATTCAAGAAGGGCAGTTGTCAGTTTCTGGCAAAAGCTAAGCCTGTCCAGATAATGTGTGGTTAGATAAACTGACCGCGCTAGACATGACCCTATTAGGTTGACTGGGCCGTAAAACCTCAACACAAACAAACTTAAATTTGATCATATGTCATTTTGGCATATACTGTGATCCAGTTTGCTTTCTAGAGCACGAAACTTATGGGACCTTATCATACTTCCAGATAAGAGGTTTATCTAGAAAATGATTCCTCTTATTTTTTCATGAAAACAAGTTCCAGGTACTCATTAGAGGTGCCTTGTATCTTATTTGGAGCTGTTTTTACATGGAACAGCAAAGGTGCAAAAGTTTTTGTTATGAATATTTAGAAGTCTGTGTGGCTTAGAAACTAGTATTATGAAAGTTGTTGAAAATGAATTGCCACAATCTGCTGGGTCATCAACAAGATGCTGAAGTTTCTCATTGCAAAAGAAAGTTGGTTTGTTATCATTTCAATGTAAAGTTAAACATTAATGAAACCTGTGCGGCTTTTGTAGTTTTGTACAGCTTCTTTGTTTTTATCAGAACTCTTTCCTAATTTAAAATTACCGTAAAATCTCTATTAGACGCCCAGGCTCTAATAAACGCCCACCCCCCGATTTGGATGTTAAAAATGGCGATTTTTTTGGACAATTCTCGAAAAATAACAGCCTCTATTAAATGCCCACTGGAAAAAAAAAGACCTTACCTTATGCTGAAAGTTTCCAAATTTGTTGCTTGATCGCCGAACGCAAAAATCTTTTTCTCTTGTGGTCCAAATTAAATCGTAAATACAGGGAATTTCCAGTCCTCCTTCTTGAACAAAAGTCCCTTCTGCAGCGGAGTAATTTTGGAAGTGATATGAACAATACTGCCCTCTTTGTGCAACTGTGTCAAAGACTGACATAAACCTTCCGGAATATGTCCGACAGTATTATCGCCTTTCTTTACAATGATCGCACTGTCACTATGCTGATTATCAGGCTCAAAGAAACAATCCAAGTTTGTCCCACAAGAATAAGTAATCCGGTAAACATGGTGACCTTTAATAACACATTTGACCGACACGATCTTGCTGACCGCCATCGTGTGTTTGACGCGTGTCTTCCTAACATCAAAGGCGGCACCGCAGCATTTTCCCGCGGAAAGTTTTAGAGCCAGCGTCCATAAACACATGGTCGATTAGGGTTGATCAGTAAACAATGAGCTACAACTACACAGAAAATTAAATTTGATTACACTACACTGCATAATAAGTTGAAAAAATATTAGTCAACCATTGGAAGTATTCAGCCAATATACGGTATGCCTAGCGGGACATTGGCAAACAGTGTAGACCCAGATCAGACGCCGCATCGACCACCGCGGCATCTGATCATGGTCTACACCGTTTGCTTAAAGTTCACACGTTTCTGTTAATTTTACCATAAACAAAACAAACCTATTACTGCAAAAGGAGTGCTCAAAACTTATTAGGCGGAACAAGGACGTAAATAATACAATTTTATACGTCTTTGGGCGGAAGATTCCATTGTCATATAAAGGGTTAAATCTTCAATAAATTCAGCTGATTTAATGTCAGTTATGTATAGAACATAGGAAGAAATATATGAGAGAGTACACACGTTTGACAGCCCCTCGCAATTTCATAATACGTAATCGCAGCTGGCAGCATATTTGCAGAACTGCAAAGAGGCCCAATGCGGGAGATCGTGTATTATAAATTCATCATGTTAGCTTATACTTCCTAATGAAGCCTCAGTGGCCAAACTATACTTGTTAATGAAGCTAAATGACAGACAAACAGGAGAGCCTTGCCTCCAATGTTGATTCATAGGAACTTTTTTGTGACATTGGATTCAAAGAATCGGAAATTAAACAAGTCAAACAAAATAAAGGTTTTATGTATTTTGCCATTTTACGCGAAACGAGAAAAGTGTTAATGATACTCGCAAAGTAAAGAGAGATGTGGTACTACTACTATTCTATTCTAAGGCACGACTATTGTATCACCAGTCATTTTCTGAGAAAACAAGATGGCGGCCATTAGAAAGAAACTGATCGTTTTGGACCTTCATATGTGATTTGCAGGTTTCTATAGCCTTTAATAAATGCCCATCCCCCTCTTCATGAAAGATAATGATTCTAATAAACGCCCGGGCGTCTGTTAGAGATGTTACGGTAAATGGGATTTTTTAGCAGTGTAAAATTAATAAGCTGCACCAAGAGGATAAGAAGCATGTGCCACTTTGCTTTCTTCGGCAGTGAAGTTTTGTCTTGTTTGCCATTTACCTATGAAAACAAAGGAACCTATAGAATACCCACCTATAGAATACCCAAAATATTTGAACAACATAATTTCTTACCTTACTTACATAAAGTTATGACCATTTGACTTCTTAATATTGTTGAAAAAGTATTGACTGAATGGCAAACAGTGTAGGCCCATAGCAGACTGCTCTTAGGAGCAGTCTGGTCTGGGTCAACACTGTGCTCAGCCCCAAATTTCAGAATGTTTAGGATGCACAACCAAGTTCAGTCAGAAATGAACATATAGCCATAAAGGTCCATCCCACCATTAAATCAGTTTGATCCAGCTTTGTAGCTTTGAAGATTTTTTTCAGCAAAAATACCTGCAAATTAGATATCATACTTAACTAGAACAATTAACATTTTGACCTCGAACGAACTCGTTAAGCTAACGATGCTTTGAATAATTGGGCCGAGACTGTGTAGTATACATGTACTGTATTGATATTTATGTTGGCACTGACATAAAATTCACTTTTTTCTTCCTGTCATTTCACAGAATTATTGGATATTGTAGAATATACATGTATCAGTATACTGAATAAGCCGTTATTAGATTTTGTGGCTTAACCAGATAGTTGGGACTATTTGTATAACCTTGATTTGTGATGAGGTCTTAAAACATGCACTGTTATAGAGAAAACAAAACCACCTGTATGCTTGTTGTAGCATTAGAAAACAATGCCTGGACATATGCTGTCTTTTCAGAGCCTTTGTTGTGTGCATATGTGTTGATATTGTGGGCCTTAACTGGTCACTTAGAATGGGCTGCTTGGCCGAGCAGTTAGTACTTCCTACTGCAGATCCTGGGGTCCCAGGTTTGAAGGGCTCCTTTCCCATGTTGGTGACTCATTTTCTGTCCCTACAACCCCCCCCCGCCCCCCCCCCCCCCCCCCGAAAAAAAAAAAAAAAAAAAAGAAAAAAACAACACAAATGACCTGGGCCCAATTGTTCAAAACTAACGATGTCATTAGTTAATGTATCATTAAAACTTTGATCGTTAAATATGGCATATATGCTAATATTTTTGCTGAAAAAAATGTGAGTAGCTTTTGCATTTGCAAAAGCTACTCACATTTTTTCAGCAAAAATACCTGCCAATTAGATATTGTGTTTACTAGAACAGTTAACATTTCGACCACTAACACGCTCATTAAGCTAAAGATGCTTTGAACAACTGGGCCCTGGACTGCTGAAAATTTGCATGTGGAATAATTTCATTTGGCTTGTCACCTATGTAGTGTATACATATAAAGTGGTAAAGTGTACTGTAGGTAAATTTTGCTGTACACACTTTTGTTTGCTTTCTATGTTTTAGGGCTTGGAGATCCATAACAAGGTTGTGTTTCTAGATGTGATCTGTTTTTCCTGTGTTTGTCTGCACATAGCTTTAATACCTTCCTACCAGTCAATATATTGCTTTAATAATGTATTCAGAGGACTTTAAAGTGGGCTACAGTCAATACTCTTTATACCCACACCCGATACAACGATAAAATTCGTTATAATGACAATTTGAATGTAACGAAACCTTCGCTGAAAAGGTGACAGTTAATGAGAAATTATGCAAGAATATTGTATTAAAACTTCAAGTAACATATGTTTTGGATATTTGTTAGAATTGCCTCACTGAGGATATCCAGAACATATGTTCTGTGAGGAAAAAAGAATAAAACAAGGTCTTTCTTACATATCATTCTGTCATCATTCTGTGCATTAAGGATTCTTTACAACAGCAAATTCATTTGAATGGCAACATCTTTGGAAACGTTGTAACGAGGGTTCACTGTATATCATTTCCAGTTTTCCATAAAAACCGTTTGAGCCACGAAGTGACAAAATGTACCTTCTGATATATGCGCCCAATGGATACTCAGATCAACCTGTGTATCCATGCAGTCTGATCAGAGTCTTTGTTGTCAGCATGGTGAAATGTTGCATCCTTGGCTATCCAAACTGCACACGGTGTAGATCCTGATCAGATTGCGCAAAACTGCAGGGCCCAGTTGTTCAAAGCTAACGACATTATTAGTTAACGATTCGTTAAAATTTACATCGAGTGATACGCAAATAAGCTGAAATTTTTTGCTGAAAAAATGTGAGTAGCTTTTGCAGTGCAAAAGCTACTCACTTTTTTTCAGCAAAAAATATCAGAATATTGTATATTGAATTCGCTAAAACAGTTAAGGAAATGGCCCTTATTGAGCTCGTTAAGCTAACGACGCTTTGAACAACTGGGCCCAGGTTAATATGAATCTTCTCTGGGTGCACATGTCCGAAGGTATGTTTTCTGAGATTGTGGCTTGTATTTTGTGTGTATTTGCTAGAAGGACCTTGTTGAGGTGTTTCTAATGGGTACCCACTACACACATTTTTATAGAGAAATAATGCATTTGCCTGAAGTATTGGGACAGACAGGTGTGAGCAAACAGTGTAGACGCAGATCAGATGCCACAGAAAATGGCATCTGATTAGGATATAATGTTTGCCACTGGACTAACAGGTTTTAGCCACATCAACGTCCATTAGTAAAAATCTTTTTCAGAATTTGGGATGTATGGTAAGATGTTAAGGTGTCCCAGTATTTAGGGTATATACAGTATTAGGAAAGATTATCCCTGAATTATCATCAAATACTTTTCCTTGAAAAGTCTTCTGGATAACATGAGTTGTGGTATGAAAATACCAGTATTTTCTGATATGCTGGAATCTTATTAACATTGTGTCCTTGATTCTAATGCGATCACAAAGTGCACCCTTTTTGTTTAAAACATCTTTTAATTCTTTGCTAGACCCAGTTGTTCAAAGCATTGTTAGCTTAATGAGCTCGTTAGTGGTCAAAGTGTTAACTGTTCTAATAAGTACAATATATAATTCATAGGTATTTTTGTGGAAAAAATGTGAGTAGCTTTTGCAAACGCAAAAGCTACTTACATTTTTTCAGCAAAAATATTAGCATATATGCCATATTTAATGATCAAAGTTTTAATGATACATTAACTAACAACATCCTTAGTTTTGAACAGCTGGGCTCAGATCCGTAGATTGTTATGTATAACAGCATGATAGAGTGTCTGTATAGAGTAAATCTTCAATGAATGGAACACTGTTGTCTCATTTACCTTGGCTGATTACAACTCGTTTTTGAGTCCCAAAGAAATTCCTCTGATAGCTCAAGAAAACAAATACTTATGGATATTTTAGGGGAAATTTTCTTATTTTATCATGAAAATGTATGTTGTGAGTACTCATTAGAAATGCCTCATTCAGGCAATTCTAATGAATACACTCACCATAACATTATTTTATAAAAGACAAGACATCCCTAAATTATTCCCATTTGTCTTCTGACCTGGTGCTATGATTAACTCAAATTATCCATGTATCCAGTGGCTCAAATTATCCATGTCCAGAACAAATTTCCATGGTCCCAAAGATGTTCGAGCCATTGAAGTTTGACTGCATTTTCTTCAGTGTACAGTTAAACCTCCATTAATGGTCACCAATCAACAACAACCACCTCACTATAACAATCAGCAACTTTTTTTCATTTTCCAAAGTATAGTTTAACTACAGTTGACTCTCCAAGTCCAACGGACCAACTTAAATACTTCGAGATGTCTGTACCTTAACATATATCAGATTTGCAGAATTGAGGGGAAAAAATGAAACAACCACATTTAACAATTGAATATGTAATTTGACTGCTGAAGTTAGAGATATATTGAAAATATTATGAAAAGAAGAGAAATTGCTCCTAAGGAGCAATTTCTCCTCTTTTTCACAATATTTTGTTACCTCTTGTTAGATTTATATGTTAAAACAGGGACCTTATTTTTACTTCGAGATAAGTGGTTATTAGAGATAAGTGAAGTCGAGATAACGAGAGTCGACTGTATATAATTGAGCTACAAATTGAGAATATGTACCTTTGAATATGTGTACAGGGAAGTCTTATATCAGCCTGCTTATGAACATTCTTGCCCAGTCTTCACCATCATACTAGGCTCTCCACAGAGCACACATTACAAGTTTTTCTCTTAGAAAAAAATGGCAAAAAATCATGCTTAGCTGGTAAATTAACCAGATGTTTTATAGCTACTATCCTCATTTCACCATACACTAATGAAACTGTTTACATCAGAAGGCATTACAAGATTTACCTAATGGACTATTTTTCTTTGATAACACTGGTTCCTTGCCCTGCAATGTATAATCTAAAAATCTTTATTTTTTAAAATAGGAAACTGTTTAAAACTTATAATTTGATAAACTTTTCATGCAGAGGTTGATTTTGGAATTGGTTTTGAGCTACTAAATTGTGTTTAATATTTAAGAGTTTTTTGTGTGGGTTTCTTGTCTGTTCAGAATGGCCTGTCTGTCCCAAAAAGATCTCTTATCAGTATTACTTAACTAATTGCATAATGGGACATCATTTTATGGTCTCAGTTATAAGAAACATATGGAAATGCTATACCCAATAACGTGACTGCTATAGTATTAGTGGGGAAGGTGGGGGTCAAATTCCCTAAGAGGACAACACAGCATGACAGCTAAGACTGATCAAACTGTAAAATGTGCTGGCTAATCTGAGGCTTCTCTTAACTCATGTCCGAAGGTATTTTTCTCTGGCTGAGGTTTAAAAAAGGTGGATAGATACACTTTCATTGGAGACAGTGCTGTCAAAATTATTTTTCCCTCCTTCTGAAAAGGGGTCTACTCTAAAAGGAAAGAATTTGCTCCCCTGGTAGCAAATTCTTTCCTTTTAGAGTAGACTCCTTTTCAGAAGGGACACACTGTGCAGGAAAGCAAATAGGATGTCACAAAAGTTGTTGCCTTTGTGATAAATGGCGTAAAATATATCAAGTTTATGTATCCAGGCCCCTTAAATTCTCAACAACAGCCACCTCTCTACTCAGCCGTGTTTATGCCTTCCCAAGGGTGACTGTTGTAGACAGATTGCATTGTAGTTGCCTTGTGTAGTAGTCTGTAAAAAGAATGTCAGAATAGTTTATTATTACTATATGAAAATATACATTCTGAGTATCTGTTAGCATCTTTGATTGAGGCAATTCTAATGTGCATACAACATATGTACCGTCTTCCCCAAGTATTGGAACAGACAGGCCTGAACAGACAGGTCACCTTTTCAAAATCACTGATAGAATGCCTAGCATGTACACTTTGATCAAACCACTGTTTGCTCAGGCCTATCCACCTTAATATTTAAAGTAAATACTATAATGCCAAGTCCTGTATGACATGCTAAGATCTGTTGTGTTTATTCTAGTAGTGGTGATGGTTTGCTACGTGTTTTTTTTATGGTGTTGGGTTAACTTATTTTAGTTTCGATAGGCCCAAAAAGGTAATTGGCAAACAGCGGAGACCAGGATCAGTTGCTGCATTCTGGGGCATCAGGGAAAAAGCTTCAAGCCAAATCAGGTGAAGTAGTCAGCCTGTCGAGCCTGTTGAGCGAAAACAACTTGGCCCTGAAAATTTCACTGATTGCTTTCACTGATGTCAGATACAAAAATAGTGAAAGCAAACTTACATTAATGGGAGTATTTAGTGTCTTACGACATGAAAGCCGTAACAAAGGAATGAAGCACAGCTGAAAAAATTTCCACGCCTACCGTGGGAATCGAACCCGGTCCTCCCGGTTAAAAATCCAATGCTCTAACCACTGAGCCAAAGAGTCGACTCCCTGACGCAGTTGTCAGAGATTGAATATATACTTAGAAGCTATGCATAATCTGCTAAGGCAGATAATCGAAGGAAGCAGTGCTCGGTCGTAACACTCCCCCTTTTCAAGGAAGTCCTCATTTATGATGACGTGAAGCCATTTTCGGCTAAGTAAAGTCCAATCCCGGACGAGCCCCCATCTTACGACATGAAAGCCGTAACAAAGGAATGAAGCATAGCTGAAAAAATATTCCGTCTTTCGTGGGAATCGAACCCGGTCCTCCCGGTTAAAAATCCAATGCTCTAACCACTGAGCCAAAGAGTCGACTCCCTGACGCAGTTGTCAGAGATTGTATATATACTTAGAAGCTATGAGTAATCTGCCAAGGCAGATAATAGAAGGTAGGAGTGCTAGGCCGTAACACTCCCTCTTTTCAAGGAAGTCATCATTTATGATGACGTGAAGCCATTTTCGGCGTATAAAGTCCAATTTCGGACGAGCCCCCATCTTACGACATGAAAGTCGTAACAAAGGAATGAGGCATAGCTGAAAAAATTTCCACGCCTACTGTGGGAATCGAACCCGGTCCTCCCGGTTAAAAATCCAATGCTCTAACCACTGAGCCAAAGAGTCGACTCCCTGACGCAGTTGTCAGAGATTGAATATGTACTTAGAAGCTATGCGTAATCTGCTAAGGCAGATAATCGAAGGAAGCAGTGCTTGGTCGTAACAAGTGATTTTTGTTTTTTTACCTGTGAATCTCGCTTTATAATTTTTCTCTGGGACTCACAAACTTTATATACTTGAGCCTCTGGACTCACAAAATATAGTAAAAGATTGCTCTAAAATATGTTTGGGACTCATGATTTCATGGAATTTCAACTATGTGAGTCCCTAGAACTCGATAGAACCAAACTATAAATAAGTCGCTGAATATTTCGACTGGTACAAGCATTAACCCTAGTCCTACTGAACCCGGATATGTCCTGCCTTTGCAAATAGTGTAACTCCAGATCAGTTGGCCTCTGGCTTTGAAGAAGCCAACTGATCTGGATCTTAACTGTTTGCCATTAAGTATGTGAATTTATGTCAACAATCTGGATCAAATAATCTGATTGGCTGAAAATTAGAAATGGGGTGGAATCTTAATTTATTCAGCATGACAAGATATATTATGGGTTCTCATTAACCCATTGTAGTCTGGAAACTCATAAAAGGGTAATTGGCAAATAGTGCAGACCCAGATCAGACGCTGCAGAATGCTGCATCTGATCAGGGTCTTGACTGTCTGCAAATATTTTAGTCACTTTTCTCTAGGAATATCTTAATCTCATTGTACCTAAAATTGAAATTGGATAAGTTTTCGTGGAGAATTAAGAACAACTAAGTTTGCCTGAATCATTCTCCTCATCACTTTGATGGGTATATACCATAATAACCCTAAGTATTGGGACAGATAGGACTTTGCATACAGTGTAGACCTGGATCAGATGCCGCTGACTGTGGCATCTGATCAGGGTCTACACGGTTTGCCGTACATACAGCAATGTTTTTGATATATCAACAGGTAGTAGAATGAACTATTTCAAATTTTGGGACAAGTATCATGCATAGGTCTAGATAAGAGAGGGCATCAGGCAGATAGTTTTCTTATTTCTCGACGAAAACATATGTTGTGGGTACTCATTAGAAGCACCTCGGCGAGGCGCTTCTATTGAGTACCCACAGCATATGTTTTCGTCGAGAAATAAGAAAAATATATCTACCTTTTTGGTTGAAAAAAGCGCCTGATCGAGAGCTATGCAGTATGGTAAGTAGATATGATGTCCCAGTACTTAGGGTATGTACGGTATAATCATTCATAGCTAATGGTAAGTAAAGTATCCAGATAAATATTATAGCCGTGGTTTTCAACACCTCCCAAGGGACCTGACGAATGTTAATGCATTCAAAAACCATGTTCGATCACTATTATTGCATAAAAACTGAAAACATTTGCTATATTCTGCGTTATTTTTTGCACTGTTTTGTTTCGCCTTTTCACAGATGTCTCGCAAACGTAATTTCCACGGACTGTGCTCATTCTAGGGCCGGGCAGTACACATCTTGTAACCTCAGCAAATCTGTGGCCCCGGTACGATCATATTGAAAGTTGTATAGCTGTGCGTTAACAGCGCGTGAATTGCCTTGTTAATTAATACACAGCTTTTTGCCAGTTAATGCACAGCTTTTAATAACGTGCAATACTGCTTTTTATGCAATAATTATAGTTATCTCTCAGCAGATTATATTTTGCACTGTTCATTAGAAGCACCCCATTGATGTGCTTCATGTTTTTATGAAAAAAGACAAAGAGGCTCAAATGGACCTGAACCTCTCACTTAATCATTGAGGTGGCTATAATAATTGATAGATTAGATAGAGGAATTTTCCAGACAAATATTTTTTCTTATCTCCGTGGAAACATACCTTGTGAGCACTTCTGTTTTATACCCACAAGGTATGCTTCCGTGGAAAAATTGAATGAGCGGCCAACGATATTTGGCAGTTATGATTATTTGATGATTATCTACCCAGCTGATACGTTTTATGAAGAGTGGCCATTTTGTTTGGTTGTCATGGCAACATTAAAATTTTTTAAAAGGAATTTTTTTATTAAATGACAACTCCAAAACCACTGTCAGCAGTATGACTATAATTTGTAACAAATGTTGCTTGCTTAAGGGCATTAGAAAATAACTAAAAGTTTGCCAATCTGCCTATCGGTTTGGTTATCTTGGTATCAGAATGCTTCCATAGATTTATAATGGGAAAAAGGTTAAATTGTATTTTCCCCATAACCAGTGAAGTGATGTGAACCATATTTGGCAGTTATGATCATTTAATGGTTGTCTACCCAGAATATGAGTTATGAGCAGTGATCAGTTAGTTTGGTTGGCATGGCAAAATTTTAAAGTAGGAAATTTGTAAACGAAACTTGACCAGCAGGAAAAGAAGATCCTGTTGCGCACCAGAAGAGAAAGAAGACCCTGTTGCACACCAGCAGGGAAAGAAGGCCCTGATGAGTGTATCTCTTGCCTGGCCTTGTAAAGAGGCATTGGACATGAAGCATAGGTGGGAGTGACAACATGCAATTGAAATACCTCTTCTCCCATCATTTCTTTACTTACTTATTGAAGATGAGAGCTTGGCAAGTCCCTGCATTCTGGGGAAGATAAATAGACTATAAAAAAAACGACCCTTAAGAGCAATGAATACACACACAAAGACAAATATAGCTGAAGTTACTAAAACTTGCAATATAAGATTCAAGTCGCAAAAGCTTAAAGTGACAATTAAAATTCTATTCTGTGAGGCCTATCTCCTCCTACCCTTGTGCTGTATACATGTAAAAAAATATGATATATTGTAAAATAACCTCTTCTGAAACCACTTTATAAGTGTTCACCAAATTTCATTTGATCCTGCTGTTGAAATGGGATTGAGAGTTTGTTCAAATGGTCACGCTCCATTGACTGTCATGCTCATATAGGTAAAAAATAATAATAAACACATTCTTCTTCTTCAAAACCAAGAACTGCTGAAATGATGATCCTTTCATCAGTTGAAATGCATATCTGCAGTGGCTGTTTCAGTCAGGTGAGCAAGTCGTGGCCTGTTTTCAATATCAGACTTTGAATGAATCTGAACAGTGCCATTCCTGAACTTGGATGTCATAGATTTGAGCTCCCTTAGCATGTCTTACTTAACCCTTAGCATGCTGGGTAACAATATCAGCAGACAACATTTTGAAATATTTTTCTTTTTCTCCTAGAAAGTAGGATTTGACCTGTCATGCAAATCGTCTTCATAGGAGACAATTTGCAGCATGAAATTTCAATTCTGTGTTTTTGGAAAAATAAGATAATATCATCAGTATGCCATCTTCTGACTTTGCTAATAGCATGCTTAGTGTTAATTGAAACAACATTAATTTTGTAATCTCTGAACAAATTTTGTCAAATATTACAAACAATTTACTGCATAATAAGTATCTGTATACTGAAATATTTTTAGCTTTAGTTTAAGTTATGTTTAGCTTCAGCCATTGCCCACAAAATTTTGAATCAGCCCTCATACAGACATACACCTGGCCTCCTCTGTCTTCGTTGTTCGCATATTAAAAAAGTGTAATTTCCATATTGGCCACATTCTTGTCTTTCTCTGGGAGCAAATTCTTTCACTTAAATCTTGTCTTGAGGAACCCGGATATGCCCTGCCATTGCAAACAGTGAAGAAGCCAACTGATCTGGATCTACACTGTTTGTCATTCAGTATGTGAATTTATATCAACAATCAACAACCTAGATTAAGAATCTGATTAGTCGACAATTAGAAGTGGCTGTGGCATCTTAATTTATTCAGCATGACAAGGGTTAAGATGAAAATTTCATTGACATTTTGAAATAATTTTCTTAGTTTTCCCATAAAATAGGGTTTGACATGCAAGAAGACAAATTGCATGAAATATTCTGGGAAAAATGAAACAAGTAAAACCCACCAATTTGTTATCTACTGAATCGGCCCAGATAATGCTTATACAAAGGCTAAACTTCATAAGCACTTTTAATATTCTGCCATCTATTCAGCTCTTGCATTTGTTTTACCAGGAGGCTAGTGGCCCAGGTGTTACAGGTCCAGCAGTTACAGCTTTGATAACAGAATTATTAGAAGAGAGGACTGTGCTGCGGTAAGTTTTTCGAAGATATTACCATATGTATTCTAAATTTATGGTAAGAACAAAACATAATTGCAGTCTACATGACATCATGTGAACTCACTCATAATTTCTGACCCCTTTGATTCATAATTGTAAAGTGATGGAGTGTTGGATGGTTGCTTGAAATCTGTATAAATGAAGAGATGGAGCCTTACTCTTGTAAAGCAGATTAGAGAGGTTCTAAAGTTGTAAGATTAAACTGTAACTGCTTATCTTAAACAAAAGCGGGCAACATTTAAAATTATTTCCTTATTTTTTGCAGAAAATAAGATCTGATACTGCATTCGACTTCTTTGTAGACAATTTGGGTGAAAAAATCAAGTTTATTTTTTGTAGAAGGACTTTTTTCCCTTGATGAATAACAACACTTCTCAACCACACCCACACTCAGAGTGCACCATTTAAGGAATCTTTTCAAGAGAGTGAGCTCCAAATCTGCATTCTGTTTAAAACTAATGCATACATGTACTGTCAAACCTCGATAGCTCGAACACCAATGACTCGTTTACCATGGCTAATTCAAACTCGTTTTTGAGACCCTACGAAATTCTTCTGACAGCATAAGAAAGCAAATATTTGGGGAAATTTTCTTATTTTATCATGAAATTGTATGTTGTGTGTACTCATTAGAATTGCCTCACTCAACATACAATTATTGTGTAGAAAATCGAAAAGACTTCCCTAAATTATCGCTGTTTGCTTCCTGACCTGGTGCCATGATTTACCCTCAGTGGCTCGAACTACCCATGTCTCGAACAAATTCCACGGTCCCAAAAATGTTCGAGCCATTGAAGTTCAACTGTACTTCAGGCAATGGTAGTATAAGTTAGTCTTCATTTCATTTTGCAGAGACAGATTAAAGTCATTATGTAACCCAAGATTTGGAAGTATGTTCCGCACCCACCAGAATCCGACTTACTTCAGCCGACGTATGGCGAGATTTGCTGATATATACATGTCAAGTCTAACCAACCTTCTGCAGTATTCTGTTGGACACACATTCTATCCCCGTAGAATGGCATTGCCACATGAACCATTCCCATTTGGTGATCCATCTCATGCCACATGCGTGATTCAAGAGGGTTTCTAAACATTGGAGAGTTGGTGCTTATATGCTTGTAGTATTTCCATTCCAGTATTTTAGTTATGCTCCCAAGTTTAAAGAAGATGGAGGGGCATATTGCTTTTCACTCATTCGTTTATCCATCCACCTGTCCCCTGATCGTTCTATCATGCTAATCTTGCCAGCGATATCTTGAAAAGTATTTGAACTAGATCCTTGAAATTTGATATGCTGATTGGGGAAAATGAGTAGATTATCTGAATAACCTATGAATGAATTCTTAAAGAAATTGTCAGAGTTAAGGCATATTGTAGGGATAAGCATATAGTTGGGGGCATAGTGTTTTACAAACGTATATTTTCAGTTTTATGTGGTAGAGATGGCCAGACAAGTTGTTTTCACTTAAGGAGAAGTATTTGATGATAATTCTGGGCTACTTTTCTCAATGTCTGCATAAAATCATATGTTGTTGGTATTCATTAGAAGCCCTTTGCTGAGGCGCTTCTTATGAATACATACAACATGTTTTTTTTATGAAGAAATAAGAAAAATATCTAAGAATTACAACCAAATACTTCTTCTTAACAGGTCCTCTGTAATCTTATTGTCTGCTAGATATGAATATCATCAGTCTATTTTAAATGATCATGGTGTGAAAAAAGTGTCTTAACCCTTAAAGCGCCAAGAAAAACTACATCTGAAAATGTCGTCTGTTTATGTCGTCTGCTGAATATTCTTGCAAACTTCTCAAAGCTATTTTTTGCATACAGGCAAACAGTGTGGACCCAGATAAGACTGCTCCTAAAGGAGCAGTCTGATCTGGGTCCACACTGTTTGCAGAAATGACTTTTAAAATCACAAGCAGAAGACAAAGCAGACGACAATTGTTGTGATTGGCGCTTTAAGGGTTAAGGGCTTAATTATGTGAACAGGAAAAGATACACATTACGAAAACAAGCCTATTCAAATATACTAATAATTTACCGTCAAAAAATGAAAATTTTCAGATAAAATCTCTGATATTTTTACATATTTTTGCTCAAAACATAGATAGTGGGTACTCATTAGAACCACCTCGGTCAGGTGTGTCTAATGAGTACCCACAATCTATGTTTTTGAGCAGAAATAAGAAATTAATGTATACCCCTGTAAACCCCAGTTTCACTATATAAAAGTGGGGTTTAAGGGGGTCAGTATTTAATAGGCATGGTTTTGTGATAAGATCAGCCAATGACACCATAAAATCTGATCTAGGACTTTGCTATATGACATTATATTCTGCAGTATTCTGTAAGGGGACATAAAGTCCTTGATCAGACTGCAGGGATGCACATGTTGGACCTTCGTTGTTCTCTATGCCCAAACGGCATTTTTCCCATAGCAAGACAGATGGTTTCTTATTTTTTCCCCTGAAATTAGTGTTAAAGAATGGTCAGAAGACTTGTTAAGGAGGAGTACTTGGAGATAATTCTAGGATAATTTTTGTATTTCTCCACAAACATACATTGTGGGTACTTGTTGGAATCCCCTCAGTGAGGCGATTCCAGTGAGTACCCACAACATATGTTTCTATGGTGAACTGGAGAAAATTATCCCAGAATTATCATCAAATACTCCTCCTTAACAAGTCCTCTGATGGATGCATGCACAACTTGAATGAAATGTCAAGCCATAATTTCAAAGGAGACACTTGAAATAAATGGAAAACCGTTTTGGGGAATAATAAAAAAATATATGAGCCAGCTCACAACAAAACCTACAATTAGATCTGTGTAACCAGCAACAGTTTGGGGAATCACGTGACCAAATGACTAAGTGCACATAGCTTGTTACTATTTTTAGCTCCGCATCAGGTAGGATTTTTAAGAATATCTCGATTTATACTTGATGGAATTTGTTCAAATAAAGCGCAGAGTAGGCAAAAAATCAAGCTCTTCCTGGTGGTGTAATCGCTATTCTGCAATCTGGTCTGATTCTCGAGAACATTCAGAGAATGTTTTTTGTCAGAATTCATGTACATTGTCCCAGTAGCCCAGATTGACAGCAAAAACATTCTTCGAATGTTCTATAGAATTAGACCAGATCACAGAATAGCGCTTACACCACCAGAAAGAACTTGATTTTCCGTGTTCTCTGCGCTTTATTTGAACAAATTCTATTTGGTAAGGATAGAGATATTCTAAAAAATCGTACTATATGTGGAGCTAAAAATAGTAACAAACTCCGTGTACCTAGTCATTTGGTCACATGGATTCCCCGCACTGAGCAGACTCAGATCAGCCTGCACATCTGGGCAGTCTTGGTTAGTAGTATCTTGGTTAGGGTTATGGCTTGCAGCTGTGTGCAAGTGTCTTCCCTGCCCATTCATGACATTACATGCTGTGTTGGGTCTTACCAGATATTTGGTAATTTGATACATCCAATACTATTTGCAATACTTAATAGAAGAAAAATAGTTTTAATTTTTATTTTGAACGACAAATTAAATGATAGATTTGGAATGATAAGGAAAAGGTAATTTATTTTCACCTTTTAATTGTGAATTTCAACCTGTTCAACTTTTGCTCATTATCTGGACCAGCATCAAAATTTGAGAAAAAAAGCAGACTTTTCTGTAAAATACGGTAATTGCTTGCAGGAGCTAGCAATAAGAAATGAATGTTCCATAAATTTTCACCTCTGCAAGCTTACTGGTAATTAGATAAGAAAAGTTAGTCAATAGAGTTAAGAGGTATTTCTCTCATACAGCGCAGGACCTGATGAAACTGTTATCAACTGTAGCATAGCATCTTGATTGAGACACAGGCAGTATTAGATTTGTTGCCATTTGAGCTGGGGCACAGCATTTCCTACAAGCACAAGCTTGCTTGTACACCCAGTGAAGACTCGGATCAGCTTGAGCATCCACAGTCTGATCAGTCTTCTCAGGGCACTCTGTGTGTCACCAAGGATCCACAGTGTCTTCAAGCAGACAGTGAAGACTGCACACACTGAGTTTTTCTGTGCACACATGCAGTTGTGTAGGAAATGCTGTGCCCTGGCTCATTTGTATTAATGTGTTGTGATAAGATTAAGCATAATTGCTAGATAAGATATATTTTTCAACTGAACTGTATTGATATTTTGCATACCTACACCAAAACATATGTTGTTGGTACTTATATGTTACCCATAATATATGTTTTTATAGAGAAATACGATTAGTAAATACCTAAAAACAGAACTTTTGATTGATTTAATCCATTTGGTACTTTATTTCATTGTTTTCCATTATTAAACTCATTCTAATGTAATTCAAGGATTCTTTGGAAAACATTGCAACAATGTACAAATTGTTGTGAAAAAGCTTTGCAGTATAACAAATTCATTATTTTGATTCTTGACAGGGAACATGGCTTGGGCAAATATCGCTCTCAGGCGGGGAATGTGTTAGCCTTTCGCAAATATTGTTCTCAGGTGGGGAATGTGATCCCATGTTCCCAGTCAAGAATCAAAATAACTAATATTATACACGTCTCTTGTTTTGATCTTTGAATTACAAGGGAGCTAATATACAGAACTGGATACACTTGTAGATTTTCTGCCATTTTATACAAGAAGAAAAACTTTTGTGACTTCTCATTTGCTGTCTGGCACACAAATCCCCTTCTGAAAAGGGACCTACTCTAAAAGGTAAGAACTTGCTCCCGAGGGGAACAAATTTCTTACCTTTTAGATTGGACCCCTTTTTAGAAGCAAGGCAAAATAAATTTTGACAAAGTGGGCTTCCCTGAAAGTGTAACCATTACCCTTAATTGGTGGCTTTAAATATCAGCAGGCATATTAGAGATGAATCATGAGAAAATATTTTTGGGCATTTTTGAATAGCAGAAATTTAGATTGGTTTATGTCACACAGCCTGATTAGGCACTTTGTAGTCAGTGGATATATTGTACAGCATCCAGTGAATTGATTTTATAAGTGGAATTCTCAGTCCTGATTAGACTGTGTAGATCGGGGCTTTTGATGTCTGAATATGCCCTGAAGATACATTTTCACATGATAGTTCATTTTAAAATGACTTTTGTATCTTTGTTGTTTGCATGTAGGAAAAAATAGCTTACTTACTGTTGATCTGTCTCAGCAAACGTGAAAAGCCCCACTGCCTCTCTGGCTAGACTGTATGTTTATACAGGGAGGCTTTGGTCTTGGCTCTGCTGCTGGATTTCTCATTTTGGGCCTCATCTTGTATTGCTACTTGTTCAGCTTTCTCATTTCACACCTCATTATGTGCTGCCACTTTTGTTTCAGTGTAGGCCTCATCATGTGTTGCCACTTGTTTGGCTTTCTCACTTTGGGCATCGTCTTGTGTAGCAGTGGTTCTGGCTTCCTCACCTCCTTGGCCTCGTCTCATCATTAGTTGGCTTTCTCTCTTGGGCATCATATTGTGTTGCACTGGTTTTGCTTTCACACCTCTTGGAACTCGTGTTGTGTTGTTTGGCTGTAACACCTCTTTGGAAATCTTGTGTTGTCAGTGGTTTGGCTTTAACACCTCTTTGGAACTCATCGTGTGTTGTCATTGGTTTGGTTTTAACACCTCTTTGGAATTCGTCTTGTGTTGTCAGCAGTTTGGCTTTAACACCTCGTTAGAACTCATCTTGTGTTGTCAGTGGTTTGGCTTTAACACCTCTTTGGAACTCATCTTGTGTTGTCAGTGGTTTGGCTTTGTCATTTTGGGCCTTATATTGTATTGTCACTAGCTTTCTCACCTCTTTGGAACTTCTTTTGTCAGTAGTTTTGGTTCTCTAACTTTGAGCTCAATATCATGTTGCCACTGGATGGCTTTTTCACCTCTTTGGACCTCATCCTGTGTTGCAAGTAGTTTGGCTTTCTCACTCTTTTGCCTCATTTTGAGTACTAGTGGTTTGGCTTTTTCACCTTTTTGGACCTCATCTTGCGTTATCAGTAAATTGGCTTTCTCATCACTTTGGACCTCATCCTGTGCTACCAGTGGTTTGGCTTTCTCACTTAGGGCCCCATCTTGTGTTACCACTGAAGTGTACCCATGGCTGAGTGGGAAGTGCTCCCAACTACTTATCATGAGGTTTGGGTTCGAATCCCACTGGAAGCAGAATAATGCTCATGACTGTATGGTGCTTCATTACACAGAGTCATTATCATCCTGCCATCATCTAAATATGACTTAAATAATGTTGAAAGGGACGTAAAATAGCAAATCATCATCATCACTATGTTTGGCCTTCTCGGCTTTTTGCTCCTCATCTTGTGTTCTCAGTGATCTGGCTTTCTTACAACCACTTAGAGGACTAGGCCTGCCCAGAAAAAAGTGTGGTTAGGTTGACCACACTCGACATGACCCTAATGGATTGACTGGGGAACAAATTCTTTCCTTTTATTAAAGGCCCCTTTTCAGAAAGGAGACAAAATAATTCGATAAAGTTGCCTCGCCTGAAAGTGTATCAGTTTCCGTTCACTCCAAGCCATACCTGTCCTAGGATTTCTTTTAAGTTCATTTAACTGCCTATTGATGTGTCAGCAATTGCTGGATGAATGTCAAATAGTGCTGAGCCTGTGTTGCACACTTCAAGTTTAGGGAAAGTTTGGTTAGGAGTGAAGGTGTCTCAGTATTTAGAGTAAATATGACAGTTTCAGATATCTGACTGAGTCATTTTCTCTGTAGAAATGTGTCCTGATAAAACTAATTTTTAAAAGCAAATCTTTTAATCCCAATTTTGTTGTATATCATAATTTTGTGTTGGGGAAGAGAATATTTGATTTTAGTTTTAGCTTAAAATGCCAAGCAAAATTTTAGCAGATGACAGTTTAATTGTTTTGTTTGTTCTTTTTTTTTCTGATTGTTTTTCAAAGAAAGTAAGGCTGGACATTACAGATGCAGATGATTCACATGAAATGTCAAGCATTAATTTCTCTGAAAATAATATAAATGAACAAACTTTCAAAATGTCATCTTCTGTAGCTTCAGTTGGTATTTGTAAGATTAAAGCATAATAAATTCTGTTTTTAAGTATTTGTGAATTGAAATTCACAAAATTGCTTGTTCTATAAATTTATAATGTGTTTGTTTTTTTTGTTGTTTTTTTTGTTTTTTACTTTTAATGGGTTGTTCTTATGTTAGGTTGGTCTTGTAGTGTACATTTGATTTAATATGTTTTTTGATTTAATAAAAATACTGATATTATTTACAATATGTGTCAAACGGTACATTTACTTACGTTGCAGCTCAACTATCTATCAATCTGGGCCCAGTTGTTCAAAGCATCATTAGCTTAACGAGCTTTTAAGTGGTCAAAATATTAACTGTTCTAGTAAGTACAATATCCAATTCACAGATATTTTTGCTGAAAAAATGTGAGTAGCTTTTGCGAAAGCTACTCACTTTTTTTCAGCCAAAATAATAGCGTATATGCTGTATTTAATGATCAAAGTTTTAACGATACATTAACTAATGACATCATTAGTTTTGAACAACTGGGCCCTGTTATTTTAAGGGCCATGCCATGCAAAAAAGTGTCTTTGGGCATATGTGGACAGTGGAGGTCCAGATTGGCCTGCACATCCACACAGTGTGATCAGAACCTTTACTGTCTGCTTATAGAATCATTGGTACTGTAGAACATAATGAAGTATAGCAAGTTTCATGCTGATCTGGATCTTTTATGTTTGCATTTACTGGGAAGACACCTTTTCATTTGTCATAGCTCATCTCGTGTTAGATGAGCAGCATGCAAAAAATGTCTTGTATAAAATTATGTAGTCAAGATTTTCGACCTGAAAAAAAATGTGCTCATATGGATTTGAACTTTGTCATACATATAGATTATATATTGATGAACGAGACACTCATCATAGAAAATGTGACAGTTGCTTTGTCACATTTTGTATGATAAATATTAGACACTGTATTTGTCAAAGTATTTGTTGTTTTGGTTTTTATGCTTTATTTTATCCAAAGACTCTTGTATAAACAGGTCTTTAACAGCAATTTTTTTGTTTGCAGAAGATGTTTTAATGGGCATTATTGTTATAGTTTTTAGCTCTCTATGAACCAAGGCAGTTTTAATGAGTACAGCTTATCTTCAGATAAGTTATTTTTGGATGTTTTTGTTTAAAAATCCCTCCTTTAAAATAGCGATGTCCAGGCGGGCGGGCGTCGTGCCAGGTTAACCATTTGGTTAACCTTTTTTCAAAGTTATATGTTACCTTTATTAATCAGTGGATTGCTTTCATATTTGGTAGGGATGAAGAGGAGGACCAGTAGATGTTTCACATGCAAGAGAAACAACTCTCACTTTCTTCGTTATTTAAAAAACCAGTCCATAATGCCGTTAGGCTGTCTTTTTTTGTTTTTTCAACCAAAATATACTAATATTTTTCTTATTTCTCCACAAAAACATACATTATGGGTACTCATTAGTAACACTTCACTGAGGTGCTGCTAATAAGTACCCACACCATATGTTTTCCTGATGAAATAAGAAATATATTTATCTGGAAATGGTTCGAGCTGGAGTTTTGGTACAACATATATTTTAATGAGGAATTATTGTTTTAAATACTTTGCCATCTTACCCTGTTTTTAAAATTTGAAAAAAATCCACTTTCATTGGGCCACATCTGACTGGGTCACAAGTTTGAATCCCAGCTAGGCCACATAATTTTGGTAGATATCAATCATGAAATAATTTCTACGGGTGGAGCAGCATAGTCCTTGATCAGACTGTGTGGCTAAGTCCATAGATAAGATCCTGCCCTGACTAGATTTTCAAGTTGTTCATGTCTTTCAGTATTGGCATTACACAAGGTGCATTGCGAGAAAATATACTTTCTGACATGCAGCTAGCAAAGACACAGATCAGTTTGAGCATCTGCACTGCCTGATCAGTCTTCACTGGGAACTCCATGGCTTGAATATGATCAAAGGCTTTTTTAGGAAGAAAGTGAAAACTGATCAGGCTGTGTGGGTATGCAGGTTGATCGAAAATGGCACTGCTCCACGAAAACATGCCTGTATAATTCTGACCCTCTTTAACCCCACTTTTATATAGTAAAACTGTGGTTTACAGGGGTACACATTATTTTTCTTATTTCTGCTCAAGAACATAAATGTGGGTATTCATTACAACTGCCTTGCCGGGCAGTTCTAACGAGCACGCACAGTCTATGTTTTGAACAGAAATATGAAAATATCAGAGTTTTATATCTGAAAATTTTCAGTTTTTGGAGGTGAAATTTTCTATATAGTTGAATAGGTGTGTTTTTGTAATGGGGTGTATGTCAGATGGTATAGTATCTCACATTTATATTTACACAGTAAAACTTTGATAACTCGAAGACAGATGATTTGTATCTTTGTTGGCTGCACGTCAGGAAGCATACATAGTAAAATAAGAACTGGCTGATTCAAAGTCTGTTTTTAGCTCCCAGGAAAATCTTCCTAAAGCTCAAGAAAGCAAATATTTAGAGATATTTTAGGAAAGTTTTCTTATTTTAGTGGCTCAAACTACCAATATCTAGAACAAATTTCCATGGCCAAAAAGATGCTCGAGCTATTGAAGTTGGACTATATAGCATAAGGTAGATTTTCTCATAGTACAGTATAATTTAAAGTTGTCTTTGTATTTTTCTATAATACTATATTTACCCAAGTATTTGACCGTAGTGGCCTGAGAAACTGTGTACACCAAGATTAGATGCTGCAGAATGCAGCATCTCATCAGGGCCTTCACTGTTTACCACTCATCTAGCAGTTTTCAGACAAATCAGCAGGTAGTAAAAATGGAGTTGTTAAAACTATATGGCTAGGAGTTAGATGCATCAGTACCTAAGGTAAATACTGTGCTGTTGTTTTCACATTTTGAATGGGAATGTTTGTGAAACATCCCAGTGTTTTTTGTTGTTGTTTTTAGTATAGAGTTAATACTCGTATACAAGTTTTTGTCTCCTTGGAAACCCTTTTTAAAGTTACAAAAAATTATATCAAGTTTTACTTAGAATTTAGCATTACTAATCTGCATCTGCGGGATGAATGGTGTCTAAAATCTGCTGGATGAGTCGTGTCTAAAATCTGCTGGATGAATAGTGTCAAAAACTGCTGGATGAGTGGTGTCTTAAATTCTATTGGATGAGTGGTGTCTAAAATCTGGTGGATAAATGGTGTCAAAAAATGTTTGATGAATGGTGTATGAAATCTGCTGGATGAGGGGTCTAAAAATCTGCTGGATGAGTGGTATCAAAAATTCTGCTTGATGAGTCTAAAACCTGCTGGAATTGTGTCTAAAACTGCTGGATTAGTGGTATCTAAAATCTGCCAGATGAGTTGTGTCTTATGTCTGCTGGATGATTGGGGTGTCTTTAACTCTGCTGGATGAATGATGTCTAAAATCTGCTGGATGAGTGGTGTCTGAAATCTGCTGGATGAGTAGTGTCTGAAATCTGCTGGATGAGAGGTGCCTAAAAACTGCTGGATGTGTTGTCTAAAATCTGTCAGATGAGTGGTGTCAGAAAATCTGCAGGATGAGTGGTGTGTGAAATTTGCTGGGTAAGTAATGTAAAAAATCTGCTGGATGAGTGGTGTCATAATTTGCTGGATGATGGTTCTGAAAATCTGCTTGATGAGTTGTGTCTCAAACTCTGCTGGATGTCGTGGATGAGTGATGTCTAAAATCAGCTGGATAAGTGGTGTCAGTAACCATCTTGATGGTGTATAAAATCTGATGGATGAGTCGTGTCAGAAATTTCCTCATGAGTAGTGTCTAAAATCAGCTGGATGAGTGGTATCTAAAATCAGCTGGATGAGTGGTATCTAAAATCAGCTGGATGAGTGGTATCTAAAATCAGCTGGATGAGTGGTATCTAAAATCAGCTGGATGAGTGGTATCTAAAATCAGCTGGATGAGTGGTGTATGAAATCTGCTGGATTAGGGGTCTGAAAATCTGCTGGATGAGAGGTATATAAACTGTGCTGGATGATTGGTATGTTAAACTCTGCTTGATGAGTGGTGTCTCAAACCTGCTGGAGTGGTGTAAAAAAAACTGCTGGATTAGTGTTGTCTAAAATCTGCTAGATGAGTTGTGACTTGAGTCTGCTGGATAAGTGGTGTCTTAAACACTGCTAGATGAGTGATGTCTAAAATCTGCTGATCGAATGGTGTCTGAAATCTGCTGGATGAGTGTTGTCTAAAATCTGCTGGACGAGTGGTGTCTGAAATCTGCTGGATGAAAGCTGTCTTAAATCTGTTGGATGAGCTAGATGAATGGTGTCTAAAATCTGTTGGATTAGTAGTCGAAAAATTGCTGGAGGAGTGGTGTGTAAATCTCTCAGATGAGTGGTGTCTGAAAATCTGCCGGATGAGTGGTGTCTAAAATTTGCTGGATGAGTGTTTAAATTTGTTGGGTGAGTGGTATCCCAAATCTGCTGGATGATGGGTCTGAAAATCTACTGGAAGAGTTGTGTGTTAAATCTGCTATATGAGTGGTGTCTAAACATTTGCTGAATGAGTGTGTCTAAAATCTATTGGTTGGAGGGCATTAAATTTGCTGCATGAGTGATGTCTAAAATCTGCTGGATGAGTGGTGTCTGAAGATCTACTTGATGAATGGTGTCTAAAAATCTGCTGGATGAGTGATATCTAAAATCTGCTGGATAAGTGGTGTCAAAACTCTGCTGGATAAGTGGTGTCAAAACTCTGCTGGATGAGTGTTTTCTAAAATCTGTGGATGAGTACGGTCTAAAATCTGCTGGATGAGAAGTGTCTAAAAATCTACTGGATGAGTTTTATCTTTACATCTGCTGGATGAGTGGTGTCTCAAAATCTGCTGGATGAGTGATGTCTGAAATCCAGTGGATGAGTGGTGTCCAAAAATCAGCTGGATGAGTGGCGTCTTAAATCTGTTGGATGAGTGGTCTGAAATCCACTGGATGAGGGGTGTCTGAAAATCTGCTGGATGAGTGGTCTGAAACTGCTGGACGAGAAGTGTCTAAATCGCTGCTGGATGAATGGTGTCTAAAACTTTGTTGGATAAGTGGTGTCTAAAATCTGCTGGATGAATGGTGTTTAAAATCTGCTGGATGAGTGGAGTCCAAGATCAGCTGGATGAGTGGTGTCTGAAAATCCGCTGGATTAGTTGTGTTTAAAAAATCTGCTGAATGAGTGCTGTCTAAAACTATGCTGGATAAGTTGTGTCTGAAATCTGCTGGATGAGTGGTGTCAAAAGTCTGCTGGAGGAGTGTTCACAGCTTCAGGTTATAGAAAAAATAAATCGACAGTCTTACCTGTTCATATTTCATATGAAATCTACCTTTGGCGAGTTTCGTAAATTTCATATGAAATGACTTTGAGTGTAAGATTCTGTTTACATATGACCATTTGAAATTGTATTTGATCTCTTTTAAAGTTGACAGTTATTCAGTGGAAAATGCATGGTTGACATGGACGTCGTCATGACGTTACTTGTTTCCGCCAAAGTGGTATGAGAAGTGTGGTCATATGATATTTATGTAATGACATTATGCCACTGAATAGCAGCATCATCATATGATAATAAGGGTTATAAAGAAAACAGTATGAGTATAAATCTTCTTGATTTATTAATGAATTTTGTGAAATTTAGACACATAAGAGCTCACATTTCTTTTAACCTTGAGAAAAAAAAAATCACTTACAATACATACATTTAAAATAACAGGCATAGCATGCTGACAAATAGTACATATTAGATCACAGTTAAATTCTTGTATTACTACTTTAGAGCAACTACCCAGTTCAGCATGTCCCTTTGTACTGTACTTATAATATGAGCCAGCACATGACAAAACCTAAAATATGACATACCTTTAGTGTAGAATCAGATCAGCTTGCGCATCTGTGCAGTCCGGAAAGATTTTTCCCTGATGGCATGTTTCTTCTACAGCCTCCAGGCTATTCAAAGAGGAATAAACGAAAACCCTTACCAAACTGGGTGGAGGTACATGCTGTGTACAAGCTGATCTAAGTCTTTGCGGTCACACAGGTCTTATTGTAGGTTTTGTCGTGCGCTGGCTTATAAGCTACAATACCTTGTGATGTGCAACAACCGAAGAATAATCAGCCTGTACATCTGCTGTCTCATGAAGAAAATGCATCTTTGGCTGTCCAAAATGCGCCTAGTGAAGATTCTGATCAGACTATGCAAATGAACAGACTGATCTGAATCTTTGCTGGGCACACATGTCCAAAGGTATATTTTCTGATGATGTGGCTCAAATTTACCCTACAAATTCAGACACTGTAACTCATTATACTAGGTATTTTCCCGAAGTACAGTTGACTCTCGCTGGTTGAATCTCGCTATCTTAACCTCACTTATCTCGAATAACCGCTTATCTCGAAGTGAAAATCTGGTCCCTGCCTAAACATGAAAATCTAACAACAGGTAAAAAATATTGTGGAAAAGAGGAGAAATTGCTCCTAGCAATTTCTCCTCTTTTCTACAATATTTTCAATACATCTCTAACTTAAGGATCTAATTTTTATATAAATTTGTTAAATGTGGTTAATCAAATTATTTTTTCATCAATTCTGCAAATCTGATATGTCGAGGTGCGGAGTATTTTAGAGAGTCCCTTGGAATTCGAAATAACGAGAGTTGACTGTATTCAGACACCTTACCATACTTATCCTAAAATTTGAAAGGAATCTATTTTACTACCTTTTGATATGTCTAAAATATTGCCGTGTGTATGGCAAACAGTGTAGGCCCTGATCAGACACATTTTGCGGTGTCTGATCTGGGTCTACACTGTTTGCAAAAACCTATGTCCCAATACTTAAGAGTTATTACAGTAATCCTCAAGTTTTATCAAGTCCTTTTTACTTCCTGAAGATCATTTGTCTAAAACTACTGGATGAGTGGCAAACAGTGTAAACTCTGATCATTATCAGACCCCATACTTTGCGGCATCTGATTTGGGTCTAAATTGTTTTTTCAGGTCCCTCTGTCCAAATACTTAGGATAAATAAGCTCAGTCCAGAATAAAGACAATTAAGGATCTTTTCTTTTTCTTGTGTGTGTGTTATTTTTTTATTTTAATTTTACAGAAACATTTTCAGAATACTCTCCTTATCTGAAAATATATGCAGTCAGGTACAAGTTCTTTGCTGTTTGCTTCCAGACTCACTGGGAACAATGATCTACCGGCACATAAATAAAAACCCTGAACATCCTGCCCAGATGAGATGGCCACCTGGCTTTGTTTGCATACATGTTCAATTTTTATACGCCCGTTTGAAAAACGGGACGTATTATGTTACGGGGTATGGAGTCCATCCATAAACGTTTTCGTTTCCGGCTAACTCCTCCTACAGTTCATATCAGATCAAGCTGAAACTTGGTATATAGTTAGATCATGATGTGGCGCAGCGCATATTGGTTTGGGGTTACAGTCCACCAAATGTTTGCAGAGTTATGCCCCTTAGAAAATTTCTGTAAACTTTTCATTTCTGGTTAACTCCTACATTTTACATCCTATCAAGCTGAAACTTCATGTATAGTTAGACTATGATGTGGAGCAGCGCATATTGTTTTCAGGTTACAGTCCACCAAATATTAGCAGAGTTATGCCCCTTTGAAAATTTCAGTAGACCTTTCGTTTCCAGCTAACTCCTCCTACAGTTTACATCGGATCAAGCTGAAACTTGATTTGTAGTTAGACTATGATGTGGAGCAGCGCATATTTTTTAAAGATTACAGTCCACCAAATATTAGCAGAGTTATATCCCTTTGAAAATTTCTATTAATTTTTCGTTTCTGGCTAAATCCTCCTACAGTTTACATCCAATCAAGATGAAACTTCATGTACAGTTAGACTATGATGTGGAGCAGTGCATATTGTTTCGAGGTTACATTCCACCAAATATTAGCAGAGTTATGCCCCTTCGAAAATTTCAGTAAACTTTTTGTTTCCGGCTAAATCCTTTTACAGTTTACATCCTATCAAGTTGAAACTTGATTTGTAGTTAGACTGTGATGTGGAGCAGCGCATATTGTTTCAAGGTTACAGTCCACCAAATATTAGCAGAGTTAAACCCCTTTGAAAATTTCAATTTATTTTTTGCTTCCAGCTAACTCCTCCTACAGTTTACATCCGATCAAGCTGAAACTTCATAAATAGTTACACGATGATGTGGCGCAGCGCATATTATTTCAAGGTAACAGTGCACCAAATATTTGCAGATTTATGCCCCTTTGAAAGTTTTTGTAAACTTTTCGCAGCTTATTGTTTAGAGGTAATACTGTGCATGTTTTATTTTATACTAGGTATATTTTTTTGCAAATAAATAAAGTTTTGGTCATATGGGCAAGATACTGATTTTTTTTTTTTTAAACATCTTTTATTAGATTTGCAAGGAAAGCTTAAATAATAAATCTTTTTTTTTTTTTTTTTTAATCCGATACTGAAGTGTAGGAAAAACAAATCAGCCAAAGGCTCACATGAGCTTATAATATAGCCATGCTTCTGTGGTGTGTCCTCCATGAGAAAGCACTTCTCCCTAGAAGCAGCAAACTTCTCCCTATTTTCCCAGGAGGGAGAAGTCACTTCTCCCTTAATTTCTGAGCCAGCTTGGAACCTTAGGTTACAGTTCACCAAATATGAGCAGAGATATGCCCCAATGAAATTTTTAAAAAAAATTTTTTTGTAATTCCGCTTACAGTTTATATCCAGAGCACTGAATTATACAGGAGCCAGTTTGTGTGCTTCATCTTATTACTTGCCATGGGCGTATAATGCCCCACTTGGCGGAGCTCTTGTTTTCTGTATGACTGATCCCTCGCTTTTTCATCAGTTGCTCATTGCTGGTCAATGCTAGTGATACTAGTATGAATGAACAAGCTGAAATGTCAGCAACGTACCTGCAGATGTGTGCTCAGCAAAGATTCAGATCGGCCTGTACATCCAACCAGTATGACAGTCTCATTCTTTCCTCTTTTTGAATAGCCTGGAGGCTTTAGAAGGCATGCAACCAGCGAAGACTCAGATTGCGCATCTGCGCAGTCTGATCTGAGTCTTCACTGGTTGCACATAATGTGGGTTTGGTAGTGCACTAGCTCATATGATCACACTCTAATTAGAATTTTCACTGGGCACATTTTGGAGAGCCAAAGATGCAAAGTTTCTTCATGCGAACGACTGATCAGACTATGCCGATGTGTATGCTGATTTTGAGTTCTCCTTGGGCACACATATCATCATGTATCTTAACTCATGTTGTGACTTATGTGTTTTGGCAGTTTTATCATAATGGTCTTACGACATGAAAGTTGAAACAAAGGAATGAAGCATAGCTGAAAAAATTTCCACGCCTGACGTGGGAATTGAACCTGGTCCTCCCAGTTAAAAATCCAATGCTCTAACCACTGAGCCAAAGAATCGACTCCCTGACGCAGTTGTCAGAGATTGAATATATACTTAGAAGCTATGCGTAATCTGCCAAGGCAGATAAGCGAAGGTAGGAATGCTCGGTCGTAACACTCCCCCTTTTCAAGGAAGTCATCATTTATGATGACGTGAAGCCATTTTAGGCGAAATAAAGTCCAATCCCGGACGAGCCCCCATCTTACGACATGAAAGTCCTAACAAAGGAATGAGGCATAGCTGAAAAAATTTCCGCCTATCATGGGAATCAAACCTGGTCCTCCCGGTTAAAAATCCAATGCTCTAATCACTGAGCCAAAGAGTCGACTCCCTGACGCAGTTGTCAGAGATTGAATATATACTTAGAAGCTATGCGTAATCTGCCAAGGCAGATAATCGAAGGTAGGAGTGCTAAGTCGTAACAATGGGGAGGGGCTCTTCTCGTTCGTCTGCATCTATTCTATAATCTGGAACTATTTGCAATGATTCCTGGTGGGAATTTCACAAACAACGGGCCACAACAAGCTGTCATTTACAGGTTACTGAGAAGTATACTACAACTTCTTTATGGTACTATTGGTGTGGTCCAAAGCAAAATATGTGTTAATCAACCATGTTGTAGCCAAACAAACAGTATAGTTTATACAGAAAATTGGTCATTTTTCTATTTAATTTATACATTTTTGTTTGGATAAAAAATTTTATATATTTTTTTTTTTTACTATTTTTGTGAGATTTAAATTCCCTTGCTTTGATCTTTTAACTTTGACACCCACTTGACAAATTCATTAAATGACAAACTGATATTTTTCTCTTTTTTCCTCAGAAAATGGGCTTTGCTGAAAAGCCTATTTCAGGGAAAAATATTTCTACTGTCTGGTGAAATGTTTACCCAGCAAGCTGAACGGTAAGTATTAATTTACAATGGTTGGATTACAACATCAGCAATATGATTAAATGTATAGTCAAGCATGTAATCATAGCAAATACTTCCCCCAATGCAAATATTTCCCCCAATGCAAATATTTCCATTTAAAGAACAAATTAATGTTCGAAGAATGCATATGCATCACATAGGTGATCCCACTAATATCATAGGTGTCTTCCTTGAATAGTCTCAACCTGAGCAGACTATGTGGATAAGTAGGCTGTTCTGTCCCTTCTATGTCTGTACGATGTACAATGTAATAATGTGCCCTTCTGTCAAATGCTCCCCAATTTTAGAACCCAGGCCCGGATAAGCCTGCCTATCTGCAGTCTGATCAGGGCCTACACTAGTCATTGATATGATGTTTAGATTCTATTAGACTACAGTGTAAACCCTGATCAGACTGAAGATGAGCAGACTGTTCTAGGTCTGCTGGTCACATATAATGTAAATTCCTATTTGGAAGAACTCGTATGCAAAGAGCCCAGGTTAGCCTTCATAGATGTGGGCATTCTGTATGCCCATATATTCCACAAGTCGCATGTATTCTGTACATGGCGAATATGGGTTCTGATCAGACAGGCAAATGCAAGAGATGTGTTGTTATATTACAATACATGGCATAAGGCAGACTTGCTCATGATGTGGCTAACCAGTAATGACCCATTTTAGCTTTGTCTGAATACACACAATCTCTTTACAACACTTCTGCTGGTATCCAAAGCAAAACTTGTTCCAGCTAAACAACAGGGTTTTATCCAAACAAAATGTATAAATTATATAGAAAACTGACCATTTATGGTATTTTTTTTAATAATCTATACATTTTTATTTGGAGAGACTTTTTTTTTAAATAATCTGTAGATTTTTGTTTGGATACAACCTGGGGTCCACCTTTAAACCAGCTTCTATTCAAAATTCAAAACTGTCTATAAATTAATCATCTTATGAAGAGAATCCAGTGTATTGGCCTACTTCATCCATGCTGTCTTAAGACAATCCCCTAAAACAATCATGGGCAGCTTACATGGATTGCAGTACCAGTTAATCTTGATGTACAAGCTGGTCTAGACCTGCACTTTTAACACAATATATTCTGTATAAACCCTAAATATTTGAACAGAATGACCCTAAATACTTGAATAGACAGACCTTAACCCAAAATATTTGAAGAGACAGGCCTGAGCAAACTGTAAATCCAGATCAAATAGCTCCTTAACCCATTGTAGCCCAGAAACACCTAAAATAGTATTTGGCAAACAGTGCAGACAAAATATCAGATGCCGCAGAATGCAGCATCTGATCAGGGTCTCCACTATTTGCAAATAGTTTATCCATTTCTTTTTCTAGGAATATCCATCTCATAGCTGGACATACTTAAAACTGAAATTGAACTCTTCCAATATATAGTGTGGGAGAGTCTATTCTGTCATAACTGGTTAAGAAGTAGTCTAATCAAAGCCTACATTGTTTGCTATTCCGACACATTTTAGACACATCACATCACAAAGTAGTCAAATACAAATTCTAAGGTAAATACAGCATGATAAATGTCTTAAAATTTGAAGACGTAATTTTAGCTTTTTGTACAGTTGTTTCTTAAAATCCTTAGTGAAATAGCAAATAGTGTAGATCCAGATCAGACTACTCCTTCAGGAGCAGCCTGATCTGGGTCTGCACTGTTTGCACATACAATTTTGTCAGACACTAAGGTGTACAAAATTTTAGGACATTTTACTATAACCAGATTAATATTAAAGGTAATAAGGTTTCAAAGCCATACCCTATTTACTCTTGGCACACCTCGACTCTTTGCCATAATTGTTCTAGAATTGATTAAGCCCCTTTTACTGGGATTAGTAGCAGAGTATAGGCCCTGATCAGATGTCTCAAAGACTGCAGCATGTTGAATGCAGAATGTGGCATCTGCTCTGGGTTTAAATTGCCTACCCCAATATTTACAGTTAATATGCTAGCTCCAACAGATATGCTGATATAGCAGTGGCAAATTGGTAGAGTACCAGACTACCAGCAAATTACATTTTGGTGCAAAAAAAAAAAACAGGAAAAAATGTAGGCCAGACCAGCTAGAACATCTCTGCAGTCATTTCATGTCTTCATTGTTCACTATTATCCCTAATTGAGGCATACTCTAGAAATACATGTGCCATATCTAGTCAAAAGATTCAATGTTTGCCATCTTAGTATGGGGACCTTGTAGAATGTTACACCCTCAGAGAAAATGCTTCTCTGACTTTTTCCAGCTGGTTAAAAACTGCGTACTATGAGGGTTGATTGAAAAATGGCGAGCCACACATGTAAAGACTTTACTTATGGAGACTTGAGAATCCTTCTCGAAATCGGTAAGTAACTTTCTAATGGAAACTATTCTTCTGCAATTAATGATGTTTTTCTAGCACAATGGTAGGGTTTCTTTTTCTTTTACAGGGTCATCAGGCTTGCCCACCTGAGAGACAAGATTTCAGCTAGCCACTGCACAGGGTAACCCTGGGCGACATGCACCAAGAATCAGTGCTTTGATAGTACAACGGTGACTTAGGGAAGCACACCTCGAAGCCGAAAGACCATATGTAGGCCTGTGACACTGCCAGTGACGCCTGGCATTGACTAGGATTTACTCTACATGGACCAGAAACCAGTGGCACACTGTCATTTTTACAGAGGACTCCAGGTTCCATTTTAGCGTTTGGAGGCATCCTGGATAAAGGTTCGCTAATTTTTGCTTTGCTGAAGCTGACAGATGGGGCGGGGGATCTGTGATGGTATTGGCTGGCATCAGCTACAATTCCAGGACCCATCTTCACATTTTCGATGGAACTGTGAATGCCTTGGCCATCCCCCGTCAAGTGCTTACTCCTATAGTTTCACCTTACCCTAGAAGGACACCAGGTGTCACAACTCTGCAGCATAACAATCTGCACACACTGCCAGACTCTGTACAGGGTTTCTTCAGACTAGCTTTTGATTGGCCAGCACTTTCCCCAGACATGGCACCGATTGAACAAGTTTGGGACGAGTTGCAACACCGTGTTGCCCACAGACCAAAGCAACCACAGAATCTTGAACCACTCTAATAAACACTGACTGCAGTATGGCAGAGGATGCCCCAAAGCATGATTCGTACCATTACTCTATGAAGCACCACCAGGTGGCTTGTGTTACTGCAAATGGAGGTCACCTCAGACTTTAACTGGTTTTGTTAAGTTTAAAATTGAGTGTGCATTGATTTGGACTGTCATCATGCTTTAATAAATTTGATCTTACCAATGTATGTCCCCTTTCTTTTTTGCAAACGAGTTCACTTAGATGCAAGTTTGGAATCATGCTTTAATAAATCTGATCTTACCAATGTGTGTCCCCTTTCCTTTTTGCAAATGAGTTCACTAAGATGCAAGTTTGGAATGTCCAAGTTCTGTATCAAAATAGAAATAAAACTGTGTAAGTGGTGCTTTATTTCTGGAGGTGAGTATTTTATTTTTCAACATAATCTCCCTCAATTTCTCTAAACTTTTGCCAGCCATGCTGAAGGGCCCCAATGCCACTTTTAAGTAAGTTCTTTCCTTGTCTGTCCAGAAACTCCTCCACTTAAAATATGACATTAACATTTGACTGAATATGGTTACCAGAAATAATCTTTTTCAGCTTTGGGAATCGATGAAAGTCGGATGGAGCAAGATCAGGCAAGTATGGAGGATACTGAATCAATTCAGAGCTAGTCATTGACTGCAGCCATAGCAACGCAGACGTGATCTGGAGCATTGTCCTGGTGAAACAACACAACTTTACTGAGTTTCCCACTGTGCTTGACTTTAATATTTTCTCTTAAGTGAAGCATACTATATTCAATTCACTGTCTACCCCTTTTGGAGATAATCTACAATAAGAATACAAATGTGCCATCAGCATCCAAAAAACCGAGGCCGTAATTTTCCCAGCTGACAACAGTCTTTGCTTTCTTTGGATGGGGTGAGCCAGAGTGCTTCCATTATTTAGACTGTTATTTTGAACCTTGGGTGAAATGATGGACATGTGTTACATTCATAGTCACAAACCTCAACAGAAACTTGTCCAGGATCAGTCTCAAAAAGGTTCAGATTAACACACAACATATTCTGTCTTATGTGCTTCTGATCAGCTGCCAAAGTCTGAGTACCCAATGGGCTGAGACTTTTCTTGTATCCAATCTTCTGTAAGAATGGAATGGTCTCCCAACCCAACAGCACAGCTAGGTATCTCGTCTGTCACCCATAACCATATCATGAACTTAGTGACTGTTTCAGGAGTTGCCACAGTCAAAGGCCTTCAAGAACAGGGGTCATCCTCAACTATCTCCCTGCCACGCTTAAATTCTGTCACCACCTTTTTATGGTAATATATGAAGAGGCATCCTTCCCTAGTATTGCTACTGTATCAGCATTGAATAGCCTTAAGGTAACAGACCCTTATTTATGCAAATGTTGAATTGCCACTCATTCATCCTTTTATATATTTACCCTGAATATTGAGATACTTTTAACCAAATTTATACAAAAATTTAAAAAGTCTATTTTACAAACTGCAGATGTGCCTAAAAACTGCTGGATGAATGTCAAATGGTGTATAACCTGATCAGAAGCTGCTTTCTACCAAATTTGATCTGGGTCTACACTACTCAAGCTGGTCTGTCCCAATACTTGGGGTAAATACTGTAGACAATAAAATGCCTGTAACAAACTGATAGACGACTTATAGCGTTTACCCTAAGTATTCTGACACCTCAACTCCTTACCATACTTCTCCTAAAATGGGAGAAAGGTCTGTTCCACTACCGGCTGATGTGTTAACAATATTCCTGGACAAGTGGCAAACAGTTAGCCCCAGATCAGATGCCGCAGAATGGCATCTGATCTTGGGCTAAACCGTTTGCTCAGGCTGTCTGTCCCAACACTTAAGGTTATTATGGTAACACTGCAATGAATGCACCAACATGTATTATAAAGTTTATTTTTCAGCATGAAAATTATGTTGAGGAAAAAAATTGTGTTGAGGAAAAGGAAGTTTTCCTTGCAAAACCTTGACCTTTTCTTCAATACCTTTAATAACAATAACCTGAATTTGCCATAGATGTATTTTTTGTCATCTTACAAAAGTCACTTTTCAAACCTAAACTCCTCATAAAGCAAATAAAATAATTTCTCTATGTATATATGGTAACTGTATTGGGAAAGGATCCCTAAATAGCAAACAGTGTAGTCCAAGATCAGACTGCTACTAAGAAGTAGTCTGATCAGGTTCTACACTGTTTGCTCCAAATCAGACTGCTAAGTATCATCCGATCAGGGACTACCTGTTTGCAACTCCACCAGTACTTTTCTGACATATAAAGTTAAACCATTACAATTTAAGCCTTTTAGAGAACTGCAGGTATGGTACTGTGAGATGTTTCCCAATATTTTGAGTTATTACAGTACACTGTATTGGCTAGTAAAAAAAACTGTAATGATGCAACAAAATATCAATACATCATGATAGTGACTGCCATGATAGTGCTATAATGATAGGTTTTCTTGGCATTTTAAGGGCTGTACCCATCTGATAGTTTGTGTTGAGGTTTTACAGCCCAGTCAACCCAATGGGATCATGTCGAGCGCGATCAGTTTACCTAACCACACGTTTACTGGGCAGGCTTAGTCCTCTAAGCGGTTAACCAGTATTGTACACATTCTTTTGCCAGAAACTGACAACTGCCCTTCTTGAATCAGTGGAAGGGAGAGAATGACCGTAGAAATTATTTCTTGATCAATCACCACAAAAGAATGTTGCCGAGTCTCCAGTCGACAGTGAATCCAAATGAGCCACTGAGGCCACCCCTTTCATAAGAGAGGTAAATGTGTTTAGCCAGAGTAATCAAGCTCAGTGTATCATTTTCCTTCAGCAGAACAGCAATAAGTTCTGGCAAAAAAAATAATAATATTTATCTGGAGTTTAGGTCCTTGACATACCAAGAAAATGCCAAATATAGCAACCACTGAAGACCCTGATGGGACTATAGTGAGATGGTATTTACGAATTTCGACCAGTTTTCTGACAGAACGCTTCATAGATTTAATCCATATATCGCCTGCACAAATATGAAGCCCATTTCTAGACAGTTTCACCTTTACATTCATATTTTTTTTTTTTTTGTAATTTAGTGAATACATTTTTCCCTTCATGGGGAAAAATTGTAATGGATTCATTATGCCCCATAGGCAAGTGCATACTGCAAATAAATATCACACCAGTAAAGCTTGGTCAAGAGCATTCACTAATCTGTCACTGAATTCAAAGCTATGCTCTGTCACTGAATTCAATGTGTTTCTAGCAACTTAACAATCAACACTTTTTTTTATTATCTCAGTCCAGTTCATAAAATTATTCTGCAAAGTTTTAAATCTCAGATTAGTTCGTATAATTATTTTGTCAAGTTATAAATCCCAGACAGATTCATATATTTTTCTGCCAAGTCTTTTAATCTTTGCCCAGTTCTTATAATTATTCTGCAGAACTTCAACTCGTAGTCTGGTTCGTACAATTATTCCACAATATTTTATATCCTAGTCTAGTTCATATAATTATTATGCCCAGTTTATCATGGGTTCATGTAATTATTCTGCCAAGCTTTAAATCTCAGTCTGCTTGGTCAAGAGCATTCACTAATCTGTCACTGAATTCAAAGCATTGTTCTGTCACTGAATTCAATGTGTTTCTAACAAACTTAGCAATCAACAGCTTTTTAAGTTTTATCTCAGTCCAGTTCATAAAATTATTCTGCAAAGTTTTAAATCTCAGTCTAGTTCATATATTTTGTCAAGTTATAGATCCCAGTCAGATTCATATATTTGTCTGCCAAGTCTTTTAATCTTTGCCCAGTTCTTATAATTATTCTGCAGAACTTTAACTCGGTAGTCTGGTTCATACAATTATTCTACAAAATTTTATATCCTAGTATAGTTCATATAGTTACTATGCCGAGTTTATCATGGGTTCATATAATTATTCTGCCAAGCTTTAAATCTCAGTCTGCTTCATATAATTATTCTCAAAGCTTAGTCTGGTCCTTACAATTATTCCACAAAATTTTATATCTTAGCCGAGTTCATATAATTATTCTGCAGGACTAAATCTGCCAAGTTTTAAATCTTAGTCCAGTTCATAGAAATACTCTACACAAGTGGAAACAAATTAAACTTTACCACTCTAGCCTAATTCAGCAGATGACAAACTGATATTTTTCTGATTTTTCCCAGGAAACAGGACTTGGCATTTCATACATATTATCTCCTCATCCTCGGGCAATTAGCATGAAATATCAAAGCCTGTTTTCTGGGAAAAACAATAATTAAAATATTTCACTATGTCTTCTGCTGAAAATTTTACCCAGCATGCTAAGTTTTCAGCTGGAAGACAATGCTAAAATGATAAATAGTAACTACTTTTCTCCAATGACTATATAGAAAGGATCTTACATTTGAGGTCATTTCATATCATATTCCATAATATCATATGAAATGCCCATGAATGTATGGTTTAAGGATCTTACTTTTGAGGTCATTTCATATTAAATTTATGAAAAGAGACAGTGTGGAGGTTTTTAATATCATACGAAATGCCCATGTTCAAGGTTCTTACATTTGAGGTCATTTCATATTAAATTTATGAAACGAGACAGTGTGGAGTTTTTTAATATACGAAATGCCTATGAATGTAGGTTCTATTTTATCATAATACTTTTACACTGTATTTTATACCTGTAGAAGCTGAACCATTTTTGTATAGACAACGCATGTTGTCAAGATGATATGATGACGTTACATGCCTGCAATCAAATTTTATGTAACGTATTGTCATAATTTTTTATGACATGACATTATCCACTGAAGAATAGAGATATCGTAGGACAAAGAGGGACACTTAAATTTGTTTTCACTCATCTTTCGGAGTGAATTCAGCAGACAACAAATTGTTATTTTTTATATATTTTTCCCAGATAATTAGTGTCTGACATTTCATGCAAATTGTCATTTAAGAAACAATTGCATGAAATGTCAAAGTCTATTTTCTGGAAACAAATAAGTTTCAAAATATCAACTGCTGAAATTCTACCCAGGTTACCAATATATTTAATATAATAAATATTACCATCATTTGGATTGTTTTATCACTACAGACACAGATCAGACTGTACTATACATCTTGACCAGGTTCTAACTATAGAACCTGCTCTGTTAACCAACACAGCACAGATGACCTGGGCCCAGTTGTTCAAAGCTAACGATGTCGTTAGTTAACGATTCGTTAAAATTTACATCGAGTGATATGCAAATATGCTGAAATTTTTTGCTGAAAAAATATGAGTAGCTTTTGCAGTGCAAAAGCTACTCATATTTTTTCAGCAAAAAATATCAGAAAATTGTATATTGAATCCGCTAAAACAGTTAACGAAATGACCCTTAACGAGCTCGTTAAGCTAACGATGCTTTGAACAACTGGGCCCTGGTAGACAATGAGCAACATAAACTACACACAAGTATGCTGGCCACAGTATATATTCAGTTGAAACTCAATAGCTTGAACACTGATGGCTCGTTTACCATGGCTGATTCAAGCTCATTTTCGAGTCCCTACGAAATTCTCCCATTCGCTCCAGAAAACAAATATTTAAAGAAATTTTTCTTATTTTATCATGAAATTGTATGTTGTGTGTACTCATTAGAATCGCCTCATCGAGGCGATTCTAAAGAGTGCACTCAACATACCATTATTGTATAGCAGATCGAAAAGACTTATCTAAACTATCTCCATTTGCTTCCTGACTTGGCATCGTGCTGAACCCTCAGTGGCTCGAACTACCCTCGACTCGAACAAGTTTCCATGGTCCCAAAGATGATCGAGCCCTTGAAAGTCGACTGTATATAGCCCACCACTTCGGAACAAATACAAACAGTAAAGATCCAAATCGACCATGCTATGCGATCTGATTATGGCGTTTGCTAGACTGATATATTCTACAGAATCCACACAAGGGAAACCAAGGCCCTGACCAGATTACCAGGATGTGCAGGCTAACCCGGATCTTTGCTGTCTGCATATGCCCCAATGGCAGTTTCACATATTTCTCTCTATTTTTTTTTTGTATATTTTCGAGGGTGCATTAGTTAGCTTTCAGCACATTAAAAACAGGCTTCTATAATTTTTCATTTAAAAAATACTATGACACCAAAACCTCTTTACAAGGCAATAGCTGGGATCAAAGCAAAAACTGTTAGCTTAACAACTGTGTTGTATCCGAACAAAAATTTATAAATTATATTGAAAATGGCCCAAACAATAATGTATAGATTATATAGAAAAATGACCATAAATGGTCATTTTTCTATATAAACTTAACGTTTTAGATTGCGTACAACACTTTTTGGGTCCACTTTTAAACTGTCTTGTATCAGAAACAGTCTTAAAGCAAACTGTCTTCTTAAGAGGTTCTAATGTACAAATGCATATCACAAGAGACCACAGAGGCCCACTATGAAAACCAATATTGGTCACAAGCAGATAAACTCGCCACCCTGTGCAGCCATCGGTGTCTTAAAGTTCGCCTATTGTATACCATACTCAACCTAATTACCACATATACCCCTACAAGTGCACAGTCAAGTAAATCCATAGTGTTCAGATGACAGCCAGTGTACTTTTTATTTCTTTATAAAGGCAGATGTGGGCACCCATTTGAACTGCATCAACTTTTCAATGCAATTCAAATGAGTACCCACAGCGAAGAAAAAAAACATAAAAAACACACAAAAACATCTCATTTTTTTTTTTTTTCTGAAGTGTATCCCTGATACCATATTTTCCCAGTAATTCTGAAAAACCTAAGCACACAGGGCAGTAATAAGGTCCAATATGGTATACAAGATTTTATATCTTTGATGGGCAACTGCAAAAAGGGCCCTTATGCCAAATACAGGCATCCACGACGAGATAAAGACTGGTCAGAGTATTCAGACAGACAGGCCTGAGCAAACAGTGTAGATCCTGATCAGATGCCACAGAATGTGGCATCAGATCAGGATCTACACTGTTTGCCACTGAGCCATTATTATTTTAAATACATCAACAGGTAGTAAAATGGACTCATTCAAAATTTTAGGACAAGCATGGTAAGCTGCTGAATATTTAGGATATATCGAGGGTTGAGCGCAAGACTGGCATAAGTCAGATGGTTGTTTTTCCCCAAACCTAATCTCCTCACCATGAAGGCATTATGAAGATTACAACATTTCTTTCTGTAAACAATGAAAATTTAGGTGCCATGAGCAATGGCACCTAAATTTGCATTGTTTACAAAGGGGTCCAAGTTGCCCCTAAACAAGGGTTTCAAAAATATGTTTGAGTTACTATAGTCTTGCGCTCAACCCTCGATATACAGTATACAGGCTGATATGGGCCTTTGCTATCTGCAAAAGGCCATTTTCCCATTGTGAGCATCAATTATCAGTGAGCATCAAAAACCAAGCGTACAATGAAAACCCTGACTAGATTGACTACAAAGACAGGGGTGTGAATATGCTCTTTGGACATGTGACAAATATTACTGTTACTGGCCCACATTAACGTACAAAGACTCACATTTACAGAAGCACACAGATATCTCGTATAACATTTTACTCAATTCAGCGTGTCAGTTTCATCAAGATCAGCTTCATTTACCCTAAATACTTACTGTGCTTTCGACGTCTTTCAGAAAGTTTTTTTTTGCTTGGTGATTTACACAGAAGTAAATTTGCAAACTTTTGTCATGATTTAATACAAAACCATTTGTCGTAACTTCCTATGAAAAAAAAAACAGTTTTATTCTAGTCAATGTTTTTTAAAAGATCAAATATTTTCACTTTTTCCCATATTAAAAATGAATGCAAATTATGCAGAAAATTGTAGGGTAGGTAACTTGAGGCAGATTTTCAACATGTTCTGCTTGTTCAATTTTTCAGAAATTTTCACAATATTGTGAAACATTAATGACAAATTCAGCTAAGAAAAGTAAAAAATATTTTCTTACACAAAAAATTCCAAAAAATCACTTTACTACAGAAATTGCATAGGTTAGACCAATTTATGGCAATAAATTTAATTTTAGGGTACATATTTGAGAACAAAACACAGAAAACAGAAAAGACAAAAGGTTTCTAATAAGATATGGTCTATCAGAACAAAACAGTTTCATTTAAGATAAAACGCCAAGTAAATAATGTCTTTTCGAGAGATGTCCAAAGGACAGTAGACACCTGATCTCCATATACTTGTCCTACTATTTGAACAAGTCTATTTTCCAGCTGATGGGTCTAAAACCTGCTTAATGAGAGTCAAACTGTGTAGATTCTGATTTGACAACACATTTTGCACTGTCTGATCTAGGTCAACACTGTTTGCCCCCACCTGTCTGCCCAAATACACAGGGTAAATACAATATATCATGATGATGGGTAATTAAACTGCATAGAGCTGTCTCCAGAAAATATGAAAATGACTCCTGCAAGCAATAATGTGTCATTTATGGTAAATGTCCTAAAATCTTATACACCAAAGTATCTGACAAAATGGCATATGCAAACAGAGAAGAACAAGATCAGACTGCTCCTGAAGGAGCAGCCTGATCTGGGTCTAAGCTGTTTGCCAGTCCAATAAGTATTTTAAGAAAGAACCGCATAAAAAGCAAAATTTATGCCAAAAAAGTATGGAATAAAGTATTCGAAGTTTTAGGACATTTACTGTAAACATATGCAGGCAATGAAGGCCAAGAGAAGTCTGCATTTTAACCATCTGATCCAGGCCTTCACTGTCCATGCCTTCAATGTCCACTTACATCACTGATACCACATTTTACTATAGGGATCAAACATGGTTTTTCAATGCATTAACATTTGCCAGGTCCCTTGGGAGGTATTGAAAACTGTGGCCGTACTATTATTGCATAAAAACTGAAAACCTTTGCTACATTTCGCGTTATTTCTTGCACTATTTTGTTTTGCCTTTTCACCAATGTCTCGCGAATGTAATTTCCAAGGACTATGCTCCTTCTAGGGCCAGGCAGTATACCTTGTAACAGCAGAAAATCTATGGACCCGATACGGTCATACTGAAAGTTGCGTAGCCGTGCATTAACAGCGTGTAAAACGCCTTGTTAATACACAGCTTTTCGCCGGTTACTGCAAGGCTGTTAATAATGTGCGCTACTACTTTTTATGCAGTAATAAATATTGAGACATCTTTATGTACTTGTCCTAAAATTTGAACAAATCCATTTGACTGGTTGTTGATGTGCCTTGATGCCGCCTCTGATCATATTCTACACTGTCTATTCTACACTGTCTGCAACTCATCCATCTGTTTTTAGACACATGAAACAGTAGCGAAATGGACTTACTAAAAATTATGACAATTACCATGAACAATTAACCCATAAAAGGGACATTGGCAAACAGCATAGACCCAGATCAAATGCCACAGAACACAGTGTTTGATCAGGGTCTACACTATTTGCATTAAGTACATGAATTTCTGTAAACCATGGTAATATCAAAAACTAACCAGACACCCCTTTTACTGGAAATGGATGGGTCCAAAGAGTTAAGAAGAATACACTTGGCATAAATGGGTTAAGGTGTCTGAATAGCATTAACTCTGGTCCTGCTGAACTTAGATATACCCTGCATTTGCAAACAGTGGAGATCCAGATAAATTGGCTTCTGAAGCCAACTGATTTGGATCTGCATGGTCTGCCATTCAGTATGTGCATTCATATCAGCCATCTAAATGAAGTAACCTAACTGGTTAAAAATTAGAAGTGGGCACGACATCTCAATTTATTCAGCATGGAAAGGGTTTATATGTAAATTGAAGTTGTTTCAGTACATGCTTATTCATCTGCAATAACATCAGGGCCCAGTTGTTCAAAGCTAACGGTGTCATTATCTAACGTATCGTTAAAAGTTTCATACATCAGATATTGTACTTACTAGAACAGCTAATATTTTGACCACTAATGAGCTAGTTAACTATGCCTTGATCAACTGGGCACAAGATTTTTTGCCAGCAACGGTTTTGTTTGTGTTGAGGTTTTACGGCCCAGTCAACCCAATGGGGTCATGTCGAGCGCGGTCAGTTTACCTAACCACACGTTTACTGGGCAGGCTTAGTCCTCTAAGCGGTTAACCAGTATTGTGCACATTCTTTCGCCAGAAACTGACAACTGCCCTTCTTGAATCAGCGGAAGGGAGAGAATGACCGTAGAAAATATTTCATGATCAATCTCCACGAAAGAATGTAGCCGACCTCGGCGGGGGTTGAACCCGCGACCTCCTGGTCTCCAGTCGGACGGCGCATCCAACTGAGCCACCGAGGCCGGCACCAGCAACGGTGGAATACATTATCCTTTGACAGGCAACATGGGTTCCAGATGAGATTTTGCAGGTCTGTGCTTTGGTTGTCCACATAAAAATAAGCCTCAGTGGTTTTTTTTCACATAGCACGTCTGTAATTCATGTAGTCAGGTGCCACATAAAAGTTCACAAAAACACGAGTACCACAGACTTAGTATTGTTTCAAAAGAGGAAGAAACTCTTGCCCTGATACAGCTTGTTGAATCTTAGTAAAACCACTAAAATACAAGGGTGAGTCAATAAGTAACCAGCCTAACTTATTTCCAGTTGAGATCCACCTCTTCTTTTTCGATGTAATTGCCCTCTAGTGTGATGCACTTACACCAATGGTGTCCAAGTGTCGTCAGCCCAGAACTGAAAAAGTCCGGGTCCTTTCCATTGATCCACTCCCCAACTGCCGTCACAACTTCGTCAGACCGGAAATGAAGTCCATGGATATCCTTTTTCAAGAAGGGGAATAGCAAGAAGTCGCTAGGAGCTAGGTCAGGCAAATAGGTAGGATGTAGTATTTATTCATACCTGTTACGCTCTACAGCATGCATTGCAACTTTGAAAGTGTGGATTCTTGCGTTGTCCTGTTGCAGCAAAACACCTTTAGAGAGTTTACCTTGGCGTTTTTCACGAATGGCGGTTCTCAGCTGGTCTAACAAGCTTGCATAGTACACTCCAGTTATTTTACTTCTCTTGGGTAAAAAGTCCAACATAATAACGCCTTTTGCATCCCAAAATACTGTGGCCATCACCTTGCCAGCAGATGGTTTCGTCTTAACTTCTTTGGCCTCTGGGACCCAGGCCCTACCCACTGCTGACTCTGAGCTTTATTCTCTGGCTCATAATAATGAACCAAAGTCTCATCTACAGTCACCAGACACAAAAGAAAATCATCTTTTGACCTAAACACTTCAATAAGGCGCTGCATACTGATGCTCTGGTTGCCATTTGCTCATTGCTAAGGGATTTGGGGACCCAATGGGCTGTTAGCATGCGCATACCTAAACGATCATGTAAGATTGTTGAAACGCTACCATGTGAAATGCCTAATGCCTGCACTATTTCTTCCACCTGAATTCGCCTATCAGAGTATACCAGATCCCGAACTTTCTTACACATTTCTTCATTGGTGGCATCCAGTGGGCGTCCAGACCTGGCTTCATCTTCTAAAGACGTTCTACCACGTTTGAATTCCCCTACCCAGAATTTGACCCGAGCATAAGATGGTGCAGAAGACCCATAAACATCGGCTAACTGGCTGTGTATTTCCTTGCCTGTTTTACTTTTTAAATACAAGTACCGAATTACAGTACTCAACTTTAGATGAAAAGCATGCCTTTGCATCACTAGCCATGTTTGACATTCAATATCTTATTAAAGAATGACTCGATACGTGTGCAATCTTGTACCCATATATAAAACATATTGAAACAAAGCATGAAAATCGTGACCATCTCTGTCCATCATAAATGGTATAGGCTGGTTACTTATTGACTCACCCTCGTATTAAAGCTCAATATATTTATGTTTTGTAGTGGAAATTTACCTTTTAACTTTACTGCCAAAATCAGTGATTTTGATCCAGGATATCATCACTTTGATGATATGGTGATGTGCTGCATGACTATACTGGATCATTAGCTGTTTATTAATTGCCAAGTAATTTTGTCAATATCAGTTGGAAAAGTTTTGACACAGTGAAACAATACCCTAAGGACCAATATTACTGTGAATTAAAGAAAATAACTAAAAAAAATCTATAGATAAAATTCTAATGATAATTTTTTTCAAACCATACTCATTTCAATACATACTATAATTAAATTGCTTTTTGTTATTAAGCACTTCTGCTGCTATGAACTTAACAGTAATCATACAGAAAGTCTCAGGCACTTTTGTTTTTGAAATCTAAATGAAGCATGTGAACCTACACCTATAACCAGAACTTAATTCAGTACAGTTAAATCTTAAGCCATTTGTAGGTGAAAATAGCAGATAACATTTTAAAACCATTTTCTTATTTGCCTAAAACAGGGCTTGGCATTTCATTTTAAAAGCCAAGCCCTATTTTGGGAGAAATAAGAAAATATCACTCATGTCATCTGCAGTCGGCTAAAGGGCATAAGTAATAAAACACAGGTGAAAAAGGGTGGCAGAGCTCTAGACATAAGGGGTCTTCATAAATATGTTTTAATATCTCCATGGAAATATATGCTGTGGGTATTCACTAGAAGAGTCTCACTGAGGCACTTCTAATGAATACCTACATCACATATTTTCGTTGAGAAATATGAAAATTATCAACATTTTTTTTAGAGCTATGCAATAGTTATGTCTCCCACAGTGAAACAAGTCCAGATTAAACTCGCCACAGACCAGTCTATGGGACTATTTCAAGTGGACAAGCCACTGTGACTTGGCAGATGATAAAATCTGTTAGTAAGCAGGAACACTCAAGCTACATATGTGTATACTTTCCTGAAATAGAGATAACAAGACATTAGTAATACAATCATTCATAAGATGAATTTAGAAAAAGTTTGCTATTTTTGCACTAAAACAGATTTGTAGGAATCACCATGCTACTCAATTCCAATGAGTAACTATGACTTTCATGCCAAATTAACATAATATCCTCGTCAGGGTCTTGGAGTTTGCTGTTGGCATTATAACAATACTTTGTTGTATTTTTATAATGAAAACAAAAAAATCCCAAAATACAGGTTGATACCCTTTATTCATCCCCGTTCATGTATATCAAGTTATCTTTCCTAGCCCCATTTTACTTTTATTTAATACCAATGGGTGATATTAGTGGGTGCACTCTTTTAACCAATCTAAACAAAGTAAATGGATTTGCAAAGGCAGACAATTATTAAAAACTGTCTCCTTTTGCAAAATTGTTTATTTCCCTTACTTTGCTTGCTTAAGGAAGTCAATTCACTTATGTCTCCTTTTAAATCTGGACTACATTTTTATCTATTTCTGAAACTTGAATCTGCACTTACATCACGAAAACATGCCTATATAATTTTGACCCCCTTAAACCCCGCTTTTATATAGTAAAATGGGTTTACAGGGGTATACATTATTTTTCATATTTCTGCTCCAAACATAGATTGTGGGTACTCGTTAGAACCGCCTGACCGAGGCGGTTCTAACGAGTACCCAGAATCTATGTTTGGAGCAGAAATACGAAAAATATCAGTTTTTTATCTGAAAATTTTCAGTTTTTCGAGGTGAAATTTTCTATATATTTGAATAGGCCAGTTCTCGTAATGGAAGTCATAAAATTTTCTCCCAATTTAAAATATGATATACAGCAATATTTTGGTGTTTTATATCCCTTTCAACATTACTCGATTACTGAAGTCATATCAAGATGATTGGAGGGTGATAATGAAAGGCTCTGTGCAATGAGGTACTGTACAGTCTTGAGTTGAATCCTAACCCCTCATGATCCAAAGACAGTGGCACTAACCACTCCGCCACTTCTTAAATTAATATCACTAATTTTAGTTCAAATTTTAGTTCAGCATTTTCAAATATGACAGATAATGGTGAATTATCGATGAAAGGCTTTTCTAAGTCTGTCACACCATAGTTGGTATTAAAAAGAGTAATTAAAAATATCTAAAATTAAGTTGATTTACAAAAAAAAAAAAAAAAAAAAAAATACCAATAAACTAACCCTAGTCCTGCTGAAGCCAGATATATCCTGCCTTTGCTAACAGTGAAGATCCTGATCAGTTTGCTTCTGAAGAAGCCAACTGATTTCAGTAGCCAACTGATCTGGATCTGCCCTGTTTGTCATTAATTATGTGAATTTGTATCAACAACCTGAATCAAGAAATCTAATTGGCTGACAGTTAGAAGTGGGCATGGCATCTTAATTTATTCAGCATGATAAGGGTTAATGAATCACAGTTACCTATCCTCTGGAGTTCTGGCTAGATATTCCCGCTCTATAAGACCTTCTATTCTCTTCTTTATCACCACAGGACTTGGTAAAAATCTACTCTTCAACTGCTCTGTACACTGAAAATAATGTATAAAATTACTATAATTATCATTTCCACATATTGAAAGTTCACCAAGTTTTTAGATGGGTTTAAATTTTTTGCACTTCTTAGAGGCATGGATATACTTTCAGGTGAGGAAGCTGTCGAAATTGTTTATGCGTCCCTTCTGAAAAAGAATTCTACTCTTCTGGTTGTAGTTACATGGCCCAAGTCCGCACTATCAAGGTCATGTCTAGCTAGTCAGTTCACACACTTTTCCTGGACAGGCATAGTCACTAAGTGGTACTAAGTACTTGAGCACATTCTTTTGCATGAAACTAACATATGCCCATACTCCGTGGAAGGGAAATAGTTCTGCGCTAAAAGGAAAGAATTTGCTCCCTTTTCTGAAGGGTCTTGGTGTGCAGAAAATCAAGCAGGATGTCAGAAGTCTCCCTTGAAAAAAAAAACAAGAGGGCCATGATGGTCATATATCGCTCACCTGAATCATGTTATAAATAGCACTGCTAACAAAGATGTGGTTCTTAAGATCATGGTGACCTTGACCATGACCTTTGCCTTTAGGGTCATCTTCTGGTCATAAGAAACATCCCTACTGTGTTTGAGGGTCCTAGCCCCAAGCACTGCCAAGTTATAAGCTTGTTTTGTACTAGAGGTCACTGTGGCCTTGACCTTTGCCATCAGGTCAGCTACTGGTCAAGACCAACATCCCATCTAAGGTCAAGTCTCAAGCAAAAAATTAACTTTTTAGTACTAAAGGTCAAGGTGACCTTGACCATGACCTTTGCCCTTGGTGTCATCTACTGGTGAAGACCAACATCCCTTCTTAGTCCCAAGCATGTCCAAGTTATCAAGCTTTCAGTAATAAAGGTCCTGGTGACCTTGACCTTTGCCCTCAGGATCATCAACTGGTGAGGACCAACATCTACTAAGTTTGAGGGTCCTACCCATAGGCACTGCAGAATTATAAGCCTTTATGTTACTAAAGGTCACGGTGACCTTGACCTTTGACTTTAAGGTCATCTACTCTACAGATCCATCCTCCCTATTAGTTTGATAGTCCAAGGCCTAATCATTGCCAACTGCATTTTGCTCTATGTAAAACAAGTGACCCCACTCACTGCCTCTGGGTGGGGGCCCCTTCTCACCTCAGGGGCATAATTTGAACACTCTTGTCTGAGGACCTCTGGGCAATGCTGCATACTAAATATCAAAGGCCTAGCATTTTCAGACAAGGTTTTTAAGTTTTTTTCCTATATAAGTCTATGTAAAACATATCTGCCCCAGGGCAGGGCCATTTTTGGCCCCAAGGCTAAAATAAGAAAATCTTGGCATAAGTCCACTAGGTGAAGCTATGTATAAAATATCAAAGACCAGGGCCTTCTGATTTCAGATAAGAAGATTTTTGAAGGTTTTCTCTATATAAGTTGATGTAAAACATGCCAAGGGGCAGGGCCATTTCTGGCCCCAGGACAATAACAAAAAATCTTGGTACAGGTCTACTAGGTGAAATTAAGTATTAAATATTGAAGGCCTGGGCCTTCTGCTTTCAGACAAGTATATTTTTAATGTTTTTCCCTATATGGGTCTATGTAGAACAAGTGACCCCTGGCATGGGACCACTTTTGACCCTAGGGCTATAATTTGAACAAATTTTGTAGAGGTCCACTAGATGAAGCTACATATCCAATAATAAAGATCTGGGCCTTTTGGTTTCTGACGAGAAGATTTTTTAAGTTTTCAGTTACAAAATCTATTTTTAGCTCCTGTGACCTAGATGTGCAATAGACCGTTTGAACAGCTTTGAAAGACAACAAACCAAGGATCATTCAGTCAAAATACAAGTCGTGGTTCAGGAGGAGAGGTCGTTTGAAGAAATTGTTTACGGACGCACTGGCGCAGGCACGACGGACAAAATGTGATCACAAAAGCTCACCCTGTCACTATGTAACAGGTGAGCTAAAAATGTGGAAAATGTACAAAGTCTGTTGAGTCCTGTTAACCCTTAAGCTGCCAATCACAACAATTGTCGTCTGCTTTGTCATCTGCTTGTGATTTTAAAAGTCATTTTTGCAAACAGTGTGGACCCAAATCAGGCTTCTGGGTCCACACTGTTTGCCTGTATGCAAAAATAGGTTTGAAAATTTTGCAAGAAAATTCAGCAGACCACATAAACAGACAATATTTTCAGATGCAGTTTTTCTTGGCGCTTTAAGGGTTAAGCATTTCTCAACAAGTCTATTTAATGCTAAGCATGCTGGGTAAAATTTCACTGTACTACATATTGAAATATTTAGCCGAGAAAAAAGGATTTGACATTTCATGCAAATTGTTTCCATCCAAAGGAGAAAATATGCATGAAATGTCAAATCCTGTTTTCTAAGAAAAAAAAAACCAAACTGTCATCCAATGAATTTGCCCAGAAAGTGGTAAATATTAAAAATAATGTGGGCATTTGTACACTGCAAACATTTTTGTACAATTACATCCCTCTTCTTTCTCTGGCCCACTGAGCTGACGACATTCCCTACATAATAGGATTTGACATTTGATGAAAGACCAAACCCTATTTTCTTGAGAAAATATTTCAAATTGTTGTCTGCTGAAATTTTTACCCAGCCTGCTAAGTCTTAAAATAAAATACAAGAAATATTCTTTCCCTCATTATGGCTATGATATGAGCCAGTGCATGACAAAACTTACAATGAGATCTGTGTAACCAGCAAAGACTCCGATCAGCCTGTACATCTACCCAGTATGAAAACAGTTCTCATTTATCCCTCTATGGATAGCCTGGAAGCTGTAGAAGGCACATACAACCAGCAATGACTGATCAGACTGCTTTGATGTGCAGGTCGATCTGAGTCTTTGCTGATCACACATTTCTTGTTGTAGGTTTTGTCATGCGTTGGCTCATATTAATTTGACACAATAAATCTTTGCCTTACTAAGCATTAAAACCTTTTTCAACCAAAGTGTTGACATGTTTCCTATTTCTCCATGACAACGTATGTTATGGTGGAGAAATAAGAAAAATATGTATACCCCTACTCCTCTTACCTCAAGATATGAGATTTTTAAAATACCTGGGCTCAGTTGCTCAAAGCATCATTAGCTTAATGAGCTCCTTAGTGGTCAAAATGTTAACTGTTCTAGTAAATAATATCTAATTCACAAGTATTTTTGCTGAAAAAAAAATGAGAGTAGCTTTTGCAAATGCAAAAGCTATTCACATTTTTTTCAGCAAAAATATTAGCCTGTCAGCCATATTTAATAATCAAAGTTTTAATGATATGTCAACTAACTGATACGTTAACTAACACCATTGATAGTTTTGAACAACTGGGCCCAGGTAACGATCTAAAAGGTGCTGACCCAAATCAGATAGGTCTAAACTGTTGGCTCAGACAGGCTAATTATACTTTGCGGAACGGAACAAAACAGTGGACAAGCACAAATATTATAATTTTATATTTATTCCCCATTGAATGCCCCTGAAGTTGTTCCGTTCCATTCTGTTCCACAAAGTATAATTAGCCCTCAGACATGACTACCTGAATATTTTGAGTAAATACTGTATACTCCAACGCAAATTATCTCATGTAAGAAATAAGAGCTGTCGCAGGAAAACGTAGCTCACCTAAATCTTGCTTTGCCTCTAAAACCTTTAACCAAATAAAAAAAAAACTTTAACATAAATTTGTTTCCAATTCTATGACCTGCAACCTCAAAATAATCATCTCCATACATTTGTTTTCTTGATCTCTCAAACCTTTGTGAAACAAGCAACTAAAAGAAAGCCAAAAAGTAGTTAAGCACTTAAGACAGACGCTTGCTCAATACAGGAAAATTTACACCTGTTAATTTTTTAAGGAATCTGAAAATATGTCATCTTAATAGAGGTGATGCTTTATAATATAGCTAGGCCCAGTTGTTCAAAGCGAAATTAGCTTAACAAGCTCGTTAGTGGTCAAAATGTTAACTGTCTTAATAAGTACAATACCTAATTCACAGGTATTTTTGCTGAAAAAAATGTGAGTAGCTTTTGCAAATGCAAAAACTACTCACATTTTTTCAGCAAAAATATTAGTGTATATGCCATATTTAATGATAAAAATTTTAATGATACATTGACTAACGACATCATTAGTATTGAACAACTGGGCCCTGTCTTTAAAAAAGATCTGACTGTACTAAAAATCTGAAGAAAAAAAATGGCTGTATTTGTCATGTTTACCTCTGTAACTAAGACATTATGCTGTAATTTTCTACGGGCTTTCATAATTCTTACGATGGCTGCTTCAATCGTACAATATGTTAAGGAAACAAGCAATTAAGATCGGCAAGCTAGAAGTCAGTACTCCTGCTTCTAAATCTGGAGTGCATGGGTTCACTTCACAGCATAGTTTAGTTGTATAGTAAAGAACATGTTCAGGAAGAGCCACAATCACAGAATTAAGTCTATCAATGACATGCGGGCTAGTTGCATCAAATAAGGAAAAATTAAAAAAATGTGTGTTTAGTGTAACACAGTAGAAAAAAAATATGTAGGGTAGGTAGGAACTCTTTTTTTTTCTAACATTTTTTATGTAGACTTCTACCATAATTACCAGATATATTTGGACTTAGCACCATAATTCACAGAAATTTTACCAGGTCCATTATTGTTGATGTATCTAATAGTACAGGCAGAAAGACAAACACTGTAGATACTGATCAAACTGCTCCTTAAGGAGCAGATTGATCTGGGTCTACACTGTTTGCTCATATCTACTTGTCCGACTATTCAGCATAAATATTTTATCCCAGTGACACCTATTTTTATTTACTTTTTTTTTGTGAATACATGAAAGAAATGCTAAGTTTCACCAGGAAAATTAGGTAGGGTAAGGTAACACACATACTTTTTTATTTGGCCTAACCAGAGGTCAAGTTGAGGTGTTATTTCCCCATAAAGTATTGATCTTTTTTCTTATTTCTCTATAAAAATGTATTGAATAGCCTCAACATGTTCATTACGAAAACATGCCTATTCAAATATACTGTAATATACTGAAATTTTTACCACCAAAAAATGAAAATTTTCAGATGAAAAATTCTGATAATTTTCATATTTCTGCTCAAAACATAGATTGTGGGTACTTGTTAGAACCGCCTTGATGAGGCGGTTCTAACGAGTACCCACAATCTATGTTTTTGAGCAGAAATAAGAAAAATAATGTATACCCCTGTAAACCCCAGTTTTACTATAAAAAGGTGGGGTTTAAGGGGGTCGTGATGTTTAAGGGGGTCGTGATGTTTGTGGAGAAACAAAGGCAAATTCCCGATAACCTCTCTTATCTAAAGCCATGAACAACTCTGCCCAAACAGCCTCATCTGCATTATTTAAAGGTAAAAAGTGTCATTTTTTTGTCAGAGAGATTTTGATTTTTGCAATAGTAAGAACCTGATTAAAAAATATTCAGAATGGTAGCACACTTTACAATATTTTCAATAAGAAAAATGCCAAATGCCCAAATGGATGGGTTTTTAAAAAGGTTAACCAAAAGTAAACCTGGGACGACACCCGACGGCAGAATCCCACCTGGACATCGCTATTTTAAAGGACAGACTTTTTTTTAAAAAAAAAAACCCGTCCAAAAATCATTAACTTTCTTGGTTTTATCCAAGTTACATCCAAAGGCACACATGCAGATCTTTTATCTTATGTTTTTTAACAGTCATTATGAAAACATGCCTATTCAAATAAACTGAAAATTTTATGAACAAAAACTGAAAATTTTCAGATAAAAAATTCTGATATTCTTCATATTTCTGCTCATAGATTGTGGGTACATGTCAGAACTGCTTCAGTGAGGCGATTCTAACACATACCCGCAATCAATGTTTTTTGAGCAGAAAATAAGAAAAATAATGTATACCCCTATAACCCCAGTTTTACTATATAAAAGTGGGGTTTAAGGGGGTCAAAATTATATAGTCATGTTTTGGTGATGGTTGCCTTTCCCTTTAAATAAAAATCACAGACAATCAACACTCCTTCATTGTACTGAATACATGACGAAAATTCATTCAAGTCCTATGTTTATATACACCTTGTGGCGTGCAGATGCGTCATGCAAATGACACTATAACTTATTACTATACATGTGCTTGACTAGATGTGATACATATCCAGCCACTTTAATGGTTCCAACATCTTTGGGACCATGGAAATTTGTTCTAGACAATGGCAGTTTGACCCACTGAGGGGTAATCCTATTGCCAGGTCGGGAGGCAACTTGGGATAATTTAAGGAGATCTTCTCACTCTTCTATAAAACAATGATATGTTGTCATCAAGCGATTCTAATGAGTGAACACAACATACATGATAGAATAAGAATATTTTCCCAAAATATCCCTAAATACTGGTGTTCTTAAGCTATCGGAAGAATCTCCTGGGCACTTAAAATTGAATTCGAATCACCCATGATAAATAAGCCTTCCGTGTTGAAGTTTTACTGTTTGTTTAAAAAAGCTGGATGAATGGCAAACAGAGCAGACCCTAATCAAACTGCCCCCAAGGATCTATCAGCACTAAACAGGCAGTTTGATGTAGGTTTTTGCTACTAAGGCATATCTGTCTGAATATTTAGGGTAAATATGTTAGTAAATCAAAAATATTAAAGGGAAGAAAGGATATTCATGTTTTCTATCTTCGTCAACTTTCGTTCTCGTCTCTTTCCTTTCTGGTTCAGCCTCTCCTTTGTTGGCAGCTACTGTCTGTATCTTCACTCGGAAGAGCTTTGATGTAAACTGATCATTCACTGTTAATACATGACTAGGCTCTGTAAGAGATCAGAACAACAACAATGAACAAGGGTTAACATTTGAGCAATCTTAATAGGGCCAAAGCCACCAATACCAAGTTTCAAGGTCATCTGCCATTCAGTTCTTGAAAAGAAGATTTCAAAGGTTTTTACCATATATGGGTGTTGCGGCCATCTTGGTCATGTGACCCAGACCTATCAAACAAGCTTCTATTCCCCAACCCCAAGGAGGTTCAACATGTAATTTGGTTTCAATCAACTCAGCAGTTTCAGAGAGGATGTTATTTGAAAATGTTGATAAGGCAGGTGACGACAGACTCACTGTCTATCCTGTAAGCTCCCAGGAGCCTTCCGCTCTGGTGAGCTAAAAAGGTGTCATTAAGCATGGCTAATTAGACAGTCCTCAAGGTATTTGTTGCTTTTATTTTATTTATTTTTTTTTTCTCCCATGTACAAGGTATGGAGCAGAAAGCAACACATCATGGACAGATACACAGATGGACACAAAGATGGATGGACAAAAAAACAGTAAACCCTGCCCACCTCTGAAACCCTGACAAAACCTCCCTACCACACCCCTCCACAACCACCACCAAACATGGGAGTATGATAAATTGCTTTTCATGGTTCCCACTAAATTACTCACAAAATTCCTCTTTTTCAAATCAACTGGATTATACAATTTCAGTGCATGTACTTGATCAAACTTATGAGAACTAGATCACTGAAGTTGATTCATATCCTCTCTGCACCACTTTGGTATCCTACATCCCTTTCAAAAGTATATTGGTCATACCGAGATGAAGAAGGGTGGTTATGATGAAAGGCTCTGTGCAATGAAGTGCCATACCTAGATTTTGTCTCTAGTGGAATTTAAAACCAGGACCTTGCAAACCGAAGTCATCAGGATAGCCACAGTACCAGGCAGACACTTCAATAATACACCAGCCACATAATGACTCCTACACACATCCTCTTGATTGATTGATTGTGTAGGGGTTTAATGACACGTCAACCCTTGTAGGTCATTTTGTGTCATCTCCCAGAGAAAGGGAGAAAAGAGATATAAGAGATAGTAGAGGAGATGAAAGAGAGGGACAGGGAAGAAAGAGGAACAGGAATGAAAGCGAAGAAACAGAAGAAATAAAAACATTCCCCCTCTACCCTTACCTGCTACAAGGTTAGCAGGCCTTGCCCAACTATAAGCCAATATTAGTTGGACACCCCGGTGATGTAAGATACACGACACCTTCGCCACACTCCACCACCCCCACACACATCCTCTCAAATTTAGTTTGTAGGCTATATCATTTATATACTATATATGTATTGATCTTCTGTGATATATGAAAACAAGAAATTTTGGGATACACATCTAAATAAGTCAGATGAGTTTCTTCTGGATCCCTTTTATATATATAACATATATGCTATGTTCTGGTTTGTATTTTCTGTAAAGAATTATACAAATAAAATACTGTTTAAACTAAGAAATATGCCAGATAGCTATACTGCAACAGAAATGATGAGGAAGATCATGGATTGTAAAACAGTCGACTCTCGTTATCTCAACCTCACTTATCTCGAATAACCGATTATCGCAATGTGAAAATCTGGTCCATGTTTTAACACAGAGATCTACCAACAGGCAATAAAATGTGGAAAAGAGAGAAATTGGGAGCAATTTCTCCTCTTTTCCACAATATTTTCAATATATCTCTAATTTAGGAGTCAAATTACATATTCATTCTGTTAAAGGTGGTTTGTTCGATTGTTTTCCTCAGTTCCGCAAATCTGATATGTCGAAGTACGGATATCTGGAAGTGTTTCATAGAGTCCCTTGGATTTTGAGATAACGAGAGTCAACTGTATATGTGAAAATGCAGGTTTTCCATCATCAGACCAGATCTGTCCAAATAATTCATGAGCATCACCAGGGTGAGACAATTTTAATGAAATCCTAAAAGAAACTACATTCAAATTTTAATGTCTCAAACATCTTTGGGACAATGGAGATTTGTTCTAGACATGAGTAGTTTGAGCCTCTGAGTGTTATTCATAGTGTCAGGTCAGGAAGCAAACGGGAATTATTTAGGGATGTCTTCTATAAAATAATGATGTGCTGAGTGTACTCATTAGAACTGCCTCAATGAAGAAAATCTTATTAGGACACACAACATACATTTTCATGATAATCTAAAAATATTTCCCAAAAATATCCCTAAATATTTGTTTTTTGAGCAATCAGAAGAATTTCCCAGGGACTCATATCAGCTACGGTAAATGGGCCATCGATATTCCAGCTACTGAAATTTTACTATTTTAAAGCCTTTCTTTACCTATTTCTTTATTTTTGGGCTCTTTACAAAGTATTCTCTGGGCTAGTTTCCCCACAGCTAGAGACTGTATTGCTCTCATCAAATCTTTTTCTGGTATATCCGTCTCACTCTGTATTTCCTGAAAATACACAAGGAAAAGCATTCAATTCTGTATTTGCAGTGCCAAAACTGTTCATGATGATAACAAGATGAATTTGGAGGGAATCTTTTTCCATGAAAACAGGGTTTATCATTTTGTGCAAACTGCAAACAAGTTGTTTGTTTTTATATTTAAAAACATCTGTATTTAGGAACAAACATAAACTGTATCTGGAAAAGCGCAAATGTACCATACAGAATTCCATCAGAATCATCTATTAAATTTGGTTGAGTTTGAGTGAAATGGTTTATACATGTACATATGGCTGTACAAAGTTCAAAAGTAAAAATGTGAAATAATACCCCACCATGGTGTGGCAGGCAGATAACTATGTAAAAGATAGACAAAATTTGCCCATCACCAATCTCAAATCAAATCTCCAGAATATCAATACACAGGGTTTTCCCAGACGCAGGATATTGCGTCTGAGACTCTCAAAAATGTGTCTTGGACGCACAAAAGAAAAACATGTGCGTCCAGCTGGACTCGCAAAATTATGTTAGTGTGAAAACAAACAACAAAAATCATTATTTTAATCTGTTCTTCGGTAATTTTGATACATTTTTTCTACCAATGTTCTTTCACTTTCGCATGGCTTCCATAATCTTTTTATAGAACATGGATAAAATCCATATCGTTTTGTGATCCGCAACCTCCGTAATTGTGTCCAAGTTCCCTTTCGTAAGCATCCGAGCTATAATGGTAACTTACGAGAACAGCCGATTGAAAACGACTGGTTACCAGTTTTTCACTGCATACATTTGCTAGCTACGTACTGGGTGGGAATCCAGTATTTTCTTTTATTTATAACTGGTCTATTTTTAACACCGCACGCTGTAATGAATCAGCGAAAAAAACCATTGTACATGTGCATTATCATCCATTATGGCAAAACAGTTTGACATCAAGTGTTTTTTGTTTTTTTTGTGAAAAAAGCCATGTCAGACCGACTTCAACAGTAACATACAGCCGTTAGAATCAGAGGCAGCTGTCAAGAAAGATAAAGAATCTGATCTGACAGAATCAATGGGTAAATACATTTTTTTCTCTCTGTCTAATGGTGAAAAGAGTGGTATACTATGAACGCTGGACACTTGTTCAATATGAGTCATAGTTACCATTCCCAGCTCTTTTCCTTTCTGTCTTGCCCTTATCTTCCAAAGGCCCTTATTTTGAAGTTAGAAATATGCCTAGGCTAAGGGCCACTATGCCAAAATTTTTCAAAAAGTCACAATTGCACCCACACTCCCCAGTCACCACCTTGCCCCCTTTTAATTTCTACCCCAGTAACAAATTCTGCTCATCAAGTAAGACACTCTACACATTTTCAGGCATCATTTTATTTGTGGACTCTTTGATTTTTGCTGTTGGACCCTCAAATAACTGAGGCGAGAGTCCACAGGACTCCCAGACCGCAAAACTGAGGGAAAACCCTGAATACACTTACCAAGTTTAGTGAAAATCTCTTAACATTTACTCGTTATCTTCCAGAAATGAAAATATGGATGGACTGACAGATGTACACCAGACAGTCAAATGGACGTCTGTCCACCCTGATGAATGCTTACTTCTGTGTCTGCATCAGTACAAAGTAGCTTTTTGTGTTAAAATTCTGACACTCAAGTCAAGATTTCCGACACACAAATCAATCAATTTGTTTGTTCACAAGTCAGTCGATTTGTGTTTCTATGGAATAAATCTTACTAAAATACACTGAAGGTTCCATAATTTTCAAACACACAAATATACATTCGTCAGCCCAGCAGATGGATGGATGCACAGACTCATGGAGGACCAAAGTGAACCATAATACCCAGCCACTATTGTATGGTTGGGTATAAAAAAATAATAAAACTGGCTGTAATTACATCATATGTCCACTTGTCTCTATTGTTAAACAACATTAGAATACACATCTGGAACGTTGAAACCTGGAAAAAAAACAAACAAACAAAATTCGGTTACTGAATCACATTATATGAACACTTATTCTTTCATCAATTAATAGTATGCTGGGTAAAGAATTCAGCAGACAAAATTTTGATTTTTTTTCTTCTTAATTTCCCAGGAAATGTCAAACCCCATTTTTTGGGAAAAATAAGAAATATCACTAATCCTTTATCTGCTGGATTAGCCCAGAAAATCCTGGGCCCAGTTGTTCAAAGCGTCGTTAGCTTAACGAGCTCGTTAAGGGTCATTTCGTTAACTATTTTAGCGGATTCAATAGACAATATTCTGATATTTTTTGCTGAAAAAAATGTGAGTAGCTTTTGCACTGCAAAAGCTACTCACATTTTTCCAGCAAAAAATTTCAGCATATTTGCGTATGACTTGATTTAAATTTTAACGAATCGTTAACTAACGATATCGTAAGCTTTGAACAACTGGGCCCTGAAGGTTAAATTTTCTACATATCAAATTTATATTTGAACTAATTGAAATGGATTTTCTACAAGCGTGCTATCATTTTATAATGTGAAGTAGTCTTTGAGGCCATCATAAACAAATTGGTTATTTGTGGCAAGAGGTAAATTCATACATTTTACCTTTTTTGATTTTTTTTCAATCAGGACAATAACTTCAAACCTTCACCTGACTATGTAGGCTTGACAGAGGTTGTTCACATAACAGATGGTATGCATCTTTTGGTAAGTCCCACAGAGAAAATTCGGTGGATGAAAAATTGACAAGATTTTTTTTTTATTTTTTCAAAGAAAATAGGATTGAGCATTTCATGCAAGCTGTCTCCTCAGCAGCAAACACATTTTATTACACATCAAACCCAGTTTTCTGGGAAAAATGAGTAAGACAGGGCAAAATGCCATCTGCTGGCAGGCTGCTTAATGTTGTGACAGATGAAAACAGATATTACTTGAAACGACTGAAGAAAATTGTCCCTAGTGCAGTTTTTTTTAAATATGAAAACCTCACCAGCTACCTAGCTATAGACACATCGAGGAGTGTGGGAGTGTGGATGGGGTGTGTGTGTGTGTGTGTCAGGAGTTGGTGGGGGGGGGGGGGGGGGGTGGGGGGGGGGGGGGGACAGGTGCAAGTAAACAAATAGGTAACAAAAATGTAAAGAAATGTCAGAAAACAAAACATGTGCATGTGTATACATTCCCCTATTCCGCCACTGGAATTGGCCGATGACAACACGTCATCCTGTATACATAAGTGTACTGGGTTCTCCCTGTTTTATTTATAGAACAGCAGCTCTACCATAGCCCAGCGTTTTATTGTTTATTTCTGATCACGTATCTGGGTCAGCAGTTTTGGTGCCTGGTGTATTTGATTCTATTAAGCAAGCAGTTCAAACCCTGATCAGCTTCATTAAAGTCAGCAGCATTTTATTTTTTGATCACCTCTTTTCCAACCTCATCAATGGTACCTATTGTAATTGCACACAGTACTTACCGTAAGCACTTACAACTTTTTCCTTCTTTCGCTATACATTTACCGGATATTTACATTATGTTTTGATGGACGCATGCGCTCTTGGTAAGTAAACAAGGGCGGTTTGATGGACGCATGCACACTTAGTAATTAAACAAGGGGGGACTAAAAGCCTGAAGTAAATCCCGAGAGCCATAATACCACGTGGGTAAAGTGCATATTTACCAATATTGTGGTATTTTTTTTCTAAAATAGCAATGAATGGGGATGATTTCTGGTATGTTATTCTTTTTCTGCCATTTTTATGACCTATTTATATTATATAATCTCAAACTGTATGAGTAAGACGGTTCGATCGGCCGTGATAGAAACCGAAAGTAGGTCATCGGAGGATAAAAATGTTATTCACTCCGCTGCATCTTCATCCCGACCGTAAGTTTTGGGACACCCCAAAAATAATTATTTTTTTGTCCTAAGTACTGGGACAGCAAAAAATTTAATTATTTTTTAGTGTCCCAATTTTTAAGCACATTACGGTATGATGCTTTGTAGCTTACCTGTAATATATGTTTCCTGGGTCCCTTTGATGAGCTGGCCCCTACACTCTCAGTGGAATCTTCTCTCTTGGGGCCATAAAATACTGCATTAAGATCAGCTGAACCTAGTTGAGGCTGCAGAGTTAACTGTCGACCACTATGCTTTGCTAAATAAAACCTGAAAAAGAAATACACAGATGTAACTGTGTGCTTGAAAATCTTTGTTTCAAACTCTATACATGTGTGTGTATGCATCTTTTTATCAAGTGTTCATCACATTAAAACCAGCTGCTTACAACTCTAACCCTGACATTAGAGGTTTTTTTAAAGCTCTGTAGTATCATCATTACCTTTGAACTTCACATATAAATTGAACAAATAAACATGCGAAACTGCAGTATCTCTTGAACATTTTCCAAGATAAGTGAGCCAGTGCAAGACGACCTACAAGGTCTGTGTGACTAGCAAAGATTCAGATCAGCCAGTATATCTACCAATTAAGCAATGGTTCTCATTATTTCCTCTTTGAACAGCCTGGAGGCGGTAGAAAGCATATGCAATCAGGGAACTCTGATCAGACTGCGCAGATGAGCAGACTAATCTGGGTCTTCAATGGTCGCACAAGTCTTGTAGGTTTTATCGTATGCTGGCTCAAATGTTAAGGGAACAATAAAACAGCAACTCATATATGACACTACAAAATATTATTTATATTTACCAAGTCAGTTTGACTGTCCCTGGATGTATAGCAACTCAAGATGAAGAGCATTTTTCCCTATTTTGTAGAAAATATACAAATTTGCGTATTACATTGTTTAATAAACTAAATTTAAAGATACCAATTCTGAAACCTAATACTAATGAATGTTTTAAATTATTGTATGAATTGATGAAGCCCAGTAGTAGTGTGAATACAAAACTTATCTGTGGGAAATGTAATTCATAATTCCTTGGAGGAAATATAGAGCCAAGAAATATTTCCTTTAGAACACTATCATGCTGTGCAATGGGCGTAGCAAAACTTGACATCATTTGAAAATGTCAAAAGAGCATAAAACAGAATCTGGAGAAACTAGAAATGTGTCCTAAGTACACAGATGCTCCCGCTGTTGGGTACCTGACTATAAAACTGCAAAATTCTACTTGGTACAAATGCCTTAACCTGAGTCTAACAGGATGACGTACGTACGCACGTATGTATGGAAAACTTAAAAACTATATGCCCCTGGCATCATCCGATGCGGGGGCATAAAAATTCACTTCTATAATTCTGCAATATACAAGTTAATATTCCCCTCAAGACTTCCATATCTTACAAACAAGCTCATGTTAATACACTTATTTGATTATTGGATTAGATATTTGCGTGTGGGTTGTGGGATGGGGATCGGAGGGGAATGAGCAGCGATTTTCACAACTCAGAAGCATGTGTTTCATAATTCCTCCGACCTCACCTTCTAAATTGTTCAAAAGCAGTTCTTGGAGCGGACGGGATGTTACACTTGGGTGTAGCTGACTGTGTTGGCCAGTATCCTGTGGTGAGGACCCTGACAGTAAGATCAACACCTGACAGATTCACCTGAAATGAAACACACATTATTACTGACAATTACACATAAAAACTTCAATGAATCAATTCTTGATTATGCATAATTCTAACCCTTCATCCCTCCAGACCATTTCTCTGAACTCAGATATATAGACTGAAGGGGCAAGGCAGATAACCTTTTTTATTTTTTATGTTGTCAGATCATATTTGAAGTTTCGTGAATATCTTAAAAAAAAAAAGAAAAAAAAAAAAGTCATAGTTTGCATCACAAACAAAAACAGACAGATGGTTGGTTTGGAGTTTGACGGCCCAGACAACACTATTAAGGTCATGTTGAGCCTGTCAGTTTACCTAATAACACTTTTCCTGGGCAGGTTCAGGGTTCAAATTTAACTTTTTTGACAGCTTGCTAAAATTAGCAAGTGGCATTATTTTTTACTTGCTAAACCTTTCAGCCAACTTGCTTTTTCACCCTTATAAACACTGTTAAATGTGGGTTTAAACCTTAGCACTCTGGGTAAAAATTTCAGCAGACATTTCAAAATATCTTTATTTTTCCCAGAAAACAGGTTTTTTCATTACATGCAAATTGTCTCCTAGAAAACAGGTTTTGACATTACATGCAAATTGTCTCCTATGGAGACAATTTGCATGTAATGACAAAACCTGTCTTCTGGGAAAAATAAGAAAAATATCGTCACTGCTTTGGGAAAAGAAATTGCAAAACTTTTTGCTTCAACGCCTCAGGTTCCACCAATTACAGAATCTTTCCAACTTGCTAGAATTAGCAAGTGATAAAAATTGCAGCTTGCTTTTTGAGGACATTAACCAGCATTTAGCAAGTTAGCAAGTGCTAAAATTGATCCTTGAGGCTTAGTCCTCTATCAAAGCAGTTAACCAGTACTTGTGCACAACATTTTTTTTGCCAGAAACTGACAACTACCCTTCTTGAATTAGCAGAAGGGAGAGAATGACCTTAAAAAATATGTCATAATTAATCTCCATGAAAGAATGTTGCCTGACCTGGCGGGGATCAAACCCCCGACCGTCTAAATTACCAGTCAGATGCACATCAGACTCAGCTACCCATGGCCAGGCAGACTGAAAAATAGTAATTCTGTCTAAACAACAGACCGGCCTATTAAAAGGTTAACTCCTATACAACTATTCCAAACTTATTTGCTGGGTAAATTGAGATGCCACAATTCCATTCCCTAGACTCCTTAGCTCCAGAAAAGTGTAGGTATCCACATAATATTTTTCTTATTTTTCCACAAAAACACATGTTGTGGGTACTCATTTGAAGCATCTCACTGTTTTCTTATTTCTCCACAAAAACATATATGCTGTGGGTTCTCAGGAATGAAACTAAGCAGAAGTGCAAGGATTCACAATTTTAATGGATCTCTGCTCTCTGACTATATAATGCCATTTTGCTTGCAGCAGCCATATTTGCAATCCTCAAAAAAACAATAAAAAAATAAATAAATGAATAAATAAAATAAAATGTGTAAACTGAACTGAACCAGAGCACAGCATTTCCTTTGCCCTTGTGCCCAGTGATGTCTCAGATCAGCCTGTGCATAGGTATAGGCTGTTCAAGGCTAGGGTGCCCTGCAAAGACTGATCAAACATTGCAGATGCTTAACAGAATCTGTGTTGGGTGCGCATGCTATCTTGTAGGAAATGCTGTGCTCCCCCCCCCAACCCCTCCCGCACCTCACTCAATTATGCTACTTACATTAGCTTGATTGATAAAACCTTTGAACTCGTCCATGTACGTATTAGATACCGTCATATCTTTAAACATTCCCTCTAACTTAGATGTGAACTGACATCCACACTCAGTCTGAAAAACAAAAAATGTGTTAATGTTTTCTATTTGGAGGTTTAAGGTTTACAGCCAACACTGTTAATGTCATGTTGAGATGGCCAGACAACCTAATCACACTTTTCCTGGGCAGACCTAGTCCCCTAAGAGTTAAGCAGTACTTGTGTACATACTTTGGCCAGTAACTCACAAATGCCCTTCTAGAATCAGATGAAAGGGCAGACTGACTATAGAAATTATTACATGATCACTCTCCACATAGATTATGTGACCAAGCTGGGATTTGAACCTGCTACCTCTAAATCTGCAGTCAGATGTGTTACCTGTGGATCCCTGCCAGTTATATTGTCATGTCTCTCCCAACTGAAAACATTCAATCTGAAAATACATGATTTTGTACAATACGGAGGATCCCTAGATGGCTTCACAGGCTGGTCAGAGCTATCACTGCTGATATACAATATCTGAACACTTTTCCTGTATTCTGGCCCAATGGATTTTTTCCTGTGGTATGTTATAGATGATAATTTTTTTCTCTCTCCACTTTCCATAATATACAGCATTTTTACTAAAACTTAAGTTCTTATGTCAAACTAATTTCTATAAAAATAAAACAATTCTGGATCAATTTTTTTATAGCTGAGAAATGCTGGTCAAATATGGGGTTCACTAAATCAAAAATTCATGAATTGACAATGCAAAAAAATGTTGCTCTGTCATGCTAAAAAAAGGACTGTTACAGGGGTCAAGTTGGCTCAGAAATTTAGGGAGAAGTGACTTCTCCCTCCAGACAAAACAGGGAGAAGTTTTATAGGATGATGGAGAAGTCAAGACTCGGTTAACCTATCACCTTACTGAAAGCATGACACTTAAGGACTCTCGACTCGCTTTACCGCATTGTCTTGGGAATTAACAAAAAAAGGAAATAATTTTTACTGTAGACCTGTTCATTCTTACTTCTAAACCAATTAAATGATCCACAGACATGAGTAGGGAAAATGCATCATATCTGGACCCATAGTTTTTTTGGAAATTGATCTTCACATTAGATATGTGGCTTGATAAGCTATAAACATAATGATAAAAAGAATTTTGATATTACTAAAATGTCTCTCAACTTTTAAACTTAGTTTTTAGCATTTATAATGCTGTTTCTGACCAATTTTCTGCTGTAAATGTTTCATTTATGAAAAAATGGCCACCCACGAAAACTAATGACATTGACGAAGACGATCTTTTGGTCAATTAGCAGGCAAACAGTTTTCCTCCAAAACTTGTTAAACCACATCAGACGTTTATTCTGTAGCATTTCTGATACATCTTTTTTCAAAAGAATTTTACCTTTGTATGTTTGCTCAATTTTATACTGGATTTCTCCTAACAAAAAGTTTGTTTTGCACAAATACTAGCTTTTTCAAAAGTTGCAAAAATCGAGGGTGAAGTTTTTGTCACCCTCAGGGCTTCCCAGGGCGACTTAGAGCCCTCAGGGCCGACTATTTCGCCCCAGTCGCCCTGTAGCCTGACTTCTACTTTTATTTGATTTTTTCCGTACCACCACAGCAATGAAACATAACAAAAAGCATCACATACCAGAAATTAACCCTCATCCTGCTAATCATGACAATCCCTACCTTTGCAAACAGTGTAGATCCAGATCAAATGGCTTCAGAAGAAGCCATCTGATCTGGATCTACACTGTTTGTCATTCAGTTTGTGAATTTGAACGAAAACATTATATGATGTAATCTGATTGCCTGATAATCAGGAACGGGTGTGGCTAATTAAATAATTCAGTAGGATAAGGGTTAAATTATGAAAATCCATGGGGTAACAATACACAGAGCCTGAATAATATCAGTTAAACATGTGTCAATAGCCCAAGAATTTAGAAAAGGAAAAAATTCCCACTGCTCTGATAAGGCATTTTTTTTTTTTTTTTTTTTTTAACCAAGATGGCCTCATTTTGCCATGAAAACATACTATGGTTATAATTAGACGTGTCTCAGTGAGGTCTTTCTAATGATTAACTTTGTATGTTTTCGAAGAAATAAAACAAAAAAAAAAAAAAAAAAAAAAAAAAAAAACATACCTGTATGCTTACAGGACAATTTGTTGCTTTGTTTGTGTGTGAAACCTGCAGATTCATGGCTAACTGTGAAACTACTGATCCAATGCCATAGAAACACACTGCCTGGCTTGGCCACTTACTACTGGACTAGTGGTCTAAGCAATGGCTCAAGGTTAGCTATATGCAATAATCCAGATGTTACCATATTTACTCTAAATTCAAACACCTTAACCTTTGAATACCAAACTTTTTCTAATATTTGAACACATATATTTGACTACCTGATAAGCTATCTGTAAAACAGGCCTCCTAGTGGCCCACTTTGAAAATATAGGTTTTTATGTAGGTTCTTCTTACTCAAAATATAGGTTATTTACAGGTTTTTCAATAAAAAATATAGGTTAAAAAAAGGTTCTTCCAAACTCACATAGAGATTTAAAACTGAAGAAAAAATATTTGATGAATTTTTGCACCACAATTATTCAGATAAAGTTGATCTGAATTTTACATAGTCCGAGCGAGCGAAGCGAGCAAGGAAAAAAATACAATTTCTTGACAGTTTTCATCACTTTTTTGGGACTAAAAAGTAAAAATAGTAGGGCATTTTGAAGAAAAGTTAGGGTTGAGTCGCGAGAAGGTTCAAAAAGTGAAAAATATAGGTTTTTTCATGAAAATACAGGCTTTTTATAGGTTTTATGAACAAAATAAAGGTTTTATAGGTTTGACACAAAATTATAGGTTATTATAGGTTTTATAGGTTTTGCTAGGAGGCCTGGTAAAATTGAAACAGAATGGCAAACAGTGCAGAACCTACAGATAAGGGTCTACACTGTTTGCTCACTCTGTCAGAATATTGAGAGGAATACAAGCTATTTCTAATTTTAGAAGCACAAACAGATTTTACATTCCCATTAGGAAGCCACCTTCTAATGAACTCCAATACAAACGGTAATGATGCAAAATTGAAAATACATGTACTATGAAAATACATTGAACCTTGAGAAGATACTTATATTTAACTGGGTTAGACTTAATGCTACTGAGAAGCATACCTTAAGTTTAGAGATCATATTTTTCTCAGAATCATCAGAAACACTCTTATTGAGCAATAGCCGACGAGCAAGATGCTGTTTATAATATCGCTCAAATACATCTTTCTCCTCCAGGAATCTGAATAACACCATGCTCTTGTCTAGAACCTGTTCAATTTCTTGCTCTGTCATCTAGAAGGAAATAGAAAAAAAAAAACATTCTGAGTTGCAACATCAGAAAAGGTACCTTTGGACATGTGCTCCCAGCAATGATCCAGATAAGCCTGCACATTCACAGTCTGATCTGAATTTTCACTGAGTGCATTTTGGATATCAAGGATGCAAAGTTTCTTCATGCAGAAAATACAGACTGATCAGACAATGTGGATACACAGGCTGTTTGAAGCCTCAGCTGGACAAACGTCCAAAGGTATGTTTACTCACGTTGCAGCCCATTTTTTATTAACTAAACACAGCATTTCACCTACAAAACACTAAAAAACTAACCATTTTTGCCAGGACACACATCCATAGAGATAAAGAAACTCAGAAACATATTTTACAAGATCTGTGTACCTACACTAGCCTTACTTATCATTTGTGGTTGTTGAGGTTTTACAGCCCTGTCAACCCAAAAGGGTCATGTCAGGCATAGTCAGTTTACCTAAGCACATTTCTACAGGGCAGGCTTAGTCCTCCAAGAGGTTAACCAGTATTGTGCACATTCTTTTGCCAGAAACTGAAAACTGGCCTTCTTGAATCAGCAGAAGAGAGAGAATGACCGCAGTAAGTATTTCATGATTACAATCTCCACAAAAGAATGTTGCCGACATGGCGGGGATCGAACCTGCCTTACTTATTGTAGCTCCAGATTAAGAGGAGGTATTCACATATCTTTCATTTCTCCATTAAACAAATGTTGTGGATACTCATTAGAAGCACCTCAGGTGCTTCTATTAATGAGTTTCTACAACATGTTTTCATTTAAATGAAAATACCAGGGCCCAGTTGTTCAAAGCTAACGATGTCGTTAGTTAACGATCCGTTAAAATTTATATCAAGTGATACGCAAATATGCTGAAATTTTTTGCTGAAAAAATGTGAGTAGCTTTTGCAGTGCAAAAGCTTCTCACATTTTTTCAGCAAAAAATATCAGAATATTGTATATTGAATCTGCTAACAGTTAACGAAATGACCCTTAACGAGCTCGTTAAGCTAACGACGCTTTGAACAACTGGGCCCAGTATTATTCAACTGAAAAAGTTCCTTATCCTGAGTTATGATATAGTAATGTTTACTTATTTCTTCAGAAAACAAAACTACATATTGTAGATACACTACAAATTTGCATAATTAAGGTCTTATGAAACATTCACAATATGTTTTTCAATACCAAGCAAAATATACCGTATTCGACCTAATTACCGCACATATCCCTATAAGCGCACAGTCAAGCAATTCAGTAGTCTTCAGATTACAGCCAGTGTACTTTTTGTCTACTTCTTTATAAAGGCATATGTTGTAGGTACTTATTTGAATTGCATCGACTTGTTGATGCAATTCAAATGAGTACCCACAACATATGCCTTTATAAAGAAAATCAGAAGAAAAAAATCGCATAATCATCATCAAATAAGTCTTTCTTCTGATCTTTATTATTGTGTATCCTTAGTAGGTAGATACATATTTAACGACAAATGAGTGTTCCCAGTAATTTTGAAGAACCTAAACGCACAGTGCGGTAATTAGGTCGAATACGGTAAATACTTTTTTTTACTAAAAAAAAAAAAAACTGATAGAGTTGTGAAGTTTTCACTTTTCTGAATCAATAATACACTTAATTCAGGATTTTGTTTGTGTTGAGGTTTTACAGCCCAGTCAACACAAAGGGGTCATGTCGAGCACAGTCAGTTTACCTAACCACACATTTACTTGGCAGGCTTAGTCCTCTGAGGGGTTAACCAGTATTGTGTACATTCTTTCGGAGAAACTGACTACTGGCCTTCTTGAATCAGTGGAAGGGAGAGAATGACCATAGAAAATATTTCATGATCAAATCTCCACGAAAGAATGTTGCCGTCCCGCTGGGGGTCGAACCTGCAACCTCCTCATCATCAATCTGATGCGCATCCAACTGAGACACGGAGGCCGGCTGGACAGTCTTGAACTTTCAAATAATCAAATCTCTGAATACTTTGGAAAATAAAATTGCTCACAAATAACAAACTGGAGCAAAATTGTGCAATTATGGTAAATGTCCTTAAATTTCAAACACAAAAGCTTCTTACAAAGTGTCATATGCAAACAGTGCAGACCCAGATCAGACTGCTCCTGAAGGAGCAGTCTGGTCAGGGTCTACACTGTTTGCTATTCAATTAAGTGATTTAAGAAACATCTTGGTAAAAAGCAAAATTTTAGCCAGAAAAGTATGAAATAAAGTATTCAAATTTTTAGGACATTTACCATACAGTACATTACATCCATTGCAGTGTTAATGTGAAAACAGATATGTTGTGTAGTGTGATTACAGAGTGAGAAGAATTTAACCACACGGAATTCCATTGACAATCACTTGCCAATAACATGTTATTTCCAATCCAAGTTTTTTGTCATGTTGAGTCAAATACAGAATACACATGCTCAAACCATGCCACTCCGCACTCTCAAATCCCATGATGCATCAGTACTGTTCATCTGTTATAAATTGCCTGGGCCCAGTTGTTCAAAGCTAACGATGTCGTTAGTTAACGATTCGTTAAAACTTAGATCAAGTGATACGTAAATATGCCAAAATTTTTTGCTGAAAAAATGTGAGTAGCTTTTGCAGTGCAAAAGCTACTCACATTTTTTCAGCAAAAAATTTCAGAATATTGTATATTGAATCCGTTAAAATAGTTAACGAAATGACCCTTAACGAGCTCGTTAAGCTAACAACGCTTTGAACAACTGGGCCCTGACTGTCAAGAATATGTAGTGGTGTAGAAGTTTTCATAGTACCATTGCTACACCTGTACTTAAGCATACCTACAGATTACACCCCAGTTGCAATTTTTTTACACAGTAAAATCTGTCATTCTGAGTACTTAACCCATTCTACACAGAATAGATTCCCCCACACTATACATAGGAAGTCCTATTAAAATTTTAGGTACCTCGGCTATGATATTTATATCTTCCTAGAGAAAAATGGCTTAACTGTGAAAACAGTGTAGACCCTGTTCAGATGCCATGTCTGATCCGAGTCTGCACTGTTTACCAATTACCCTTTTAGAAGTCTCCAGACTACAATGGGTTAACGAAAACTTTCTTACCCCTTTAACTCCTTTCTTTAACTTGTCATCAATAAATAACGAAAGGTATTCCGGAGATTTAGAGTTCAGGTTTATAAAGTGTTCGAAATCACTAGATATCATCTTTTTGAACAAACTGTCTTTATTGAATGATTCATGAAAGAAGTGGTCAAATCTATCCTTGAGGTCTAGTAGACTCTGAAAAACAAAATAAAAGACACTATTTACCTAAATATTTGGGCACTTTAACTTTATATCAGCACTCGATACAAAGGCAAAATATGTTATCATGACAATTTGACTGTCACGAAACCTTCGCTCATGAGGTAACAATTAATCACAAATTATGCAAGAAATTGCATTTAATACTTTAAAGAAACATATGTCTTGGATATTTGTTAGAATTGCCTCAATGAGGCAATTCTAACAAATATCCAAAACATATGTTCTGTGAGAAAATAAGAACAAAACAAGGCTTTTCTTACTTAGCTGGTTAGTAATCAATCTGCTCATTAATTATTCTGTACAACAGTAAATTCATGTCTCTGGGAACAAATGCTGTTGTTGTAACAAGGGTTCACTGTACTTACAATTCTTGTGCTAAAACTTGATCAAGCCCATTTTGCTATGGATATTGATGTATCTAAAAGCTGGTGTACAAATGGCAAACAGTGCAGACTGATCAGATTCAGCACTCTGCTGCAACTGATCTGGATTAACACTGCTTGAGGCTGTCCCAACACTTCAAGTGAATATGGTACAAAATTCAAGCAAATTAATTTGCAATATAAACTGAAAAAATTTACTGCATGACTGATATATGTCATTATCTCCTTCTAAGAATCTTCTTATCCCTTTCAGGAATCTCCTAAACCAACAAATGCTAAAGCAGATGAATTTTTTCAAGTCGTTCACCTTTGCCGAAACCATCCACTTTACTGAACTTCATAGCTCTGAATATATCAAAATCTATACAAATATGTTTTCTTAATTTTCCATGGGAATGAGTTATACAGCTAAGTACTCAAGTACCAACAGCACATTTTTATGGAGAAAATAAGAAAAATATCTATTTTTTTTCCTGGGTGAGAAAAAAAAAGGAAATAAAAAAAAAGAAAAAAAAAAAAAGAAAAAAAAAAAAAAAGAAAAGAAAAAAAAAAAAAACAAAAAAAAAGAAAAGAAAAAAAAAAAAAGAAAAAAAAAAGAAAAGAAAAAAAAAACAAAACAAAAAAACATTTCGCTAAGTACTTGTCATAGGCGTCACCACAGAACTATCAATTTTCAGACCTGAGAGAATGGAACTTAAATAATGTGTACTTATTAGGCAAAGTTTATTATCTAACAATGTATTTTAAAAGAAAAAACTACCACAGTCAGATGAGTTGACTATATCCCCGGCCCTACCCCTCTTCATGCATGAGGTTGTGGCTTCAACCCAAGGCTGGTTAGTAATGAAGATTTAACAGGAAACCGTCTAAAGCCTACTTAAGCAACATGCTAAGACAGATGAATAGTTGGATGAATGGCAAGTTGGACATAAATGCCACCGTTGCTCTTAACATTAAATTAAAGACTGAATGAACTCCCCATACTATATATTGGAAGAGTCCATTTTCAATTTTAGGTATGTCAGGCTATGAGATTTAGATATTCCTGGAGAAAAATGACTGAACTATTTGCATTCTGTGGCATCTGATCTGGATCAGTCAGAGGACTTGTAAAGAGGGCATATCAGGTGATAATTCTGGAATAATTTTTCTATTTCTCCATAAAAACATACATTGTGGGTACTCATTAGAAGCGCCTTGCTGAGGCACTTCTACTGAGTACCCATAACATATGTTTTTATGGAGAAATAGAGAAAATTATCCCAGAATTATCATCAAATACTCCTCCTTATCAAGTCCCCTGTGATGTGTACTGTTTGCTAATTACCCTTTTAGGCATCTCCAGACTACAATATGATGAAGCAGGCATGGCAAAAACAGTTCTGGAGTAAAACTGCATTCACAATTCTAACTAGTAACAGTGTTTTTTTTTTAAAGAAAACAGGTATTCCCTCCCTCCCCCACCACCATGAAGTTTTAGTTTTTTCTACTGCTGTGACCTTGAACAATTAGGTCAAGGTCACCAAAATCTAATCAGTTCTTAGATATGGCCAAATCCATGAAAATTTGGTAAGAATCCTACCACTGGTTCATGATATTGTGCAGACAAGAGACTGTGATGCTGAGGGGATCTGCACCAAAAACAATATTTACCCCTCCCTGTAGGTGGAGGTCGGGGGGTGGGGAAGGGGGTTATAAGTGTTTGAGGACTAAAAAAAAAAAAAATCTCTTTTTATCAAAGAAAACAATAAGCACGACTGATTCTCTGATAGTGCTAAAGAAATGAAATGGATTCTATATAACCTATAAAAAGGGAAGAAAATATTTCCCCTTACCTGTATGTATGTAATTGCATTTTTACCATCTTCTCCTTCTTCTGTTACTAAGGCCTTGCCTTGCTCCCGAAGATAGCCACTTATACAAGTACACATTGTAGTTAGACCATCTGGGACTCGTACTAATAACTTGTACATACAAGCTAGATCTAAAAATAAGAACTAATTATGTAAGACTCTGTAACTTTTAAATACAAGCTAGATCTAAAAATAAAAACAATTTTTGTAAGACTCTAATTTTTGCATAAAACAAGATCTAAAAGTAAATCAACTGTAGGAAGAATACACATCATGTTTGAATGACTTAATTAAAAAACCTGCCTCATGTAACTGATACCATATTTATTCTAAGTACACTATAATCCCTTACAATACTTGTTCTAATGTTATAATGAGTCAGCTTTCTACCAGTTGACGTGAGTGTGGGGGAGGGGAGGGGAGAGGGATGGAACTGGGCAAAATTTTGGACCAATATCTATCATCATACTAAAAATGAATCAAATCTGTGATAAGGTTAGGAAATAATGAGATGTTAAAAACTTTAACGAAAATTTTAACATATAAACTGTAAGTATGTGACCTCAACCTCAAGGTCACAGTTATGAGTGCTGATGGTGCTGATAAAAACTTTGGAGCAGTATCTATCATGATATCAAATAGGAACTAAATCCATCATTTGGTTTAAAAGTAATGAGATCCTAAAATATTTGATGTAAAATTTTAACATGAAAATTAAGTCCCTGGCCTTCAAATGACCTAGGGGGTAGGGATGGTACTGCGCAAAATTTTGGACCAATATGTATCATTATACCAAAGATGAAGGAAATAATGAGGTCTTAAAAACTTTAACATTTGCGGACACCAATGCCAACGCCAAGGGTAGTACAATAGCTCTCCGTGAACTTTGTTCAGGCAAGCTAAAAAACTAGAAAGTGTCCAAAGGACACAGATGCCCCCATCTGAAAAAACTTAAACGTAATTGATAACACCAGGTACGGATGGAGATGGACCGATGGACAGACAGAGGTAACACTATATGCCCTTTATTCTTAGAATGGCTGGGGCATAAAAATCTGTTTGGATCAGAGACTATGTTTTCCCTTCCAGACTGCAGAGACAATGGTCAGACTATACAGATGTGCAGACAGACCTGAATCAACACTGTTCACACATCAAAAAGCATCCCTAAACTGAACTGCATACTCACCATCTGTTTTATTATTTTGTAACATATGTACAACACCAGAGTTCTCCATCTGAAACAAACAAACATGCAACTAATATCTGAGCCAGCGCACTACAAAACCTACAATAAAACTTGAGAGACCAGCAAAGATTCTGATCAGTCTGCGCATCCGTACACAGATCTCATGTGCCTTCTACAGCCCTCAGGCAATCCAGACGGACAAACAAGTATCCTTACCAAACTAGGTGGATGTACGGGCTGATCCGAGTCTTTGCTGGTAACACAGGTCTTACTGTTAGTTTTGTCGTGGGCTGGCTCATTTTTCTTTCTTTTTTTTTTTTCATATACACATATGCTTTAAGACTTATGTAGAGAATTAAGAAAAATATTTAGATAAATTTAGATAAAAATCGAGAATTCTCTTCTGGTTGATATTCACTGGTTGTAATGGACGTCACGTACACCATCATTAGGGTTTATGTCACTGAACGTAATGACATAATTAACCGTCACAGTAATGTCATCAAAATATGGCAGACGTCAGCAAAACAGCTACTGCATTATTAAAAAATCTATCTTCAGAAATGAAAGGTGCACAGGAAAGAGAATCTATCATGGGTATGAGGGGTAGATAGAAATGTCTGTCCCTTGTGACCACAGTATAGCATCACTCGGCAAGCCGAGTGATGCCACACAGTGACCCTTGGGACGTATTTTTCTATCTATCCCTTACACCAATGATAAATTTTTACATTGTGCCATATTGCTAGAAAAAGACTCTTCTGATGGTCTACAGAATCATATTTCAGTATGCACCCCCCAGCTCCTTAGTGAGCCTACATGTCTAGTTCTTTGGCTGACAGTTCCCCCTGGCCTACTGCTTACTGAGCAAACAGCAAAGGTTCTGGTGAGATTTGCAGATGTGCAGACTTGTCTGACTCTTTGCTGTGTAAATGAGACAATGGCTCTTTAATTTCCCCATGAGATGGCTCATTTATCTCACTTATCTAGAGGTCCGCTGATACTGCTGGAAAATTAATATATTTCCATACTTATCTCCCCACAAAAACATTTTTGTATACTCATTAGAACTGCCACTGAAGTATACATGTACATGTATAAACTCAGCAACACACTTGTAGTACATCAATGAGGGTTTTTATACAGGATATTTTTCTTTTCTTTTATACAGACAAAATGAATACATCATATGAGATGGCAATGAAATAGTATCAGATGAACAATAACAGAAAAGTCCAAGTGACACTCTGCATGTAATTTTTAGTATGACAAACTGAGTAGGGGTTGCTTCTCAAAATAAAAATGTTAAACTGTAATACCCCGTGATTATCCCGTCACAGGCAGATAAATCGATAAGAATTTGACAAAGTTTGCCCATTAACAATCCCAAATTTAACCAGATCTCCACAATATCAATACACATACCAAGTTTGGTAAAAATCCATTGATGTTTACTCAAGTTATTATCCAGAAACGAAAAATGGACGGACGTACAGACGGTGGACGGATATAGACCTATGACTGACGTACGGACAGACACACAGACGTTCAATGTGAAACTATCGTGTGGCGGAGTATAAACAGTAACAAAGTAATAGCAGTTGCAAGACTATCAGATGAAGTCCAAATTCTGAACTTTTTTCAGCTGTAGAGAAATTGTGCATAAACCACCTGTTATTTTATCTTCCTTTTTTTTGTCCTTTGCCAAAACTATCTGGCTATTGTCCAATACACATCAAATCTGGACATAAACACAGCTTGTTCTGTCTTTCCTAATGGTAACACCACCTCTACTGTCCATGCTGATAGCATACCTGTGTCACTGATTAATGTTTACTGATTTTGTCATTGACACAAATACAATGCCATGGGATTTCTTTATAGTACAATAATTAATATATAATACTAACCTCTACAATAGTTTTCATGTGTTTTCTAATCAATTCTTCTTCCAGAACCTATAACAGATAGAAACTAGAGCAGTTTAAAAAAAAACAAAAAAAACATGTGTCTTCCCCTAGCTGCCGCTTACATATAGAAAGTTTACACATACTAATTGTTCATCATCATTGCTTTATATTTCCATAAAGTTTCATGTCAGAAAATGTCTTGAATGGTATTCAAGCTATAGAGCGGTTATGAAATAACCGATGTCAAATTTCAAAGGGGGATAACTCCAAAAATGTACAGACAAGAGTTACAGTTCTTGTGTTCTGGACATCATCTGATGATGCTTTATATTTCTATGAAATCTCATGAAAATATCTTGAATGGTTTTCAAGTTATAGAGCAGACACAAAATTACACATGTTGAATTTCAAAGGGAAAATAACTCTAAACATGTATAGACAAGAGTAACGGCTCTTGTGTTCTGCATCTTGGAAAAAATGAGTTGGCAGCTTCAGAGAAGCTTGAATAATTTAAGACTGGATTAAAACTTGAACATTCTATGGAAGGTATAATGAAAAGAAGGAAATAGAACATTATCCATAGGTTAAATTTGTTTGTGTTTGTGTTGAGGTTTTACGGCCCAGTCAACCCAAACCATAGGTTAATGTATTAGCAGTTAAAACAATAGATTATTACTTTAACAATAGGTTCCTCTGTGGACTTATCAAGGTAATGGGTGGCTCTCTCTGCTTCTTCATTGATCCGAGCCTCAACTTTCTTAATGTACATGGAGGCACTGTTCTCTGCCAGGAACTTCTGACTCTCTTTCTGCAAAACAAATTTTGTGGTGAATAATAAATAAATCAATGTACTACTGGCACAGCTCTACAGTGCCTAAGATTTATAAGCTGCTTTTTGGGGTATTCACCCAAATAAAATTTCTAAGAAAAGTATTAAATTTAATTAAATTTAAGCATAAATACCAAAAGATCAGTTATTCTTACCTCCATCCCCCAACACACACTCCCCCCCCCCCCCCCCCCCCCCCCCCCCGTAACAAAACAAAGGTGCAAAAAAAAAAAAAAAAAAAAAAAAAAAAAAAGGAGAAAATTCGCATGAAATGTCAAAGCCTATTTTCTGGGAAAAAAAAAAGTTGAAAAATATTTAAAAATATTGTCTGCTGAAACTTCTACCCAACATGCTAAGTTTTAAAGAAGTTTTAAATGAATATTTTTTGTCTTTTTTTTTCAAGAAAAAATATGTGGTGTGTACTCGTTGAAGCTCCTTGGTGAGGCACTTCTAAGTATCCAAAATATGTTTTCTTGGTATAAGAAAAGAAATTTAGATGCATATACATATATATATATATTGTTTTTAACCCTTGTCATGCTGAATAAATTATAATGCCATGCCCACTTCCAATTTTCAGCCAATCAGATTATTTGATCTAGGTTGTTGTTATAAATTCACATGCTGAATGACAAACAGTGCAGATCCAGATCTGGAACTACACTGTTTGCAAAGGATGGGTATATTCAGCAGGACAAGGGTTAACTAGAAATGTGTCCACAGTACATGGATGCCCCCGCAGTGGGGTACCAGACTATAAAACTGCAAAATTCTACCTGGTACAAATGCCTTAGAAATCTGAGTCTAATAGGATCATGTACGTACGTATGTACGTACATATGTATGTACGTACACATATTTGTACAGAAGGACGTATATTTGTACCCACGTATGCATGTACCCACGTACAGAAAACTGAAAAACTATATGCCCCTGCATCATCCGATGTGGGGGCATAAGAAAAAGCCTTATCTAGAGCTGCAAGCAATTTTTGTATAGAAAACAAGAAATCTGCGGAAAGCAATGTCGCAACTGCAGGGATTAAGTTATACAAGTTCCTACTAGTATTGAAAAAAAATCTATTTTGCAGTATTCAAGAAATTGATGGGTTAGTTTGTAAGAAAAATGGACAAAGTAGAAAATTTGGAATTTTGGCTTGCAAAATTTGATCTAAACCTGTCCATTATTTCACAAGATATTGATACTGAGCGGATATCATTTTTGCCCATTAATCAAGGCCAGTAAGTCAGCTGAAAATTGACGAAAAATGTCATGTGACAATCCCAAGCTAGGTATTGTTAACAACAATATGTATGCAAAATATGATCCTAATCCATCAATTCTTTCACAAGATACTGAGCGGAAACCAATTTTGGGCATAAATCAAGGGCCCCTAACTCTGCTGAAATGAATCTGAGATTTATGTGCAAACAATATGCACATCTTCAGACCATGACTTAATCATCTGTGAAATTTCAAAACTATTGGCCTAAAACTGCAGGAGGAGTTGCGCTCACAAAACACCCACTGACTATAAGGGTTTTAGGTAAAAACTGACTAAGTTAACAAAGCGGAAAAAGTTGAAAAAAAAAATTCTGAGATTTATGTGCAAACAATATGCACATCTTCAGACCATGACCTAATCATCTGTGAAGTTTCAAAACTATTGGCCTAAAACTGCAGGAGGAGTTGTGCTCACGAGACACCCACTGACTATAAGTGTTTTAGGTAAAAACTGACTACGTTAACAAAGCGGAAAAAGTTGAAAAAAAAATCTGAGAATTATGAGCAAACAATATGCACATCTACAAACCATGGCCAAAACATCTGTGAAGTTTCAAAATGATTAGCCAAAAACTGTAGGAGGAGTTGCGCTCACGAGACACCCACTGACTATAAGGGTTTTAGGTAAAAACTGACTAAGTTAACAAAGCGGAAAAAGTTGAAAAAAAAATCTGAGAATTATGAGCAAACAATATGCACATCTACACACCATGGCTAAAACATATGTGAAGTTTCAAAATGATTGGCCAAAAACTGTAGGAGGAGTTGCACTCAAAAGACACCCACTGACTATAAGGGTTTTAGGTAAAAACTGACTAAGTACCCACTGACTATAAGGGTTTTAGGTAAAAACTGACTAAGTTAACAAAGCGGAAAAAGTTGGAAAAAAATATCTGAGAATTATGAGCAAACAATATGCACATCTACACGCCATGGCCAAAACGTTTGTGAAGTTTCAAAATGATTGGCCAAAAACTGTAGGAGGAGTTGCGCTCACAAGTCAATTGTTGACGAATGGACAAACGAACGGGTCATGGCACGCCTATATCGCACCTGCGTTAGCGCCAAAAACTGTAGGAGGAGGTGCGCTCACAAGTCAATTGTTGACGAACGGACAAACGGACGAATGGACGGGTCAGGGCACGCCTATAACGCACCTGCGTGCTAACGCAGTTGAGACAACAACACCATCACGAACCAACTTTATTTATTCCATTCAATGTTTCACCTTATAACTTTATCAAGGACTCAGTAAACAAAGTATGAATATGACATCAACTCTAAACATCTATAAGGTAATGGCGACAAATTCAGTACTAGAATATAAGTGGAAAATATACATATAAAACAAAATTCTGAAAGCTTAATTGTGACAGTAAAAAGACAATCATACACACAGAGGACTCTGATCAGCCAGTCACACACTAGCAGTCTGTTCAGGGTATTGCCATAAACACTACGCAAGTCACACCTGCTATGCCATGCAGAAAATAAGGATAGGATATAATTCATACAGATACATGTAGCAAAGATCCAAGTCAGCATGCGAAGTGCAAAATCAGACCAGGCCCACCTGATGTCCACCTACTGCAATATAACATAATGCAATCTTTTTTTTTTTTTTTTTTTATCTAGAGCTATGAAATTTTGTGATTATTAAACAACCATCTTACTGCTGTGCTTTCTAAAGCTTTTATAAGAAGATAGAAACATATAAGCAACAAGACATATAAGAACATGAGCAATGGCTCAGTTAATGGCTCAGTTCAGCTGTGCAACCACACGAGTCTTAACCCTTATCCTGCTGAACAATTTAATTAGCCACACCCATTTCTGACTATCAGCCAATCAGATTACATCATATAATGTTTTTGTTCAAATTTACAAACTGAATGACAAACAGTGTAGATCCTGATCAGACGGCTTCTACAGAAGCCATCTGATCTGGATGTACACTGTTTGCAAAGGTAGGGGTTGTCGTGAACAGCAGGATAAGGATTAAAAGATTCCGTATATATGATTGAATAATACAGGACTTAATGCTTTAGTATAGTGGATTTTTTTTTTTTTTAACTACAATGCATGTGTATTTATGTTCACAATGATTACCAGAAGTGAAATAATAACAATGTTGAAAATTTGTTATTGCAGTTTAATAAGTTTTAGCTTCCTTCTAAATAATAACACTGTGAAAATTTGTTATTGCAGTTTAATAAGTTTTAGCTTCCTTCTATCTATGAAATACAAAACTTCCCTATTTAATAAAGTATTTTGGAAGACAGACTTGAGCAAACAGCCTACACTATGATCACACATGATGTAGAATGGGGCTACATATGTACAGTTTGCCACCCATCCAGGGAATTTTAGACGCATCAACCTGTACGAAAATTGACTTGTTCAACATTTAGTAGAAGTATGGTGAGAAAATGAGATGTATAAGCTAGCAATAACAGACATATAAAATATTCATTTCATTTCTCCATAAAAAAAAAAAAAACTCACTAAGATCCTGAAAGATGAATTTTTGTGAAAGCTGACAAACATTGTAATGATTTCATCCCATAAAAAAAACCCTGACAAACAGCAGAATTTACCATATAAAATTCCCTTGATTCTTCTAAGAATGGTCTTTCAAAGTCTTCATAATACACAGAGCGTGTCTCTATCCCTAACACCATCAACATCTGGCAGGCATTCTTCACTGCACCTCTGCAAAGATGTGAGATCAAGGTCTCAAACTATTTCATAATTGTACGACATATACATGAAGTTAATGACCAGTTCTGGCTAACGACTAGGGGCGATGAAAAAAAAAAAAAAAAAAAAAAATGCCCTAAGAGTCAGGATCTTAAAACTCACTAACAGCACATGTCAGATTCCATGACTGTGGGTTTTAAATTTTATGGCTTCAGATAAGAGTGAGGCATCCACAAAATATTTGTTATTTCCCCACAAAATAAATATTGTAGGTATTCATAAATGAGTACCCACAACATATATGTCTTTGTGGAAAAGTAAATAAAATATCAATAGTTTAACCCTTAAAATGCCAAGAAAACCTGCATCTGAAAATGTTGTCTGTTTATGTCGTCTGCTGAATATTCGTGCAAACTTTTCAAATCTATTTTTGTATACAGGCAAACAGAGTGGACCCATATCAGACTGCTCCTAAAGGAGCAGTCTGATCTGGGTCCACACTGTTTGCAGATATGACTTTTAAATTCACAAGCAGATGACAAAGCGGATGACAATTGTTGTGATTGGTGTTTTAAGGGTTAATTAATTTTTGGTAGGAAAAAGTGTCTTCTCTGGAGCTATGACAATGTAGTAGTTCAGAAATTACAGTATCAGGTACCGACCTGTCAACAACTTCTCCTCTTCTTTCTTTAGCCACCATTTCAAGCAGCGTATGTCGAAGGTGATCACAGATAGATGGATGCCGTACAACTTCATCACGGAATATTTTAAGACCTAAGTTATACACATTATCTACGTTGTTCTGCTGTACATATACTCTGTCCTGTAAAGATCAATGTGTCTGAATGAAAATCTGAAAAATTAGTTTCTACAAAATAAGTTTTCCTAAGGAAATAACAAAAAAGATTTGTCTAGCTATTCTTCGACTCTCCTTATCTGGACTTTGCTTATCTAGAATAACTGCTTATCTCAAAGAGAAAATCTAGCCCATTTAAATATGAAAATCTAACAAAAGGTAACAAAATATTGTGGGAAAGAGGAGAAACTGCTCCTAATGAGCAAAATCTCCTTTTTTACCCAATATTTTCAATATACCTCTAACATCAGGAGTCAAATTACATATTCATTTGAGAAATGTGGTGGTTCAAACTATTTTTTCCTCAATTCTGCAAATCTGACATGCCGAGCTATGCATTTCTCGGATTATTTCAGAGAGTCCCTTGGGCTTGGAGATAACTAGAGTCGAGTGTATACTGTGCCCTTATATAGGCTCCAGCCAAAAGAAGTATTCAAGAAGCTAGCTACAATGTACTCTTGTAAAACATTTTATTAGTGATATAGCTTTGAGGTTTTTATGGCCCGCTTTTACTCCATTAATGCTCAGTAGTCTTTTCTATCTCAACTCTTTGGACAAGATCAATTCCAACCAAAGGGGCATATGACTTCTCTCCTTTTGGAAAGTCATTTTTTGCCTGGCGCTTTACACAGAAGAAGTAAACCTGCAAACTTTTAGCATGATTTAATGCAAAAACCACTTGTTCTAAATACCTACATGTGTATGCAGTATGCACAAAGCTTTAGTCTACTCAATGGTTAATCGTTTTAAAAAGAAAAAAAAAAAAAAAAAAATGAATATTTTCCTTTCCTCCCATAGTGAAAATGGCTGCAAAATATGCAAAAATCGATAGGGTAGGTAGTTTGGATGCAGATACATTTCATTAAACAAGTTCCACTTGTTCAAACTTTCTGAACTTTTCACAATATTGTTATGGAACATCAATAATTTAAAATTAGTGAAGAAAAGAAAAAAAAATTGTTTAGTAAAAACTTTTTAAGTTTTAGAAATTGCATAGATCAGACCAATTTTGTGGCCACAAAATTATTTCTGTGGTAAATATCTGAAAACTAAACAAAGGAACAGAAACACAAATCGTTTCTGCTAAGAAATTGTCATTGACTCAATCATAAATAAGTTTTTTATTTTAAACAGAATATACAGCAAGATAAAAAATATCTTTCCAAAGGATGCCAAAAGCACAGTATTTTTTTTTTTTTATCAATTTTCAAAGAAATTCCTACACTCAGTGCAAATAGTTTAGACCCTGATCAGGATTCACATTCTGCAGTGTCCCATCTGGAACTATACTGTCTGTCAATAGTTTTTCTTAGAGAAACTAGTCTGTTTAAACTAGGTTAACGTTTCAATATATCAGACCAGCATTGTGTAGTTTTACATGCATTTGTGCAAATAGCTACAAATAAGATGGATATCCACATAATATTTTTCTTATTTCTCCACATAAACCATATGTTGTGGGTACTCATTAGAAGCCTCTTGATGAGGGTCTTCTAATGAGTACCCATAACATGTTTTGGTGGAGAAATAAATGAGCATTTTCAGATATTGCTATGCATTTGTACAGCCTTATTTACAAAGTCTTGCGCATATACAAACACATATACATAGGACCTGGTCTAGATAAAAGGGGGTATTCACTTAATATGGTTCTTATTTCTCCACAAAAATGTACATTTTGGATACTCATTATAAGCGCCTAGGTGAGGCACTTCTACTGAGTACCCTAATACAGTTGAGTCTCATTATCTTGACCTCGCTTATCTCGAATAATCGCTTATCTTGAAGCAAAAATCTGGTCCCTGCTTAAACATGAAAATCTATCAACGGGTCATAAAATATTGTGGAAAAGAGGAGAAATTGCTCCTAAGGAGCAATTTCTCCTCTTTTCCACAATATTTTAAATATATATCTCTAACTTCAGGAGTCAGATTACATATACATTTGTTAAATGTGTCTGCGATTCATTTTTTCCTAAATTCTGCAAATCTGATACGTCGAGGTACGGATATCTCGAAGTATTTCAGACAGTCCCTTGGAAATCGATACAACGAGAGTCGACTGTATATGTTTTTGAGGAGTAATAAGAAAATTAGGAGTATTTTTAGATGAAAAAAAAAAAAAAAAAAAAAAAAAGCAGCTTATCTGGAGCTATGCATATAGAATGCTTTCTTTATGAAACTATATGATTTCTTGATGAAACTAGTGCCAATCACTGAACTTGATTAATACCCATTCTGCTGCAATAGCAACAACACTGTCTGTATACAAAAAATGGACATTGTGCAAAGAGCAAATAACCCAGTAAAACATTTACAAAAATATGAAGTGGGACAGAAAGACAAAAGCAATGGGTATAAAACCCCGCAACAAAATATTTTATGTCAAAAACTACTCCACAGCATGCTGACCATTTCTGTTAAGTTTCATGAAAAACTATCAAAAACTGTAGTAGCAGCTTGCATCACAATGTTGATTTTTGAGTTTGTGTTGATGTTTGACTGCCCAGTAAACCCAATGGGGTCATGTCAAGCGCGGTCAGTTTACCTAAGCACACGCTTAGTCCTCTAAGCGGTTAACCAGTATTGTGCATATTCTTTTGCCAGAAACTGACAACTGCCCTTCTTGTATCTGCAGAAGGGAGAGACTGACAATAGAAAATATTCCAAGATCAATCTCCACGAAAGAATGTTGCCGACCTCAACGGGGGTCGAACCCGCAAACTCTTGGTCTCCAGTCTGACGAGCATCCAACTGAGCCACCGAGGCCGGCATTACAATGTTGAACAGATGGACTTAAGCGCAAAGGGCAGATTTATGTAACCCTGAAAAAAAAAAAAAAAATAAAAAAAAAATAAAACAAATTCTCACACACTACTACTCATCATGATGACCATTTATATAAAGATTCTTAAAAATTAACAAAAACTGCAATGATACATGCAGTTTGCATTACAAACTTGGACCAATATACTAAGTGAATGACTAACCAACCAAGTGACACATGGCTCCTTTATAAATACCCTTCTTTCAGAAAAATTAACGAGGAGTATTTGGTGATAATTCTGGGAAAATTCATAGCTCTTGATAAGGTGCTTTTTCAACATAAAAGTGTTTATATTTTTCTTATTTCTCGATGAAAACATATGTTGTAGGTACTAATTAGAAGTGCCTCAGCGAGGCACTTCTAATGAGTACCACAACATATGTTTCTGTTGAGAAATAAGAAAACTATTTACCTGATACCCACCCTTATCTAGACCTATGTAATTTTTCTTCTTTCTCATAATTATAAAACAGGCTGTTGGTACTCATTAGAAGCATATCACTGAGGTAGTTCTAATGAGTACCATAATCATATGTTTTTACAGAGAACTGGAGAAAATTATCCCATAATTATCACCAAATATTCCTCCTTAACAATTCCTCTGCCTCTTCTAAACAGTTTGCGGGGTATAATACGAAAAACATTTATCTAGATATTCCTCTTATCCGGAGCCACTTACCATGTACATGAGAATATCTCTAATCATAACCATGGAAGTCTGATGATCACTCCAAGCACTATTCAATGTCTGGAGAAAATTGTTATTTAATGCTGCCAGCACATCTTCTCGAACCTGAAATATATGTAGTATGACAGTGTGTTACTATAGGATATCTTGGCATAATCAAACAAAAATATGCTTTTGATGCATATGCAGACAGCTGAGGACTGAGGCACAGTCAGCATGTTTTTCCTGCCATGCTGAAAATTTTAACATAGTACGCCTATATTGGCAATGGAAATGAAATGAACTGTGTTATTCTGAAACAAATCATTAAACAGAATAGCTGTTATTTTGTCACTTTTCTAAAGATCTTTCTGACTTCATTTGCCATTTTCTGGGTGTTAGACTGTGTAACCTCGTTTTTTTTTCCTCCTTAGATTTGTTACAAATAGACATACATGAATGTGTTACAGGCAAGGAAATTGTCAGGGTTTTGCTGAACAATGACGGAAGGTTGGAAGAATCTGAAGGAATCAACTGCATTTTTGTTGATTTTTGTGTAAGGATTCAGGGATCAAGCTACAGGGCGACTGGGGCGAAATAGTCGCCCTAGAGGGCTTAAAGTCGCCCTGGGAAGCCCAGAGGGCGACAAAAACTTCGCCCTCCGTTTTTGCAACTTTTGAAAAAGCTAGTACTTGTGCAAAACGAACTTTTTGTTGGGAGAAATCCAGTGAAAAATGAGCAAACCTGCAAAGGTAAAAATCTGTTGAAAAATGTTGTTAGATGTATCAGAATTGCCACTGAATGAAAGTCTGATGTGATTTAACAAGTTTTGGAGGAAAACTGTTCGCCTATTAAGTGACCAAAAGATCGTTTTCATCAATGTCATTAGTTTTCGTGGGTGTGCGTTTTTTCATAAATGAACCATTTACATGCTGAAAATTGGCCAGAAACAGCATTAAAAGTGCAAAAAACTAAGTTTAGAAGTTGGCAGACACTTTAGTTTAACAAATTTATTATTATGATTATGTTTATAGCTTACTACCAAGCCACAGACCTTGATGTTTTGACTGTATCTACTCAAAAGAATTGTCAGTTTCCAAAAAGATATGAATGAACTTATGTGTCCAGATATAATGTATTTGCCCTACTCATGTCTGTGTTACTTTGCATCATTTAATTGGTTTAGAAGTAAGAATGAACAGGTCTACAGTAAAATTTGTTTCCTTCTTTGTTAATTCCCAAGACAATATGGTAAAAATTCCCAAGACAATGCAGTAAAGTGGGTCGAGAGCCCTAAATTGTCGAGCTTTCAGTAAGGCTATAGGTGAACCAAGTCTTGACTTCTCCCTCATCCTATAAAACTTCTCCCTGTTTTGTCTGGAGGGAGAAGTCACTTCTCCCTAAATTTCTGAGCCAGCTTGATCCCTGGGATTAAGTTTTGTGGATCAGTTGTAAGTCGATAAATTACTATTCTACGTGCTTGTGATTTGATCTACGTTACAACAGACCTCCATACTGCAACCTGTGGTTTATTACCCAACAATTCATGGCTAGAGCTTTCTATTTCTGAATTCAAACAGTTCTTTTATTTTTAATGTGTAGTTATTGAATTTTTCAGTTATCCTGCTTTGGCATTTTTTTTTTTTTTTGGTTTTGTTTTTTCCCTATTATTTTATTTACTATTTTTATTTTTTAGCCATCTGTACTTCTCATTTGAAATCATTACTTCATGAAAAAAATGTAGGTAGTCATTAGAAGCATCTCATTGTACTTACAGACCTTTTTAATGTTATTGTTTTCATCCGGGCTACTGACCACGTAATTACAATGTTATGCCACGTGACCAAAAACACTTCCGGTTCCATTGATACCAATTGATTCAAGCCTAATTTTACTTTGAAAATAAATCACTTTTGGTTAATATTTTACCATAGATTTTATCTAGTGATTTAAAAAACAGCTTTGAGTAGCAATCTGACTGCTTTTCCTAAGACAAATATAACTGTTTCAATGATATTTTTCCGATATCAGCAAGCATGCATGCAAATTTTACCGTTATACTGCTTTATAGTGACTTTCTTACGCTTAGTTTTAGCTACTACATTGTATATAGTCAAAATATATGTTAATATGTCTGGTTATGATATTTAAATGATCACTCAATGAGAATCTCTTCTGAAAAGAAACTTTTGACACATGAAACTGCTGTATTTTTCTGAATAAACATCGGCACTTATACTGTCCGGTAAAAGGTTAACAACAACTTTCTGCCATCCAATAGGGACAATGCTAGAATGTAGATCTGCGTTAAAGACCGAGAGGTTTCAAATGCTGTTTATTGTGTAACGTAGTGTTTAAAAAGGTCTATAAGAACTACCTAAATAAGGTACTTCTAATGAGCACCCAAAACATATAGTTTCATTGAGAAATATGTAAAATATTGAAAAGTTCAAGTTGAAACACAGCTCCAGATAAGGAGAGATATTCACACAATAATTTTTCTTATTTCTCCATGAAAAACAGGTTGTGGGTGCTTCTAACAAATATCATAATTAATGCATTTGTGAAGAAATAAGCACTTATCCAAAGCTGTGGTGTTGTCTAGCAGTAGCCTCACCTTTTTAACTAGATGTTCATTAACGACTTCCTGTAAACCAGAGTAGAGTTTTTCACCATGCTTGTGTAGCACCATAGTGTAGGCATTTCTGTAGAGCTCTTCAAAACTGAGACCACTGTTATTCTTCTTTTGAATTTCTTGAATGGCATTCTTCAACAATGCCCAGATGTTGTCCACATACTTTTCATCCATGGTCATCTGAAAAGAAAAGAACTCTGATCTTAGCTCCAGATCAGGCCCCTAGGTTATAAAAGTTTTTTTCATGTGCAACTCAGCTGAGCATGAAATTTGTTCTGGTAATTAATCTCAAATTTCTTACAACTGCAAATTCTTTCTTGCTAAACATAGCAGAGCATGAAAATTTCTCTGTTAATAAATATGAAAATGCCAACTATTGTTGGCATTTTCATATTTATTAGCAGAGAAATTTTTTATGCTCAGCTGAGTTGAGCATGAAAAAAGTTTTATAACCTCAAGCCAGGGGCTGCTTTGATAGGTCTCCACAAAACCATAGGTCTAGATGAGAGTGGGTATTAAATATTTTTCTAATTTCTCCATGAGAACATTATGTTGTGGGTACTAATATGAAGTGCTTTGCCATGATCAGAAATAATTCATGTTTTCTAATATTCAACTATAAAATTTACACCTTATCTGGAGTTGCAAAAACAAACAAACCAGTTATCAACACATAACACTAACCATGGGGTCACACGAATCACCGAAATACTACTGAAATCCCGGAATACCCGTGAAAAATATAGGTATACCTGTGAAAGACACCTATTAAAGACACCAATATTGGCTTTAATTAATTAAAGTAATATTATGTCAAACTAATGGAAAAGGGATAATAATTTAACCTCAAATAATTTGCAAATTGTCTTTGAAATGTGTTTTTTTTTTTTTTATTATTTGAAAACATTGTTGATAGTCCGCTAAATCAGAGCCGGAATACCCGTGAAAACGTGAATTACCTACACTTCAAACGAAAATTACATACAGTACAGCTCAGGTAAAAGAACCTAAAAAACTCTTTACCCTGAATATCGGTGTTTTGCGGACTTCCCAAAAACACTCGGAATAAATCCGAGTAGACGTAATATTCGGCGGACAACACTCGCAAGTCCGCGCTAAGTATGTGTTATGCAAAGTTGTGTGAAGTTACTCGGAATCATAATATTGTACCCGGAGACAATATTTCTCGCGAAGTTATGCGAAATTCCTCGGAGTAATTTGACTGAATACCTGTCCTTTTTTTATTTATTTAATAAATAAATTCATTTAGATATATCTTTAATAAATATATTTATTTATTTATTTATATATTTATTTTTCCACCATAAATTACAGTCTGCGTGATGGTTATATCATCCACGCTCATGTGGATGTGCATGTTGATCTGAATCTGCGCTGGTCACAAAGGTCTTATTATCCCAAAAGTGTTTTCCAAATTTCCGCATTCCGATCTACATGTACCAAAATTAGGTCAATTCCCTTGTTTTCTTAAAATATTAACCAATGCTGCCTTGTTCCCTAAATATATTTGGGTGCTCCCTAGGTCCAAAGAAAACCCCGGTAGCCCCATTCACTGTTCGAGCATGTAACATGGGCCTCAACGAAGCTCCATATGAAAAAGTACCGGATACAGGACGTAAAGTTTGGTGTTAAAGATCAAAGGGAACATTACGGAACTTGTTGCTCAGCATACCTTGTACCTATCTTAAGTTATTACATAACATGCTTTTAATCGCCTCGTTAAGAATTGCAAATTCGAATGGCCGAAAGCTAGCAAATTTTATATGAAATTATTGCGAATGTAAGATGCTTTATATATAACCTAAGAATATTTTCTTTTGTAATTATCCAAATTTGACTTGTGTTCACTTTTAAGATAAAAATTAAGGAAAAGTCTTTATCTAAAATTCCCAGCCTGTATAAGAATGCAAATGTGTGTGTAATACCAAAAGCAACATTATTGAACTTGTTGATCAGCTTATCTTCGTATTTAACACAAGACTAATTAAGCTCCTTTACAAAAAAAAATCTAAATTTGACTGGCAATCAATTCTAAAGTAATCATTCAAAGTTCCCTTATATAAAATGTCTATCAGATACAGATCGCAGTTACTGATTTAATAAGACGTACCTTTCAGCTGATCTTTTGATACCATAAGAGACATCACAAGCGAAAACGTTTTTTTTCAAACATGCGGAAAAATGCACAGATTCAGATAATCCTGCACCTATGTGAAGTTTAATCCTGGGCTTTGCACTCCAGCCATACATTCTGTAATATCCAATGGTTCTAATAGCAGACAGAAAATTAAGCACTGATCATACTGCGCAAATTCCCAGGCTGATCTGGGCCTTAACAACTTATAGCTCAAAAGGAGACTTGTCATATTTATATGAGGGTAAAACGAAAGAGCTTTCCAGAGAGAGAGAGAGAGAGAGAGAGAGAGAGAGAGAGTTTGCAAAACTTTTAAGATGCTGGCTGGTCCATTTTAGGTACATCCGGATTTGAGATTTGGTTATTCCTAGAAAAATGGCTATACTGTTTTTGCAAACAGTGAATACCTGACCAGACGCCGCGTTCTATCATCTCAATATGACTTAATTTTTTCAAGCGTGTCCGTTTCTGTCTCCCTTGTCAAATGAAATGTATCCATACTTTAACCCTTGAAGCGCTTAGCATATTCAGCAGACGGCATTTACATTTTTTTTTCTTATTTTCCTGTGTAAATTAAGCGTGACATTACATGTAAATCGCCTGCTGGTGCAGACGATTAAAAAGAAATGGGCAACCTAATTTTCACCGTAAAATACTAAAACAGTTAGATCAGCATCTCCTCTAGAATTTTCAGCAGTGCTTCGGGGGTTCTAACTATTTTCTTGGCAACAGCAGCATGTGCAAAGTGACACGGGAAAAATGGGCCAGTCTGGATAAAAGTGCTTGTCACATGAAAACGAATATAGGAAGACTCGGGCGTCTTTCACAGGTATACCTTTATTTTTCACGGGTATTCCGGTATTTCGGTAGTATTCCGGTATTTCGTGTGACCGCTAACCGTGTACCAAAAATCGCCTAGAGAGATCTATTTATTAACCCAACGCCAATGATCCCTGTGCCAAATACTAACTAACTGTCCATTTGATTAACTCTTGTCCTGCTGAACCCGGATATACCCTGTTTTGCAAACAGTGTAGATCCAGATCAGTTGGCTTCTGAAGAAGCCAACTGATCTGGATCTGCACTGTTTGCCATCAAGTATGCAAATTTATAGCATCAACCTAGATCAAGTAATCTAATTGGCTGAAAATTAGAAGTGGGTGTGGCATCTTAATTTATTGAGCAGGACAAGGGTTAATGTGTGAAAAAATCAATATCGGTTGTTACAATACTTATCCTAAGTATTATGACACCTCGCCTTACCATACTGGGCCTGGTTGTTCAAAGCGTCGTTAGCTTAACGAGTTCGTTAAGGGTCATTTCGTTAACTGTTTTAGCAGATTCAATATACAATATTCTGATATTTTTTGCTGAAAAAATGTGAGTAGCTTTTGCACTGCAAAAGCTACTCACATTTTTTCAACAAAAAATTTCAGCATATTTGCGTATCACTTGATGTAAATTTTAACGAATCATTAACTAACGACATCGTTAGCTTTGAACAACCGGGCCCTGGTTCTAAAATTTGAACAAGTCCAGTTTACTGCGTCTTTTATATTGGTGGATGAGTGGTAGCCAGTGTAAATGTGGCTCAGAAGCCATGTGTTTTGCGGCTTCTGATCTGGGTCTACACCGTTTGCTCAGACCTGTCTGCCCCAACACATGGGTTTATTACAGTTAGTCGCTTCATACATGTACCTGCTTGATTGCACATTACAACAATGAAAAATGTTTGTCTCGCTGTTTTAATTTGTTTATTTAACTTTTAAAAGATCTGTTTAATGTGCTTCATTCACCTTAATTGTAAATTTGACTTGCTTAACCTGCCAAAGAGCTGGGTCTCCAGGTGGCACTAGGATAACACACTAATTTTCTTATTGGTCTAAAGAAAAATAAAAATAAAAGGCAGTGGCTAGCTGCAGCAGAACCTGAACACGAAAACATGACTTTTCATGCTGAAGACATTCCAGTTGTTACCATTTTGCGCTTTTAACCGACTGAGTGTGTGTTTTTTTTTGTTAAAATGAAAGTACATTAAATGGCGTTTGTCCGATAATATTGAGCTATATTGCTGTTTATTATTGTCATACTTACATGTACGTGCATTTAAGTTAAGCAAGTGTAAGCAATGTCAGTATATGCATGTCATCTGTTCTGTTCACGACAAAGCAGCATTTGCATTTTTAAGTTGCAATTTGGAAATTCTTTAACAATGGTTGTGGAAAATACTGAGATGTCACTTGGCGGCTGAAAATGACTCCATAAACTCTGGAAATGTGGCCGAAAATGACCGGACCTATTAGCAATTTTGAGTTTCTTGAGCCCTGATATTTTACTATATCTAATAATAAATGTAATGGTAACATGAAAAAATATTTTCAAGTTTTATTAAATATCCCACAGCTTTTGCTGAAATCAAAAGTAGACGAAAGAAAAATCTCTTGCTTGTCTAGTCCTAAATGATCCCTACTCAATAGGTCAAAGATCTCATAATCCACTAGGGAGGTAAAATTGCTCTCTACTGGCCTATCCTGCAAAATCAAACCCTGCTATGGGTAATGGATGAATTGGTTAGGACAGACTTCTGGCCATGTGGCTAAATATTGGAGGTGAATCTGTGCATGATCAATACTGCACCATTTTCAGCACTGCACCATGCCATTTTCAGCAAAATTAAAACAAAAATCATTTTAAACATCTACAATTTACTGGTTTAACTCTACATTCCTAAAGCATTTTTTCTTTTTAATTATTATTATTTTTTTATTTTTTTGCAAATAAGTAACAACAGACAAAACTTGTCCAGTGCAACAACCTCCTGGGTTGTGGAATTATACAATTTTAATACTTGTCCACAGACAAGTAAACGGTCTGGATCCACTTATCCAACCAAAATTTACTTGCCCGCAAACTGACGTTTTTTTTATTTCTTGTATAAAACATATGTTGTGGAAACGTATTAGATGTGCCTCACAGAGGCTTCTCTTATGAGTACCCACTTTTTCTTTGAGAAATAAGAAAAAATGTATGTATCATAATCTGGACACTCTTGTTAGCTTGATCTATGATGTACTTTTTCCCAGGACAAGTAAACTGAAATTTTGCTTAAAAACTATAACTCTTTGCATATCAAATCAAATCAGTTGGCCCATGGTTTTGGGTTTTTCCGGAGGCATCTAAAAGGTTCTGGCTGTATTTTTCAACCAGTCTCCTGTCTGTCATGAAACAGGAAGTCAAACACGGAGCAACAGCACCAATACTCTGGCTTTTCCACTGCATTTCGCCGGGTCCCATAATTCACTTCAGATTATCTACTGATCTATTTATAGAATGATTATGGTTGTATTGACCAACCATGCAACAACTGGGATTTGTCAGAAGGATGCACAAAATATCATGACTCTCAACAGCAGTAGGCTTGAGATGTGCAAAATATCATATCTCCACAGCAGTAGGCTTGTAAACAATCATAAAACAAAAGGCACTTTTGAAGACAAAGTTTGTGCTCTTCAAGAAAAAGTAGCCAGCGCTACTTATACTGGCAGCCATTAAAAACTGGTTGCCAGGGCTTGTGGAGAACACTGATGGAAAAAACATTCCTGAATGAATTTTTTACTTCATGATTTTTGTGCAGATCATTAAAGAGCAGTATTTTTTTGAGCCCTGATGTTTCTGGCAGCCATGAAGCAGATGTAGGGGACAGTCATTTTTTTGAGCCCTGATATTTCTGGCAGCCATGAAGCAGATGTAGGGGCGAAGGATGTAAGGATGAAACCATGGCTAGGCAAAACTTTCCAACTTTTTGATGTCTTTTAACTGTCCCTAGTTCTTCTAGCTTTTTAATCTTTCTTTTCTGTATCCAGATCTAGCACCACCACATGTCCCATAATAATCAAGAGTGACTGCGTCCAAGTATTGTATAGATATAGATGAGGGGACCTTCATTTTGTGGAGGTTTTACGGCCCAGTCAACCCAGTGGGGTCATGTCGAGCGCGATCAGTTTACCTAACCACACGTTTACTGGGCAGGCTTAGTCCTCTAAGCGGTTAACCAGTATTGTGCACATTCTTTTGCCAGAAACTGACAACTGCCCCTCTTGAATCAGCGGAAGGGAGAAATGACCGTAGAAAATATTTCATGATCAATCTCCACGAAAGAATGTTGCCGACCTCGGCGGGGGTTGAACCCGCGACCTCCTGGTTTCCATAGACGGCGCATCCAACTGAGCCACCGAGGCCAGCAAGGGGACATTCATGATCAAGTCCTGATGTTTCTGGTAGCCATGAAGCAGATGGGGAATTCATTATCACATAAATGTTTTTGCTAAAGAGATGCATTTAAACAAGATCCTTTTTTTTTTTCTGAAAGGTGTAAAGATTTACAGAGATGATTGTAAACATGGAAGCCCTACATCCAGGCACTTAGATGATGCTTTCATGACCATTTGCTGTTTCACATGATTAAAGGTTCCTTACCCACCTAACCAAGACGAGAGACTAATAACATTGAAATAATATGTGACAAACATCTCAGACCATCATATTCCATAATCTCTACCAGCAGTGCTACCCTGGTCCAATATAGACTTAAAAACATGAGGACAGTGGATCAGCATAAACTGGTAAATAAAATTCTAACTAAAAAATTACAGAAATTAACTAACAGGAAAAGCTCTTATCCGCATTTTAGTGTCTTTTCTTGGCTGATTTCTACTCATCTTGAAGAACTTTTTGTTCTTTTTCCTAAAAATAACAGGAACACAGCAGGTCGATTTATTCTCGATTCAGTCCAGAATCAAGAACGACTCAGGTAAATGAAGCCTTTTGTTTCTGAATAAATGTTTATATGATCATCTTCCCTGTCGAAATTGTCTTGTTAGTTTTCATTTTGCTAGAAAATAGCTTTAATTCTAGATAAAATTTGCAACTTCTATTTTCGTTACAGACGTATCCCACAATCCCTTCTACAAACCAACCGAATAGTATGCAATGTAAGGCAATGTCTCATAATAGCGCGAATGTAATTAAGCCCTTTAGCTATGCCTAAACTTGAGTCACATTTCGAACATGATTACTCTGAGGAGATAGCTATCAAATGTGAACATATAAAGGTGTTATGCAATGAAACAAGATCCGGTGCTGAAATCCGCTTTACAGTCTCTGACGTGAAGAAAGCAGTTTCGAAACTGAATAATGGAAAGTCAGCTGATGAATTTGGCTTACATGCGGAGCATTTCAAGGCAGGAGGCGATATTGTTGTGCCTCTCTTAGTTGCACTTTTTAATGACATCTTGAAAAGTGGTTCAGTTCCACATAGTTTTAAATCAGGGATTTTGACACCAGTCCATAAAAAGGACAAGGATCCATCTTTACTTGACAACTATAGAGGCATTACTGTCACGGCTACCCTAGGGAAAGCCGGCCTTGGTGGCTCAGTTGGATGCGCCGTCCGACTGGAGACCAGGAGGTCGCGGGTTCAACCCCCGCCGAGGTCGGCAACATTCTTTCGTGGAGATTGATCATGAAATATTTTCTACGGTCATTCTCTCCCTTCCGCTGATTCAAGAAGGGCAGTTGTCAGTTTCTGGCGAAAGAATGTGCACAATACTGGTTAACCGCTTAGAGGACTAAACATGCCCAGTAAACGTGTGGTTAGGTAAACTGACCGCGCTCGACATGACCCCATTGGGTTGACTGGGCCGTAAAACCTCAACACAAACAAACAAACAAAACCCTAGGGAAAATCTTCGAATATGCACTGCTAGATAAGTTATTGGAAGCTGGAATGAACAGTAATCAATCAGAGCTCCAAATAGACTTCAGTGAAGGACTCACCCGGGTCTGGGATCATTATTCCAGTCAGAAGCAGCCTACGATGCACATGTTCGGCATGTTCCTTTGTATATTGCGCCGATGGACAGCCAGAAAGCTTTTGATAAGCAAGATCATAAGCTTACTTTGTGTGAATTATACGCACAGGGAGTAGGGGGAGGTCTATGGACTGTAGTTTCTGACCTTTATGAAGGGTTAACATCTAAAGTGAAATGGCAGGTTGAAATTAGTGAGTCATTTCCTGTGCTGCAAGGGGTGCGTCAGGGTGGTGTACTCTCTACCCATTTTTATAAGATGTACATAAATCCACTCTTATTAGATCTGGAATTGGCAAGTATTGGCGTGTTCATCGGTACAGTATACACTGGATGCCCTACATGTGCTGACGACTTACTATTAATGTCAAATTACCCAGCCGAATTACAAATCATGCTGAGTAAATGTTTTAGAAACTCTGGCAGAAACAAGTGTACTTTCCACCCAAGTAAAAGCTGTGTTGTAAGACAAAATGTCAATATTAGACACCTGAAGTCTGAAACAGTATCAGCATGGTTTTTGGGTAATAACCCTATGAACATTAAGGAAACCTCTGAGCATCTAGGTCTTATATGTGGTGGCTCCTCTGAAGGTCATGATAATGTAAACAATAGAATTAGTTTAGCAAGGCGTACGTTGTACTCTCTTATAAAGACAGGAATGCATGGCTCAAATGGTCTTAATCCAAAAGTATCTTATAAAATGTACCACTGTTATGTCCTTCCTAGACTATTATTTGGTCTTGAAACGATATTTCTTTCGAAGAAACATATTAAAATGTTAACTGATTTTCATATGGACACACTACGAAAACTTCAGGCTCTTCCAGATAGAACATCGTCTGCAGCAGTACTCCTTTTATTAGGGGCATTGCCACTGGAAGTGGAATTAGACAAGAGACATTTAAGTCTGCTGTTCTCCTTTTTAAAATCTGGAAACTCTAAATTAATCTCTTTGGCAAAAAGACAAACTTTATTCTACGACAGTGTTGGAAGAAGTTTTTTTTAAGAGTACAGCGTATGTTAAAAAAGTATGAGCTACCAGGTATAGACTCTTTATGCAATGGAAGACCAGTGGAAAATCAACACAAAGCGTGCAGTCAGGAAATACTGGACTGAGAGGCTACGCCTAGAGGCATATGAAAAATCCACTCTCAAGTACTGTCCCAGATAGCATGACAACGTTGGACCAACATAGTATTTTGGTTAGTCACTCCGTTGGGCCAACGTTAACTTGCTCGTTGGGCCTCCGTAGGGCCAACGTTTTGGCGCAACGTTGGGCCAACGTACGACATATTTGACGGGTAACATTGAAACAACGTTATGCCAACGTACATTGTATACGTTGGCCCAACGTATACTGACACATCAGTTGTCAACTTGGACGCAAAATAATGTTTATCCGTATCAAACATGAAAATTTTGTCCGCATCAAACACTGTAACGCATTTTTTCAACTTTGACCGATAAAGCCATAAAATTTTAAGTCGAGAAAAAGTTAATTACAAAACAACCTCTTTATAAAAAAGATTTTTTTTTTTTTTTTTTTTTTTTTTTTTTTTCCAGTTTTAAACAAAAACTGTGTTAGTTAAACATATGTGCTATATCCAGTCAAAAATGTATAGGTTGTTTATAAGAAAACAATGACATATCATTTTTTTTTATATATAATCTATACATTTTTAACCATGTTATATCCAAATTTGTGTTATAAATGTCATTTTTCTATATAATCTATACATTTTTTAACCGTGTTATATCCGAATTTGTGTTATAATGCACTGTGGTATAAAGAGGTTACTGTTTCCAAATATCTTTATCGATCGAAGTTGAATAATACTGTATCCGAAAAGAATCCTACATCCAAGTTGTCAAGCGATATATATCGATCAACATCTGTTTCGAAGAAATATCTTAGAGTAGCTAAATATCTTTTGTCGTTGAGCCAATCTGAAAATAAAAAAGAAATTAAAAGTAATATTCTCCTCCAGTGTTATTTGTTTATAATTTGTCAGTTTATATAATTATCTTTATGAATAAATGAGGTGAATATTTTTTGTTTATGTTTTTTTTTGTTGTTGTTGTTGTTGTTTTTACCATTTTTTAAAAAAATTTTACCATTTTTTTCATTTTACAAAAAAAGTTATTTTCATTCACTTTTATAAAACATCATTATTCAACTTACACATAAAGCTTAGCAACATAAACAAGATGTTGTCTAACAGCCAGCTATAAAGGCACTAAAAAGCAGATTCTGGTGTTTATCTTCCTGGTACTAATTATACATTGATAAGGGCTCTCTGGGGTATTATGTTTCATTATAATTGATGTTATAACCTGCAGGTGGTGAATAGTCAAAGACAGTATCATAATTAGATTTATTGATGAAGCATTTCTTATCATATTTTGTATGCGGAATTAAACTAATCAAAGAGGAAAACCTCAACTTGCATTATTTTTACATTGCACGAAAAAAAATTTTATCAATATAAAAACTGTATTTTTTGTATTCAGAATGTATGATTCCCAACAAGACAAGATGGCTCTGTTTTTCTTCCTTTTGAAAATTAAAGTAAAAACTACAAATATTGTAACATTTTCATTTATTTATCCATTCAAAAATTTAATCATGATGTATTTTCATTATTAAATGAATCCGCGGCTTGTGTATCTTATAAAAGGTGTGCATCACATATCAACGTTAGGCCAACGTAGATCCAACGTTGTCACATAAACAAAAAGCATGGGGAAAATGCATCTAAATACATACGTTGGTCCAACGGTGGCCCAATGTTAGTGCATAAGACTTAGTTTTCTCTGAAATTTGTCAAATTTGTATGACGTTGGCCCAACGTTGGCGCAATGATATACATATGATGCCAACGATTAGCCAACTGTCCAACCATATTTCAACGTTGGGCCAACGTTGTCATGCTATCTGGGGTAATATCTCATGCTTACAGATCGGTCGGACCCATCATGTTTGGGACTCTATCGAATCTACAAGGCTGGAAGTTCGGCGTGGTGTTGTAAAAAGTCGTATTGTAACAGGGACTGATATAGTACAGTCACTACGCTCAAAATTTAACCAGTACCAGATTGACCCTACATGTCCCCTGTGTTATGTGGAGGATGAAGATATTACGCATATGATTCTGCAATGTTCAGCTTTACACCCGGCCAGAAAGGATCTTTTTCAAAAGTTGAATGACTACATTATCAGTAAAACAGACATAAACTTCTGGAGATCATACTTTTCCAACAAAGAAAATCTTGTCAAACTGATAATTGACTGTAGTCAATTGACAGAATTACAGACAGTGAAAGATCTGGATATACATTGAGAGGCTATCTTGAAATCTGTGCTTTTCATTACACACAAAAAGGCTAAATGAATTAAATAGGGATGAAGTCCAGTGTTAAGGCTAGAAATGTTGCTGCCATGATATGTATATACACTAGTGCTGCATGCTGTAAATAAATGATTACCAACCTTATGTATATGTAACAAAGACTATATATAATACCATTCTATGGGTGCTCCCAGCGGTTGGAGGATAATACTTTAAAAGAAAGAAAGAGATTACCAGAAACCGACCATATTCAACTATCGATCCGCCGCCCCACACACCCCAAAGCACACCTTCTATCTATCTATCTATCTATCTATCTATCTATCTATCTATCTATCTATCTATCTATGTCTGTCTGACTGTCTGTCTGTCTGTCTGTCTGTCTGTATGTATGTATGTATGTATGTAGGGGAACCGGGGCTAGTTGATGCACGGGGCAAGTTAATCCATCTCAAATAAAATGAAAGCATTTCCATATACAGTACCAAAGATAAAATTCATATGTTACTTATTGCCTTCCCCATCTTCCACGGAAGTTTTGTGGATTTCTGATAAAAGGTGTGGCTATGAGCTAAGAAAAGGTGTTTTTTAGCTCCATGAATGAATTTTGATAAAAATTCATAGTTTTCATTTTGCCAAGACAGTTTTCTGATATTTCAAGTAAGTTGAATGCATGAGTACAAAGAAAAGACTCGCCTTTAAATTCAGATGAACAACATGGAGCAATTATCTTGTATTATTGTCTACATAAGCTGAAGTCACAAGTGGTATGGTGGGGGCAAGTTGATGCACTGAGAATGGGGCAGGTTGATGCTGTGCTTCCCACTGTGATTAATGCCTAAATTTATCAAACGGAAAAGAATATAAGAATATTCTGATGCACAGATCAACTTACAAAGTTTTCCGTTGCATTTCAGTTATATTATGCTGTCAAAACACTTATGAAGCATCCCTGTATTCACCGCGACAGACGAAACGGAGTATAATTCTGACCATTAAAGTTACTTTATATCAACCTTTCAATGGCAGTTTTAGTGTTTCGCCAGTCTTGATTGCACTGGAGAGTCATGCACGTGCTAATCCTCCTTTTTGTTGATAATGACCATCAAAGATACTGTCTTGAGACTGTTAAAACACTAGTGTACTAAAATAACCAGATACTGATAGAATAATGTGTGTTTAATGTGCATAATATTTGCCTGTTGAAAATATTTTAGCGGATTATGAGATAAAATCACGATAATAGTCGCCATTTTATCCCAGCAAAAGAAAAAATGAACAGCATTAACTTGCCCCGGTGATTGCATCAACATGCCTCGATATCGGGGCAAGTTGATGCACTGACCCTTACCTCAAAAATCTGGTTGGTTCGCAAAGAAGCATCTATATGTTTCTAAGTTATTACACGAAATTAAATGTAGTAAAGAAGGATGTTAACATAGATACGTAAATCATCTGAATCGGCAGATTGGTAGGAAAGATAAATCCAAAATAGAAAAAAAAGTGCATCAGCCAGCCCCGGTCTCCCCCATGTATGTATGTATGTATGTATGTATGTATGTATGTATGTATGTATCCACCCACCATTCTCTCTCTCTCTTTCTCTCTCCCTCTCTCTCTCTCTCTCTCTCTCTTTCTCTCTCTCTCTCTCTCTCTCTCTCTCTTTCTCTCTCTCTACTGTCTCTCCTTCTCTGTCTCTGTCTCTCTCTCTCTCTCTGAATCAATTAACCCCTCCCTCAAGTGCTCCGTCCATCTATCCAGCCCTCGCTCCATTCAGCCATTCCTCGCTCCATCTCTCCGTCCCTCGCTCCATCCAACCATCTATCCATCGCTCCATCCATTGTTGTCTACAACTAAAACCCGGGACTAGCTGGATAACTGAATATAATAGAATAATATTTATTGGAGTGCCTCCACAGACAGTTGTTCTGTCTGTTTGGGCACACCACAGACAGTAGCTGTTCTATAGACTAGAGTAAACTTATAGAGTATGATAGAATAGAATTTTATAGTAGTTTATTGGAAACTACATATACAGAAGGCGTTCTCCATTCACATGCATACTCGTATATAGTATATATAAAAGATTACATTTGTAGCACTATCAAATATTATGGGCTATATATACATTAATTTTGACAATTTTACTTTTAAATGGGCGGATGCATTGATACTGCTAAGCGCAATTTAAAGCATCCCTGGAACAGTGTTACAAGATTTGATATTCTTAATTTTGATGAGGTAACACTGTAAATGCGACGTAATTCTAGCTGTAATTAGCCATTCTTGCAGAGGCCAACAAGACGACATCTCAGTTAGACCTCTCGACTTCATTTTTTGCATTACGAATCTTAACCGATTTAGTCAAGATTTTGCACTTTAAGAATTTAAGACTATTCCGTATCAAAATCAACAGTAACATTTACTGTGTGCGAAGTGTTGACCAAGCTTTTTGTGAATGCTTATTCTTGTTTATAATTTGTGAATGTTTCCTTCAGTGAAATCCGGATTTACTTATACGCATATTTACGACGATTTTATCTAATTCTTGGACAACTACAATTTATAGTACCTCGACATTTTTCAGAAAGTCGTTCATGTCGAAATATATCATTCGGTTTGGTGAAGGGAATTAAGCGTGTCTACACCCAATCCTTGCTTGCAGTTATTCCCCATTGACCACCATGAGATTATCGGTAAGATAACCTTCAGCAGGCGGATTTACCTATGTTTTTCTCGAGGCCAGTTGTATTGCGTTACCTGAACACCTGTTGACTGGCCTGGGTGGAGAGTTGACATCTTGACTTAAATGAGCAAAAACAGTATTTTCTGTATATGTGATATTTTATCCAGTTATTGCTGCATTATATATTTTTCGCGTCAGACATAAGTTTGCAAATATAAAATTGCATTTTCATTTGCATTTTCTTTGAAAGAATGATTTCCATTAAAAATATTTCTAGTTGCAAGTCTGTATGGGCTGAGACACGATAAAACAAACATAAAATCTACCCAGCTAGCATTCTACGTAAATCTACATCGGGCCGTCATCGGCCCGTCAGCTACTCTGACGGGCCGATAACGGCCCGATATAGATTTACGTAGAATGCTGACTGGGTAACGGCGAATCAGAGAATTAGATTGGCATGTGCCTCCGCGCAGCCTGATGCGCTATATTGTTTGCCAGCATCCGCGCATATAATTCTGAGACATCGCTATGCGCAAGTTATTTTGATGGTTCATTTAGCCAGTGTACAATTTCGTTTAGGTACTATTACGTGCAACGCATCCCCATCACGAAAACATGCCTATATAATTTTGACCCCTTTAAACCCCATTTTTATATGGTAAAACTGGGGTTTACAGGGGTATACATTATTTCTGCTCAAAAACATAAATTGTGGGTACTCAATAGAACCATCTCGGCGAGGCGGTTCTAACGAGTACCCACAATCTATGTTTTGAGCAGAAATAGGAAAAAAATATCAGAATTTTTATCTGAAAAGTTTCATTTTTGGTGGTAAAATTTTCAGTATAGTTGATATAGGCTTGCTTTCGTAATGTTTTCGTCTCTCGGCTCCTTTGACAGCTGTGAATCGGATCAGCACCTTTATTTCCCGCTGACTATATAGTATGAGTGTCTATATTTTAATTCATTTTGATTTTTTATTGAGCTGACAGGTTTTGGTCTTACTATGTCTACAAGTCGCATAATCGGGTGTAAATAACACTCTTTCAAAACTGATCTATGTTTATTGTTTAGCGTATAAACAAAGATTTACATAAACCTTTTTTTTTTGTTCAGCGTTGTACACAGAAGAAGTGAGTCTATTTTCATTAATGGACTTGTCCAAATTAAGGGACGGGAGAGTCCACTCCAGAAAATCGAGTGTTAAAGGGTCAAGTAAATCTCAAAACTAACCTTTTTTTTTTTTTGCTTTGTTTGTTTCAGTTCGTCTCTATTTGTGTCAGTTGTTTCAAAGGTGTTATAGTTGTGTAATTGTTAGTTCCTCATCTTTCTTTCTTTTGGTGTCTCGGGAAGAAAATCCCTCGTGATTGTGGCATATTCTGAGTATCCTTACTTATATTTTTTTTCAATCAACAGCATTGCTAGAATTCATGTTATTGTCTGCGCTCATGGGCGTAGACAATCTTAGGATTTGCCATTGCTCCGGAAGCACTTTCTGAAAGGTCGAGGACTGGTTCCCATGGACTGCTCAGCGTAATTATAACTAAGTATTAGCTTTCACAAAAAGCTTGGACTACGCTTAGTGCATTTTGTGAGCTAAGCGTAGACAAAGCTTCTTTTGTGAAAACTGATACTTGTTAGTAAGTGAATAGTTGATTGACAATAGGCTTTCCCTTCATCTTGGGAAACAGCGTCTATTCTGTTTGGACCCCAATATAGGATCAAGTCCAGATCAGCTTTAAATAGCTCATGTAAAGATACTCTCATTGAAGCTAAGGATACTTCAAAATATCTGGGTGCAATTTTGGAGCATGTCTTTCTGGCGAGAATATCACCAGTTCTATAATCCAAAAGGAAAATGCACGACTGAAGTTTTTATGCACAAAGCATGTTTTATTTATTTATATATTTATTTTTTATTTTTTTATTTATTTTTTTATTTTCAAATTTTGAAACTAAGAAATTATTATTTGTGTCATTTGTCCAATGTCACTTTGACTATGCATGTGTCCCTACGCAACAAACTTCAGATTATTCAAAATAAAGTAACCGGATTTTAAAAAAAAAACAACAACAAAAAAACTTGGTCCCCAGGTTACACATAGACCAGATGTGTTTCGATCCAAAGGTTGGTTGCCTGTTTCAAAAAGATTCGACCAGATTATATTGAACCATATTTTAAGATCAAATCAGGGACCTCGTCAGACAACATGAGGAGCGATTTCTCCTCTTTTCCACAATATTTTTTACCTGTTGTTAGATTTTCATGTTTAGGCAGAGACCAGATTTTCCCTTCGAGATAAGCGGTTATTCGAGATAAGCAAGGTCGAGATAACGAGAGTCAACTGTATTATGTAAGGTAGATGGTACCAAAAATTGTATTCGTTGATAATTCATTAAAAATATAAGCCTATAAGATGAGTTATAAGAGGTAAAACCCGAGTTACATAATAGTGCTCAATTAAACAGTTCTCTTCTTAAATCTTCATAAAGGGGACATTTATAAGGAAATGTATTTTAGCTCCCGAAAACGCCTATACAAATTCATTGTAAATTTTACTGCTGAAAATACGAAAATATTAAGATTATAAATTGTGATTTTTTTTTTATTTTTGCTAAAAATATAGATTGTGGGTACTTGTTAGAACCGCCTCGGCGAGGCGGTTCTAACGAGTACCCACAATCTATGTTTTCAATCAGAAATAAGAAAAATAATGTATACCTCTGTAAACCCCAGTTTTACTTTCTAAAAGTGCGGTTCAAGGGGGTCAGAATTATATAGCGTGTTTACGTGATGCTTACCTGCGCAAGAAAAACAAGTTCTTTGTTCTACAGGTATTTTAAGTCTAGCAAAACGTCCTGTTTCAATCCTTAAGGTAATCTACCACATCTAAACATCGCTAAAATGCGACGATGATCTCTCCTTTAGGTAAGTTTGACATATGTTTCAGTCTGATTTATGTTGGCTAGCGATTGTTCTTTTCTTGTTCCTTCAGTCAACAGTATCATAATGTATCAAGGTAAAAGTTCGATTGCTGGCCTACGTGCGTGTTTTTATTTCAACATGTATTCAATTCCTATTACTTGCCAAATTCTATTGGTAATGTATATTTACTTCTGACCAGCTCTGACATTTGCATTTATATCCTCCATACAAGGGGATTCATGCTTGGCAGAAAACATTATATTCAGGCATCCTTGTAAACGCACGACAAAAGGACAGGTGTTTATTGTCAATCAGTTGTTTATGTGCAAAGTTACATCTCATATAGTTACCGTGGTTACTATAACTTGGCTTTCTATTCTGTTATTACAGGCAGGGGACATACATCCTAATCCAGGTCCTCTTTCGACCTCATCAGCTAGCAGTATCTCTGACACTTCCTCGATTAACTTTTCAGTTCTCAATTTTTCAAACCTTTTGAATCATCTTTCTTTTGTTCATTATAACGTGCAGTCTAGTACCAAAAATTGATATCTTAGGTACGGAGCTATTTGAGTTTGATATTCTAGCTTTCAGCGAAACTTGGCTAAATCCTTCTGTCCTATCGCAAGATTTGCACATTCAGACATTTAGAGAACCCGAACGTAAGGACAGAGTCGATGACAGCCATGGCGGAGTAGTAATATATGTTAAGGAAAATGTACACTATAGGCGGAGACTGGACCTAGAGCCGAGAAGTGTAGAATGTATTTGGATAGAGTTAACACTGAAACAGAAACATGTCTTATTCGGATTATTTTACAGACCACCAAACTCAGATCTGACTTATTATTCTTCGCTTGAAGATTCAATCCACCTTGCAGTCGATACAGGCATAGATGATATTATCATAACTGGTGACTTTAACTTTAATATGTTAAATTCACAATATGCACGTAAAATTAATTCACTTTGTCAGCAGTTTTCCTTATACCAGTCTATCAGTGAGCCTACCCACTATACAGAAAATTCGATCTCTCTCATTGACTTGTTGCTAGTAAGCAACAAAGATCGAATAATCTTCAGTGGAGTCGGCGACCCCTTCTTACAACAAGAACTTCGCTATCATTGTCCTGTATTTGGTGTATTTAATTTCTCTAAACCTAAAATTAAATGTTTCAAGCGCGTGTATGGCAATACGACCGGGGCGATTATGATCTTTTAAGGCAGAAAGCATCTTCCTCGGATTAGAATTCTCTTCAAAATCCTGATATAAATGTATATGCTAAGAACTTCTATGAGCATTTGATTGAAATTACCGATTCCAGTATTCCTAACAGGCAAGTCACAATACGACCGACTGAGGCACCGTGGATAACCACTCTAATTAAGAAACATATACATATGCGTAAACGAGCGTACAAAAAAGCAAAACGAAAAAATACACAAGCTAATTGGGCAAAGTTTAGACGTCTTCGCAACGAAACTACTTCAATGATCCGTAATTCAAAAAAAAAAAAAAAAAAAAAAAAAAAAAAAAAAATGTACACAGACTCCCTCTCTAATTAGCTAAAATCTGAGACTCTATCATCTAAACAATAATGGACAGTTTTAAAAACATTCATTTCTCCCAATTCTACTTCTACTATTCCACCACTGGAAAAAAATGGCCTGATATACTCCGACGAAGTTGAAAAAGCAAATATTTTTAATGATTTTTTTAGAGATCAAACCTTATTAGATGAAGAAAATGTCACACTTCCTGCTATTGACAATTATACTGTTAATGAACCATTAAGCTCTCTTGTGTTTACTACTGAAGAGGTCAAAGCAATACTTACAGTTGGTAAAGCCGTCGGTCCGGACGGAATTAGTAACCGCATTCTTCGTGAACTAGCTAATGAATTGTCTACGCCACTTGCTTCCTTATTTAATCAGTCTGTACACCAAGGAGATGTTCCAGTGTGCTTTAAAATTGCTCATGTCTGTCCTGTATCTAAGGGCGGAGGTGATCCTTCTGACGTCTGTAATTATCGACCTATTTCTTTATTGAGTAATCTTGACAAAGTCTTCGAAAGACTTGTATTTAACATCTGTTTAATCATCTCCGTGATAATAATATTCTTACATCTTTTCAATCTGGTTTCATACCTGGAGACTCTACTACTAACCAACTCACTTTCTTGTATAATACATTTTCCAAGCACTAGATGCTGGCAAAGAAGTTAGGGCTGTTTTCTGTGACATAAGTAAAGCCTTTGACCGTGTCTGGCATGCCGGCCTTCTTCATAAACTTAGGTTAATTGGAATCTCTGGTGAACTATTAAAATGGTTTTCTAGTTATCTCGTTGGTAGGAAACAACGTGTTGTCTTGCAGGGAGTAGAATCCCAGGCAGGCGTTCCTCAAGGATCAATCCTCGGATCACTTCTTTTCTTAATTTTCATTAATGATATAGTAACTGAAATAGGATCTAGCATTCGTCTTTTTGCTGCTGATACCGGTCTTTTCATAATTGTCAACAATCCAGACGTGGCTGCAGAAATTCTTAGTGCAGATCTTGAAAAAATAGCTAAATGGGCTGAAGCTTGGTTGGTAAAATTTAATCCCTTAAAACCAGAATCACTTCTGATATCAAGGAAAATCAACAAACCTGTACATCTCTCCTTAATCATGTTAGGACAGCAAATCAATGAGGTAGAATTTCATAAGCATTTAGGAATATATTTTTCAAATGATGGCACTTGGCATAAACATATTGACTACATTAAAGAAAAAGCTTGGACAAGAATTAATATTATGCGTAGATTAAAATATGAAATAGATAGGAAATCTTTATAAATAATTTATACAACATTCATTCGACCTATTTTAGAGTATGCGGACGTTATTTGGAATAACTGCAACGATTATGAAAAACAGGAGCTTGAAAAATTCAGATTGAATCAGCCAGAATAGCCACTGGTGCTACTAAACTTATATCAATTCGTAATCTTTACAATGAGATTGGTTGGGAAACTCTCGAAAAAAGAAGAATAAATCATAAACTGATACTATTTTACAAGATGTACAATAACTTAACTCCTGATTATCTTTCATCCCTTGTTCCTTCTTCAGTCAACGAAGTATTACATTACAATCTGAGAAACGCAAATGATGTTCAAACTGTTAACGCGAGAACTGCTTTGTACTTCAATTAATTTCTACCGTCTGTTATACGAGAATGGAACAATATACCAGCCAATGATAAGTATGTAGATTCAGTTGAGTCTTTCAAACGGCAGATAAGCCGGAATAAAACTTCAATTCCAAAATATTTTTATACTAGAAGCAGAAAGTTACAAATTTTGCATACTAGGCTACGTACAGGATGCAGCTCTTTAAATTATGACTTGTTTGTAAAATCTGTTTCAGATACCCCGCTGTGTGGGGATGTTGAAAACGCAGAATCTTCTTATCTTGTAACTTCTATCGTGATCATCGAATCGAACTTTTTCGGATAGTTACTCAATATATCATTGCGTCTCTACATGTATTTCTACATGGTGATGAGTCACTTCCTTGTGAAACAAATCAAATCATCTTTGAAGCTATTTACAAGTACATACAGGATAGCAAAAGATTCGTCCAAGCTTTTGCTGATCACATATATTATAAGTACCATCAACTCATCAGCTGGCTCCTCTCGATGACCCCTCGCTTCAGCCAGCCTTTGGGTTATGTCTCTTGAACAAATGAAAAAAAAAAAACCCAAAACACTTGGGTTTATTCGTCAACTGTTTATATCTTTAGACGGAGAAGAGCCAAAACATTTGGTCCTATTTCAAGACAAGACACCCAGATTACTAAACAAGAGAATTCTTAGGTCGCGCAATTTCCTTCTTCACAGAAAACACATATTCCTATAGTTCATAATTTTAATTGCAAGCCAAAAGTCAACCTAAAAACTGCAGAATTCTGAATGTTACTCCCAGTGATTGTATTTAGATACATGGTTGAGAACAGCCTATTAGGGGTGACCAACAGTATTGTTTGTAATGTTTTTCTGTATCCGAACAGCAAAGGTTATGGTTCGGCTGAACGGGTGCGTAGACTCGTCCAAGTCTTTGCTGATTGCATCTGTCATAAATAATATCATTTAACGAGCCGAATCCTGTCTGTGACCCTTAGCTTCAGCCTGCCTTTGGGTTATGTCGCTTGAACAAATGTATAAACGCAGACACTTTAGTTTATTCGTCACAAGCTCAACTGTCCATATTAACCCATTTAAGCCAAGTGTACAATAAAAGGGACATTGGCAAACAGTGTAGACCCTGAGCAGACACCGCAGACCGTGGCGTCTGATCAGGGTCTACACTGTTTGCATTTAAGAAATTTCCACAAAATATGATAATAATTCAAACTATTCAGACGTCCCTATATAGTGCTGGAAATGTCCCTGTCCAAAGAGTTAAGGTAGAAGAGTCCACTCGGCATAAATGGGTTAACAGACGGAGAGAGCTATCAACATTCGAGCCAAAATATGACAAAACCAACAAAATTACCATGTTGTCATGTTGTGCCTCGTTTCATAAAAAACAAAAGGACCAGCAATGGGTGCCATGGCACAAGAACGAAGTCTCGGCTTATGGGTTAACAGACGGAGAGAACTATCAACATTTGAGCCAAAAACATGACAAAACCAACAAAATTACTATGAGCCTATATAGCAAGGCCGGACATTCATTGATGGATACCCATTGAACGCATGAAGCAAAGACTGATCGGGCAATCCGGATTCCCAGGTTGATCTGAATTTTCTTTGGGCACACTGTTATTTTGTTGGTTTTGCCATGTCGCTTATTTCATCAATGTACCCTAAGCTACCCACTGAGCGCATGTAGAGAAGCCATGATCAGGACGATCGAATGCTCAGGCTGACGCTACTACGTACCTACGTCATTTTCTTGGTATTGTCATCAAAAAAAAAAAAAAAAAAAAAAGGACCAGCACTGAGTGCCGTGGCACAATAACAAAGTAACACCCTTTCCTCATTAATGTCACACATTTTACCGCATTTGGATAAAAGGTGTGTACAATTAGCCTTTGCTTTAGTTGTCTTCAATTAGGTCAAGGGGTCAAAACCATTAGATTCAAGAAAAAAGTAAATTATTGTAGCAACATTTAATTCACTAAAACTCAGAACTTTTAGGAAACAGCTAGAAAAGTATCTATAACAACATTTTGGTGTGTAATAGTCATATCTAGGTATGATTACCTTCGGAACTAAAAGCATCAGCTCTCGTTACCTTAAACGACGACAAGAACGAGAAGGGGGTGGGATGGGGAATCTAAATAATTGAATTTTCATCATTTTTCTGAAATTAACATTTTTTTTTCAGTGCCACTTTCTATGCTCGCAATTATGTTGTTAAGAGACAGGGAATAATCATATTTAGGTACTATTACCCAGGTTCGATCACAAATTGCCTCTTTTATTCTCTCTAATATGATGGTCAAAACTGGTCATAAAATGCCAAATTCTATAACAGAACCTTAAAAGCTAAGATATCAACACTTTGCAATGGCGATGGTCAGGGCTACTATGCTTGTTCATGAGGGCCTGTAAATGATTTTAACCCTAGTCCTGCTGAACCCGGATATATCCTGTCTTTACAAACTGTGTAGATACAGATCATTTGGCTTCTGGATCGGCACTATTTGCCAATAAGTATGTGAATTTGAAGCAACTTGTGGCTCAATTAATCTGATTGGCTGAAAATTGGAAGTGGTCGTGGCAACTTTTTTTTTATTTAGCATGACAAATGTTAACTGTTCCTAGTAGTGATGTCGTACATTCTATATTTGAGCCGCAACGTAAGAAAGCATACCTTCTGATGTACCCAACGAAGACTCAAATCAGCTTGCGCATTCACAGAGGCTGATCAGAGTCGGTGTTATTCGCATTGAGAAACTTTGCATCCTTGGCTATCCAAAATACCTCGTAAGGATTCAGATGACTGCACAAATGTGCAGGCTGATCTGAATCTTTGCTGGGCGCACATGTCCGAATGTACGTTTTCTGACTGTGCAACTGTTTTCTTTTTATTACCAATGAACTACAAATATTACGTAATTGCCGTTATGGTCTAGCATGATCCAAAATATTGTAGAGAGAAAGAAGAAAGAATTATAATAATAAAATAACTAAGTCATTTTGTTTGCAGACAAAAACTTTATTGTCGAATTTAAGTAGTGGAATACAATAATGAATGTCGTTATAATTTCCTGAGTCGTTGTTCTGGGGAAGTCCGGTTGTCAAATCTGAAACGAACCGAAACAAACAATATTGAACCGAAACATTGGAAAAGAGTCATTGTTTGAAACAATTTTTATTTCTCAAATCAAAATTATATAATCACACAACTACCCAGCTAGCATTCTACGTAAATCTACATCGGGCCGTCATCGGCCCGTCAGCTACCCTGACGGGCCGATGACGGCCCGATATAGATTTACGTAGAATGGTGACTGGGTATAAGGTTTAGAATTTGATAATAAGCTATAAACTTATACAAATCATCTCTTGGTATTAAAAAGTTTACATACTCAACAGTTACATTTGTAGTGACACTAAAGAGTTACATTTGTAGTGACACTAACGGGTCACATTTGCAGTGACACTAAACTGTTACATTTGTAGTCACACTTAACAATTATATTTTGCACATTTATAGTGATACTAAACGGTTACCTTTGTAGTGACACTAAGCAGTTACATTTGTAGTGGCACTAAACAGTTACATTAGTAGTGCGCTAAACAGTAACATTTGTGGTGACATTAAACAATAGCAGTTGTAGTGACACTAACCAGTGACATTTGTAGTGACACTAAACAGTGACATTTGTAGTGACACTAAACAGTTACATTTGTAGTGACACTAAACAATTATATTTGTAGTGATACCAAACAGAATGTATAAATATAAAATATATGTGGTGGGTACTCATAAGAAGCGCCTCCGTGAGGCGCTTCTAATGAGTACCCACAACACATGCTTTCTTCGAGAAATAAGAAAAAAAATATAAATCGCAGAACTATACAATCCTTGTCCCAGGACAAGTAAATTGAAATTTCTTACTTGTCCTCAGGGAAATGGGACAAGCTGAACAACGCGCATTTCCACAGCCCCGTTTTATACCTGTTTTATACATACCTTTAATTACCAGCATCCACTATCGTCATGACAGTCGTTACCGTATCCACCATGGCCACCGCCATGCCCACCACTACCATAGCCGCCGCCATGGTGGCCACCACTACTACCATAGCCGCCGCCATTGTTGTTGTCGTCACCGAATCCATCAATAATTTCGAACATGAACAACATGAAGATTACTGTAATGAAACAAACATGCGGAACAGTAGTTTTTTTGTGCTACTATTTCAACCACGCTCCATCTGGGCTGCGTTCAATAAAGCAAATCACTCGCGAGAGTTTTCCAAAAACTATTTTCATTTTTTGAAAGGTTATTGTAAACCCGTCTCACGTGACATCAAATTAGAGAGTAGCCGTTATTCTCTTTGACGAGACCTGATATTAGATCGGATAAATTTTATCATAATTATCAATCTTATAAAAGACCGAATGTCTTCTATCAACCCACTTGCTAGGAAGCATCGGGGTGACTTGTTTAAGCAATCATCATGAATCTTGCTCAAAATGTTTGTCTTGGTGATTTCCAGGTCAAGTTCGAAACTGGGTCACCTGGGGTCAAAAACTAGGTCAGTTAAAATCCATATTTGTTGTTACGAACAAGCATACAAAATTTTATTCACATAGGACGCAATCTTGGTTAAGCCAAAAGACAGCTTGAGGCAGTTTGCGGATATTCGCTGCCATCCACCGAAAGTTGTCCTAATTGAACGGAAAATATGCTATAATTTCCGAGTGGCCGCAAACGTCTGGGTTAATTGAACGCAGCCCACTGGTCAGGGCGTTCGGATTTGTCATAAAAGGAGGTGCAAGTTAGATCTATCGTATGTTCCCTAAATATTCGGGCAGTAAATTTGTAATAGCGCAAGTAAAAGTACATTTATTACAATTGCTTAAGGGGAGTAAACTGAAATACAGTAAAATTCCTCTATTAAGAGCACTCAAAAAAAAAAAAAAAAAAAAAATAAAAAATAAAAAAAAAAAAAGAGAAAGAACACTCCGCTATTAAGACCAGCGTTTGCCAGTCAAAAAACGTTTTTTTTTCTCTCTCTCCCTTATTATTTATATAACTCCAGATAAGAGGGGGTATCCGCATTATAATTTTCTTATTTCTCCACAAAAATTTGTTGTGGCGCTTCTAATGAGTACCACAACATATTTTTGCTGTGGAGAAATAAAAAAGTAATCAGTTCTTTTTGGTTGAAAAAAAAATCGACCTTACCGTGAGCTATGTTCTACACTATGATTCAATATAAAGACCGCCCAACTGATAAGACCAATTTTAAGTAGTAGCAAAGATGGTCTTAATGTCTCTCGATACAACGACAGCATTTTCCCCAAAGACGTTGTCATTAGAATTGCTGTTGTACAGAATACTTAATATGTAAGAAAGTTCTTCATTTGTTCTTATTTCCTATAGAATATATGTTTTGGATATTTGTTGGAATCGCCTCACTGAGGCGATTCTAACAAATATCCAAAAAATATATATCTTTAAAGTATTAAATAGAATATTTTTGCTTAATTTATGACTAATTGTAACCTCTCAAGCGAAGGTTTCATGACAGTCAAATTGTCATTTTAATGAATTTTGTCGTTGTATCGAGTGTCGTTATAAAGAGGGTTGTCTGTAGCGGAATTTACTGTACCTCCCTTTCCAAAACTGGCTACTTTCATTCCAAGGCGTACATTGGTAAATGAACGTTATCTAGTCGCGTATCCCATTTTAGATGGGAGGCCAGTCCGAATGCTCAGGATGGGTGTCGGGGAGAGCGATAAAAGTAAGCCAGTAAAACGCGATAAATAGAAGTCAGTGTTATCGACATACAGACTCGAAATGTGTTATCCCAAATTTAATCTATTCAGAGTGAATGAATACCCAGTCAAGGGAGACAACTCTTTTAAAAACAACTTTAGCTCCCTGCTGAAGAGGGTCAACACTACAAGGAAAGAATTTGTTCCCTTTTAGAGTAGGCCCTTTTTCAAAAGGGACTGGTGTCAAAGTAAGCATACAGGAAGTCACAAAAGTTATCTCTCTTGTGTAAAATGGCGACTAAATCTTCAGATGAATCCATTTACTTTAATCCATTTTAGTCTGGAGACCCCCAAAAGGGTAATTGACAAACAGTGCAGACCAAGATCAGACGCCACAGAATGCTGCGTCTGATCAGGGTCTGCACTGTTTGTATTAAGAACAGGAATTTCTATAAAACATACCGCTAATAAAAACGAATTAGATAGCCTGCTGTTGGAAATAGACCGGTCCAAAGAGTTGTGATAGAACAGACCACTTGGGTTAGGCGATCTATTACGAAAGATAATTGCATCTAAGCATGAAGGAGCGTTTCATGAATCCGTCACTTGGCTAAGGGGTGTGACTTATCCACGTACACCTTTTTTGGGTGGGGCGTCTGTCCGAGCTTTTTAGGGTGATAATGATCCAGTGAAATGGAAAGGTGAAAATACAATGTAATTGCATAGTATTTTCGACACAAAATTTTAAAGAGTGTTGCCGCGAAATGCGGTACATAGGTAACACCGAGGTTTACATGAAAAACAAAACAAAACAAAAAAAAAACAAAAACAAACAAACAAAAAAAAAACAAAAAAACAAAAAAAAAAAAAAAAAAAGGTGACGAGTCCGCAACTTGATGAAAGGATGTGATTTATTCATGTTACTGGGAAATTTTACCAAAGTGCGGTAAAATTAAGAAATAAATCTTATCTTATTATCATTATTTTTTTTTCAGTTTATTGACTCATGAACGCGTTGGATCATGCGCCGCGATGACCCTGAAGGATTTCATGTAAAATTTATACGTAGCTCGATGCATTCACGAGTCAATAATTCTATCGAATGATAAGAAATCCTAATAAAGGGATATAATCTTAAGAGACAGTCGCTCTAACTCTCTTTAGCGGCATGCACGACATTTTGAGCGAACAGCGTTTGGGTGGGACGTAAAAACCACCACGCAAACAGCGAACGGCATGTGGACGGTACGTAAAAGTCACTGCGTTCATTAAATGGCTGAGTCAAGTGAAAAAGTCCATTCAAATATGCGCAAAATACGCACTTAGATCAGTCTGCGTATGCGCAAAGTATCATCTGGGCCTTTGCTTTCCATTAACTCATTTCCGAGTGGACTCTTCTACCTCAACTCTTTGGAAAAGTTCATTTCCTATATAGGGGTGTCTGGTTAGTTTTTATTATAACCATGTTTTGTAGGCATTTCTAAACTTAATGCAAACAGTGTAGACCCTGGTCAGACGCCGCGCTCTGTGGCATCTGATCTGGGTCTACACTGTTTGCCAGTCCCATTTATGGGACGCTAGGCATAAATGGGTTAATACATTCCGTAGTGTCCACTGAATGTATTCGAGGACAGTGAAGGCCCTGATCAGACTGCGTATATGCGCAGACTGATCTGGGACGTCGCTGTCCGCATATGCCCGGAGACGTTTTTGCGTGGCAGGGCCAAAATTGTGTTCAGCTAACAACCAACAGCATGTGGGTGGGGAATTGAAAATCCACCGAATGAAAAACGTATACTCGGAAATTTTATCCAAAGTGCTCGCACTGAAATGTAAAGATACGTAAATGATTCTTACACATCATGAAGAATGACATGAATCCGCCACCGCCTAAGCCGCCCATACCACCTCCTCCATAGCCGTAGCCGCCATAGCTCATTCCTTTAGAATAATATGGCATGTACATGCCTCCATAGGCCAGGGCAATCATGCTGGCGAGAGACAACGCACTCAAGGCTATCAACTTATTCATGGCTGTATTACTGTGAAAAGGAAAAGTAACAAGTTAACATTTTATCTTTCCAAAAGTAAATTTTATACACTTTGACATAATAATAATAATAATAATAATAATAATAATAATAATAATAATAAACAAAACAGTGTAGCTCGAATATTATAAATATTATTATTTATAAACATATATTAAATATGGATTAATAAATGAGCCCACCAAGTGAAAATATGCCTTCGAGCATATGCGGACAGCGAATGCCCAAATTTGACTGCGCAGATGCGCAATCTGATCAGGGCCTTCGCTGTCCGTCAACAGAAACACTGGGCACTAAAGAATGTTTCACTGGAGAGCCCGGATGAGACTTTGCGCAGGCGCAGGGTGATATGAGTTTGCGCATTTTGCGCATGCTGGAAGGCACTTGTTCGCTTGACAGGGCTCACATTAGAAATGCTACTAAAATTACGGTAAGTCGACCACTTCAATATCCAGAAGCAAATATTGTACGCTTTAATAATAATAATAGTAATGATAATCATAAGTAAAATTTAGATTAAAGTATTAATCACAACTGCAGCAGACGACACTTTGATTTTTTTTTTAAATTATATTTCAAAGAAAATAGACTTGAGATTTCATATGAATCGGCTGTCTAGCTCAAGGGGAGCTTTTTTTTCCTTTTAGAGTAAACCCCTTGTCAGAAAGGAAGCATATAAATTTTGACATCATTGCCTCCCCTGACAGGGTATCAAATTCCCTTGAAAGAGGTACGAAAGTAATAGCCATGGTGTACATTTGCCGTTTTGTGTGTGTGTGTGTGTGTGTGTGTGTTGAGGTTTTACGGCCCAGTCAACCCTATGGGGGCATGTCGAGCGCGGTCAGTTTACCTAACCACACTTTTACTGGACAGGCTTAGTCCTATAAGCGGTTAACCAGTATTGTGCACATTCTTTCGCCAGAAACTGACAATTGCCTTTCTTGAATCAACGGAAGGGAGAAAATGACCGTAAAAATATTTCATGATCAACCTCCACGAAAGAATGTTGCCGACCCGGCGCGGGTCGAACCCGCAACCTCCTGATCACCAGTCGGAGTACATTTACCGTATTTGCCCTAATTACCGCACTGTAAGCTTAAGTTTTTTAAAAATTACTAGAAAAGGAGGTTGTAAAATATCCTCCTAATACGGGTACACTTTAAAGAAAGATCAGGAGAGAACTTCATGAGGGCATATCTAATGCTACTTATGCAATGTTTTTCTAACATTCTAAATAAAAAAAAAAAAAAAACAGATGTTGTTGGTACTCATTTGAATTGCCTCGACTTGTCGAGGCAATTCAAATAAGTACCAACAACGTATTTTTTATAGGTAAAAGTACACTGGCTATAATCTAAAGACTACTACATTAATTGACTATGCGCTTATAGGAGCATATGCGCGGTAATTAGGTCGATACGGTATATACAGGTACCAAATGACAATTCTTAAGAGGTTCATTTGCTTCCCCATAATAATAATAAAACAACAACAGCAACTAATCAGCATTTCCTATAAGATTGCATGGGCATCCACGTGGCTGCACAGGCTGATCTTAGTCTTCGCTGGGCGCACATGTCATCTTGTAGGACATGCTGTGCCCGGGTTCATTTCCTTTTCATACACGCAATTATTCTGCTTTTGACATCTTTCAGAAAGTCGTTTTTGCCTGGCGCTTTACAAAGGACAAGTAAAATTGCAAACTTTTATTATAATTTTATGCGAAACCTTTTATCGTAACTATCTATACATCTATACACAAAAAGTTTTATTCTCTGCATTCGGTTTAAAATAAAAGTCAAAGATTTTTATTTTCCCCATAGTAACATGGCAGCAATTTATCCAGGGTATGTAAATTAGAGGCAAATTTTCAACAAATTCTACTTGCTCAAATTTTCTGAAATTTTTACAATATTGTAATGAAACAGCAATCATTCAAAATCAGCAAAGGAATGTAAAAACTCTTTTCTAAAATAAAATTTCCAAAAAATCACTTTACTATAGAAATTGCATAAGTAAGACCAATTGCTGGCTGTAAATTTAAATTAAAGGATAAATATTTGAGAACAAAACGCAGAAACTGAAAAGCCAAACGTTTTCTGATAAGATATTGTAAATCAGAACAAAATATTTTCATTTAAAATAAAACGTCAGGCAAAAACATTTTAGCAAGTGATGTTGAAAGGACAATAATAGTACGCATTTAAAGTGAACGAATTACTACCTTAATTTCTTTTGCAACGTTAATCAACATTTCGAGAGATTTCTATAAAAAAGTTCACATTTGTTTCCTATCTTTTTTTATTACATATTAATATTATCATATTTCACAAATAAAACTGCGCAAAACATTGCACGCCATATATACATATTATATATGCATATTACGCCAAACTGAAGGCTCCTAAATAATTAGGCTCCCTATTTGTTATTTTGTTTTACAATTTAATCTGCATTAAATGAGGAAAAAACAAAACAAAACAAAAATATGACTATAAATAAATAAATAAATAAATAAATAAATAAATAAATAAATGAATAAATAAATAAATAAATTAAAATACTTACCTCTGGCTTACCTCTGTTTGACCAAGACAAACAAAAACTGAGCAATGATGTGTCTGCTCGAAACCAATTTATATAAGCCAGGTTGGGGATGAAGAGCTGCGTTGCAACACGCGGATGAATACATCATCAGAACGAGGCTAACGTGGCAGCCTAGAGGCTGTTATTCCCATCTTCTCTGCCAACCATCCTGTAACTATGCAAAATGATTGATGAATATTAAATTTCGTCACGAATTAGAATGAAATGGGATTGAAGTAAATATTTCATTGAAAAGTGCTTTCAGCAATATGGTTTTGGCACATGACTTTGTATGTATATGCTTTTAGGACTGGTCCATCGAATATATGTCTCTCCATACGAACAGCACAGTTTCAAATCACTGACAGCAAAGGCCTTGATGAGAATGCGCGGGTATGCAGGCTGAACCGGGCCTTCCTCTGTATGTCAAGATGCTCAATTTGTCCCTGACGTGGTTCAATTCATAATGTGAATTGTATTATTCTCATGGACATGCTTACGTGGAAATTTGTCCAGAGAATGGCAAATGTTAATGTCTTTGTACATATTAGTCAAAATTGGTAAAAATATTTCGTGAAAGAGCTGAAGGAATTAGTTTGACTATTTCGGCGTCATACTAGTAGTCAATAATAGGAAACTGATCGGTCCTTCGCTGTCCGCATACGACGCTGTGTGTGTGTGTATCGGTGTGTGTGTATCGGTGCGTGTGCGTGTGCGTGTGTGTGTGTGTGTGTGTGTGTGTGTTTGTTTCCAAATCCTGGTACCAACAGAATTCGGAATCTATACTTGTTTTGAAACGAGTTTGGTCGGTATACCTAAGTTGTTCACAGAAAATTTACAAGAGTCATAAGAAATGTTTGCTTACAAATATAAAACGGTGTTTATGTATACAAAGGACAACAACTCACGAGTCCACTGTATAACATAGGAGCGTTGTTGTACAAAGTAATTAATAGTACCTTTACCGTAAGAATTGGTAAATTGTATGTTTATTGTAATTATCATCACGAAAACATACCTATATAATTTTGACCCCCTTAAACCACACTTTGAAATAGTAAAACTGGGGTTTACAGGGGTATACATTATTTTTATTTTTGCTCAAAAATATAGATTGTGGGTACTCGTTAGAACCGCCTCGTCGAGGCGGTTCTAACAGGTACCCACAATCTATGTTATGAGCAGAAATATGAAAAATATAGGATTTCTTTATCTGAAAATTTTCATTTTGGGTGGTAATATTTTCATTATATTTGAATACGCGTGTTTTCGTAATGTCTACAAGGTTATCTACAAGATTGTATGTGCGCATGGCGAAGGCTCAAACATCCGTGCCCGTAAAGGTGTGCAAAACTTGCTCTAACATTTATACAATATCCGTGACCATGCGAGATATTTCATGATAAACTTCTTTTTGTTTTTCGCTATCTGCGGAATAATGTTGTAGTGATATTATAAGATGTACTAGACTGGCTCCATTCTCCAGTGACCATTTTTCCTTATAATCCTGTTTGATAATCCAATGAAATAAAACCGAAATAATATCATGGCTGGTCACTAGTGACGAGCCTTTACAGTCATGATATTATTTTGGTTTTATTTTCGTGGACTATTAAACAGGTTTATAAGAAAAACATATTTAGTCTTTGGAGACTGGACCCAGTCTACAGATGTACATGTATCCCTGTATAATCTTACAAGATCTTACAAGATTCTTCTGATGGTTGGACACAAACAGTTGTTATATTTGGCTGTTGTCTTATGTGATGTCGATTTTTCAGTTGAAAAAAATCTGTGGGCGTCTATAAAATCCACCTCCCTGCCAAAATTTTTTTTTCAAATTACATCATAAACGTTAAGAAATACTTCTGAAAGCTATTTTGAAATACATGTACAATAGATGCATTGAAAGGAATGTTCTAATAAACTCTCTTTCTCAATATTACTGAGAATTTTATGGCTAATAATACACAGTCCTATGTGGGTTGATAAACAATTCATTAACCCATTAATAAATTGAATAAACTCCCCACCACTACATATTGGAAGAGTAGAATTTCAAATTCAGATATTGTCAGGCTACGTGATTTAGATATCCCTTGAGAAAATGGCTAAACTATTTGCAAACAATGGTGACCGTGATCAGAGTCTGAACTATTTGCTAACAGTTGAGACCCTGATCAGATGCCGCGTCTTATATGGGTCTGCACTGATTGTCAATTATCCTTTGGCGTCTCAAGACTAAAGTGATGCTACAGTTTGTATGTCAAGGTAGGTCGAAATACAGTCGAACCTCAATAGCTCGAACACCGATGACTCGTTTACCATGGCTAATTCGAACTCGTTTTTGCGTCCTTACGAAATTCTTCCGATAATTCAAGAAAGAAAATATTTAGGGGAAATTTTCTTATTTTATCATGAAATCGTATGTTGTGTGTACTCATTAGAATCGCCTCATTAGAACCGCCTCATCGAGGCGATTCTAATGAGTACACTCACCATACAATTAATGTGTAGAAAATCGAAAACATTTCCTAAATTATCGCCATTTGCTTCCTGATCTGGCGCCATGATTAACCCTCTGTGGCTCGAACTACCCATATCTCGAACAAAGTTCCATGGTCCCAAAGATGTCCGAGCCATTGGTTCGACTGTATTACTACTACTACTACTACTACTAAAAGTTAAGGTAAAGAATTTATAGTTTATCATTTATTGTCCTGAAGCCTTACAGTTCGGATACACTGTAATCAGCCTCGCCATGGGAAAAGGTATTTTCGCGCAAATGCGGACAGCGAAGGCCCAGTTCATCTGTGCATCCAATGAAGCACAGTAATAGAATTATTGTCCTTCTAAGCATTCTAGCAAACTGCCAGCAAAAATGGCTTCATTTATTTAATATTTTTTTCCCATACAAATATAGCTCTGCAACTAGTTTCAAGTGCCACAAGTCGTCAAGGGAAGCATTTTTTTGTGTTAAAATTAATACAAAGTGTCAACAATATATTTGCCAAATCCAGACTAAATTGCAAAATTTTCCTTGATTTTACATGCCCCGTCCCCCCACCCTACCCCCTACCCCCGCCACCTGAATGGGACCACAAGTGACATGTGATGTCAATGTTTATGTTCTAGGACAGACATTGTCCTTCTACATATTCAAACTGAGTCAAAACATGGACTTCAAACTATGATTAAATAATCATTTGTTTTTGTTACTTTTTAAGTATGCATTAGCCCAACAATTTGGCTTAGGGAGATATCTGCTTTTCAAGGAAAATATTTAATACGTTTCAATACAATGGCTTCAAATTCTGATTCTGAAGAAGCCAACTAATTTCCAGCCAGTCAGATTACTTGATGCGTGTTTTTGATAGAAATTCACATATTTAATGACAAACAGTGCAGATGCAGATCAGTTAGCTTCTTCAGAAGCCAACTGATCTGGATCTACACTGCTTGCTAAGACAGGGCATGTCGTGTTTAGCAAGAGAAGGGTTAACTTGTATCACTTAGTATTGCAGGGGCGGATTCAGAGGGGGTTAGGAGGTTCAGTCGAACTACCCCCACCCACCCCCACCTTTTACTAAAATTCATTTTCATGGGAATTTTTTTAGAAATGGGATGAATTTGGGATACCGTATTTACCCTAAATATTCAAACTTCTTAAACTTTACCTTATACCTCTCTTTAACAAGTCCATTTATTGCTGGATGAGTGGCAAACAGTGTAGACTCTGATCAGACACCACGTCCAGGTTAAGGCACTAAAATGAAAAGAAATCATTATAGGGCAGTTATGATACTGAACACAGCATCACGAAAACATACCTATATAATTTTGATCCCCTTAAACCCCACTTTTATAAAGTAAAACTGGGGTTTACAGGGGTATACATTATTTTTCTTATTTCTGCTCAAAAACATAGATTGTGGCTACTCGTTAGAACCGCCTCGCCGAGGCGGTTCTATCGAGTACCCACAATCGGCGAGGCGGTTCTAACGAGTACCCAAATCTATGTTTTGTACAGAAATAAGAAAAATATCAGAATTTTTTATCTGAAAATTTTCAGTTTTGGGTGGTAAAATTTTCAGTATATTTGAATAGGCGTGTTTTCGTAATGGGTTTAGATATTTAAGGGTACTGCATACATCTGATGTCATTTGCTACAGGGGAGAAAACTTTTGCTTTTCTGCACACCAAGACCTTTCTGAAAAGGGGTCTGCTATTAATAGAAAAAAAAAATGCTCCCATTTGTTGTGAATTCTTTCCTTTTGAAGTTGTGGCTATCCACAAATTATCCTGCAAAGACACTGATCAGACTGCACCGGATGCGCACATGCAATCTTGTAGGAAATGCTGTGCCCCGGCTGAAATGGAATATACCATAGGCGTATATATCATAAATTATTGGACAGCGTAATTAACTCTTTACTCTATTGTACTTGTCTTAAAACTGACCTAGTGTATGATGTGTCTTAACCCTTGTCCTGCTGAATAAATTAAAATGCCACGCCCACTTCTAATTTTCAGCCAATAAGATTACTTGATCCAGATTTTTGTTATAAATTTGTATACTTGATGGCAAACAGTGCAGATCCAGATCAGTTGGCTTCTTCAGAAGCCAACTGATCTGGATCTACACTGTTTGCAAAACAGGGTATATCCGGGTTCAGCAGGACAAGGGTTAAACAGCCTGGATGAGTGGAAAATATTGCAGAATCTTATCAGACGCCGCATATCTATAAAACCTTTGGACAAATACGGAATTCAGTACAGTTGATGTGTTCGAGCCTTTACAAAATAATAATAATAATAATAATAATAATAATAATAATAATAATAATAATAAATAAATAAATAAATAAATAAATAAATAAACAGACAGAAAGGGTAATTATATCGTATTCAAATTTACCTTTTCAAAAAAAAAAAAAAAAAAAAAAAAAAAAAGAAATAGATGAAAAAAGTGAAAAATACGTATTTACACCACACATTGGGATGGACAGGCCTAAGTAAGCCAGATGAGATGCAACAGAATGCGGCATCTGATCAGGGTCTACACTGTTAGTCACATATCCAGCAGTTTCCAGTTCTAGACATACCAACAGGTACTGATTGCCGGAAACGCTCAAATTCCAGAACAAGTATGGTAAGGAATTAAGATATCCCAATATCTAGGGTTTTGTGAAAGCCCTATCTGCACTGTGCGAGTACCTAGGCTGATCTGTGCCTTCTCTGTTCATATATGATATAAGGCAGGTGTCCGTGTTCTGTAGCTCAAACTGAACGTCCACATGGCGAAAGAGAGTTGATATGAGGCGTGTATCTGGGGTCTCTATTTAAAAATGGAAAGTCATGCCCAGATTTAGTCTGCGCATTCATCTAGTCTGATTAAGGCCGTCGCTGTTTAGCGATCTATTCTGGATTATCAAAATATTAAGAAGACGTATATTTTCCACCATGTTTTTACAAGGGAGACAATTTTTGTGATTTCCTGTTTGCTCTTCTGCACACCAAGCCCTTTTGATATTGGGTCTACTCTGGGTGAAAAGAAAATGTATTCCGTGACTGCCTTTAAAATGAAAACCAAAACTGCCAGCGGTCAATGAAGGCCCTGGGCAGACTACAGATCCGTGTCTTCGTACACGTATACAACCAGGACCCTGTCTTACGCTTAGCGCTTAGCATGCTGGGTAAAAATCCAGCAGACGAGAATTAGAAAATATTTTTTCATTACGAAAACATGCCTATTCAAATATATTGAAAATTTTACCACCAAAAATGAAAATTTTCAGATAAAAAAATCTGATATTTTTCATATTTCTGCTCAAAACATAGACGAGGCGGTCCTAACGAGTATACACTATCTCTGTTTACGAGGCGGTTCTAACGAGTACCCACAATCTATGTTTTGAACAGAAATAAGAAAAGTAATATACCCCTGAAAACAAAATGCATCAGTTTTTGTCTACTGAGTTTGCCCAGAGAGTGGTAAAGGTTAATCACGAAAGGACCAAAATGTATTTCTCGAGGAGTTACACGCTGTTGGTAGACTCCAGCGAATACCAGTTTCCTGATGATTGATCAAATTTCGATCTTAGTCATATGAAAAATGGTCTTATTTCACAGCGAAAGTCTAAATTTTGCTCATGGGGACTGCTATATCAGGTCCTTTGTTGTTTGTCAATGCAATATTCAATATCAAATGATTCTGTAAGTGAAATACGCATGTCCTGACCAGATTTATCATCTGCACATACTGATCCGGGTCTTCGGGTCGAACGCACATTTTAATATGGCGTGGTTCAATTTTAGTTAAGGTACGCTAGCAAAGACGATTAATGGCCGCTGGAAGCTAATCAGAAGGAAATAAAATAAAGTAATTCATTCCTTGTGAAATATTTAAAAAAACAACATATTGACATTTTAAGTTGATCTGAGGATGAGATGCCCCTGGGTTATCGCCCAAAGACTCGGAAAACATAAATGACGCACGTACATCTGGTATGAACGAAAACAGGTAAAATTGGCCACATGTACAATATATGATCCGTAATGTCAGAAAACGTACCTCCACTCATGAGTGTCCTGCGAAGATTCAGAGCAGCTTGATCAGAATCTTGACTGACAACATTTATGATAGACAACAACGCAAATTTTCTAAATCATGCGAATAAGAAAGATTCTGATCAGACTGCGCAGATGCGCAGACTGATTTGAGTCTTCGCTGAGCGCACATGTCAGAAGGTACCTTTCTCCATACATATATATATATATATATATATATATATATATATATATATATATATATAGAGAGAGAGAGAGAGAGAGAGAGAGAGAGAGCCTTTGCTATCCGTTAACAGAATCAGTGAATAGTGAATACTGCAGAATGTATGAATTGAAAGCAAAGGCCCGGATGATGCTTTGCGCATGCGCCGGATGATCCGAATCTATGCGTTTTGCACATGTTCGAAGGCACTTTTTCGCTTCACGTGGCCCATATCTTATTTCGTTTGTTTTTGTTTTTAGATTCAGCAGCAGCACTCAACCCCAAGCGTTTGAAACCAAGCGACACAAGGCCAGTGAAACAGCCATAGCATGCACGCTTAACGTTACATTACGAAAACACGCCTATTCAAATATATAGAAAATTTAACCTCCAAAAACTGAAAAAAAAACTTCAGATAAAAAAACTCTGATAATTTTCATATTTCTGCCAAAAACATAGATTGTGGGTACTTGTTAGATCCGCCTCGGCGAGGCGGTTCTAACGAGCACCCACAATCTGTGTTTTTAGCAGAAATAAGAAACATAATAAATACCCCTGTAAACCCCAGGTTTACTATATAAAAGTGGGGTTTAAGGGGGGTCAAAAATATGTAGGCATGTTTTTGTGATGTCACTCTCTGGGCTAATTCAGCAGACTACAAATTGCTGATATTTTTCTTATTTTATTCAGAAAATAGGTTTGGAATTTCACGCAAATTGTCTCTGATAGAGAGGATTTGCATGAAATATCAAACCTGTTTTTTGGGGAAAATAAGAAAAAATGCTAAGCGTTAAGCACACTCAGATTCTATGCAACCTTTTTTCACTATTGCCTACTTTGACATTGCAACAAATCAAAAGCCACTGAGGACAAAATTTAACCCTTGTCTTGCTGAATAAATTAAGCTGCCACGCCCATTTCTAATTTTCAGCCAATCAAATTACTTGATCCAGATTGTTGATATAAATTCACATACTTAATGGCAAACAGTGCAGATCCAGATCAGTTGGCTTCTTCAGAAGCCAACTGATCTGGATCTACACTTTGCAAATGCAGGATATATCCGGGTTCAGCAGGACAAGGGTTAAAGTTGATAGAAAAGAAATATTACTGTCAAAGTCTGTAAATGTTGTCACAGGAAACAAAGAAGACATAAAAGAACCGATAATAGTCTCGATCGGACCACTAAGGCCTACAAAATGGAAATGAGGTCATAGAAGACAGACGGGGACAAACACACCCAAATGATTTCGAGGTTGATATCAGAATGAATCGCACTCGTGGGGAGGGGAGAGGGGTAATTGTGGTACGGGTGTGTGAGCCAGAATTTCGAAACCCACCCATAATTCATATACCTGACCTTTGAAAAAAAAAACCGGACCCATTCGTATACTTGATCGTCTGAAATGTTGACCTATTCATATACTGCCTTTGAGTTTTTATACCCATTCATTGATAGTTAGACAAATATAGCAGTCAATTCATTGAATACAAAGAGAATAAGCAGCCTCGAAAAATCTCTGAGCGAAAATATACGCATATACCGGGATGTCAGAAAAGTGGGGCCTATCGCATACGAATCAAGAATAATCGGGTCAGTTATATACTTTTTGTTGTAAAAAAAGGGCTATTCATATACCTAGCAGCGCTGAAAATGGGGGCCATTCGGCACGCACATCCGCACTATTCAATACCACAGGAAGTTACCCCTCCCCACCCCCTTTAAACACTAAGGATCAACTCTAACCCATTGTAGTCTAGAACCCCTTAAAAGAGTAGTTGGCAAACAGTGCAGACCCAGATCGGACGTCACAGAACGCAACGTCTGATCAGTGTCTCCACTTTTGGCAAATATTTTCTATAGAAATATCTAAATCACATATCCTGACCTACCTAAAATCGAAATTAGAATCTTCCAATATAAAGTATGGGAGAGTTCATTCAGTCTACAATGTGCTAAACCAGAGTATTGGCCCAGAAACTGAAAATGATAAAGAACGATAGGAACGTCGGTCTCGCATCAAAGATCAAGTGAATGCATTCACTCATTTCATCCCCTCCATATACTCTATAAGGAATACATTTGCTCTCAGAGGTAAACAGATTCTAAACAAGTCCTTTTATTTGACTTACTTCTCATCACGACAACATGCCTATATAATTTTGACCCCGTTAACCCTACTTTTATATAGTAAAACTGGGGTTTACAGGGGTTTACATAATTTTTCTTATTTATGTTCAAATACATAGATTGTGGGTACTCGTTAGAACCGCCTCGCCAAGGCGGTTCTAACGAGTACCCACAATCTATGTTTAGAGCAGAAATATGAAAAATATATCAGAATTTTTATCTGAAAATTTTAATTTTTGGGTGGTAAAATTTTCAGTATATTTGAATAGGCTTGTTTTCGTAATGTAAATAAATCCCTGTAATTGTGCTGTTGCATGTAATTACTTGATCCTCATCATTATTGTATTTGTATATGTACAGTATTCTGAATGAAATATTGTTTTCACTAATTTCTAACCTTATGTAGTAGGCCCATTTTCAAAGGGACCTGGTGTGCAATAAGGCAAACAGAAAGTCACAAATTCTGTTTCCCTTAGGTCGAAATAGCGAAAATTTACTAAATGCACAGGACATGTATTTACAGTTTACTCCCTAAACCCTAAAAATGCCTGCTCCTACAGAAAGTTTATAGGCTTTATATATAACTATGTTAAGGCTATATAGAATCTACTTTTATTTATTTTTTTTTTTATATATCGGTTTAAGGACTTAATATCAAGCGCCTGTGCCGAAAGGGACGGAAGAAAGGCAAAGAGGATTGGAAGCATTTTCAGGGGAAGCAACTCTGCCAAATAATTATTGCCTCGCCTACTCTAAAAAGGAAAGAATCTTTCTTTTCACCCTGTGACTATATTTGTTTCCTTTTAGGGTAAAACAGCAAACAGGAAGCACAAAACAATGTTACATATAATATTAATGTAAGTGATTAGTGGGGACAGTTCAACGTAGAGAGGAGATTTGCCATATAGCGCAATGTAAGTGATTAGTAACTGGGCACAGTTCAACATAGAGAGCAGATTTGCTATGTAGCGCTTAGCAGGCTGGGTTAAATTTCAAGAGATGACATATTGAAATATTTTAGTTACTTTTCCCAGAAAACCGGTTTTGATATTTCTTGCAAATTGTCTCTAATTTTCATGAAATGTCAAATACTGTTTTCTGGGGAAAATATATACAGTTCACATTCGCTATCTCGACCTCGCTTTTCTCGAATAACCGCTTATCTCGAAGTGAAAATCTGGTCCCTGCCTAAACATGAAAATCTAACAATATGTTTAAAATATTGTGGAAAAGAGGACAAATTGCTCCTAAGGATCAGTTTCTCCTGCTTTTAATTAGTACCGTCATAACATATTTTCCATGGAGAATTAAGACAATAACAATTATGACTTCGAAAAAAAAAAAAAAAAAAAAAAGATATCTATAGCTCTGATTCTATTTCGTGCTATCCATCCTAACAAATTCTTTGCACAATTACCCTTATTGACATCAGCTACTGTCAATTATTTAGTTTAAACATATTTATTTCACAATTTCACATGACAAGCAGTAATATATACATACAATAATACTTGATAGGATTGGAACGGAAGCTCAAGGCTTATAGAGTTCCTCTCCTTAGAAGCATATTAATACAGAGTGTATAATCGTGGCAGGTCGTAAGTTAAGGTCAGTGAATGTAGGCTGTTTATAATCATGTTAAACTTTGTAAGTTAATCTATATAAAGAGGTGTCATAGCAAGCCTACAAGTTCGTATACATTTACAAACAAATTTAACAACAATGACATTGAAAGATATTAATTTGGACAAAAGAACAGAAAAGTATACATATCCATATCTTTATAGGAGCATTGGTTGGGAAGGAGTGAAAAAAAATGAGAAAAGATGGGAATGTTTCGAGCTGGATCCGGTCGAGGGGAAGGGAGCGTCAAAGTTCTTGGCAATAATATAAAATAATCGATTCTTCCCATTCGGAGACATCTAATGCAGGTCATCGGGTGCCTTGTCATCGCGATTACCACTTCTGTGTTGTACTGAATCAAACATGTTTAAAGTCTAGGCAAAAACGATGACAAGGCATCGTGCATATACAGTAACAAGGAGCAGAGCACAAAGTACAGGTTCAATATTTTTCTTAATGTTTCCACACTTTTAAAATCGTTTTGAGTCCTTAATAAATTTCTGCACTGTCAAGAAGATTGTACTATTTGCATCGAATGAGAGCGAGCTGTCACCAAATAGTAGTGTATCCAGTGTTACATGGCAGATTTGAGAAAGGGTGTTTAGCATTTCAGCTCGAGGCTGCCGGTACAGATGACAATGGAGCAGATAATGTTCTGCATTTTCAACATTGCCACATGAGCATAGAGGTGAATCAGTCAGATTTTTGAGAAATATATCGTAATTAAGTGAACTACATTTGGTCCGTAAGCGGGTATGCAACATCTGCGTTTTGCGCTCTCCAACATAATAAAACTTTGGTATGAAAGAATTCGGCTGGTTGAGATGATACTTAAAAAATGTGACAGTAAAGGACGTTCTGTGCTGTTCTGGAAGTGAATTCCATTCTCTTATCGAAGAAGGTAAGAATGAGTTAAAATACTGGCTTGTCCGTGAATTTACGGTCCTGACATCACTTGAGTTTCTTAGGTTGTAGCGAGATGCCTCTGTGACAGTCGAGGGAACAAGCGAAGATAAATAAGTAGGGGTCAGATTATTAACCATTTTATAAAAAAGAGTGAGTTTTTGCTTATTTCTCCTACTTTCTAAAGTATCCCATCCAATTTCGTTGTACAAGTTTTCAGCTGATATTAATTTAGTAGTTCCTGTGGCAATCCGGGTTGCTTCTTTCTGGATTTTTTCGAGGTCTTCTTTTTCATACTGTGTACAGTTGTCCCAGATTTCATTACCATATTCTAGTATAGGCCGAATAAAGGAAGTATAAATAATTTCTAGTGATTTCCGATCCAACTGGAACTTAAGTTTGCGCATTATGTTAATTCTGTTCCAAGCTTTTTCTTTAATATAACTTATATGTGTATGCCAAGTGCCATCGTTACTGAGGTATATACCTAAATGTTTATGATTTTCGACTTCCTTGATTTGTTGGTTTAACATAAACAGGGGAGGGTGTACTGGTTTTATTAGCTTTCTGCTAATTAAAAGTGATTCGGTTTTTACAGGGTTGAATTTTACCAGCCAAGTTTTTGCCCATTGAGTTACCTTTTCAAGATCAGAATTTAGCGTCGCAGCTGCGGTGTCAGGATTTTCAACGATAAGGAATAAGCTGGTGTCGTCGGCAAAAAGTCTTATGTTAGACCCGATGTCTTGGACAATGTCATTAATATATAGAAGAAATAAGAGAGGACCGAGGATAGACCCCTGAGGGACACCCGCATGTGTATAGTTCCATTCAGACTGAGTGCCTGGGAGAATAACTCTTTGTCTTCTTTCTGAGAGATAACTATTAAACTAAGATAGGAGGCTACCTGACACCCCAGCTGCCTTTAGTTTACAGAGAAGACCTTTATGCCAGACGCGATCGAACGCCTTGCTGACATCACAGAAGACTACACGCACTTCTTTACCCATATCCAGGGCTTGACAGAAAGTGTTATAAAGAAAGGTGAGTTGGTTGGTGGTTGAGTCACCGAGTATGAAGCCAGATTGAAGAGGGGAAAGAATATTATTGTCTCGAAAGTGATTATACAGATGTTTGAACACTACTCGTTCAGGTACTTTTTCTAAACAGCTTAGAAGAGATATAGGTCTATAGTTGGAGACTGAGGCTGCATCGCCGCCTTTAAAGATAGGACATACTAAAGCATCTTTCCATATATCAGGAAATATTCCGAGTTGTAGAGAGTGGTTGAGCAAAGAACATATAGGAAAGGATAACTCATGAGCTAGTTCTCTTAGAATTCGATTGTTGTCAATTATTTGGCCTACTAATGACAGATCAGCTAACTGACTAATTGGTAAGTACCATGTGTACCCAGTCTCCTTAACCGTTAACACTCTATGGGCTAAATTACTGTAGCAGCCAACAAATTGATGATATTTTTATATACAGTCTACTCTCTTTATCTCGAATTCCAGGGGACTCTCTGAAATACTTCGAGATATCCGTACTTCGACACTGTAAGTTATCAATCAAAATGTCTCTCAGTGGGACAATTTCTAATTCAGAAACGGGCCATACGCGAAATATCAGATTTGCAGAATTGAGGAAAACTAATTCGATTAAACACATTTAACAAATGTATGTGTAATTGGACTCTTGAAGTCAGATAATATTGTGGAAAAGAGGAGAAATTGCTTAGGAGCAATTTCTCCTCTTTTCCACAATATTTTTTACCTGTTGTTGGAGTTTTATGTTTAGGCAGGGACTAGATATTCACTTTGAGATAAGCGGTTATGCGAGATAAGCGAGGTCGAGATAACGAGAGTCAACTGTACTTTTATTATGAAAACTATAAAAGGAATAACTCAGGAAAGGTCATAATTACGAACCACGGCATTCCCGAAACATCAAAAGACGACATGAGGAACTAGCTACAGTCGACTCTCGTTATCTCGACTTCACTGATCTCGAATAACCGCTTATCTCGAAGTGAAAACCTGGACCATGTTTAAACATGAAAATCTAACGAGGTAACAAAATATAGTTGAAGGAGAAAAATTGCTCCTAAGGAGCAATTTCTCGTCTTTTCCACAATACTTTTAATATATCTCTAACTTCAAGAATGAAATTACATATTCATTTGTGAAATGTAGTTGTTTGATTTTTTTCCTCAATTCTGCAATCTGAAATGTCGAGTTACGAAATATTTCCGAGAGTCCCTTGGACTTTGATACAACGAGAGTCGACTGTATATCAAAACAATATATTTGCAGTGCGAACAAAGACGACCTGCAGCAGAGGAATCATTTTGGAAATCTCTGCAGATGATTTTGACGAAGATACATAGAGTATATGGCACATATCCCACAGACATCACGAAAACATGCCTATATAATTTTAACCCCCGTAAACCCCATTTTTATATAGTAAAACTGGGGTTTATAGGGGTATACATTTTTTTTCTGCTCAAAAACATAGATTGTGGGTACTCGTTAGAACCGCCTTGTCGAGGCGGTTCTAACGAGTACCAACAATCTATGTTTTGAGCAGAAATATGAAAAATATCAGAATTTTTTATCTGAAAAAGTTCATTTTTGATGGTAAAATTTTCAGTATATTTGAATAGGCATGTTTTCGTAATGTATACCCCTATATTCTGATTTGAGCAGAAATATGAAAAATATCAGAATTTTTATCTGAAAAAGTTCATTTTTGATGGTAAAATTTTCAGTATATTTGAATAGGCATGTTTTCGTAATGAAAAGGAGGTAGGATGACAGCAAAATTATAAACAAAAATACCCAAGAAAAGCCACAATCATGAAGCACAAGCCTTCCAAGGCACTAAAAGATGGAGAGATGAGGAACAAAGATGGACGAAACAACACTACATATGAAAACACAGACGCACAGACAAAGAAGAACTGCAACAGAGGAACCGCCTTGGAATGGTCAGTAGGAAAACTAGGGGAGGGGGGAGGGGAGGTGGGGGGTGGGGGGGGGGGGGTGAGGGTTTAAAAATCAGTTTTACTCGCGCGGAATCTCACCCCTTCTGATGCAGCTCCAAATCACACATGCAGTAAAGCCTCGTTACAACGACAACATTTGTTCCCAAAGACGTTGCCATTAAAATGAATTTGCTGTTATGGAGAATTCTTAATGAGCAGATTGATATGTAAGAAAGGTCTTGTTTTATTCTTATTTCCTCAAAGAACATGTGTTTCGGATATGTGTTAGAATCGCCTCATTGAGGCGATTCTAACAAATATCTAAAACATATGTTTCGTTAAGGAATCAAATACAATATTCTTGCATAATTTGTAACTAATTGCTACCTCTTAAGCGAAGGTTTCATGACAGTCAAATTGTCATTAGAACGAATTTTGTCGTTGTATCGAGAGTCGGTATAAAGAGGGTTAACTGCATATGTTCGGTCCGCATGGGGCCATCTACCTGATCTATAAAACGTCACAATGAAACACATATAATCAAAAACACTGTGTTGAAGCAAAGCAAAGGACTCAATGGCGATCTGGAGTCAGAAGTCAAGAAAACCACAAACAGGACTACGATGTCACAATAGTGTCCTATTTTTGGTATGCGACTGACCAAAGGCATAACATTACAACAAATATGAGAAGCTTAAAACCTGAAATACAGGCGCACTAGATAATATTTGCATAAAGCAGGCTAGAGCCAGCCTTAAGGATATAGTTCTATTCATTTATGCTCCAATTTGGGAGAAGCTGAGGGGCATATTGCATCCGCCATGTCAGTCCGGCTGTTCAGGATATATTTCAAAACAAAAGAACCATTTAAGACAGAGTCCTGAAATGTCAAATGTGCACTATCCATATTGTTTCTTTTCCATCGGACGCACTTGCAGAGTAATACCTCTTTTAAAAAATAAAATGTATTCTTAATTGTTATCACGAAATCGCAAAAAAAAGTATCTGAGCTAAGTTTTTAATATTTGACATACTTGTTAGGATCAACAAGTAGATAACCTTATCAACTTTTCGGTAAACGACAGGTTTTGACGTTAGTTTGCACCTTTTTTGTCTTTTGAATTTCCCTATACATAAAATGCAATCTTCTTTTGTCAGGATTTCAGGAAAGAAGGTGACTAAGCTACCATCTTGGTTATAACATACTGCTGCATGGCGATGTGCATATCCCTGATTAAAGTTTGGATAAAATTGTGACTGTTTAATGACACATCGGCTGTTGTCAGCTTTGTGAATGTGTTCATTGCCCACAATGGCCTTTTCTTTTCGAATCGGTTTACAGACAACCCTTTTTATACCGACACTCGATACAACCACAAAAAATCGTCAAAATGACAATTTATCTGTCACAAAAACTTCGTTTAAGAGCATTTAGTCACAATTTTGCAAGAATATAGTGTTTGATACTTGAAAGAAACATATGTTTTGGATACTTGTTAGAATCGCCTCAGTGAGGCGATTCTAACAAATGTCCAAAATATATTATATTTCATGAGGAAATAAGAACAAAACAAGACCTTTATTACATATCAATCTGCTCATTAAATATTCTGTACAACAGCAAATTCATTTTAATGGCAACGACTGGGAACAAATGCTGTCGCTGTAACTAGGGTTCACTGCATCTTCACTACAGCTGCTGTTAGTGCCGTGTGGTGGCCGTAAAACCATACTTCACTACAGTATAATTTATCTTTTCTGGTCATTTGTAATCAATGTGCCCATTCCGGGACTTTTGGAAAATTATATAAGGGTCAGTGATGAGGCATAATTTGCTTACACTAGCTAGTCTAACCCGGAAAACTTGACAGGCTGTTTTCTGCTTTGTGAGTACGTTCATTGCTCTCAAGGGTCATTCCTTTTAGAATCCGCTAATTTCCATTTTACGAAATAAAAGAAGTACCAGTGAGAAGTACCAGTAAAACCGATTTAAATCTCCCGGTAGTTTATATTACTGACCGTTCTATAGGGTTTCTGGTGTTGTTTGTTCTTTGTGTGACCCTGTGGTTGTTCGCTGTGGAACGTTTGTGATGTTTTGTCATTTTAAATGTCTAATTGTTGTGTTGAGTGGATCCTGTCTAACATTGTGATCACCACGTTGGGGAAGAGGGAGTTAGCTACTTTGTTTTTAGGTCGACTGTCTACAATCGAGCCAAACGCCAAAATTTCCTTAGGGCAGTTGTCCACGCGTTAGATGAAATCCAGTAACGGTTATTTATAGCCGCGCTATTCTTGTCGCTGTGACATCAGAGTGCTGTTGATAAAGGGATATTTGTAAAACCTGGACTGGGACATTTGAGACATTGGGAAACAGTGCAGACCCAGATTAGGCGCCGCAGAACGCATGGTCTGCACTGTTTGCTTAATTTACAAGAAGTTAAAGGTTGATCGAAACAGTCTTGAGATCCCGTTCAGGACCATTTTCCCAGCCTTCACACAGAGACAAGAGATCCAGCAGTACTGTCAGTACTTTGATTATTTTTTTGGTTTATAATTTGTGTACTGTCTGTCTTGGTTTGTTTGCTCTTCCCCTGGGTATCATTTATAGGCCATTTCTGTGAATCTGACTATATCCCTATTTAAGTATGTTTTTTAACCCTTGTCCTGCTGAGCTCGGATATACCCTGCATTTGCAAACAGTGAACATCCAGATCAGTTGGCTTCTGAAGAAGCCAACTGATCTGAATCTGCACTGTTTGTCTTTTAGTATCTGAATTTATATCAACAATCCGGGTCAAAGAATCTGATTGGCTGAGAATTCTAAGTAGGTCTAACATCTTCATTCATTCAGCATGACAAGGGTTAACTTAAGAAACGTGTATGACAGGGTTTTAAAATTTCATATGCTGACTGTCCATAAGAAAAGGCTGTCCAATACTTAGTTTTATTTCCTTCGGACTGTATTTTAAGTTATATTCTATGATTGTTGTCTCTTCATCGACATCTTCTATGCGATGCGCAATGTGGGAAAAAACCCTCATGCCATAATGGAACAGCGAAGGTCCAGATTAGCGTTTGTATCCGTGCAGTCCGATCTGGACATTCTCTGTTTGTAGACATAGACTACAATATCCATTGATTCTGTAAGCGGACAACGAAGGCCCAGATTAGACTGCGCAAATGCGCAGGCTGATCAGGGCCTGCGTTGTCCACAAATTGCATAAGGGCCCTTTTCCTGCATTGTGCATCATACAATTTTTCTGACAATGTTTCAAAAATAAAATGCAAATTTTGGTAATGATTTGTGGAAAAAAATATTTGAGTTAGAGTTTTTATATTTAGCTTACTATTTACGACCTCTGTGCTGTTTACTTGAATGACTTTTGGGTACAAATCCGTCATTGTTTTAGAGCTATGTCTCTTTAATGTCGTTGTCATATTTCTCCTAGTTCGGGTATGTTTCTAAAAGCAGTTTCGTAAAAAAGTATTTGACGTAGTGCTCAATTCAGAAAACCTCAATGCCTCAAACACAGATGGCTCGTTAACCATGGCTAATTCGAACTAGTTTTTGAGTCCCTAGGAAATTTTCTTCATAGTCCAAGAAAGCCAATTTTATGGATATTTAAGGGAAAGTTTCTTATTTTATCATGAAATGTATGTTTTGTGTCCTCATTAGCCTCATCAAGGCGATTCTAATGCGTACACTCAACATACCATTTTTATATAGAAGATAGAGAGAATACCCCTAAGTTATATCCATTTGCCTTCTGACCTGGCGTTATGATTAACCCTCAGTGGCTCGAACTATCCAAGTCTAGAACAAATTTAAATGGTAAGGCTGGCTAATCAGAGCTGAAAAGATAATCGATTATCAGCCCTGTCATTATGATCGATGATCGATTAGTAATCACTGATGATTTGGTCATAATTTTATCTGTCTGAGCATGACTTTTACCACATGTTATACTTTATTGTATGTATTCTGTCAGACAGGCCTGAGCAAACAATGTAGACTCAGATGAGACGCCGCAAAAGCGGCGTCCCATCAGGGTATACACTGTTTGCCACTCATCCAGCAATTTTAGACACAACAGTGGGTAGTAAATTGTACGTGTTAAAACTTTAGATAAAGTAAGGTAAGGAGTTGAGGTGTCTGAATACTAAGGGTAAATACGAAAAAGTAACAGACACAGAAATCAAATGATCGATTATTAGCAAATCTGTAATGATAATCATTTTTATGGAATTTATCCATCAATTAATCGATGATCCGATTAATTGTGCCAGCCTTACTAAATGGACTCAAAGATGGTCGAGATTTTGAGGTTCTACTGTATTTAGCGTAGTTTGATGCCAAATTATAGATTACCTTGCTATACATTGGGTGAAAACAGTTAGTTTTTGACCGACACAAGCCTTTTTCGACTTTTGCATTGACTTGAAATTCATTTCCAAATCTTGGGTATGTTGTGTTTCCCAATCTTAGGATGTTTCATTTCCCAGCTTTGGATATGCTTTATTTCTCAACATTGGATATGTTTCGTTTCACAACCTTGGGTATATCTGATATCCCAATCTTGGCTATGCTTCATTTCCTAGCCTTGGGTATGTTACATTTCCCAACCTTCATTTTCCAACCTCGGAAATATTTCAGTTTCCAACCTTGGTATGTTCCATTTCCCAACCTTTGACATGTTTCATTTCCCAGCCTTGGATATGTTTCATTTCCCAACCTTGGAGATGTTTCATTTCCCAACCTTGGATATATTTCATTTCACAACCTTGGAAAGTTTTCATTTCGCAATCTTTGACATGTGTCATTTCGCAACCCTTGATATGTTTCATTTCGCAAACTTGGATATATTTCATTTCGCAACCTTGGATATGTTTCATTTCCAAACCTTGGATGGGTTTCATTTCACATCCTTAGACATGTTTTGTTTTGTAAACTTTAATATATTTCATTTCCCAACCTTGGATATGTTTCATTTTCCGAACCTTGGATAAGTTTAATTTCCAAACCTTGAATAATTTTTTGTTTCACAACCTGGGATATGTTTCTTATCCCAGTCTTTGGTATGTTTCATTTCCCAACCTTGGATTTGTTGCATTATCCAGCCTTGAGTCTGTTTGATTTCACAACCTTTGAAGGTTTCATTTCCCAACCTTAGATATGTTTCATTTCCCAGAGTTAATTGATGGATGTTATGGCAATTACAGTATGTATGAAAACGACGTTAATCCTATTTGAAAGCATCTCAGGACTTCCAGAAAAACGGCCCATCATTTAGTTCTAGGCTGCGACAGGGGAGGAAATTTACTTTATCGCAACCTTCATTTGTCTGCATTCAAGGCCAGTCAGTGAAATAGTGCTCCGGAGTCAAAAACAAATTTCACCACTTCCTTTTTTACCGTGTCATCCTATCCGATCAAATAAGCTCTTATGCCAACCACGCGAGCTGTGCTTAAACAATTTCCGGTGATAAATGTACACAAATGGCTGACGTATCATAGCAAATTGTCAAAGGCTTCCTGCAATGGCCACATTTTGCGCTTGTCTCTTGGAGTTTTGTTTTATAAAAGTGTATTACACTGGTTTGCAACAGACCCGCTTATCACGTGATCGTCACGTGTTAACGACTGTTCAGCCAAAAGTAAGCCAGTCCATTGATACATCACCTGTGCGAGAATGAATTTAATCGTTAGAAATCGAGAGATACAACGGGTAAAGCTACCCCTTCCGAAGACCCAGATCAGAAAAAAAAGTTCAAAGCAGGATAAGGGCTAAATCCTCGTTCAACCACACGAGGTTGCCGACAATAAGAGGAAAATGATAATGGCAATAAAAACAAAGCAACAATGAAAATGATGAACCAGAGTTCAGGGCTGCAGAATACATTTAATTAAATAAAGGACTTCAACATTTTATTAACAGCCTCGTGTCCACTTTCCTTATCGAGTTCGTCATTGATCTGTCTCATTAATCTGAAATAGAAGGAAAGAAAGATGAGCAGGGTAACAGCATTTTCTACAACATTGCATGAGCGTCCAGTGAAGACTCAGATCAGACTGCGCATCCGCGCAGTCTGATCCGAGTCTCCACTGTGCGCTGTATGGATAGCCAAGGACTCAAAGTTTCTTCATGCGGAAGGCGAAGACTCTGATCAGACTGCGCGAATACACAGGCTGATCTGAGACTACGCTGAGCGCACAGGCAATCTTGTAGAAAATGTTGTAGCCCCGGCTCATATGTAAATGATAGGACTTTTTTTTTCACCGAAAGTTTTCTTTTTTTATATCTGTTTTTCCTCCAGGAGATGATTACGATACGTAGCTGTATTAGAATGCCAGGTCTATAATCTAAAGCTGATATAAAAAATTGTGCTTGTTATATCCCTCGCAAACTTTGTTTGTGGGGGTATACTGTTTTTACGTTTTCCATCCGTCCGTCCGTCCATGTGTCCGTCCGCGACGCTGGCTTTTCCTTATATCTTGAAAAAGCAGTGATGGTTATTCATCAATTTCTGCAGACACATTGATATCAATAATGTGTACCTACGTAAGAGAAAGTTAGGGCTAGGCGCCGATTCTCTTGGAGTTATTGCCCTTTGTAAAATTTGTTCTTAATTCAGTAAAAAGTTTGTGTGCACACTATCTCTTTAACCAATGGCTGGAATTTGACCAAACTAGCATAGATACATTATCAGGATGGGGGGAAGAAGTGATTAGATTTTGGTGACATTGACTTTATTTTCAAGGTCACTTCATTATAAATACTCAAAACGTGAGCCTTGTTAATGCAGTAAAAAGTTTGTGTGCACACTATCTCTTTAACCCATGGCTGGAATTTGACCAAACTAGCACAGATACATCATAAGGATAGGGGAAAGAAGTGATTAGATTTGGTGACCTTGACCTTATTTTCAAGGTCACTACATTATAAATACTAAAAAGGTGAGCCGTTTTAATGCAGCAAAAAGTTTGTGTGCACTTTATCTCTTTAACCAATGGCTGGAATTAGACCAGACTAGCACAGATACATCCTAAGGATGGGGAAAACTATTGAATAGATTTTGGTGACCATGACTTTATTTTCAAGGTCACTACATTATAAATACTGAAAACGTGAGCCTTATATGCACTCTGTCTCATGAATCAACAGATGGAATTTAATCAAATTAGCGCAGATACATCGTGGGGATTGGGGAAAGAAGTGATTAGATTTTAGTGACCTTCATCTCGTTGTCAAGGTCACACCGGCACTTTGAAACTCAAATTTTGATAGAAAAAGCTTGTGTGCACACTATATCTTGAACTAATGGCTGGAATTTTAACAAGCTAGCACAGATACATTGTGAGGGCATGGGAAAGAAGCAATTAGATTTTTGTGACCTTGACCTCATTTTCAAGGTTACTACATTATAAAGACTCCAAAAATGAGCCTTGTAAAAAGTTTGAATGCACATTATCTCTTTAACCAATGGCTAGAATTCGACCAAACTAGCAAAGATACATTGTCAGGATGGGAGAAAGCAGTGATTAGATTTTGGTGACCTTGACCTTATTTTCAAGGTCACTACATTATAAATACTCAATAAGTGAGTCTTGTTCGCACTCTATCACATGAATCAATAGATGGAATTGGACCAAACTAGCACAGATATATCACTTTGATTGGGGAAAGAAGTGATTAGATTTTGGTGACCTTATCTAGTTTCCAAGGTCACTCCGGCACTTTGAAACTCAAATTTTGATAGAAAAAAAGCTTGCGTGCGCACTCTATCTTGAACCAATGGCTGGAAGTTTAACAAACTAGCACAGATACATTCTTAGGACATGGGAAAGAAGTGATTAGATTTTTGTGACCTTGACCTCATTTTCAAGGTTACTACATTTTAAAGGCTCTAAAAATGACTACTGTGTGCACCCTATCTCATGAATCGTTAGATGCAATTTGTTCAAGCTAGCACAGGTACTTCTTTGGGATGAGGGAAAGAAGTAATTAGATTTTGGTGTCCTGGACCTCATTTTCAAGGTCACACTGACACTTTGAAACTCAAATTTTGATAGCAAAAAGCTTATGTGAAACTTAGATATCAATAAGGTGTACCTACATAAGAGAAAGTAAGGGCTAGGGGGCATTCTCTTGGAGTTATTGCCCTTTATAAATTTTCTTAATGCAGTAAAAAGTTTGTGTGCAAACTATCTCTTTAACCAATGGCTGGAATTTGACCAAACTAGCACAGCTACATCATCAGGATGGGGAAAAGAAGTAGATTTAGTGACCTTGACCTTATTTTCAAGGTCATTACATTATAAATGCTTAAAAAGTGAGCCTTGTGTGCACTCTATTCTTTTTTCCTGCATATCTTGATTAATACTATTAGAAATTTTAACATATTTAGCATAAATGTTTATATTCATGAGATGTTGCTGCTACAGAAAAAGAAGAGTCAAGGGATAAATACTGTTATAGTTATTCCCCTTTGTAATTCTTTAATGTCCGTAACACTTTTGTTTTTTCCTGTGTATCTTGCTTAATAATAATTTTAGAAATCTTGTAATATTTTGCATGAATGTTGATAAGTTGTTGTTGCAATGGGAATATTTTAAGATTCTGAACAGAGCTGCTATTTGTATTGACCATTACCTTGCGAGGGTATTTAATAAGCCGTGCTTATTCACTTTTTTCATTGTTTCAACTTTTGGGTAAAAAACGTTAACAACCGAGGAGCGGACGTCGGCATAATCATATATATATATATATATATATATATATATATATATATATATATATATATATATATATATATATATATATATATATATATATATATATATATATATATAAGCAGATCTAATCGAATATTTTTAGAGATCAATGCGATGCACGTCCTTGAAGCAGAGCCTATGCGAACTGTTGTAACGGTACTAAATAAGCTGCCGCGAAACGTCCTGCACACATTATGGAGAGAAATGGGACAATTTGTCAATTTGAAGTATACTTCTAGGGGACTAGATATATGGAAAGCAAAGAAGACTCACAGAATATTTAACTGTTAAGCCTCGTCCCACAGAGCTTGCGACCGCGATGCGACCGCTTTGCGACTGATTTCGTTTGCAGTTGACTCGCGACGTTTGCGACTATTGCAACTTCTTTTTCTCTACAAATAGGATCGCCGATCAGTTGCCGACCTGTCGCCGTACAATCGGCGATAGTTTTTACATGCAGTCGGCGATTGATCGGTGACCTGTTGCCATAGGATCGGCGACTGGTTTGCAACTAGTGTAGAGTAATCGACGACAAGTCGGCGGCCAATCCGCGACTCTTCGAAGACTGGCTGCAATCGAACGGAGACCGATTGGCGACCATTCTGCAATCAAAATAAAATTTTAGTAAAATGTGTCGACATGGATGCAATTATTTCTGTGAAACCTCCTTGCAACCTGTCGGCGACCAGTCGCCGATCGGTCGCCGATCAGTCGCCGTTTCATCAGTGATCAATCGCCGATCAGTCGCCGAACTGTCGCCGATCAATTGCCGAACACCCGCCGACTGATCGCCGATTTGTCACACAAGGTTGTCAGATTTCAGAGCCAAAGTGTTGATGAAATCCATCGGCGACCTATCGGTGACTAGTCGGCGACTGATCAGCAACTTTCAGAAAACTATTGCAACCAGTCTGCGATCAGAATCAGTTGCGGCTAGTCTATTGTGCATACTCAAAAGACTGGCTGCGACTAATTTTGTTTGGCCACCTATCAGCAACCTCGTTGCGACCATTACAAAACCTCACCGCGACTTCTGCAACCTCTGTGCGATTGCCATTTTTTTTAGTCGCGCCGCGGTCGCAAGCTCTGTGGGACTGGGACTTTAGGTGAATTATAGCCTCATTCCTTGTGGGTTTCGTCCCTCCCCACCTAAACTTTGTATGTCATTTGGGGATTTTTGTCATTTTCTCCATTGCAAACTTTAAAAATCATCTCTGCTTGTTACCTAACGCTGTAGGTTTAGCGTGTTTTCACTGGAGTATTCATATTTGTCTGCCGATATTGTACTCGATTAAAATCTTATTTCTTTGTTTGAAGTTTTCTTTGGTTTTGTTTATTCATTCGCTATTTATGAACAACATTTATGAACAACAGAGAGTATAAAGCTAATATGTTTGAATGCAGAATTTATCGTTATCATCGTAAGCAGGGAACTATTTTTGGGGCGGTTTTCGGCAGTTATTAGGTCGATAGCATCAGAAAAACGGATTGTCGGAATGTCGTATGTTAAATCTGGTATTATTGACAACCGCCCCCAATCATACAGAATAAATATAGAAAACATAGCTACATCACCTACAGTTTAAGTAAATAAAGGCTCTCAATCAGAAAATAGGGTAATCGTTAGAACCGCCTCACCGAGGCGGTTCTAAAGAGTATCCTATTTTCTGATTGACAAAACGAGAGCGTCATAAATATTTCCTGCCACAGATACAGTCGAACTACTATGGCTCGAACATATTTTGGGGCCATGAAAATTGGTTCGAGATATGGGTGGTTCGAGCCACTGAGGGTTAATCATAGCGCCAGGCCAGGAAGCAAACAGCGATAATTTAGGGAAATTGTTTCCATCTTCTACACAATAATTGATTGATTGTGTTGGGGTTTAACGACACGTTAACCCTTGTGGGTCATCTTGTGCCGTCTCCCAGAGAAAGGGAGAAAAGAGACAGAAGAGATAGAAGAGGAAGTGAAAGAGAGGGACAAGGAAGAAAGAGGAACAGGAATGAAAGCGAAGAAACAGAAGAAATAAAACATTCTCCCTCTGCCCTTACCTGCTAGAAGAATAGCAGGCCTTGCCCATCTGTAAGCCAATATCAGTTGGACCCCCCAACCCGGTGACGTAAGATACACGACACCGTCGCACCACCCGACCACCCCGTCTACACAATAATGGTAATTTGAGTGTACACATTAGAACTGCCTCGATGAGGCGAATCTAATGAGTACACACAACCTATCATTTCATGATGTAAAAGAAAAAAATCCCTAAACAATTGTTTTCTTAAGCTTTCGAAAGAATTTCTTAGGGACTGAAAACCGAGTTCGAATTAGCCATGGTAAAGAGCCATCGGTGTTCGAGCTATTAAGTTCGACTGTAATTTGAATTATTCAGATGGTCATAAAATGTTTAGAAAATTCTAGACGTTTTTTTTTTTTAACTTGCAAGCGACCGTTTTAGTTCATAAAGTTCACCTGACCCTAAGTACCTGTGTTTCTTTCAACTTACCATTTATACTTAATAATTTTTGTTTCCAAAGTCATCGAAGAGCTCAAGGAAGAACATCAAAAAGATTACTGCAAAAGAAGAGAAAAAAGTAGTCATTTGCAATACAAATACAAATTATTGCATAAAAAGCAGTGCCGCATGTTATTAACAGCCTTGCATTAACCGGCAAAAAGCCGTGTATTAACAAGGCAATTCACGCGCTGTTAATGCACGGCTGAGCAACTTTCAATATGTCTGTACCGGGGCCACAAAATTGCTGCCGTCACGAGATGTGTAAGTGCCCGGCCCTAGAACGAGCATACTCTGTGGAAATTGTTCGCGAGACATCAGTGAAAAGGCGAAACAAAATATAGTGCAAGAAATAACGCGAAATATAGCAAATGATTTCAATTTTCATGCAAAATAGCGATCGGACATGGTTTTTAAATGCATAAACATTCGCCAAGTCCCTTGGGAGGTGTTGAAAACCGCAGCCTCCGGCCTCGGTTTTCATCACCTCTCTCAGGACCTGGCGAATATTAATGCATGAAAAACCATGTTTGATCCCTGTATCATTGCATAAAAAGCAGTGTCGCACGTTATAAACAGCCGTGCATTAACCTGGCGAATATTAATGCATGAAAAACCATGTTTGATCCCTGTATCATTGCATAAAAAGCAGTGTCGCACGTTATTAACAGCCGTGCATTAACCGGCGAAAAGCCGTGTATTAACAAGGCAACTCACGCGCTGTTAATGCATGGCTACACAACTTTCAATATGATCGTACCGGGGCCACGGATTTGCTGCCGTTACGAGATGTGTACTGCCAGGCCCTAGAACGAGCATAGTCCGTGGAAATTGCGTTCGCAAGACATCGGTGAAAAGGCGAAACAAAATAGTGCACGAAATAACGCGAAATGTAGCAAATGTTTTCAGTTTTTTATGCAATAATAGCGATCGGACATGGTTTTTCAATGCATTAACATTCGCCAGGTCCCTTGGGAGGTGCTGAAAACTGCGGCCTCGGTTTTCAACACCTCCCACGGGACCTGGCGAATATTTATGCATGAAAAACCATGTTTGATCCCTATATTACCAAGCTCCAGATAAGACACTTTTTGCAACCGTAAAATACTGACGTTCTTTAATTTATCTATAAAAAATCATATGTTGTAGGTACTAATTAGAAGCACCTCGACAACATGTGGGAACTCATTAGAAGCGTACCCACACTATATGTTTTTTGTGGAGAAACAATATTATGTGGATGCCCCATCTTATCTTGAGCTATGTTTACGCATGTATAGCTGAAGAAATTTTATGCACGCTTTTCTGCACCCCCGCCAACAATCATTTGACATGCTGACGTCGTAGTAAGGAAAAATCTGAGGATGTACGTTGAGGGTGGTTAGAGCTCGCTATTCCTACAGCAGATGTGGGAATTAAGACATGTTGGGGGTATTTCTTATGTTTCAGCACTGTCATTTGCTTTTTCCCTCTTCCCACGCTATTTCTGCTATTTCTATCTTTCCTCTTCTCTAACAGGTTTTCTATTCCTTTGCTTCCATTCTCTTGGAGACGACATAAGATGATCTATCAGGGGTAACAAGAATTCAAACCGGACCAAGGGGCTGATTAAGGTTAAACAAACCAGGGCCCAGTTGTTCAAAACATCGTTAGCTTAACGAGTCTGTTAATGAAAAACTCATTAGCAAATGTAGCTAAGGTATTTTCAAATACATTGGTATTTTTGCAGCAAAAATGTGAGTTGCTTTTGCAATGCAAAAAAAAAAAAAAATAAAAAATATCAATGTATTAGCCATATTTGAAGATAGAAATTTTAACGGCACGTTAGCTTACAACTTCTTTAAATTTTGAACAACTGGGCCCTGTATGTTCCGCATTAATCCTTAAAGCGCTTATCACAAATACAGCAGCGACATATTGATTTTTTTTTAATTTTCAGAGAAAATAAGGCTTGACATTTTATATGAATCGTCTGCAAAGTTACGAGATATTTTGGCTTCAGCGTCACCTTGTTTAATGAAAAAGTCATTTCACCATGAAAACAAACCTATATAATTTTGACCCCCTTAAACCCCACTTTTATATAGTAAAACTGGGGTTTACAGGGAGTGGGGCGGGGGGGGGGGGGTGGTGGTATACAATATTTTTCCTATTTTTGCTCACAATCATAGATTGTGGGTACTAGTATCCACAATCTATGTTTTGAGCAGAAATATGAAAAATATGAGAATTTTTATCTGAAAACTTTCAGTTTTCGGTGGTGAAATTTTCAATATATTTGAATAGGCGCGTTTTCGTAATGTGGCATTTTCTTTGACTAGAGCTTATCAATAATAATGTTTATACAAACTTTTATCAAAATATTCCATGCAGTTGAAGACCTACTGTGATTTTCATATTTGCACGTTTTGAGCATTTGGCAAGCCTATTGGCTAGAGCTTGTCGGTATCAATTCGTATGCAAAAATTGTCAAAATATTCCTTATGATTCAAGGCGTTCAGACATTTCCGGCAACTGTCCACATCCAAGTTCGCAAAGTGAACACGGACGGACACGTTGATTACAGAGTACTCTTAGAAAGTCGACATTACGGTACTGTTGACTTTTCTTCGGATCGTGCAGTATAGGGTTATTGATCTGATATTGATGAACAATGTCCTGAGTTGGTATGTCAAAGGACGCGAGCCTGTCTTAAGTCTCAAAGTCTCAAATTATTTTTTTTATTATTATATAAAATTCAGAGCCTTTACAAATACGTGACAAGCTTTGGCATCGTGCTAACGGTAACTTTGGAAGGCATCCTTGTAAACGTGCAATATCAAGTATCACGAAAACTTACCTATATAATTTTGAACCCCTTCAACCCCCCTTTTATGTATAGTAAAACTGGGGTTTGCAGGGGGTATACATTATTGTTTCTTATTTTTGCTCAAAAACATAAATTGTGGGTACTCGTTAGAACCGCCTCGGCGAGGCAGAACTAACGAGTACCCACAATCTATGTTTTGAGCAAAATTTATGAAAAATATAAGAATTTTTATCTAAAAACTTCCAGTTTTGGGTGGTGAACTTTTCAATATATTTGAATAGGCGTGTTTACGTAATGTAAGCGTACCGATATCCAGTGATATCTGAACGTTTTCTCTTCGGATTTTATCACACATATCTAACGCTAAGTACTCTAGGTAAAATTAGCAGCAGGCGACATATTGGAATAACTTTCTTATTTTTTCCCAGGAAACAGCATTAGGCATTTAATGCTTATTGTCTCAAAATATCACCAATTTGCCGTCTCTGAATTAGCCAAGAGAGTGGTAGAGTAAAAGCTATATGATAAAATTATTTACTTACTCATGAAGAAGAACTGCATCATGCCGCCTTGTCCAACTGGATTAATACCGTATCCCATTCCGTAACCGTATCCCCCACCTCCACCTCCACCATACATCATACCTCCTTTTGGAGCATACATAGAATACATCATATTGCCGTACGCAAGCGTCACACAGCAGACAAACGCGAGGACACTGAGAGTGATCAGCTTACTCATGGTTGCTGGTTCCCTGTAACAGATATAGTTGGTGCTCAAAGTGGTTCCGGAAATAGCGACTCTATTCAGAATGTGCGCATTTGCAGAATGATTCGAGTCTTCGTTCTTCGCACATGAATCTTTGCCGGGCGCAATTTATGCAGTTTTGTAAAAAAACATTCTGTGTCCCGGCTCAATTACAGACAACCCTCTTTATACCGACACTCGATACAACGACAAAATTCGTTATAATGACAATTTGACTGTCATGAAACCTTCGCTTAAGAGGTAACAACTAGTCACAAATTATGCAAGAATATTGTATTTAATACTTTCAAGAAATATATGTTTTGGATATTTGTTAGAATCGCCTCAGTAAGGCGATTCTAACAAATATCCAAAACACATGTTCTGTGAGAAAATAAAAACAAACGGAGACCTTTCTTACATATCAATCTACTCTTTAAGTATTCTGTAAACAGCAAATTCATTTTAATGGCAACGTCTTCGGGAACAAATACTGTCGTTGTAACGAGGGTTCACTGTATAATATTTGAGGTAGTGCATGACAAAACATACAATAACATGTCCGACCAGCGAAGACTCAGATCAGTCTGCGTATCCGCACAATCTGGCCAGAGACTTCGCTGATCACATTGGCCCTTTTCAGCTTCCGGGCTATCAGAAGAGGGATAAAAGAGAACTCTTACCATACTGGGTTAACGTACAGGCGGATCTGAGTCTTCGCTGGTCACATACATCTAATTGTAGGTTTTGTCGTGCGCTGGCTTATTTCCGAGTTGGAGATGCAGTTGATCCTTTAATCATTAAAAACAACTAAACGTTGCTTTTATTGAATTAAATAACTGAGTTATTTTCATGCCAAGCGTCCCCAAAAAGGGCATATGCCAGCAGTGCAGACCTAGACCTCGGACCCCGCACAACATCGGCTATAGTGATTATCATGACCTGTGCAATTTATGATAATAGCAGCAATTTCTGTATGACACCGCTTTCCGATTTGCCTGGTAGAAGAATTCACCGAAGATATCAGGGCATTAACCCCTGATGTCTCACAAACATACCTTTGACACACAGTGTAGACCTAGATCAGACACTACAAAGCACGGCGACTGATCAGAGTATTGACTACTTATTATTAAACTACACGGAAAACCACGGTATTAAAAAACACCCCTTTAAAGTTTGATGAAAGAATCTACAAGATGAAAGCATATGCTGTATTTTACCAAATTTAAATTGCCTCGGCTTTTTCGAGGCAATTCAAATGAGTAACCACAACATATGTTTTTATAAAGGAAATCAGAAGCAAATATCGCATACGCATCATTAAATAATCCCCTTATGAAGCCCTCTTTTAATCTTTCCATAGAGCCGTCCTCGATGGCTCAGTGCGCATGCGACTAGTTGGGTCCATCCCCGCCGGGTAATGCAACATTCTTTCGTGGAGATTGATAAATTTCTGCGGAAATTCTCTCCCTTTCCGCTGATTCATGAAGTATAGCGAAAGGATGTGCGCTGAAGGCTGGTTGACTGCTAAAAGGCATATGCCTGCCCAGAAAAGATGTAAGGTATACTGACCGGCTCGACATGAACTAAAAGTGTTGACTCGACCATTAAACTCCAAACCAAAACAAACCAATTTTTCCATAGAGAGAGTACCTGTAAGTTGTCGCGAAACTGTATCCAGAGAAACACGTATCATTAGTTTTTAGCATAAAAGTAAAGATGTCTCTAGTCATAATCTCAGAAAACAGCAAACTCAGCAGTTTATTTGCTGCTGGAAGCCCTCCCATTAGAAGCGGAATTTCATAAAATACAATGAAGTTTACTCTCCAGTGATGTCAAAAGGGGAAGCCAGTGTCTTCAGAATCTTGTAGAAAGACAATGAGCCTCCAGCTTCAACAACCCTCCCAGTTTTTCCTACTTTACAAGTCAAATCATGCTCAAATATGAACTTCCAACTCTTAACCAAGTTGTGACATTCAATATCAGTAAGCTGCAATGGAAAAGTATGTATACTAGGACTACCAATTCCTTTTGGACTAAGGTACTTGTGAAAGACGCTAGATCAAAGAAAACATTACACTTCTTGGAAGTAAATAGTCAAAGGGTTGTGTGGAGAGAAAAAAGAAACTGCTGGTCAGATCAGAAGGAGTATTGTGAAAGTTCGGATGCTTACTGATACATACACACTGCAGGATATCAGACATACATTCAATAAAACAGTCAATCCAACGTGTCTTCATTGTTAACTAGAAGAAGAGGATCTTCTTTGCATGTTATGTCGGCGTCGCGCTTTCTACAAATACTGAGTGTCAGTGCTGAAACAGCTTAAAGAGACTGTTATTCAGGTATCAAATATTTTTGGACAGTTATTTTCACAAACTGGTCAAGTGTATTGAAAATATTAATGTGCCCTGATTTCATTCGTTGTATAGTGCGAGAGTTGTCGACAATTATTTCAATCATAGAACATTTCGCCAGAGAGTTTTAATATAAGATATATGCCAAGAAGCTCCGGTTACAGCAGGGGGGAATGATAGCTACCATCACCGACCCGTTTTACTATAGATTTGTTAGGTTTTAAGTAGTTACTTTTACACTCTTATGAGTGGTGCTCCCATCTTGAGGAGGACTATACAGTCAACAAGAACACGTATTGCGGCCGTAAGGGCGGTAGGAGTTAGGACCAACCTTGTTTTGCATTATGAAAATACGCCTATATCCAAATACATAGAAATTTTCACTTCCAAAAACTGAAAATTTTCAGATAAAAAACTGATATTTTTCATATTTCTGCTCAAAACATAAATTGTGTGTACTCGTTAGGATCGCCTCGCCGAGACGGTTGTAACGAGTACCCACAATGTATGTTTTTGAGCAAAAGTAAGAAAAATAATGTATACCCCTTTAAGCCCCAGTTTTACGACATAAAAATGGGGTTTAAGGGGGTCAACATTATATAGGTATGTTTTCGTGATGGAACTACAGCATATGGAACAAATTCTAAAAGGAATGAGAGTAACGAACACACTCATTAAGCTTAAAACAGCAAAAATGTCAAGTTTTCTTGGCCAGACTAGCTAGTTTCGGCCAGTATAAGCGAGGGACAAATTATCTTCCTCTGCTTTCATACTTCCCAGAAGGTTACCATTTTCAGCACTGGGTGGCATTTAGAGTTTTGCAGTCAATGGTCCGAGCTGAGCTCAAACCATTTGGCTACAACACTTCTCTTAAAAGTAGCACAAGAGTATAAAATAAATAAATTTTCCACAGTAGCATGTACGTACATGCATGTATGTGTGCTTACCCAGACTAGTTTAAAACATCGTAATTTTTTTTATAAACTGAGTCCGAATCCCATTGGAATCGGAATTGGGTCCATAACTGTACGGCGCTTCACTGGCTAGAGCAGTTCATCCACCTCGGTATCGACATGCTGTTTTTCAATGAGAACAAATTCATGCATCTAAAATTAGCCAAGCTCAGCAGTTACCAAACACATACGTAAATAAAAATAATCAAAATTAAACAGTAAGTAAATAAATGGTAAAATCAGGTACAGGAATGTCAGTAAAATAGTGTAGAAGACGTCCAGGATTAGCCAAAATCACAGATTATAGTCTACCAATGACATTTAAAAGGTAAGAGAAGTCCAGGGAGTGCCACATTCACAAGCCGCAGCCCATTCCAGACACGAAGAGGAAGAGGAAACAGAAAATCCAAACAAGCGCAAATCGAACAAACGCACAGAAAGCACCAAGATTAACTCTGTCTTCTCAAAACGAGGTAATCGCAGTGCTAAAAGGACTGAAACATACAAGAACAAAATAACACAAGGCAACACTTAAAACAAATCGCCTCGTAGAATAAACCACAAAACAATAAAGAGTAAGAAAACAAAAAGTAAGAGAAAAGTCCAGGGAGTGCCACAATCACAAACCGCAGCCCTTCCCAGACCCAAAGAGGAAGAGGAAACCGACAAATCTAAACAAGCACAAACCGAACAAACGTACGAAAAACACTAAGATTAGCTCTCTCTTCCCCAAGCGAGGTAATCGCAATACTAAAAGGACTGAAAAACACAAGAACAAAATGACACCTGGAAAGACATACAACAAATCGTCTCGTAGAATAAGACTCACACCAGGACCATCACCTTAGAACGGTCAGTAGAATAAACCACCGGGGGTTTAAAGCACTTTTATGGCCAGCCAACTTACCCTTGGTCCCGATGCTACTCTTAATAGAGAAATACATAAAAACTCGGTTCGCCTAAAAGCTCCTAACCCAGTCAAAGCAAAAACATAAAAATCAAATTAATCACTATGATAAACAAAGACGAATACTCATGGCAATTCTACAGTGTGCCAGAGTAAATGAAAATCAAAAGTTGAACCACGGCGGGCCAAGCCAAAGACCCACCGGTTAACGTTTTACGAAGAGGCCGTCATTGAGTCTGAGGCCCGAAGCGCCGTCGTGCAATTAAAGAGTGAAACATAGACATCAACAATGATTGAGTTGATAACTAGGCATGCAGCCTGTCGCATAATATCCAGGCTATAGCCAATTCTTTTATAACGCTAATTAGTTTTCTGAATTGCTCCGATAAGTTAGATTTACCCACAATTTTTCTAAACCTGTACACTAAGTCACCGTAAAATTCTGGTTCCGATATACCTTGCATGCAGAAGTGTTTTCAGACCGACGTCACATTTTTCTACCAAGGCACTAATACTAAATTAATTATATTGGAAAAAAAATCAGAACTTACTGCTTCTTTAATCACTGTATGCGACTCGCAGTAAAGTCAGGACTTTTGACGGAGTGATGGCGCGATCCGCCAGATGTCGTTTTATATTGCCAAGTTTCCGGAACGCATTCGTGGAACCCCCCAGGCGTGTCGCCTATATCTCAATCCCTCGAACTGATTTTGTGATTGATTGATCAACGTTGATTATGCATATGAATGATGCTGGTACCTGGCTTGGGAGGAGGATGGCAATAAAATATATATAACGAGGGTTGTTCAATAAAAATGACTCCTGCATTAACTGATTATTTTTATGTTGAAGGGAAGTAGAGAATTCACTTTCAGGGAAGACTGCTTTCTCAAAATGATGATTTCTTCTCCATTAATTTGTTCATTTATGATCAGGGGAATGGATGCTCTTTCAAAGGGAAGGTTACTCTGTCAAAACTGTTTTTGCTTCCTTTCTAAAAAGGGTCTACTCTAAAAGGAACGAAGGGAGTAAATTCTGTCCTTTTAGCGTAGACTCTTTTTAGAAGGGGTTTGGTGTACAGTAAAGCAAACAGGAAAAAAGGTAAAAGAAAAGTCCAGGGAGTGCCACAATTACAAGCCGCAGCCCCTTCCAGACACCAAGAGGAAGAGGAAAAAGACAAAACCAAACAAGCGCAAATCAAACAAACGCACGACAAGCACTAAGATCAGGTCTCTCTTCCCCAAGCGAGGTAATCGCACTGCTCAAAGGACTGAAAAACATAAGAACAAAAACACCAGGCAAAACTTAAAACAAATCACCTCGTAGAATAAACCACAAAGCAACAAAGAGCAAGACTAACACCGGGACCACCGCCAATAGTAAGTCACAGATGTTGTTTTCCTTGTAGAAAGTGGATGCGAATCTACCGGGTACATTAAGACCCTTAAACTTCTTATGTTTAATATGCAGTTCTAAGCAGGTAGAGGGAGCCCTCGGCTTTTTTTAGCTCACCTGAGCCGAAGGCTCATTGGTGAGCTTATCATATGGCAAGGCTGTTGTCTGTCTGTCTGTGTGTCGTGTGTCCACATTTTCAAACGTCTTCTCCTCTAGAACCACCGGGCCGATTGAAGTCATGTGAAGCCTCCATGGGATGGGGGAACGAAGGTTTGTATATGAGGTTCAGGTCACATGACCAAGATGGCCGCCATGTCCATTTATGGTAAAAACCCTTCAAAAATCTTCTTCTCCGGAACCGCTGGGCCGATTTGCATGAAACTTGGTATGTAGCATTTGGGACGTGGGCCCATCATAAATTTCATAAATGGTGACCCTGGGATGACCTTGACCTTTTTTAGGCCAAGGTCAAATTTGGTCGCATAGGCATTTGTATGTGAAAAAGTGAAAATGCATAATAACTTACTTAGGGTTCAGAATACTCTCCCTAAACCATATATATTCTTGTTTCTTATGATAAGGCACATTAAGTGACATGGATCTTGGGACCCCAGGGGGTCCCCCGGAGGCATGCCCAACCCCCTTCATTTCATAAAATGCATAATGGAAACCGTTCAGATCCCCACCATTTAACCATATATATTCTTGTCCCTTAAGATAAGGCGCATTTAGTAACATGGATCTTGGGACTCCTGGGTGGTCCAGATCACATGACCAAGATGGCCGCCATGCCCATATACGGTAAAAACCTTTCAAAAATCTTCTCCGGAACAGCTGGGCCGATTTGCATGAAACTTGGTACGTAGCATCTGGGACGTGAGCCCATCATAAATTGCATATATGGTGTCCCTGGGATGACCTTGATCTATTTTAGGCCAAGGTCAAATTTGGTCACATGGGCATTTGTATGCGAAAAAGTGAATATGCATAATAACTTACTTAGTGTTCAGAATACCCTCCCTAAACCATATATATTCTTGTTCCTTATGATAAGGCACATTAAGTCACATGGATCTTGGGACCCCAGGGGGTCCCCCGGGGGCATGCCCCACCCCCTTTATTTCATAAAATGCATAATATCTTGGAAACCGTTCAGATCCCCACCCATAAACCATATATATTCTTGTTCCTTGAGATAAGGCGCATTTAGTGACATGGATCTTAGGGTACCTGGTGTCCCCTGGGAGCATGCCCCACCCCCTTCGTTTCACGAAATGCTTAATAACTTGGAAAACGTTCAGGTCCCCTCCCATAAACCATATATATTCTTGTTTCTTATGACGAGGCGCATTTAGTGACATGGACCATGGATCCAAAGGGGGTCCCCCGGGGGCATGCCCTACCCCCTTCATTTCATAAAATGTGTTATATCTCGGAAACCGTTCAGATCCCCACCCATAAACCATATATTCTTGTTCCTTAAGATAAGGCGCATTTAGTGATATGGATCTTGGGACCCCTGGGTGTCCCCCGGGGGCATGCCCCACCCCCTTTTCACAAAATGCTTAATATCTCGGAAACCGTTCAGATCCCCACCCATAAATCATATATATTTTGTTCCTTATGATGAGGTGCATTAAGTGACATGGACCATGGATCCCAAAGGGGTCCCCCGGGGGCATGCCCCACCCCCTTAATTTCATAAAATGTGTTTTATCTCGGAAACCGTTCAGATCCCCACCCATAAACCACATATATTGTTGTTCCTTATGATAAGCCGCGAGCATTTATCTGGAAACCGTTCACATCCTCACCCATAAACCATATATATTCTTGTTCCTTATGACGAGGCGCATTTACTGACATGGACCATGGATCCCAAGGGGGTCCCCCGGGGGCATGCCCTACCCCCTTCATTTCATAAAATGTGTTACATCTCGGAAACCGTTCAGATCCCCACCCATAAACCATATATTCTTGTTCCTTAAGATAAGGCGCATTTAGTGACATGGATCTTGGGACATTTGGGTGTCCCCCGGGGGCATGCCCCACCCCCTTTTCACAAAATGCTTAATATCTCGGAAACCGTTCAGATCCCCACCCATAAATCATATATATTCTTGTTCCTTATGATGAGGCGCATTAAGTGTCATGGACCATGGATCCCAAAGGGGTCCCCCGGGGGCATGCCCCGTCCCCTTCATTTCATAAAATGTGTTTTATCTCGGAAACTGTTCAGATCCCCACCCATAAACCATATATATTCTTGTTCCTTAAGATAAGTCGCATTTAGTGACATGGATCTTGGGGTACAGGGTGCCCCCTGGGAGCATGCCCCACCCCCTTCGTTTCACAAAATGCATAATATCTCGGAAAACATTCAGATCCCCACCCATAAACCATATATATATGCTTGTTCCTTCTGACGAGGCGCATTTAGTGACATGGACCATGGATCCCAAGGGGGTCCCCCGGGGGCAGGCCCTACCCCTTCATTTCATAAAATGTGTTATATCTCGGAAACCGTTCAGATCCCACCCATAAACCATATATATTCTTGTTCCTTAAGATAAGGCGCATTTAGTGACATGGATCTTGGGACCCCTGGGTGCATGCCCCACCCCTTCATTTCACAAAATGCTTAATATCTTGAAAACCGTTCAGCTCCCCACCTGTAAACCATATATATATTCTTATTCCTTATGATGAGGCGCATTAAGTGACATGGACCATGGATCCCAAAGGGGTCCACCGGGGGTATGCCCCCCGGGGGCATTTTATTTCATAAAATGTGTTATATCTCGGAAACTGTTCCGATCCCCACCTATAAACCATATATATTGTTGTTCCTTATGACAAGCTGTATTTATTGACATGGATCCCCGGGTTCCCCGGAAGCATGCCCCACCCGCTCTTTTCATAAAATGCATAATATCTTGGAAACCGTTCTGATCCCCCCATAAACCATATATATTCTTGTTTTGACTAAGTATGGCCCTTTGAAAAGTTCAGCATTTTAACATTGTCAGCAAGATATCTCAAAAACTGTTTAAGCCATTGTCTTGTAACTTGTCAGGCTGATAGGGAATGATGAGTAAATGACCTGATTAACTTGCAGCAGTTGACTCAGGTAAGCGTTGTAGCCCATGGGCCTCTTGTTTTAAATGGATGCTTTCTGAATAACAATTTCTTATCTGTGTTTTTCGACAATAATTGAAGCATAGCAAATATTCGTTGCTTGCATCTCTGCGTTTGATTGAGTAAAACCCTATAATTTCACTGCTGTTTGAAAAGGCAAATAATAACTCATTTTCAAAGACGCGCTATACCGAAATGATAAAATGAACATGTAATGCTTTTCATTGACTCTAGTAATTTGATGTCGTTTTGAAGGATTGAAATACTTTCTATTCTTTTTATTCCATATGGCTCGTTTTTATTTCATGCGTATTTACATGATTTTTCTATAGATAAAATGCAAACATGCAATATACGTAACCTGTGGTACCACAACCTGCAGATGAAATTGAAGTAAAGAAATTAGGTTGACTTGACTTGACTTGACTTGAATTGAGTTGAATTCAATTCAATTCAATTTAATTCAATTCTCTTGAGTTAAAATTTATGTCTGTAAGGTCAATGGTTTAAACCTACTTCAGATAAATATTTGCAAATAATCATACATAACATAAACAGCATAAAAAAATTTAATTAAGAAAAAAAAAAAAAAAAAAAAAAAAATTCAAAACTTATATGAATTTATTTCACAAGAATAATTGGTTATATATCAAAAAGGTGAATATATCAAACGAGCAAATTGCTACATCAATAACATTTTTTACTTAATCCAGTTTTAGTTCAAGTTTATATCAAGAGTCATGTGTCTTTAATGAAAACCGTGTTTTATTTTGTGTCCTTTAAATGTCGAATAAGAATAGGAATTAAAATGTAAATGAAGATTTAAGATCTACAGCTTTAATCACTTCTTTGGATGCTTTATCATTGCTTTGTCCGTTTCATATACATGTAAACCCTGCTTTTTTTTTCATCTCATCTGGGTTTATGGAATAGGTACCTGAGCACACGTTATTTCACTCTTTTTTACCGATTTCATTCAGATTCGTACACGTGATGTACCAATAGACAAAGTGTCTCTCGGCGGAATAGGGAAAAGACGTGAATCACCTGTCGAGTCATGTGTTAAACTGGTGTTTGTTTAAAATGCTTTAAAATTCAAACCATTAGCGTCAAATATGGGTATCACAGGAAGGACTTGATTACTTGCATTGATCCTCTGCACACCCTTACAACGCGGGGAAGTCATGCAGCAAGTTTGGTTAAAATTCCACCCAGTGGTTCAGGAGGAGATAGCGTGACGGACGGACGGAGGCGTTCGCAATATCCCCATTGCTAAAACGTGGGGATAATAAATAAAAAATAATTGTGAAATTTGACTGAGAATTTGGAGAATTATTTAACCAATTTGCTCTGAATGCGGACATAGTGCTTTGCAAATAAAAAAAAGGATTTCGAAAAGTAAAATCTGAAGTTATGATATTACACATTTTATAGAAAACTAGCTGCATGAAAAGTACGCAGACTTTTATAAACTTTAATTTTCAAAATACCAAGTCGTGTTCAAGCGGACTACTCTCGAACAAACATGTCAAATAGCATGTTTGCTAGGTTAGCTGAATTATAGAATAGCCCTCGTACAAACAAAATACATTAAATTAATAAATAAAATACTTATATACTTATTTACCTCTTCCGGTGCCACAGGCAATCAGGAGCTTCTGCAATGTCGTAGTGAAATGAGATGGGACTACCCAAGTCCGTACGTAGAACCACATGAGGCAACTTGAACAGGTTTACTAGGATCAGTCTGGAAGAGGAATTACCACGTTCGGCCTTATTATCTCACCGTGCGCTTAGGTTTTTCAAAATTACTGGGAAAAGTTGTGGTAAAATATGTATCCACCTATACTAAGGGTACACTTAAAAAAAGATCAGCAAAAGGCAATGATGTTTATGCGATGTTTTTATGTGTTTTTAGCTCAGTGAGCCGAAGGCTCGAGGGGAGCTATTGTGATCACCTACCGTCCGTCGTCGTCGTCGTTCGTCTGTCCATCCGTCCACAATTTCTTTGAACAACATCTCCTAAACCACTCTGCCAATTTTAACCAAATTTCAAAGGAATGATCCTTGGGTGGTTCTGAATCGAAATTGTTCAAAGATTTGGAATCCATTTAGGATTCTGATTGCCATAGCAACTAAAATAAAACATTTAAAAAATCTTCTTGTCAGAAACCACTGGACCGATTTCAATATAAATTAGCAGAAACGTTCCTTTGGTGACCCTCTACCAAGAATATTCAAGCCATCCTGATTCGTCAAAAAACATGGCCGCCAGGGGGCGGGGCTTATTTTACCTATATATCTATATAGAAAACTTTAAAAAAAAATCTTGCCAGAAACTACTGGACCAATTTCAATATAATATGGCAGAAATAATTCTTTGGTGACCCTCTACCAAGATTTTTCAAGCCATCATGATTCGTCAAAAAAACATGGCCGCCAGGGGGTGGGACTTATTTTCCCTATCTGTCTATATAGAAAAGAAAAAAAAATTCTAATCAGAAACTACTGGACCAGTTTCAATTTAATTAGGCAAAAATGTTTCATTGGTGACCCTCTACCAAGATTGTTCAAGCCATCATGATTCGTCAAAAAAACATGGCCGCCAGGGGGCGAGGCTTATTATTCCTATATATCTATATAGAAAATTTTAAAAAATCTTTTTGTCAGAAACCACTGGACCAATTTAAATATAATTTGGCAGAAATGTTTCTTTGGTGACCTTCTACCAAGATTGTTCAAGCCATCATGATTCGTCGAAAAACATGGCCGCCAGGGGGCGGGGCTTATATTCCCTATATATCTATATAGAAAACTTTAAAAAATCTTCTTGTCAGAAACCATTGGACCGATTTCAAAATAATTTGGCAAAAAATATAGGTATAGTTAACTTAAGCAGACAATCCACATGAGATTACCAAATTTATTTTATATGAAAAATAAAAATAAAATATAAAATCAGAATGTCGTCTGCTACAAATTTTGCTTTGCGCTTTAAGATTTGATGGGGCGGCAACCGCCTGTCTTTAAAGTTGTTTTCCTTTGTAGAATGGCTGCAAAAGCTTTCAGGCGTATTCATTCAAATTAAATGTGTAGTAGATATTTGTTAACATTTGCAGACGGACATTATTGTCTGAAATATGAACCAAACAAATTAATAGACAGACCATCGTTATTAATATATGTAGCTGGGCCTTCAGTGTCCGCATATGCCCGAAGACGACACGTTTTTGCATGGTGTGGCCAAAATATACAGACGAATCATAATTATCACGATTCCTTTAACTTTAAGCATTCTCTGGGCGGCAAATTGATTTTTTTTTTTTGTTTTTTTTTTTTTCTTTTTTATCCCCCTAAAAATAGGTTTCGAAATTCATGCAAATGGTCCCCTACGGAGTCAATATCGAATCCTATTTTCTGAAGAAAACAAGAAGAAATATTTCAAATTGATTTTCCAAGCATGCTAAGTTGAAATCGTTTGTGGGTCGTGAGAAACATAACGCTTCTTTGAAGAAGGGTATTAGGTCCAGACAAAAGCACCATGCAGTCAATCGTATATGTATATGTACATTTAATGCGAAAAAGATTTAGTGTTAGGTAACCTTGTACAGTGCACAGTCGACGTTGGCATGCAGGCTGATCCTCATCACTCTTTTCTTTTTATTTTCAAAAGCGATCAAAATTATATTAATTGTAAAATTTTCAACAGACGACACTGAAATACTTCCGTCTCAACGTCAGAAAACATATCTTCGAAAATATACACCCAGCGAAGATTCAGATCAGCCTTCGCATTCGCACAGTCTGATCAGAATCTTCACCGGGTGCATTTCGGATAGCCAAGGATGCAAATTTTCATCATGCGGAAAACGAAGACTCAGATCAGACTGTGAGGATGCGCAGGCTGACTTGAGTCTTCGTTAAGCGCACATATCAGAGATGCGTTTTTTTCATGTTGCGACTCTTTGTGTGTTTTATTTTTCAAAGCATCAGGTGTGATATTTCATGCAAACTGTCCAGAGGCAATTGGCATAAAATGTAAAACCCAATTTTCTCAAAAAAAAAAAAAAAAAAAAAAAAAAAAAAGAGAGCGAGAGAGAGAGAAATACTTCGCAATGTCGTCAGCAGACATTTTACATAGCATGCTAAACGCCAGTGTTTTGCCCGCAGCAGGTCATGTCGAACCTGTGTCATTTAAAATGTAAAATCAATCAGTTTTATCGGCATTAATTCTTTGCACGCTGGAGGTGAAATTATTAGATGAGAGATATTATTCTCCAGAAAATAGGCTTTGACATTTCTTATGGTCTCCTTTGGAAGAAGACAGTTCAAAGGAAATATCAAGATCGTTTTTTCTTGAAAAAAAAAAAGAAAAAAGAAAATGAAAAAGAAAATATTCAAGATGTGTAATAATAATTTGGCCCGCGCATTTAAGCCATCCCCTGGGAAACGTTATTATCATACAGGCGACCAGCAAAGGCTCAGACGAGCATGCGCATAAGCGCATTCTCGCCAGAGCTTTTGCTGTTCGCACACGTGTATTAGTGACCTTGTGAAAGGCTGAGGCAAAACCCCATGTCTTTTGCCCCATTAAGGGACTCCCTATATCTATTTAAAGAACCACAAATCGGACCCCCCTCTAAGTGCCATTTTAGTCGTGTGACGGCTCATTTTTCTTGGCGCGGCTCAATTTTATGTAGCGGGCAAAGCGTAAACGTTAACCCTTTACAACCTGGAAGCGTTTTAAGAATTGTTCTGTACATTTACATGAACAGGAAAATAAAGTTATATTCTACTTATACATGGCGACCAATCAGCTCTTCACATCTTAAGATTTCCATTTCCTTTTGTTTCGACATAGAAAGGTATCAAGAGCGCTTCCTCATAAGTGTTGGTTCCCCGCTCCGATTTCCCCGTTTTACAATATCATGTGGCGAATTAGAAGATTTGTCTGAATTTTGAATAAATGAAACATTTCTTAATTTTATGGTTGTGTTTAAAATGTCAGAGGAAATCATTTATTAAACGTTTTTGTTTGAAAATGTGTAGAGCCGAACTTTTGCGCAAGCACATTAGAGGCGCCAACGTTGAAAGCTTAAATCTAAATGGGCAGCATATGACTGTCTAATTGATATCTCAAGTCTTAATTTCTGTGTAAAATAAGAAAAGAATATCACTAAAATTCATCTGATGGTTTAGGATATTGTGTGTTCAAGGGAAATAGAAATGTGTGATAAAGACTGCATCTGAAATAAAACATTTTGACAGTATACAATTGATGCAGCGAACATCAAGATTTGTCAACCCGAGAAACTGATGTTCAATGAGGCGAAGCCGAGGTGAACATTACATTCGAGGGTTGACAAATCCTGATGTTAACCTCAATAGAATGCATCAATTGTTTTGTTATATGACTATTTGTATGTGTCTGGCTGCAGTGATAAAAAAAGTGATTTTGGCCTGTCCTTGACTTTAGCAAGGCTGTTTGTTGTATGACTATTTGTAGCTGTCTGACAGTACTGACAAAAGTGATGTTGACCGGTCCCTGACCTCAGCCAGGCTATTTTAACAAGCAACAGCTAATTTTAGCAAACATCAGAATTTGTAAAACACCTGTTACAGCCAGTTTCACCAAATCAGAGAAAGCCTGTTTTTTTTTTTTTTTTTTTTTTTTTTTTTTTTTGCTGGTAGTCATATAACAAAGCATTTTGGTGCAAATTTGATTAAAATCGAAAGAAAAATAAGGAAGTTATCGAGGTTTTAAGATATCAAAATTGGTGGAGAACGCAAGTATATGTGCCGGTATGATTTAGATTGTGCAGAAGTCGAAGTGGGCAAATTTTGTGCAATCTGGACTTTCTTAGTGAACTCAGAAGTAATGTGTCTCTCCTGGCAATTCCATTTCGCTCTACTTGTAGGTTCTGATTATCCAGTGGAAGAGGCAGAATAGAAGTTACGTAATCAAACTATAGTCTTATAAGACGTCGTCTTAGTGAAAGCAGGAAGCGGACAGAAAAGCATATCAGCCGTACCGCAAGAAAATTGACTTTCTGATACGTGTGCCCAGACTAATACTCAATTCAGCCTACGCATCCGCACAGTCTGATCAGAGTCTTCGCTGTCCGCGTGAAGAACCTATTCATCATGGGCTATCCAAATGGCGACCAATGTAGATTATGATCGGAATGCGCAGGCAGATCTGGGCCCAGTTGTTAAAATCTAACGATGTTGTTAGTTAACCTATCGTTAAAACTTTGATCATTAAATATGACATATATGTTAATATTTTTGCTGAAAAAAAATGTGAGTAGCTTTTGCATTTCCAAAAGCTACTCACATTTTTTCAGTAAAAATACCTGTGAATTATATATAGTACTTACTAGATCATTGCGATCAATAACGCGCTTGTTAAGCTAACGATGCCTTGAACAACTGGGCCCTGAACTTTTGCGGGATCCACATGTCTGAAGGTACGTTTTCTGACGTTGTGGCTCGTATATTCGGTAGTACTGAGTGATATATGATTTTGAGTTAAGATTTTAGTAAATAAATTGAAACACAAAACTAAATGAAACTGGTTTTCTTTTATTTCTTTTTTCCCCCTTTTTTTGTAATTATAACTCAATTTCATTGGATAATCATTAGCTGTGTATCTTCAATGGACGTCATCATATTGTGACGATCTTGAAGAGCGGGTGGTTTCATTCGATTTGCAAAATTATGCATTTTCGGTCTCCGAACATCTGTCACGTGACTGTCTTCTTCTCTTTCGTGGTTTCCCCCTTTCAGGTGACATAAATCGCACATAACCCACAATATGTAACAAGCAATTTTGCCACCTAATGTAAGCATTCTTTGAAAAATTTCAGCAGACGACATTTTCAGAATATTTTTCTTACTTTCTCTCGTAGAAAATAGGCTTTGACATTTCATGCAAATTGTCTCCAATTTGCACGAAATGTTAGAGCCTATTTTCAGGGAGAAATAAGAAAAAATATTTGCCCAGGAAATAGTGAAAATTAATCAGTTATATCAAAGTTATAAGATGTGCATTTCGCGCGAAGAGGACCACATGCGGGTAACGAGGACCAAAACCTGTCTATGGGTCTGCGCAGTCCGATCAGACAAATTCTCTAACTCTTCTATATTAGATTGTACCATATCCATTGATCACTCGTAAGCGGGCAACATGAGTCCAGATCAGAAGGAGCAAATGTCCGCATAGGGCATAAGGTCCCTCTTCTAGACCTTTTAGAAAAGTTAAGTACCCGTCTTGGCAGCGCATCCGGGTATATTGACCGCAGTGGCGGATCTAGAAGTCATGCAGCTTGGGTGCTTACCATATTTACCCTAAGTATTCAGACAGACAGGTCTTAGCAAAGAGTGTAGACTAAGGGTATAGAGTGTTTGCCGATTTTTCATTAGTTTTAAAAAGGGTGTAAAAATGGACTGGTGTTGTTTGTACAGTTGACTCTCGTTATCTCGAAGTCCAAGGGGCAGTTTGAAATACTTTGAGATATCCGTTTATCGACATATCAGATTTGCAAAAGTGAGGAAAAATAAATCGAACAATCGCATTTAACAAATGAATATGTAATTTGACTCCTTAAGTTAGAGACATATTGAAAGCATTGTGGAAAGAGCAATTTCTTCTCTTTTCTACAATTTTTTCTTACCTGTTTTTAGATTCACATGTTAAAACAGGGACCAGATTTTCACTTCGAGATAAGCGGTTATTCGAGATAAGCGATGTCGAGAGTCGACTGTACTTCGTGTGATTTTGTGGCTGCTTGCTGCGGGGCTTTTGCATGTTTCGTTCCGTTTATTGTCTTATTGTTATTTTTGATGGACCCTGTCTGGCAATGTGATCACCTAGTTGAGGAAGAGAGGACTTGTTACTTTGCGTTTCTTTGGTTTGTGGCATGTGCACTGTCTGTCATGGCTTGTTTGCGCATCCTCTTGGTGTCATTGGTACATTACGAAAACACGCCTATTCAAATATATATAGAAAATTTCATCTCCAAACACTGAAAATTTTCAGATAAAAAATAAAATATTTTTTCATATTTCTGCTGAAAACATAGATTGTGGGTACTCGTTAGAACCGCCTCGGCGAGGCGGTTCTAACGAGTACCCACAATCTATGTTTTCAGCAAAAATAAGACAAATAATGTATACCCCCGTAAACCCCAGTTTTACTGTATAAAAGTGGGATTTAAGGGGGTCCAAATTATATAGGTATGTTTTCGTGATGAGACTTTGTTCTGTGATTCTGGATCTTCTTGGACATTTTCTATACTATTGTTCAAAATTTAGGACAATTAAAGGCTCCATATTCCTAAAAAATGGACATTTTATTATCCAAGAAAGGTGTAAAGGCTCCATATTGCTCAAAAATAGACCAAGAAAGGTTTAATAAATTGATATATGGTATTAATACAATCATAAAATGTGCCACCTGACAGCCTGTAAAGTTTCAATTAGTCTCTCGTTCTTGAAACGAAATGATTTTTATCGTATCTCTGAATTAATGTTGGTAACATTAATTCAGAGATACGATAAAAATCATTCCATTGTCGATCCAGTTAAAAAACGAGACTAACTGAAATTTTACAGGCTGTCTGATGCCACATTTTATGTTTGTATTTATATTAATAACCTATATCAATTTATTAAAGCTTTCTTGGATAATAAAATGTCTATTTTTGAGGAATATGGAGTCTTCAACCATTGTCCTACTGAATAAAATGTCAGGCCCACTTATGATTTTCAGACAATCAGATAACTTGATCCAGGTTGTTGATACAAATACACGTACTTAATTACAAACAGTGCAGGTCCAGATCTTTGGCTTCTGCAGAAGCCAACTGATCTGGATCTACATTGTTTGTAAAAGCAGCATATATCCTAGTTCAGCAGGACCAGGGTTAATGTCACCGGATGGCGATCAAGTCTGGACAACATACAAACCTAAGATAAAACTACTTGAGGATGAATTTTAATGATGATGATGCTGATGATGTTGATGATGATCATTGGTACATGTACAGTGAACCCTCGTTACAACGACTGCATTTGTTCCCAAAGATGTTGCCACTGTAATGAATTTGCTGTTGTAAAGAATTCTTAGTGGACAGACTGTTATGTAAGAAAGGCTTTGTTCTATTTCTATTGCCTAATAGAACATATGTTTTGGATATTTGTTAGAATCGCTTCAGCGAGGCGATTCTAAGTGTTGCTTAAAGTTTTTATGCAATGTTTTGGCATAATTTCATATTAACTGTCGCTCTTGAGCGAAGGTTTCGTTACATTCTAATTATCGTTATAACGAATTTTGTCGCTGTATCGAGTGTCGGTATAAAGAGGGTTGACTGTACATATCTGTAAAATATACATTTACAATAACACAGCATGAAGAGAGTAAAGTATAAACCATACTAGTCTACATCTATATGGCGAATGTACTGCAATAATAAATAATGAGTATGAGTCATACATTACGAAAACACGTCTATTCAAATATATTGAACATTTCACCACCAAAAAATGAAACTTTTATGATAAAAAAATCTGATATTTTCATATTTCTCCTCAAAATATTGATTGTGGGTACTCGTTAGAACCGCCTCGGTTCTAACGAGTACCCACAACCTATGTTTTTGAGCAGAAATAAGAAAAATAATGTATACCCCTATAAACTCCAGTTTTACTATATAAAAATGGGGTTTAAGGGGGTCAAAATTATATAGGTATGTTTTCGTGATGCATGAGACAATAATGGATGTAAGAAATGAAAACATCTATGAAATTCATGAAAATGAGTATGGATTTATGAAATAAGCTCCAATGGACCATCTTGCAGTTTGACTTCAAACTATATTTAAACTACAAAACTTACTAACTCCTTACTAAACATTATTTCTCTTTCATCAATAAATACTTGAAATAGACATAAATGCACATGTATATAAAAATATTTACAATAACACAGCATGAAAATAGTAAAGTATAAACCTTACTAGTGTACATCTATATGGCGAATGCACCGAGTCATGCATTAAAACATGCATTAAAAGTTATTCGACGATATCGAGCAATTTCCAGTTAAGTTACAGCATTGCAGTGGTCCAGCGGGACGAGCACATAAGGTACAACACACTGCAGGTCTACATTTCAGCGCTTCCCTGGGTGGAATTTAACAAGGATTTGACTGCGCGTCCAAGTGTAAAATGGCTGTAAATTATACAAAATTCGATAGGGCTGGTAGTTTGGATTCAGGTTTTCGATTAGTTCCACTTGTTTAAAATTTCTGACATTTTCACAATATTGTTATGGAACATCACTTAAAATCCATAAAGAAACGAAAAGAAAAAAAAAAAAGAAAACAAATGTTTTCTAACAAACAATTCCCAAAAGTCCAGTTTACTATAGAAATTTTATAGGTCAGAGACACTTTTTTCAGTAAAATTAACTTTACGGTAAATATTTAAAAATAAAAAATAAAAAAATAAAAATAAAGAGAAACAGAAACGACAGATAGTTTCTGAAAAGACAGTGTCAATCAGATATCAATGTCTCCAATTAGAATATTTTAACGCCAGGCGAAAAACGTCTTTCTGAAAAATGTCGAAAGCACAGTAGACGTTTTGAAAAGTTAAAAAGTATTGGCTATCCAAGTTTTTAAGGTGACTGCCATGACCATGTAAATGACGTGTTCTTCAAAACCGAAAGGCCGATTGAGCTGAATACTGAGCGTCATGGGGACATGCTATTTCAGGATTGCTTTTCCCTTGCCATGCTGAATAAATTAAGATGCCACGCCCATTTCTTATTGTCAGCCAAGTTGTTGACACAAATTCACATACTGGATGACAAACAGTGCAGATCCAGATCAGTTGGCTTCTTCAGAAGCCATCTGATCTAGATCTACACTGTTTGCAAAGGCAGAGTATATCCGAATTCTGCAGGGCCAGGGTTAATTTATTGACAAATGGCATCCAAGATACCTGTTATGACTATATAATTGTATTAAAAGGAATACATGTAAGTGAATTCAAGAACTGATACAATCAGATCCACATCAAGTTCTCACCATCAAAGGAAAAGACAGACAGATACAATACAACAACCACAAAAAGAACAGACGGCAACATCACGAAAACATGCCTATATAGTTTTGACCCCCTTATACCCGACTTTTATATAGTAAAACTGGGTTTATAGGGGTATACATTATTTTTCTTATAACTGCTCAAAAACATATATTGTGGTACTCGTTAGAATTGCCTCGGCAAGGTGGTTCTAACGAGTACCCACAATCTATGTTTTGAGCAGAAATGTAAAAAAAATATCAGAATTTTCATCTGAAAACTCTCAGTTTTTGGTTGCGAAATTTTCAATATATTTATAAAGGCGTGTTTTCGTAATGAGCAGAGCTGGCAGCCCGCTCCAAACAAAGGTGGCAACTCTGTTACCAAAACTTAACTGAATATATCTTTAACTTACATAATTGGTAAAAGAGAAACATTTGTAAGTGAAACATTACAGAACATTTAATAAAAAGCACCACAATGAAATTGGGAACGGTCAGTGATAAATTACGGTAACAACTAAATCAAAGATAAAGCCTAGAATGAAGCAAAGATGAAGACTCAACAGAAACAACGTGTTAAGACCCTGGAAATCCACCACTGGAATACTGGAGTAACGAAAACCACCAGTTGAACATTTTGGGCCGAGAAACACATAAACGAGACATTATTTCTTTAAACGATCTCGTATCTAAAACAGCGAAGCCAATTTGGCTCAAATTACGTATGGTCCAATATCTTCTGAGTTTTTTAAACATCGAAGATGTTCGCCAAGAGCATATGATCCGGCAAACGAAAAGGGGGACCTCATGGTTTTCCGGTTTGTGGTTCTTTAAATGCACATGTGCAGTCCCCTATATGGTCTGCAGGCATGCGTTTTTGCTTCGAGCTTCCTCAAGGTCTCTACTACATGTCTACGAATAGCAAACGTTCCGGCGAGACTGTGCTTATGCGTAGGCTCGCCTGAGCCCTTGCTGGCCGCCTGTGTGATAACAACTATTTTCTCATGTCCTGGCTCATATGATATTTAAAGGGAATCGACACAATTTTAGGAGGGGGTGGGGGAGGGGGGCGTGGGGGCTGGCCGCGGGCAACTCTGTCAAGTTGTTTTACCTCCCTCCTGAAAGGGATCTACTCTAAAAGGAACAAATTTTCTTTAAGAGAGACCATTTTCAATAGGGACTTAGGGTACAGGAAAGCAAAGAGAAGGTCACAAAAGTTGTCTCCCTTGAGAAATGGCGGAAAGTCTACCAAGCGAAATCCCTTTGGATAACCTTCAAAAGTTGAACTCAAACTGCGTACAAGTCAGCCACCATAACCATATTTGCTGTAAACTTTCACCCCCCGTTTCTGAAGTGGACTCTTCCATCTCTGAATTTGGACACATCCATTGTTGCAAATAGGGGTTTAATAAAAAATTCACGACAAATGACAAGTAGTGTAGATCCTGATGAGACGGCTCGTAATGTAAGAGTCGTCTCATCTGGATCTCCATTGTTTGCAGAGGTATCTGTGTTGGTCTGCGGGGATGAAATGGCTGACCAGGTTATTCGGGATAAACAGAGTCGAGATATCGAGAGTCGATTGTATCATAGGTTTTTCACCTGCTGAAGAAGCCCAGAGATCAGTAAACAAAGTGAAGATACCCAGGAAATACCACCATCAGGAAGCACAGCCTTCTTCTCAAGGCAACAAAAGAATGAGAGATGAGGAACTAATAATGGCAAACCACTCCGGAGTACATACGCAACAACCGCGCACGAACAAAGTAGAACTGCAACAGAGGAACCGGCTTGGAACGACCAGAAGCAAACTTACTTTGGCTTAAAGCAGCTTTTTTCGCGCGAGATAAGTCGGGATAGTGGACTTAAGACTAGATAATTAACACTGACAAAAAAAAACCCTCACAACTGAAGAGCTAATATAAATATAGCATTTTGCCAGCAAAGGCATATATGCTGAGCCACTATGGGCTTCTTGTTATTATGCCTGTCTAATATAGTAGATGAATGTCAAACAGAAGAGACGCCGTCAAACGCCATGTTCTGTTGACGTTTTGATCTATATCTACACATTTCTTTAATCCTGACTATTCCAATTTATTGAGTAAAATACGATACGCAACGCACGAAAATGACCCTTATGTATTCTGCGGACAACGTAGGTCCATATCAGCGTGCACATCTGTGCAGTCTAATCTGGGCGTTTTCTGTTAGTCGACATATACTACAGTATCTACTGAATTTGTAAGCGGACAATGAAGGCCCAGATCAGCCTGCGTTTCTGCGCAGGCTGATCAGGGCCTGTGTTATCCGCAAATTACATAAATGCCCTTTTCGTGCGTTGTACATCATGCGGTATATAAATTTATCCGGGAAAAGTTCATGACTAAAACGCTGCAACGTATTTCAAACCTTCTGCATTATGTACACAAAATCATTGCTTATCGCAGAACCTACGGGAAAACATGATATATCACATTATACATATTGCTATATACCATTTTAATGACACCCTACATGAAGTCCTCATTCCATTTCAGTTTACCTAACAACACTTTTACTGGGCAGGCTTAGTCCTCTAAGCGGTTAACCAGTATTGTGCACATTCTTTCGCCAGAAATGACTCCTGCCCTTCTTGAATCAGCGGAAGGAGAGAATGACCGTAGAAAATATTTCATGATAAAATCTCCACGGAAGAATGTTGCTGACCCGGCGGGGGTCGAACCCGTAACCTCCTGATCACCAGTCGGACGCGCATCCAACTGAACCACCGAGGCCGGCTGGATAAGGAAGTGAAGTATTCCATTTAATCTCATTGTGCACCATTCCATTTGAATTACACTGTTCATAAGGAAGTGAAGTATTCCATTTAATCTCACTGTACATCATTCCATTTGAATTCCACTGTGCATAAGGAAACGAAGTGTAACATTTAATCTCACTGTACATCATTCCATTTGAATTACACTGTGCATAAGGACATGAAGTATTCCAGATAATCTCATCGTGCATCATTCCATTTGAATTATACTGTGCATAAGGGAGTAAAGTGCAAGTATTCTGTTAAATCTCAGTGTGCATCAAGGCGAAATTCCATTTTAATTATTCTGTACTCAAAGCTATTGCATTATGCATGAAGTCACGACTTGATTTTAATTACATAATTGCAATCATCTGTTTTACTAGCGCAAATGAGTAAAAAACTGAATTACATAATTACTATTATTATTTTTATGTACAGATTTGAATCAGATATATGCGTCTTACTTATTTGTTAGTTAACTGTTGTTAGTGTTGGATTTGGAATGGTGGATTGTGGCCATTTCTGTTCAAGCTAAGTCTTGCATAAGGAGGAAGGGATACAGGGGCGTGTTGTCTGGACAGTAGTCCACCATACGTTCCCTGTAGCACTGGGGCTCTAAAGATGAGTTAGCCAAGGTACGGCTGGTGCAGCTGGGTTTGGCACTGTTCTGATATGCTGATTTCCATATTGTGTTAGGTATCACCTTCTCCACATAATCATAATTATATCAACAATGTTACATGATTTTATATGATTGAAGCATGTTTCCAGGTAATACAAGGAATTATTTTGTATGCACATTAACCCTGTCATATGCCATCGTATATGTTTGTATTTAAAAGCCTACTGGAATTTTGAAATAAATCTATTCTATTCTATTTATCGATCACATTTAATAGATATCAACTTAAACAACCGTTGTGTTGACAGTGTCCCAGCTAGCATTCTACTTAAATCTATGTTGGACAGTTATCAGCCCAACACGATTTCTGTACATCCGGGGACAGTCCGATATAGAATTAAGTAAAATGCTAGCTGGGATTTTATCTTTGTTTCAGCTCTTAACTTTAAGTTGAATTTAAATATTTGTTTTCTTGAGCTGTCAGAAGAATTTCCTAGATACTCAAAAATGAGTTCGAATCAGCCGCGGTAAACGAGTCATCGGTATTCGAGTCACTGAAGTTTTCTGTATTAACGGCTCCATATTCCTCAAAAATAGACATTTTTTATCCACGAAAACTTTAATAAATTGATATATGGTATTAATACAATAGTAACATGTGGCATCTGACAGCCTGTAAAATTTTAGTTAGTCTCTAGTTTTTGAACTGCATCAAAAATGAAATGATTTTTATCGTATCTCTGAGATAATGTTGGCAACATAAATTCAGAGATACGATAAAAATCATTTCATTTCAAGAATGAGAGACTAACTGAAATTTTACAGGCTGTCAGATGGCACATTTTATGATTGTATTAATACCATATATCAATGTATACAATTTTGCTTGGATAATAAAATATCTATAGAAAAAACATCTAGTCAGATTGCGGGATGCGAGGGTAGACCTGTGTCTTCGCTGTTTACATGTAACGTAAGAGCCTTTATCATAACGTTACGACACATATCCATTTTATATTCATTTGCGATGCAAAACAACTTGAAAGGACTGCAGAAGTCGCATGCTATTTATGCAGTGCATGAGGAAGTGAATTACGCACATTCATATTTTTGCATGTGGTTACGCTACAGGCGTGGGGATACTGCACATGTAAGCAAATCCTGCACATTGCCCGTGGGATAAATGCATATACATTGCATATTGCTGCAAGAAAACTTGCCTTAGGATGGCGGAAAATGCAGTTAACTGCACTGCTAAAATACCCCCTTTTTTAGGAATGAAATTTCATATATTTCCGTTAGTGAAATGTATTTAACCCTTTCAGTCCGGTAGACCAAAACAAAGACTTATGCAAACAGTGTAGATCGAGGTGATGAGCCGTCTCATAAGGATCTACACTGTTTGCCTTCTAACTTTGATTTTTGACTGCCATACCTATTTGCATCAATGGATGTTGTGTCCCAATTTCAAGGTGGAGGAGTCCACTTCACAAACGTAGGGGTGAAAAGGTTAATGTCTGCGCTTTGCTATATATATGAGCTCTCATTGCAGCCTTATAACACTCACTCTTAGAAGAATATAAATGAAGATACCCAGGAAATGTTACAAGCACGAAGCACAGCCATCCCGAGGCAGCGAAACAATGAGAAATAAAGAGCGAACAATGACAAAACAAAAGCTACACATGAAATCACCGACGCACAAACAAAAATAACTTACAGAGGAACCTCCTTGGAACGGTCTCATAACAGAATGTTATAATCAATTATTGATGTGACTGAATAAAAAAAAAACGTGTATGAGAAATTTGAGACTTCAATAAAATTGCTTTTTTATCATCCGATCTCTATGAAATTTTGACTATATTCTTAAAGGCTTTTTGAACACATAAACATCAATTTTGAGGGGAAAATATATTTTGAAAACAAGATTTTATTCTTCAAACTTGTGTTAACGTGACTATTGACGGAAGAATAGCAAAAACGAGGATAATCTTTCTTATTATAAGAGTTGTTTAGAATGTAGTGTTAAGATACGTATACTATCCTTTTCAGGATAAAATTGGCTAAAGAAATGTTTCACGGATGAAACTTTGATTGTACTCTGAAATTGATCATAAACTTCAAAACAAAATACTTTCTTTGTAAAGTTTGAAACTACTCTTGAGTATAATCAAACAATATCAAAGACAGATTTTCACTTTTGGCACTCATCATCCAATGGTTTATACAGATACTGCCCAAAAGTAATTTTAATACATTGTTAAAATGTGGAAACTAATTAGTTATCAATTTTATGTTTTCCGTGTATGTAAGCTTAATACCTAGTATTTTCTTTCTCTTTATACGGCATGTATTACGTGTCTGATTCCCGGCAACATGATAAAAGAAGAGAATTAAAAACCATTACGAAAACACGCCTTTTCAAATATATAGAAAACTTTACCTCCAAAAACTGAACATTTTCAGACAAAAACTGGTATTTTCATAGTTCTGTTCAAAACATAGATTGTGAGTACTCGTTTGAACCGCATCGGCAAGGTGGTTCTAACGAGTACCAACATTCTATGGTTTTGAGCAGAAATAAGAAAATAAATATATACCCCTGTGAATCCCAGTTTTACTGTATAAAAGTGGGGTTTAAGGGTGTCAAAATTATATAGGCGTGTTTTCGTGATAATAGCGGACAGTGAGAGTAGAATAAAAGCAGAAAGTGTTAGTGTATTATGCAGTCACAACAGGAAAAAGGTAATAAGTAACTGACATTCGTTTTTAAATTACTTGCTATTGTGCACCTTCGAATAAACATCAGAATCAATAATTCAAGATAGTCTACAATATGATAGATGAGATTCTAGAGTCAGTAAAGGGCGGAATCGACAAACTGGTTGACGCCAGAAACAAGGAATTAGAAGACAGAAAAAGGCGGGACGGACATGAATTAAACTGTTTTTAATCTTCCGGAAGTTAGCATGGAAACTGGTGCTGCAAATAAGGAAATAAACGGAAAATCCTTTAAACAAATCTGTTCACGCCTAGGGCTTGAGGATGTGAACATTGTAGTAGCCTACAGACTAGAAGAAGAAATCATGACACTGTCAGATTCCTTAAGCTGACCCTAAGTGATAAAGTGCAGCGTAAATACATACATAACAATGCAAAACTTGCCACTTGAATTACAGTCAGGACTAATTACCAGAGTCCATACAATCTGAAAGAAATAAATTTGGCACAGGGAGAGACATCAGCTGGGGAAGAACACATTGCAACCATGTTTCTGGAAACAGAGATGTCAGTGACCCAACTCGATATAGAAGCGAAAATATCCCTAGTATTCTGGACCTAGTGCTTACCAATGAAGAGGATACGTAGGTCAGTTAGATTTTCTGTCAGGTATGGGCAGCAGTGATACTGTGATATTGGCATTGGATTTTAACTGTTCTGTCAATGTAACAGACAGTTCTTTAAAAAATAGGCAAAACCTTTTCAAATATGACTACATTAAAACGATTCAAGCCCTGCAGGAGATTGAATGGGAAACTTCCCCAGAGGTATAGACTTGTGTGAATCATGGAATTGTCTTGCTGAAAAAAATATTGAATTCTTATGACCTTACGTGCCAGTGAGCAAGTCATTTAATGAATAATGTAAGAATAGAACCCCTAAATCTAGACACTGTATAGATGCAATAAAGAACAAACATCGTAAACAGTTGAAGTACAAAAAACTGCTGGACGACTGAAAACTTCGAACAGTATAAAGTTACCAGAAATAACACCACTAACGAAGTTAGGAAATCAAAATATAATTATGAAAAAGACTTGGATCTCAAGATAAAAAACAACAATGAGCTCTTTTTGAAATGTGCGAAAGAAGACAAAAACGAAAAAATCAGTATGTAAACTTCACAAAGGTAATGGAGAATTTACCAACAATGAACAAGAACACTGCATAAACCTAGATGTGTACAGGTGACAATTTACCAGAAGTGCTAACAGAGATCGGGTGGGGAAGGGTGGTAGGGTTTGAGAACAACTTTAAGGCATCTGTTTATGTACATAGTCTTTGATGTTCAGCATCTCATAAATGAACACCATATCGGCATGGATTTTATGAGAGAATATGAAATAGATCTGTTGTCAGAGAGTCACTAGCTTCGGCCACTGTAAGTCATCCAGCCAGCGCCTGCAGACGCACCCAGTAGCAGTCATCTGGCCCACCAAGCAGCAGCCCTCAATTTCATTTTATGATGTGTCCAAACTGGCGTGCACATATTCTATTGGGGTTTTACCAACTTTTGTATACTGCAACTTTGTTTTCCCTTGGTGCCAGAGATAAATTCCATCGCAGGAGACCTGACATCTTTTTTTTTTATGATGATGATGATGATGATGATGATTTAGATCGTGCTTATGGACACATCGCTCCATAGTGTCATCCAGATTACTTATACGTGAAACTGGCCTGTAGTTCGAAAGAAATGACATTTCGTTTTTCTTATAAATGTAGATACGGAAAAGACATGCAAGGAACCCATATTGGCAATACACATTGTAGTTGAAAGGGCTATGAAACAGCAGGACAGTCATTATGTTAACGCTATGCATGCTGATTATTATTATCAGAAAAATTCTCTTATTTTCCCCAGAAAAGGATTTGACAGTTCATGCAAATTATCTCAAAGACAATTTGAATAAAATGTCAAATAATAGTATAGAACATGTCCAAGCATAGCCACAAACACAGGCTACCAATGACACATAGAGGAAGCATAAACAAACCATGACAGCTACTACACATGCCGCAAACTAAAGAAAAGTAAATCAGCTAGCTCCTACCCAACAAGGTGACCTAAGAGCTGAACAAGATCCATTAAACACAACAATAATTAAGGCAGCGAACAGGACAAAACATGATAAAGACCCCGCAGCGGGCAGACACAAAAAAGCACAAAGAACAACCATCCTCAGAACCACCGCATTAGAACAGTCAGTTGTGAAAAAAAAAAAAAAAAAAAAAAAAAAAAAAAAAAAAAAAGAATTGGGGTAGGGCAGGGTAAATCAATTTTATTGGTATCAAATCTTTACCTAGGTTCAAATGTTGTAAAAAAAATACAAAATACAAATTGATTTACAAAAACGGTTTTCTGGGAATAGTAAGATAAAAATCATCCATTTGTCGTCTGTCGCTGAATTAGCCCAGAGAGTGGTTAAGGTAATGAGCATGTAATTAAGCACCCCATGATTCTCTTTCTTTATTTCCTCCACAAAGAGACTTTCAAGAGAAAACATATAACATCAAGTGTAATGTAATGCAGATACATATAACTAGGAAGAGACAAATAAGATTGAGGGTTCTTGCACTTTAGAGGATACGATCCTCGAAAATGTGGATTCCATTAAATACCTAGGTGTAACGATCATAAATGACTTGGGATTGAATACATATATTAGCAACATGTGTACATAGGCAAATAGAACTCTTGGTTTCCTTAGACGAAATCTTTATCAATGTCCTGGGGATGTAAAAGAAGCATCATATAAAAGACTTGTTCGCCCGGTTTTTTTTTGATAACGGCAGCTGTTGTTCGCATGGTTCTTCAAGAAGAAATTGAAAGGTTCAGACTAGGGTTGCTAGGTTTGTAATTAAGAAATTACTGCTTTGAAACTGAAAAAAAACAACAAAAAAAACAAAAAAACACTGGGAATACGACTGGAATACTGGATAAACTAAGATGGGAGTCTCTGAAGAAAAGCAGGAGAGACAGCAGACTAATTCTTTTGTACAAAGGTCTAAAGGGTGCTGCCGGCATTCCAACAGATTACCTTATTACATGTACCTCCTTCCCTCAACCCCCACCCCCAACACCCCCTCCCCTCCTTCTTCCCTCAAACAATCAAAGATTGAAATGCCTTTCGGATTCGATTATTGCCTCCGTTGATGGTGCCGAGGATGGTGTGGCTAGATTTACCTCTCTGGTGAGAGCTACGGACTAATTTCCCATATCACAGTTCCTGATGTGTCAGCAGTAAAACTTCAGTCATTCCCATCCGACACGAGTTTCGTGCTAATAGACAGTTCAGTTTCAGCTGATGAAACCTGATGAAACAATAAGTAATAAATTTTGTGAGATTATTTTATGACACATTAATATCTTGTTTTCCCTAGCTGACAGTACGTATAAGAATAAGAAGCAGGACCAATTTACATAATGACGCTATTCGAAATTTAATCATTTTTTATGTTCATACCATTTTACTTTCGATTTTAGATGTAAGGTAAGGTAGTCGTATGTAATGTAAATTCGGAACAGAGGTTTGCGTTGGCAAAATATTGACCGCCTGGGTTTTCCCACCTAGGAAAACCCGTTTTTATTTTCTGGGCTGGGCAACATCCCCAAAAATTGTAATGGCACTTATTGTTATACTGGGTAATGAACTTTTGTCTTTTTTATATCATGGACTAAGAAATTACTGCTTTGAAACTGAAAAAAAACAACAAAAAAAAAAAAAAAAACACTGGGAATACGACTGGAATACTGGATAAACTAGGATGGGAGTCTCTGAAGAAAAGGAGGAGAGACAGCAGACTAATTCTTTTGTACAAAGGTCTAAAGGATGCTACTTAAAATAACAAACCTAATTTAAGAGCAGGTTTAGTTTTAAAACGATTAAATAAATTCTACAAGTATATAGTAAGAGGGGACTGATATTAGAATCTGATATACGGATAAAATCTTAATTTAGCATGATATGGAACTCGTACATTTTATTCATGGGATTAGAATAAATTAAAGATTAAATAACGAATTTAAATTGTGAAGATAGCGCTGCATACAAGGCATAAAACTGCTGCCTTGTAGGTCAAGATCCAAGAGAAGTTTATGCACACAATTAGGTTGAACATCAATGTTCTCCATCGATAGGCGTGGACTGGGGCCTTTGGCATGTAGATTGGTTCTATCTTAATTGTTTGTTAAATAATTAATTCCACAAAAAGAAAATGATTATCATTATAGAGTAATTAATCATTTGATTTCTGTGTCTGTTACTTTACCGTATTTACCCTTAGTATTCAGACACCTCATCTGCTTACCATACTTTATCTTAAATTTGAATAAGTACAATTAACTACCCAATGTTGTGTCTAAAAATAGCATGATGAGTGGCAAACAGTGTAGATGCTGATGAGAATCAGTGTTTTGTGGCATCTCATCTGGGTCTACACTGTTTGCTCAGGCCTGTCTGTTCAAATACATACAGTAAAGTATAACATATGGTAAGAGTCATGATCAGATAGACAGGTAAAATTCTGACCAAATCTTCAGTGATTACTAATAAGTTATGTATCACAATGGCAGGACTGATAATCAATTATCTTTTCAGATCTGATTAGCCAGCCTTAATCTTCTCTAGTGAATGCAGAGATAAATCAGAGCGGTTGTTAGTCACCATGGACAAATCCATCTTTTTTCTTCAGAGGGGCGACACCTGTATCGCCTTGTCTTCTGCTCATCATAACATGGCTCCTCACATAGCAACAGATAAGGCGCTTTTTTCATCCGAAAAATGCTGATATCTTTCTTATTTCTCAACGAAAACATATGTTGTGGGTACTCATCATATGTTGTGGGCACCTCAGCGAGGTGCTTCTAATGAGTACCCACAACATATGTTTTCGTTGAGAAATAAGAAAAATATTATGTGGATACCCCCTCTTATCTGTAGCTATGTCCTCATCTCAAACTTTAAAACTTGGCACAGCTCCAGATAAAGCCCTTTTTATGCCCCTACCTGCTGAAGACAGCATTGGAGCATATAAGGTTTGGCTGTCATGGTACATCCGTATTTGGGTATGTCATGTTCATAACCAGAGTCTAACCAATGTTTAAGTTTATATTTACATTTAAATTTACATTGACGTTTACATCTGTGTTTCTCTTGGAGGTCATAATTTGGGTACCTACTACGCTAGCTTCACAAAAACATGTTTATATAATTTTGACTCCCTTCCCACTTTTATAGTAAAACTGGGGTTTACAGGGGTAAACATTATTTTTCTTATTTTTGCTCAAAAACATAGATTGTGGGTACTCGTTAGAACCACCCACCCACGCCCCATCGAGGCAGTTCTAAAGATCTATGTTTTGAGCAGAAATATGAAAAATATCAGAATGTTTTTATCTGAAAATTTTCATTTTTTGGTGGTAAAATTTTCAGTATATTGAATAGGCCTGTTTTCCTAATGGGAAGTTGAAACTTGGTATGCTAGGTATGCTACCTATGCAGACCTAAACCATGAACTCTATCTTGGCATCTAATTTGCATGAGGGATCAGTGTAGTATGGCCAGATAGATGATGAATAAACCAGTTTGCCTGAAAGTCTCATTTTGGTAAAAAGTAGGATTGTTCATCAAAATTATCCCTTTGAGTATAGCTTTACTCTATTATTGACAAACAATATGGAAGTCAGGAGATGGAAGTGTGGAATACTGAAGAATTTCTGTGCATTTTTGGACAGTTTTTATATTCATAGGTGTTAGATGACATTTTTCAATTGTTTTTCAAATGAAGTTGAACATTGGTATTTACATTTGTCTGACAATTTGTTATCTGTATTTTTTGTTTCAGTTTAATTTTCCGAGTTGCTAGGTATTTGAAATGGCAGAATGATGAATGACAAAATGGTCCGGTGGGGGAGGTGGGGCGTTGTTGGGTAGGTTCTTCCGTTGTCTGATAAAAAAGAAGAAAAACTCAGAGATTTAACACAGTGTCTAAGTTGCTGTGATTGGTGGTTGGCTTTAACCTTTTCAGTCCCAAATTTCTGAAATGGACTCTGAATGTGGACACATCCATTATTGCAAAGAGGGGTTCAGTCAAAAGTCAATAACAGAGCTGCAAGCTTTGTAGATCTTGGTGAGATGGCTCATTATGAGCTGTCTTATCTGGATCTGTACTGTTTGGAATGATATCTGAATTGGTTTGCAGGGATGAAAGGGTAAACATATTTTGGGGGTCGGGGGAGGGGTGGTCTTTAGGGATCAAACCCAAATGTAGATGGATTTGGTACCAAGTTAAAAGTTTTATATAGAAACATTGAGAACCAGTTGAGGACTCAAATTGGACATCCCAACAAATTGGACAGCTCCACAGTTAAGAGAGGTTATTAGTTGAAAATTTCCAAATGTAGCTACATACCTGAAAGTCAGATAAGTAGGGGTAGCCACATAATATTTTTCTTATTTCTCCACAAAAACATGTTGTGGGTACTCATTAGAAGTGTCTCAGTGAGGCACTTCTATTGAGAACCCACAACATATGTTTTGGGGGAGAAATAAGAAAACTATCTACTTTTCAGTCGAAAAAAAAAAATGCGCCTTATCTGGAGCTATATAGCCAATTGAAGGTCCATCGGCAGTTTCCATCTGCAAAGACAGCCATTATAGGTACACTACAACCTCTTTATAACACGGTTGGTTATAACACAGTTTTGGATATAATAAGGTTCAAAGATGGATCCCAGAAATGTACAGATTATATTGAAAAATTACCATAAATGGTCATTTTTCAATATAATCTATACATTTTTGTTTGGATATAACACGGTTGTTTAACTAACACGGTTTATGCTATGGACCCTAACAGTAGTGTTATAAAGAGGTTGTGGTGTGTTTGGGAACTTCAGTAAATGACAACTTAATTGAAACTCACTAATACAACTTCATAGACAAATCAGCCAAGAAATATCTCACTCACACCGGCACATCTATTAGAGGCCATGAAATTTGTTTTTTGTGTTCACATTGCTCCTTTGTTGACTACAAGAGCTCCTTCTTCCTATCAACCATTCACCTCTGGAAAGTCCTACTGTTCTTTGCTGTGACAGCACCATAGCTTGACGACTTCAAGAGTTGCATAGGCAGTGGACCTCTAATGTTCTAAACCCAACATGATGTTTTTAGCCTGTGCATAGATCCTTCCTTCACAGATGTACATGTACATAGAAATTTACAGTGCGACTATGCTCAAGATAATGTCTAGCACTTAAACTGAAGGTGGAGGTGAATAGGATACTAACTACAGTGCTTGCACTAACCTTTAAAAAGAGGAAGTCTCAGGTCTTCTTTGCATTTTAATTTGGAAGTACAGCTGAACGTAAATTTTCATATTTTGTCATAGTTTTTATCAGTATGTGAATTTCTTCTTTATCATTATGTGAATTTCTTCTTTAGGTCTAAAAATAGTTCAAATAGGAGTTCCGGCTAAATTTGCTTTATAAATATTAATGTGTGTTTGAGCTGGAAGTCCCTCAGATTTTTTGGGAAGTCTCAGACTCCCAAACTTCCCTCAATGCAAGCACTGTACTAAGTAAACATAACATCCGAAAAAAGCAGGTAGAGCTACTGTTCCATATTCAAACTCTTGTATAAATATAGTAATGGCAATTTATAAAGAACCAAAAATACTAATTTTTTTCTTATTTCTCCACAAAAACTTATATTGTGGGTACTTATTAGAAATGCCTCACCGAGGTGCTTCTGATAAGTAAACCCAACATATATTTTCATGGAGAGATAAGAAAAATATATGGATACCCTCTTTTTTCTGGAACTATGGTCCTTTCTGTTGAATTTCTGATTGAGGGTTGAACAGGATAGCCAGTAATCAAAATAGGCACTTTGGTATTTATTTACATACTCCCAAGTATGGAGCAAAAGAGAACACATTTTTACCTTACTGCCATGTGAGAAAATTGGTAATTTGAATTTGTGAATTGCGGTAAATGTCCTAAAATTTCGTACACCAAAGTTGCTGACAAAATGTCAAGTGCAAATAGTATAGACCCAGATCAGACTGCTCCTGAAGGATCAGGGTCTATACTTTTTGCCATGCCACTAAGTATTTTAAGAAACAACTGCATAAAAAAGCAAAATTTAGTCCAGAATAGTATGGAATAAAGTGTTAAAAATTTTATGACATTTTCATTTCCATAGTGTGGGTGAGTGTATGGTTTCATGCTAGAGAGATGTAGTGTATGTTCAATTGATGTTGGGCTCCATAACATAGTCAGTAGCACATCTGACTGCAGAGCCAGAATTGCAAGTTCGAATCCCAGCTCAGCCATTTAATGTCCCTGGAGATTGATCATGAAATCATTTCTATGGTCATTTGTCCCCCTTCCGTTGATTCAAAATGTGCAGTTGTCAGTTACTGGTGAAAGAATGTGCACAAGTAGTGGTTAACCACCAAGAGTCCTAAGCCTGCACATAAAAAAAAGTGAATAGATGAGCTGGTTGGCCTGACGTGAACTTAACAATGTATACTGGGTTGTAAAACTCAAACTCGAAGCCTGACACCTGTAAGTTAGAAGAAGAGAGGAATGTAAAGATGTCAAATCTGATACTGCAGTCTAGGTATTTAACTTATTTGGTAGAGCACCTGATTAACAAGAAGATGTACTACACAATCTGAGTACTGCATTGGTTAAACATACCATGCTGAAAAATAGTGGAGAGCTCTTAATAGTGGCCACAACATATGGTTTTGTGGAGAAATAATGATGTTCATCTGGGATAGCCCTCTTACTTGGGGCCATCTGACACATGTCAGTTTGCAAAGATTTTCACAGTATTTACTTAAGTACATGTATGATTGGGATAGTCCAGGGTGTAGAATTATCAAATTTTATTACATGTCCATGGATAAGTAAATGGTCAAAAACTCCTTGTGCAACCAAGATTTACTTGCCAGAAAATTGACATTATTCTTGTCTTGAAGAAAACATGTTGTGGTTACTTATTTACAGTGTCTCAGTACATGTGTTATGGGTACTCATTAGACATGCCTCATGGAAATCTTGTTTGATGTTCAGGACCAATATGATAAAGTGTTCAAATATTTAGGGTAAATACAGAATGTGTTCTTTTGCAGGTGATTTTTTATTTGGTTTAAAGAGTTCAACCTTTTAATACTGACAGAAAGCAGAAAATAGACATTGAACATGGCTGATCCTGATAGTAATTTTGAAATACTTGACTTAACAGCACTACCTCGCAGAGATGAGAACTGGCTTCGTCAGATGTTTGGAGACATATCTCGACAGTCTGCAGCAAAACAGGTAGCAGTTGGTGGAGCTACTGGATGGTAAGGCAAATTCTATTTTGCATGGCATTTATGAGGCCGCCTTAGTGGCTCAATCTGACTGGTGACTGGGAAGCCATTGGTTCAGTCCCTGCTAGGTCAGGCAACATTCTTTTGTGGACATTGATCATGAAATATTTTCTGTGGTCGTTCTCTCCCATCTGCTGATTCAAGAAGGGCAAGTGTCAGTTTCTGGGGAAAGAAGTACAAGTACTTGTTAACCGCTCAGAGTACTAAGCCTGTCCAGGAAAAATGTGGTTAGGTAAACTGACTGGCTTGACGTGACCTTAATAGTGTTGAAGGATATACACTACAACCTCTTTATAACATGGACTGTTATAACACGGTTTCGGATAAAACGCGGTTCAAAGATGGATCCCAAAAATGTATAGATTATATTGAAAAATGACCATAAATGGTCATTTTTTAATATAATCTGTACATTTTTGTTTGGATATAACACGGTTGTTTAACTAACACGGTTTATGCTATGGACCCGAACAATAGTGTTATAAAGAGGTCATGGTGTATTGAGAGTTAACATTTTACCCTAAATAGTCTGATACCTTAACACCCTAAAATTGGACCATCCATTTTACTATCTGATCAGTAGATTGGTGCTATTCTAGCAATTTTGTACCAGTACCCCTACCTCACTATACCCAACCCACTGAATTTAGTTTGTAACTCCAATACTGGTTTCATTTTCCATGTTGTTCCACCAAATTCCATCTTAACTAACTTGTACCAGTTATTATGACATCTACACAATTTTTCTTATGGCCGAAAATATACCTGTTGAATCAATATTACTGATAAAATCAGTATTAATATGGGCTCTAAATTGCCATTGCACTAAATTGCAGTGTCAAACACAATTTGGAATTGATAGTAAATCCACCTTCAACTTTTACATTAAATACCAATATTATTATTATTATTAACATAAGAATAAAAATTATAAGATCAAGAACCTAACCAAACTGCGAGCTTACATCTGTACATAGCTCCTGATAAGTCATTTATTTCAGCCAAAAAATGTTGATATTTTTCTAATTTCATATGTTGTGGGTACTGAGTACTACTCATTAGAAGCATTTCACTGAGGCACTTCTAATGAGATCCCCACAACATGTTTTAATGGAGAAATACCGGTAAGTAAAATAATTTCCTGCTACCACCTCTTATCTGTAGCTATGTCTGCATCATTACTCATGTGGGTAAAACAGGGTTTGATATGTGGCACTAAAAGGAAGCGTAATATGTTGGAAATAGCAATGAGAGATAGTATGTGCCATTGGGAAATAAGTCATGAACAACAGAATAAGGGCTAAAACTTTATATGCTAATGTTTTCTGAGATCTATAGCTCATGATTTCCTAGCTGTATGTAGTTGGCACTTGGACTGATATTACAACTGTAGATACATGTACTTGGTCCAGACTGTTTTTTATAGCAAGTTATGAAATGACAAATTTTATTTCAGGGTGTCTGGTTACCTGTTTGTAAAAGTTGGAAAACTGGCAGCATTTGGTATTGGCACTACAGTCTTATTATTACAGGTGAGTTACCCTGAATGCGCCAATCACAGCTGCAGCAGATGACATTTTGAAATTTTGTTTGTGTTATTTTTCAAAGAAAATAAGTCTTGACATATCAGGTGAATCATCTCACATGAAGTATCAAGACTTATTTTCTCTGAAAATGAAAAACAAAACAATAAAAAACAAAAAAAGCCCCCCCCCCTCCAAAAAAAAACAAACAATAAACACAGAATGTTGCCTGCTACAATTTTGCTTGGTGCTTTAAAGGTTAATACTTATTTGTGGTCTTTGCTACAAAGGGGGGTGTATAAAATTTGATGTTTGTCTAATGAGTGCTCAGTAGGAATAGTTAACTATCAGAAATACAGAGTGGAAGGTAATGTCAAGTATCACCAGTGAAGTCAAGGAGGAGTATTTGGTCATAGTTCTGAGGTAATGTTTCTTATTTCTCCATAAAAACATATGTTGTGGGTACTCATTAGAAGCGCCTTTGTACGGCGCTTCTAATGAGTACCCACAACATACATTTTTATGGAGAATTGGGAGAAAATTTTCCCATAATTATCACCAATTGCTCCTACTTAACAATTCCTCTGATCGCAGAGCTCTAGATAAGAGGAGTATCCAGATAAATGTTTTTCTTATTTTTCCATTTAAAAGGTATATTGTGGCGGTACTCATTAGAAGTGCCTCACAGAGGTGCTTGTAATCATGTGTATCACAACATATTTTTTCTTTGAAAAATAAGAAAACTTTAAATACTTTTTGGTTGAAAAAAAAAAAAAATCTTATCTGGAACTCTATGTAATGTGGGAGATGATATTTAACCCTTGTCATGCTGAATAAATTCAGATGCCACACCCACTTCTAATTTCTAGCCAATCAGATTAATTGATCTGGGTTTTTGATAGAAATTCCCATACTTAATGACAAACAGTGCAGATCCAGATCAGTTGGCTTCTTCAGAAGCCAACTGATCTGGATCTACACTGTTTGCTAAGACAGGGCATGTCGTGTTCAGCAAGAGAAGGGTTAAGAATTAAGAGAGAGACAGCACAGTAAAAGACAGTGATGATTTCCTTGTCATTTGGGGGTGGTCGGGTGGTGCGAAGGTGTCATGTATCTTATGTCACCGGGGCGTCCAGCTGATATTGGCTTACAGTTGGGCAAGGCCTGCTATCCTTGTAGCAGGTAAGGGTAGGGAGGTGATGTTTCTATTTCTTCTGTTTCTTCACTTTCATTCCTGTTCCTCTTTCTTCCCTGTCCCTCTCTTTCATCTCTTCTGCTATCTCTTCTGTCTCTTTTCTCCCTTTCTCTGGGAGACGACACAAAATGACCCACAAGGGTTGACGTGTCGTTAAACCCCAACACAATCAAATCCTTGTCATTTCCAGATATGATAGAAAAGTTGCTAAAGATCGACTGACATTGATAACTGAGCTACTTTTGATTGTAACTTTTTTTAAATAAAAAAAAAAAAAAAAAAAAATCTGTTCCAAATGGAATGCAAATTGTCCTTGTTTGATAGTAAGTGCTATTGAAAGCTTATTATTAACAAAGTGTTAATGTAGAAAATATTGCACGCACGCATGCACATACACACCAGAAGACTATTGCAAAATTTCTTCTCATGATTTAGCCCACTAGAATGCTGAAAGTTTAAAAAGTGTGGAATGGTCTTAAGAAGTTAAGAGTAAAGTAATGTGCAAAAACCTTAGTTCTGCATGATAACCCTGAATGCTTTTTCAATTTATCTTTATCTTAAATTCATAGATTTAGATAAGAGATAAGAGGAGGGGATCCACAGAATAGTTTCTTGTTTCTCTACAAAAACATATGTTGAAGGTACTCATTAGAAGTGTACCAACTACGGTAAATTATTTGACCCATTGTAGAGTGAATAGATTCACCCACAATATATATATTGGAATGTACATCCGACTATGAGATTAAGATATTCTTAGAGAAAAATGGCTAAACTATTTGCAAACAGGGGAGACCCTGATCAGACGCTGCATTCTCTGGTGTCTGATCTAGGGCTGCACTGTTCACCAATCACCATTTAAGGGTCTCCAGACTTCAAAGGGTTAAAATGTCTTAAAAATTTGAACACCAAAGTGTCTGACAAAATTGCATATGCAAACGGTGTAAACCTTGATCAGGGTCTACACTGTTTGCCATTCCTCTAAATATTTAAAGAAACAGCTGTATAAAGAGCAAAATTTAGGCTAAAATAGTATGAAATAAAGTGTTCAAAAATTTAGGACATTTACTGTACATATATTTTTGTTAAGAAATAAGAAAAAAATATCAGTATGTTTTGGTTGCAAAGCACATCATGAAGTGCGGTATCCAGATTAATATTTGTTTTATCTCTTCTTGAAAACACACACTTTGAGTACTCTTTAGAAGGGTCTCTCTGAGATGCTGTTGAGGAATACCCACAACACGTTTTCATGGAGAAATAAAAAAAAAATTTGGATGAAAAAAAAATAAACACTTCGTCTAGAGCTCTGCTTTATATAATATTGTGATCATGTTTTTTAGATAGCACAGCACCAGGGCTTTATCCAAATCAACTGGAACAAAATTAATATAGATATGAACAGAGTTACCAGAAATCTGGAAAGAGAAGCTGACAGGAATCTGCCATATTTGAAAAGAAATGTGAGTAAAACCATAAGTGAAAAATCGTATTTGACCTAATTGCCACATATACCCCTACAAGCTCATAGTCAAGCAATTTCATAGTCTTCAGATTACAGTCAGCTGTAGTTTTGTCTACTTCTTTATAAAGCAGTTGTTGTGGGTACCCATTTGAATTGCATTGACTTGTCAATGCAATTCAAATGAGCACCCACAACATATACTTTATGATTTAATTATAAAGAAAATAAGAAAAAAAATGCATAAATGCATGTATCATCAAATAAGTCCTATGATGATCCTTCTTTAAAGTGTACCCCTAGTAGCAACATTCTTTCGTGGAGATTGATCATGAAATATTTTCTACGGTCATTCTCTCCCTTCCGCTGATTCAAGAAGGGCAGTTGTCAGTTTCTGGTGAAAGAATGTGCACAATACTGGTTAACCGCTTAGAGGACTAAGCCTGCCCAGTAAAGTGTGGTTAGGTAAACTGACCGCGCTCGACATGACCCCATTGGGTTGACTGGGCCGTAAAACCTCAACACAAACAAACAAACAAAAGTAGGTAGATAAATATTTTAACAGTTTCCCCAGTAACTTTGAAAAACCTTAAGCGCACAGTGGGGTAATAACATTGTATACGGTAATCATATCTGTAAAAAAGGAAACAACTCCATCACTTTGAGACATCTTGCTAAGTGGTATAAATGTAGGACTGCCTAATAATGGAAAAAAAAACAACACATTTTTGCAGTATCCATTCAAGGATATTAAAATGACATAGAGTAGATTTTTTTAACTTGAATGGGAATGCTTAAATAGTAAGGTTAAGCCAGTTGAAAGTCAAGAATTAAAGGGACCCTTTTGGTAGATTTTCTGCCATTTTGTATACCCCGTGAAACGATAGTGGCTTGGTATTATGGTATCACTTTGGTCATTCGTATGTCTGTCCAAGCACACAAATGGGTAATATTGGGTACTTTACATAGGGTTTGGCTGGCCTTCTGTGGCTCAGTTGGATGCGCCGTCCGATTGGAGACCAGGAGGTCGCGGGTTCAACCCCCGCTGAGGTCAGCAACATTCTTTCGTAGAGATTGATCATGAAATATTTTCTACGGTCATTCTCTCCCTTCCGCTGATTCAAGAAGGGCAGTTGTCAGTTTCTGGCGAAAGAATGTGCACAACACTGGTTAACCATTTAGAGGACTAAACCTGCCCAGTAAATGTGTTGTTAGGTAAACTGACCGCGCTCTACTTGACCCCATTGGGTTGACTGGGCGGTAAAACCTCAACACAAACAAATACATAGAGTTTGCTTTTTTTCCCTCCATAACAATGATAAAAAAATGAGAGATCTTGTTGGGTATTTTTTCTTCTGTTGGGTACTTTTACATTTTTTGTCTATGGAAATTTAACACTGAGTACCCAGTAAGTGTCCATCTGTGAGAAGGTTTGTTCATCTGTCTGTTTGTCGGTGTATGTACGTCTGTCCATATTTTCATTTCCGGACAATAACTTGGGTAAATGCCAATGGATTTTTGCCAAACTTGGTATGTGTATTGATATTGTGGAGATCTGGTTTTGGAATGCTAATGGACAAATTTTGTCAATTTTTGACAGAGTTATCTGCTAGTGACACGATAATGATAGGGTATTATTGTTTCACTCATTTTTACAAGGGAAACAAGTTCTTTTCAGAAGATACTTGGAATGCAGGAAAGCATACAGGAAGTCACAATGGTTGTCTCCCATGTCAAAAAAGAAAATCTACCATGTGTATTAAGTCCCCTTAAAATTTAAGTAAACAGACATCCAGACTACTTTTAACTTTAGTTACGCTGTCCTCAAATTTGAGGGCAGACCAGTATAACTGCAAAAGCAAAAAAGCGAATTTTTTACAATTTGGTTTTAATGAATCAGAGGGATTTTAGTTTACTTGAATGGATTAAAGGAATAAGTAACTACATCAATAAGTAAAAGGGTAAAAGAAACTGAAATGAAATTAGAAAAAAGATGTGGATTTGAATGCTTAACTTTCTGTGAAAAGGAAGTATTAGAAAACAAAGGCTAGTAGCCAGATGTATAGAAGGGAAATAACAATTTTTAACAAATGGAATTAATCCAGGTTAAGGTTATCTTTAACTCTCAAACAGATGCAAACACAAGCATTTGTATTGGAATTGCAACTGCTCTGAAAACAAGTGATATGTTAAGGGGAATTTAGACACTTTCAAGGGAGGCAACTCTGTCAATATTGTATTTGCCTCCCTTTTGAAAAGGTGTCTGCGCTAAAAGGAAAAGATTTGCTCCCAAGTGCCTCCCTTTTGAAAAGGAGTCTACTCTAAAAGGAAAAGATTTGCTCCCCTTTTCATTTTCAGAAGGGTCTTGGTATGTTAGTAAGCAAAAATGAAAGTCACAAGAGTTGTCTCCCTTGTGAGAATGATGGAAAATCTGTCAAGTGTATCCAGTCACCTGAAGTCATGTGATATTTTTTTTGTGTTTTGAGTTCTACTCTCAGAATCTTGTTGCTGTTCTTATTTGTTTCAGATGAAGAGGTTCTTCAAAGACAACATGTTCCTGACAGCGAGTTTTGCCGGTGGTTTCTTAATAGGAATGGCTTTCTGATCATTTTGCTGGACTTAGGTTTATGGGGACTATGAATTGACATTTTTCATTTTGACGGGGTTAGAAAATGGCCCTATTGCACATGCAGGCAAGAAAGGCCTTTATGTGGTTGTGCATTCCTGAAGTCTGGCTTGTGCTTCTTTCCCAAATATAGAGATCAAATACTTCTGTAAAAGATATCTGTTAGCAAAAAATGCATGAATGCACAGGCTTATATGAGCTTTAAGGGACTTTCAAGGGAGACAGCTCTGTTAGAATTGGTTTTGTTCCCTGCTGATAATTTGGTCTACTCTGAAAGGAAAGAATTTACTTCCTTTGGGAGCAAATTCTTCCCTTTTAGTGTAGACCTCTTTTCAGAAGGGGATTGGTGCACAGGAAAGCAAATAGAAAATCACAAAAGTTGTCTTTCTTTTAAAAAATGGCCCCTAAAAGACCTCCCTGTTTTGCCTGCATGTGGCATAACGGCCCTTTGTACATACATATATTGCACATTTTTTTATGAGCACCAAAAAGCAAATTGTACTTTAATGTATATGCAGATTCCACAAATCCTGATCGGTCTGTGCATTCTTACAAGTGATCCTTTGTCTTTATAATTTTATTCATAAACTTAATACTGTAAATCCAGATTTTTATGCAAAGTGTTAATTTTGCACTTGAGCTGTCTGCTGTTATATGGTTTGATTACTGTCACACTCTCAGGGCGGTAGGGTAGTGGTACTTGCAGCAGGTGGGGTGTTTGGGGAGGGTGAAGGGACATGTTAGTATTTCTTTTGTTTCTGCAGTGTCATTTGCTTTTCCCCTTATCTACCGTCTACAGTTGACTCTCGTTATATTGACTTTGATTATATTGAATAGTTGCTTATCTCGAAGTGAAATTCTGGTTCCTATTTAAACATGAAAATCTCACAACAGGTAACAAAATACACTACAACCACTTTATAACGCGGTTTGTTATAACGCGATTTCGAATATTACATGGTTCAAAGATGGATCCCAAAAATATATAGATTATATTGAAAAATGACCATAAATGGTCATTTTTCAATATAATCTATATATTTTTGTTTGGATATAACACGGTTGTTTAACTTACATGGTTTATCTTATGAACCCCAACAAAAGTGTTATCAAGAGGTCGTGGTGTATTGTGGAAAAGAGGAGACAATTTTTCTCCTCTTTTCCACAATATTTTCAATATATCTCTAACTTCAGGAGTCAATTTACATATTCATTTGTGAAACATGGTTGTTTGATATAATTTTTCCTCAATTCTGCAAATCTGATATTTTTAGGTACAAATATCTCGAAGTCCCTTGGACTTCGAGATAACGAGAGTCAACTGTATTTCCCTCTTTCTTCTCTACTACTAGCTCTTCTATCCTTTTCTCCATTTGTTTGGGAGATGGCACAAAGTAACCCATAAAGGTTTACATTCATTAAACAAGAACTCGAACAAGACTTTTAGCCTGTATGTATATGTACTTAGAGTTTTAGAGCGAACCCTTGGCATGCTGAATAAATTAAGAAGTCACGCCTACTTCTAGTTTTCAGCCAATCAGATTACTTGATCCAGGTTGTTGATACAAATTCACATACTTAATGGCAAGCAGTGTAGGTCTAGATCAGTTTGCTTCTTCAGAAAAGGTAAGAGAAAAGTCCACAATCACAAGCCACAGCCCTTCCCAGACACCAAGAGGAAACAGACAAAACCAAACAAGCGCAGATCAAACAAACATATGAAAAGCACTAAGATTAGCTCTCTGTTCCAAAAGCAAGGAAATCGCAGTGCTCAAAGGACTGAAAAACACGAAAACAAAATAACACAAGGCAAGACTTAAAACAAATTGCCTCATAGAATAAACCACAATGCAACAAAGATTAAGACTACCGGGACCACCACCTTAGAATGGAGCCAACTGATCTGGAGCTACACTGCAAAGGCAGGGTATATCCAGTTCAGCAGGCCTAGGATTAAATGCAGGAAAGTTTTGTGTATATGCTGAATTCCTGCTTTGAATCTCATCAAGAAACTGGTGAAAATAATTTTCAGCAAAAAAATCTGGGCCCAGTTGTTCAAAGCTAACGACATCGTTAGTTAACAATTCGTTAAAATTTACATCAAGTGATACGCAAATATGCTGAAATTTTTTGCTGAAAAAAATGTGCTACTCACATTTTTTCAGCAAAAAATATCGGAGTATTGTATATTGAATCCGCTAAAACAGTTAACGAAATGACCCTTAACTAGCCTGTTAAGCTAACGAGGCTTTGAACAACCCAGCCCTGGACATGAGTAGACCATAGCTTAACAAAAAGTATAGCAATACAAACATTTTTTTTTTTCATGAAAATATTTTGTTGGTACATAATATATCGGTATGTTGTTGTTGATGTCAAAAGAATGCCCACAACATAAGTTTTAATGGAGAAATTACATGTATCGCATTATGAGACTTTCTCCTTGCAAAAGTAGTCCTCATTTCCTTAATGTATATAGGGCAAATTAGGAAATGCCTATGTCTAGCATAGGCGTACACTCATCAACATTCATTACATCTCATTAAAGAATTGGAGAGGGTTATTTTCTTTCAATCATTAGCCAGCTGAATCCAGATATGCCCTGCCTTTGCAAACAGTGTAGATCCAGATCAGTTGGTTTCTGAAGAAGTCAACTGATCTGGATCTGCACTGTTTGTTATCCAGTATGTGAATTTGTATCAACAACTTGGATCAAGTAATTTAATATGAAAATTAGAAGTAGGCATGACAACTTAATTTATTCAGCATGGCAAGGGTTAAGCATAATTTTACGTACCATTGGTAACCAGATTAACCCTTGTCCTACTGAATCCGGATATGCCCTGCCTTTGCAAACAGTGTAGATCCAGATCAGTTGGTTTTTGCAGAAGCCAACTGATCTGGAGCTGCACTGTTTGTCATTAAGTATGTGAATTTGTATCAACAACCTGGATCAAGTAATCTGATTGGCTGAAAATTAGAAGTGGGCATGGCAAATTAATTTATTTATCATGACAAGGGTTAAAATTGAATGTTAAATATTCAATGTACTTTACTATTTGTGTATCTTTAATGATATTTCATCTACTATACCATGTCTGGCAAATTAGGGAAAGCAACATGGATAATTTGTCATGATGGGGTTATATTTCTTTTAAGGGGAATGGATACACCTGAATAGTTTGCCTCCATATTTCCACAAGGGAGACAACTTTTGTGACTTCCTTTAGCTTTGCTGCACCCCAAATCCCTGCAGAGGGACACTATTCTAAAATACCAAATTCTCTCCATTTAGAGTTGATCCTTTTTCAGAAAAAGAAATCCTTTCCTGTAAGAGTTCATTTTCACAAGGCAGGTAAAATAGTTTTGACAGAGTTACCTTCCCTGAAAATGCATACATTCCATTTTGAAGAAAAGTTTTATTAGGAGCGCGAATCTCATACGGTTTAATGTTAGCACAGTATGATCAGGATGTGTGATTTTGTATATATGATAAAACTTTTGTAGGCGACTGATTATAACCCTTGTCTTGCTGAATAAATTATGATACCACACCAATTTCTAATTTTCAGTCAATCAGATTATTTGATCCAGGTTGTTGATACAAATTCACATATTTTTCCACAAACAGTGCAGATCAGGATCAGTTGGCTTCTGAAGAAGAAGCCAATTGATCTGGATCTACACTGTTTGCAAAGGCAGGGCATATCTGGGTTCAGCAGGATAAGGGTTACTCTCAAAAGTCATTTTGTGTCATAGTTTACAGCAGTCATGTGATAATCAAATATAAAGTGCTTCAGAAGACAGTTGAAATTGACAGTAAAAGGATCAGATGGTTGTTATTCAAATGATGAGTGAGTTGAATGCCCTTATCAGTGCTTTCACAAGAAAACTGATATTGAGATAAAAGTTTGAAAAGTGCCATAAGGGATCATATATGGAGGCAGTTACACAGACTGAAGTACAGAGAGTTCAGAAGTTCTGTCTCACAGAAGTGTAGTAATTCCCTCATAAATTTTGTAAAAAGTAGCAGAAATAAACTGAACTGACTGGTATGGTTTAAATCACTGAGGATTATGAGAGAAGATAAATTTTGTTTTATCCCCAAAATAAATAAACAAATAAATATATACATGTACATAGTGGATTCTTCTTCATAGCTCCAGATAAGTGGGTAGCAGCATAGTATTTCTCTTATTTCTCCACAGAAACATATGTTGTAGGTACTCATTAGAAGTGCCTCACTGAGTGCTTTTAATGAGTATCACAACATGTGTTTTCTTAGAGAAATGTGTTAACACTGGCAAGGTAAATAGCATAACTCTAGACCAGCTTCTTTTTCAACCAAAAGGCATGGATGTTTTTCTTATTTCCCCAGGAGAACATGGGTTTCATTAGTAGAGCTCAGTGAGACACTTTTAATGAGCCCCATAAATGTTTTCACAGAGAAATGCCAGCCTCAGTGGCTCAGGTGCATGCGCGTCTGACTGGAGACCAGGAGGTCATGGGTTCGACCCCCACTGAGGTCGGCAACATTCTTTCATGGAGATTGATCATGAAATATTTTCTAGGGTCATTCTCTCCCTTCGGCTGATTCAAGAAGGGCAGTTGTCAGTTTCTGGCAAAAGAATGTGCACAATACTGGATAACCGCCTAGAGGACTAAGCCTGCCCGGTAAACGTGTGGTTAGGTAAATTGAACACACTCGAATGACCCCATTGGGTTGACTGGGCTGTAACAACACAAACAACACAGAGAAATAAGAATTCTAATTTCCTTGATACTGTTCTTGATTCTTCTTTTTACATTACGAGAACAAGCCTATTCAAATATACTGAAAATTTTACCACCAAAAACTGAAAGTTTTCAGATGAAAAATTCTAAAAAATGTCATATTTCTGCTCAAAACATAGATTGTGGGTAGTCATTAGAACTGCCTCGACGAGGCAGTTCTAACGAGTACCCTCAATCTATGTTTTGAGCAGAAATAAGAAAAATAATGTACACCCCTGTAAACCCCAGTTTTACTATATAAAATTGGAGTTTAAGGGGGTCAAAATTATATAGGCATGTTTTCGTGATGATCTGGAGCTGTGCAAATAATAGAAATATTCACCTACTGTGCTTTTGACATCTTTCAGAAAGTCGTTTTCTGCTTGGCAATTTACATTTGTGGGTACCAGTATGCATAAAAAGTTTTATTCTAATCATTGGTTTTTAAAAAATCAAACATTTTCTTTTTTCCATGGTAAAAATGAATGCAAATTATGCAGATATCTGTAAGGTAGGTAACTTGGAGGCAAATTTTCAACAAGTTTCGCTTTTTCAATTTCTGAAATTTTCACAATATTTTTGTGAAACATCAATAATTCAAAGTCAGCAAAGAAAAGTAAAAAATATTTTCTTAGACTAAAATCACTTTACTATAGAAATTGCATAGGTCAGACCAATTTTGGCCGTAAATTTTATTTCAGGGTACATTTTTGAAACACAGAAACAGAAAAGACAAATGGTTTCTGATAAGATATGGGTAATAAGAACAAAATATTTTCTTTTAAAATAAGCAAAACAAATGCTTTCCAAGTGATGTTGAAAGGAGTATGAAACATATACTCCAATTTAAAGCTCAATAGAATAGTACTGTATAGACCCTTAATGTTTAGACCCTCATTACGAGAACATGCCTATTCAAATATACTGAAAATTTTACCACCCAAAAAATGAAAGTTTTCAGATAAAAAAGTCTGATATTTTTCATGTTTCTCTTCAAAACATAGATTGTGGGTACTCATTAGAACTGCCTAGAAGAGGCAGTTCTAACGAGTACCCACAATTTATGTTTTGAGCAGAAATAAGAAAAATAATGTATACCCCTGTAAACCCCAATTTTACTATATAAAAGTGGGGTTTAAGGGGGTCAATATTATATAGGCGTGTTTTCGTGATGGTAACACCTGATCATACTCCTCTTAAAATTAGAAAAACTCCACTATTCTACCTGTTGATGAATGTAAAAACTGCTAGATGAATGTTAACCCCAATGCTGTGTTCTGTGACAGCTGATCTGAGTGTACACCGTTTATTCATGCCTCTCTGTTAGGTTAACCCTTAACCCTTAAACACAACAATTGTCGTCTGCTTTGTCATCTGCTTGTGATTTTAAAAGTCATTTCTGCAAACAGTGTGGGCCCAGATCAGACTGCTCCTAAAAGAGCAGTCTGATCTGGGTCCACACTGTTTGCACAGTGTGGGCCCAGATCAGACTGCTCCTAACAGAGCAGTCTGATCTGGGTCCACACTGTTTGCTTGTATGCAAAAATAGGTTTGAAAAGTTTGCAAGAATATTCAGCAGACGACATAAACAGGCGACATTTTCAGTTGCAGATTTTCTTAGCATTTTAAGGGTTAAATACAGTACTTCGGGTATAATAAGATGATGGAGTGTAATAAGACATACAAACGGTACTTGTTTGATGGTTTTCTTTATTTCACACTATTCATTATAATAGTGCAAATGTTTGCTTTCACAAGGTACAGAGGTGAGGTTTGATTTAAACTCTCTCTACATTAAATCTGGAATGACTGATTCTTAGAATATTATTAACATCCTAGTAGGTTCTGACACAGTCTGAGGCAAGTGACCGCTCTGTCAGGAGAAGTATATGTGTTATGGTTTGTAATGTCAGTCTGAGGTCATTAGTCAGACCCTTAAGTAAATCTATGCCATTGTTAGTAATATCAATCAGAGGTAAATAGTCAGTCCCTTGAGTAAATTTGCCATGGTTAGTAATATCAATTAAGGTCAATATCAGTCTGTTGAGTAAATCTGTGCCATGGTTAGTAATATCAATCTGAGGTCAATGGTCAGTCTGTTGAGTAAATCTGTGCTATAGTTAGTAATATCAATCTCAGGTCAACATTCAGTCCTTTGATTAAGTCTTTGCCATGGTTAGTAATATCAGTTTGATTTGAATAGTTCATACATGGAGTAAATATGTGCCATGGTCAGTAATATCAGTCTGAAGTCAGAAATCAGTCCCTTGAGTAAATCTCTGCCATGGTCAGTATTATCATTTAGAGAGCAATAATTCATCCCTTGAGTAAATCTGTGCCATGGTTAGTGATACCAATCTGAGGTCAATCGTCAGTCTATTGAGTGAATCTGCACCATGGTTAGTAATATCAATCTGTGGTCAATAGTCAGTCCCTTGAGTAAATCTGCACCATGGTTAGTAATGTGAATCTGCGGTCAATAGTCAGTCCCTTGAGTAAATCTGTACTATGGTTAGTAATATCAATCTGCGGTAAATAGTCAGTCCCTTGAGTAAATCTGTGCCATGGTCAGTGATATCAGTCACAGGTCAATAGTCATTTCTTTGAGTAGACGTCTCATGGTCAGTAATATCAGTCTGAGATCAGTAGTTTATTATTGGAATAAACCTATGCCATGGTCAGTAATATTAATCATGCCATTATAAGTAAATTCAGTCTGATATCAATAGTCATCTTCTGGAGTAAATCTGTGCCGTGGTAGTTGCAGTCTGAGGTCAATGGTTATTTCTTCTGATAAATAAATCATATTGAACACAAAGGAAGTAAATAGTTTACATTATTTCTTGCATACCCCTTATTTGGAGCCTTGATTTTAGTTTTCAACTTGAATGGCTGCAATTTCATATTATTGAATTACTGTTTTGGCAATTGCATCAAAACTTCCAGGCAATTTGCTAGAGAGCATTGTTTTCCCAGATTTGATCATTAATTATCCATTGTCTTAATATTTGTGGAAAGTTTTTGACATTGATATGCTAGTTTAACCCTTGTCCTGCTGAACCCAGATTTGCCCTGCCTTTGCAAACAGTGTAAGTCCAGATCAGTTGGCTTCTCTGATCTGGATCTGCACTGTTTGTCATTAAGTATGTGAATTTGTATCAACAATTTGAATCAAGTAATCTGATTGGCTGATAACTGAAAATGGGCGTGGTGTCTTAATTTATTCAGCATGATATGGGTTAGCAGCAGAATAAGAGTGCTTTGATGATAAAACTCATTAATGCTGAGCCCTATGGGTAAAATTTTCAGCAGTCAACATTTTGAAATATTTTTCTTATTTTTCCAAGGAAACAGGATTTTACATGACAGCAAATTGTCTCCAATGGAAGCAATTTGCATGAAATATCAAATCCTGTTTTCTGGGAAAAATAAAAAAATGTCATAATTTATTGTCTGCTGAATTAGCCCAGAGAGAGGTAAAGGTTGAATTAGAATTTGAGCTGATATAGGATTTGGCATTACAATTATGACTAAAAAGTATTGAATTTTCTTTCAGTTCTCTATGAATACACATGTCGTGGCTCAATTGAATTGTCATTGCAAAGCAATTCTGAGAGTACCCACAACCTTCTTTTGGGAGAGAAATGATAAAATATTTCTGGAAGTGAAGATTTAGAAGACTGATGGAGACTTTGCTGTCCATTGATATGGTCTATAGATTTCTGTAATAAAGCTTTTTTTTTCTTTTCTCTTCAAACAAAAAGTATTGATATTTTTTCTTTCACAAAAACCTATGTTGTGGGTACTCATTAGAAAATACCGTGCTGAGGTGCTTCTAATGAGCACCCATAACAGATGGCAATGTTTTCCAGAGAAATAAGAATAAATATGGATATCCCGCCTAACTAGAACATATATGGCCGGCCTCGGTGGCTCAGTTGGATGTGCCGTCTGACTGGAGACCAGGAGGATGCGGGTTCAACCTCCGCCGAGGTCGGCAACATTCTTTCGTGGAGATTGATCACGAAATATCTTCTACGGTCATTCTCTCCCTTCCGCTGATTCAAGAAGGGCAGTTGTCAGTTTCTGGCGAAAGAATGTGCACAATACTGGTTAACCGCTTAGAGGAATAAGCCTGCCGAGTAAACGTGTGGTTAGGTAAACTGACCGCGCTAGACATGACCCTATTGGGTTGACTTCGCCGTAAAACCTCAACACAAACAAAAGAACATATATGAGCCAGTGCAGGACGAAACCTACAATAAGACTTGGGCAACCAGTGAAGACTCAGATCAGCCTGCACATCTGTGCAGTCTGATCAGAGTCTTTGCTGATCACATGACTACAGGCTTGAGGCTATCCAGAGGGATAAAAGAGATCCCTTGCTGTACTGGGTGGATGTACAGGCTGATCTGAGTCTTTGTTGGTTACAGGTATTTTGTAGGTTTTGTTGTGTGTATATATATATATGTGTATATATATATATATATATATATATATATATATATATATATATATATATATATAGTAGGCTATACAGATAAACAGTTTGCTTATTTGTCCACTAAAGATATTGATTGTTTTGATACTCATTAGAAGGGCCTTAGAAAAGTGCTTCTAATGAGTACCCACATCATACACTTTCAAATATGTGCTTATTTTCTTCCATACAATCATGGTAGTATATGGAGAAAATGTCAAAGCTAACTTAGCTTAAGTTAACCCTTGTCCTCCTGAATGCGGATATGCCCTGCCTATGCAAACAGTGTAGATCCAGATCAGTTGGCTTCTGAAGAAGCCAACTGATCTGGATCTGCACTGTTTGTCATTAAGTATGTAAATTTGCATCAACAATCTGTATCAAGTAATCTGATTGGCTAGAAGTGGGCGTGGCATCATAATTTATTCAGCATGGCAAGGGTTAAGAGGGGTAGCCAGCTAAATGTTTTCCTAATGAGTGACAACTGTTACTTATGTTTTTGTAGAGAAATAAGCAAACTTATAATATGTTTTGCTTATTAAACTATACTGTGGGTGATAAGTGTACATTTCACATAGGTGTATGTAATTATAATATATGGTCTTTTTGTACCTACTGTCCTTTTGACATCTCTTGGAAAGACGTTTTTTACTTGGCATTTTATCTTAAATGAAAATATATTGTATTGATTGACTATATCTTATCAGAAACCATTTGTCTTTTCTGTTTCTGGGTTTTGTTCTCAAATATGTACCCTAAAATTAAATTTATCGCCAAAAATTGGTCTGACCTATGCAATTTCTGTAGTAATGTGATTTTTTGGAATTTTTGTCTTAGTAAATATTTTTTACTTTTCTTTGCTAAATTTGAATTATTGATGTTTCACAACAATATTATGAAAATTTCAGAAAAATTGAACAAACAGAACTTGTTGAAAATCTGCCTCCAAGTTACCTATCCTACAAATTTCTGCATAATTTTCATTCATTTTTACTATGGGGAAAAAGTGAAAATATTGGATTTTTTAAAAACCACTGACTAGAATAAAACTTTTTGTGCATAGGTAGTTACGACAAATGGTTTTGCATTAAATCATGACAAAAGTTTGCAAATTTACTTCTTCTGTTTAAAGCCCTGAGCAAAAAACGACTTTCTGAAAGATGTCAAAAGCACAGTAAAGAGTGAAGTATTAAAATTTGATGCGTAATGCATGAAAAGGGCCCTTATGTAATTTGCATACAATGTAGATCGAGATCAGCATGCACATCTGTGCAGTCTATTCTGGGCATTTTCTGTTCTTCAACATATACTACAGTATCCTCTGATTCTGTAAGCAGACAATACAGGCCCTGATCAGCCTGTGCTTATGCGCAGGCTAATCAGGGGCTGCATTGTCCACCAATTACAAAAGGGCCCTTTTCATGGGTAACACATGGAAAGTTGAGTTAGGAAAATTAATGTAAATGTGGTACAGTGGAACCTCAATAGCTCGAAGACCGATGGCTCGTTTACTATGGCTAATTTGAACTGGTTTTTTGAGTCCCTACAAATTCTTCCGATTGCTCAGGAAAACAAATATATAGGGATTTCTTTTAGTTCATCATGAAATTGTATGTTGTGTTTACTCATTAGAATTGCCTAATCGAGGCAATTCTAATGTGTGCACTCAACATACCATTATTGTATAGAAGATAGAAAACAATTGCCTAAATTATTGCTATATGCTTCCTGACCTGTCGGCATGATTAACCCTCAGTGGCTCGAACTACCCATATTTGGAACAAATTTCAATGGTCCCAAAGATGTTCGAACCATTGAGGTTTGACTGTATTTAGAACGATGAAAAAGTGATAAATCTGTGCAAATGTGCAACTGGCTTGGATCTTTGTGTATAGAATCATGTTGTATTCCCCACACTTAGCTTGATTTGTGTTTTTAATTATGAGACTTGGGTCTTGAAGACAGGCCTCTGGAGATGAATTTAGGACTACACTGATGGTGTGAGCAATACAAATTTAATTGTGTATGCAGACTGTAAATGATTACTCATCTTACGCAGATTACAAGATTAACCCTGCTCCTGCTGACCCTGGATATGCCCTGCCTAGGCAAACAGTGTAGATCCAGATCAGTTGGCTTCTGAAGAAGCCAACTGATCTGGATCTGCACTGTTTGTTATTAAGTATATGGATTTGTATCAACACCATGTATCAAGTATTCTGATTGACTGACATTTGGAAGTGGGTGTGGCATTTTAATTATTTCAGCACGACAAGTGTTAACATATTAAGAGTGCAAATTTATTCCATAGCTCTAGATAAGAGGGTTATCCAGAAAAATACTTTTCTTATTTCTCCCTGACAACACATATTGCAGATACTCATTAGAAGCACCTTGATTGTTTGTTGCTTAAAAAGATCTACTGTGCTTTCGACATCTGTCAGAGTCTTTACTAGCTTGGAGCTTTACCCAAAAGAAGTAAATTTGCAAATGTTTGTCATGATTTAATCCAAAAATATTTGTGGTAAATAACTATCCACAAAAAGTTTTATTCTAGCAATTGTTTTTTTAAAAAATCAAATATTATCACTTTTTGCTTTAGTAAAAATGAATGCAAATTATGCAAAAATCTGTAGGGTAGGTAACTTGGAGACAGATTTTCAAGAAGTTACGCTTGTTCAATTTTTCAGAAATTTTCACAGTATTGTTGTGAAACATCAATTATTCAAATTAAGCAAAGAAACATAAAAATATTTCCTGAGACAAAATTCTAAAAAAAACAACAAAAAAACCCCCCAAAAATCACCACTATAGAAATTGCATAGGTCAGACCAATTTTTGGCCATAAATTTAATTTTAGGGTACATGTATATATTTGAGAACAAAACACAGAAACACAAAAGACAAATGGTTCCTGATAAGATATGGTCAGTCAGAACAAAATATTTTCGTTCAAACATCTTTCCAAGTGATGTTGAAAGGAAATGTAATAATTATATAGGTGTAAGTCTTTCAAGGTTTTTTATTTGGAGGTCATTTAGAGGTCATCACTTTTTACCAAACTTGTTCTAAATTTTGAAGCTTTTATGATTACATGTACTGGGTGACAGTACTTCAGTTTTCTGGCAGAATGACAAAAGATATATATCTAATTTAAACTGTTATGTTAGGAGCTATTTTATCTTGATCTACGCTCTTTGCTTAGGCATGCATTTCTGAGTACATGTATTTAGGATAAATAGTATAAAAGACAATGGGTCACTCATCTCTTGAGTACATGTCTGATGATTTTGAGCATTTGCTATTTTGGTACAATGAGTGTAAAAAAAAAAAAAAAAATCAGGGCCCAGTTGTTCAAAGCGTCGTTAGCTTAACAAGCTCGTTAAGCGTCATTTCGTTAACTGTTTTAGTGGATTCACTATACTATATTCTGATATTTTTTGCTGAAAAAATGTGCGTAGCTTTTGCACTGCAAAAGCTGCTCACATTTTTTCAGCAAAAAATTTCAGCATGTTTTCGTATCACTCGATGTAAATTTTAACGAAAACTAACGATGTCCAGCAACTGGGCCCAGACATTGAAGGTCCTATTCTGGTTGCATAATTGTGCAGCCTGTAATTTCTTAATGGTCTTTGCTGTGTCATGTCTCAGAATTTTTATAAAGGTTTAACCTTGATATGCTGAATAAATTAAGATGCCACACCCATTTCTGACGTAACTTGATCCAGGTTGCTGATAAACTGAATGATAAACGGTGCAGATCCAGATCAGTTGGCTTCTGAAGAAGCCAACTGATCTGGATCTAGACTACAATGTATTTGCAAAGGCAGGGCATATCTGGGTTCAGCAGGACAAGGCCTAAGGGGAATGAATACACCACCAGGATAAATATCTCTGACATAGATATATTTGCTTCCCTTCTTATAGGGACTTCTCTGATTTACACAGAGAACTGATTCAGTCAGGCCTGAGCAAACAGTGTCAGCCCAGATCAGATGTCTCAGAATTCAGATTCTGATCATGATCTAAACTATTTTCCAATTATCCAGCAGTTTTTAGGCATGTCAGCATGTAATAAAACAGACATGTCCAAAAGTTTAGGACATGTGTAAGGGAGTTGACTCTGACGTGTCATGCAAAATTGAAAGAGACGACGTCGCGGGGGCGATATCCTGATTTCATAAGGTAACTTTTCTTATGTTGCTCAGCTTGTATGGCATCAGGCAGGTTTTTGTGTATTGTGGCACAACATTGATGTTTGATAATATTGGGACCCCTTAACTTAGCATATTTATCCTAAAAATTTGAACAAGTCATTTGTTTAACCCAGTGAGGTATTTAAAGTGTGCTGGCTGAATGTCAAACAGTGCATACCCTGATCAAAGTGGTCTGATCTTGATCAGTGCTGTTTGCTGTGTGCTTAGGTATGAGCAAATAATGTTTAGATTGATATGTAATGAACTAATGATACTACGCTCGTGCATGTATATATTTGTATTTTGTTGATTTTGTTTTATATTTTTGTTTTCTATAGTTCATTAACTCTATGTAAACTAATGAACTAATGATACTACGCTCGTGCATGTATATATTTGTATTTTGTTGATTTTGTTTTATATTTTTGTTTTCTATAGTTCATTAACTCTTTGTAAACCGAATGAGCTCCCTCATACTATATATTGGAAGAGTCTAATTTTGATTTAAGGTATGTCAGGCGATGTGATTTAGATATTCTTAGAGAAAAGTGATCGAACTATTTGCGAACAGTGGAGACCTTGATCAGACGCCGCATTCTGCTGATCTGGGTCTGCACTGTTTGCCAATTACTCATTTAGGGGCCACCAGACTACAATGGATTAATTGTCTAGTAATTTGGGGTGGTACGATACCTGTGTAACTTTTTTATAAGCATGAAAATAAACACTTATTTTTTATTAAGGAACTTTGTTTTTTCTTCTATCCGTATTTCCATAGTTTTAAACAGAGTGATATTTGAGGTAATTCTGGATTATGTTTTGTTATGTTGTACAAAATATTGGAATGACCTACCTGATTCTAGTTAATTCCTACAAAATATATTTTGGTACAAACGTGACAGACAATCTGAATATTCCTCATTACGAAAACATGCCTACAAAAATAGACTAGAAATTTTACCACCAAAAAATGAAAATTTCAGATATTTCAGATAAAATATTTTGATATTTTTCATGTTTCTGCTCAAAACATAGTACCCACAATCTATGTGTTTTGAGCATAAATAAGAAACATAATGTATACCCCTGTAAACCCCAGTTTTACTATTTAAAGTGGGGTTTAAGGTGGTCAAAATTGTATAGGTATGTTTTCGTGATGTTTTATCTAGACCTACTGTAACATCAACAGTAAGTTTGCTATAAGATAGCACAGATGTATGATCCTATGGATTGCAACAGTCAAAAAGCTGCCTGTAAGCCAAGTGGACAGTGATGGCCCAGGTCCGCCTGGGCATCTACGCAACCCGATCAGGGCTTTTACGGTCCTTGATTGAATCTTTTGACACTGTTGGACGTGGCCTGTGTGTCACTAATGGTGAGTTTCCTTCTGTGTATATTGATGGATTATGACTACATGATTTTTTAGCTCATTTGAGCCGAAGGCTCAAGGTGAGCTTTTGTGATCACTCACCGTCCGTCGTCGTCCGTCCGTTCACAATCTTTAAACAACTCCTCCTCCTGCACCACTGATTGGATTTTGACCAAACTTCACAAGAATGATCCTTGGTTGGTCCTCTTTCAAAGTTGTTCAAATGGTTCTGGTCCATTGCATATCTAGGTCACAGGAGCTAAAAATAGATTTTTTAACTAAAAACTTAAAAAATCTTCTCGTCAGAAACCACTGGACCGATTTCAACATAATTTTGCGGAAATGTTCCTTTGGTGATCCTCTACCAAGATTGTTCAAGCCATTTAGATTCGTGATAAAACACGGCCGCCAGGGGGCGGGGCTTTTTTTCCCCTATATATCTATATAGAAAACTTTAAAAATCTTCTTGTCAGAAACCACTGGACCAATTTCAATATGATTTTGCAGAAGTATTCCATTGGTGATCCTCTACCAAGATTTTTCAAGCCATTTGGATTCGTCAAAAAACATGGCCGCCAGGGGGCGGGGCTTATTTTCTCTATATATCAATATAGAAAACTATCAAAATCTTCTTGTCAGAAACCACTCAACCGATTTCTATATAATTTTGCAGAAATGTTCCTTTGGTGATCCTTTACTAAGACTGTTCAGGCGATTTGGATTCGTCAAAAAACATTGCCGCCAGGGGCGGGGCTTATTTTCCCTATTTATCTATATAGAAAACTTTAAAAATCTTCTAGTCAGAAACCACTGGACCGATTTCAATATAATTTTGCAGAAATGTTCGTTTGGTGATCCTCTACCAAGATTGTTTAAGCCATTTGGATTCGTCAAAAAACATGGCCGTCAGAGAGCGGGACTTATTTTCCCTATATATCTATACGAAACGCTTTAAAAATCTTGTCAGAAACCACTGGACCGATTTCAATATAATTTTGCAGAAATGTTCCTTTGGTGATCCTCTAAAATTCATGTCAGAAAGCACTGGACTGATTTCTATATAACTTGGCAAAAATAATTCGTTGGTGATCCTCTACCAAGATTGTTCAAGCCGTCATGATTTGTCAAAAAACATGGCCGCTAGGGGGCGGGGCTTATTTTCCCTATATATCTATATAGAAAAGTTTTAAAATCTTCTTGTCAGAAACCAATGGACCAAAAACATGGCCGCCAGGGGGGCGGGGCTTATTTTCCTATATATCTATATAGAAAAGTTTTAAAATCTTGTCAGAAACCAGTGGACCAATTGAATGTTGCTTTGGTGACCCTCTATCAAGATTGTTCAAGCCATCATGATTCATAAAATAAACATGGCCGCTAGGGGGCGGGGCATATTTTCCCTGTATATCTATATAGAAAACTTTAAAAATCTCGTAAGAAACTGTTTGCTCGAGTTCAATGTAACTTGACAGGAATGTTGCTTCGGTGACCCTCTACCAAGATTGTTCAAGCCGTCATGATTTATCAAAAAACATGGCCGCTAGGGGGTGGGGCTTATTTTCCCTTTATATCTATATAGAAAACTTTAAAACTCTTCTTGTCAGAAACCACTGGACCAATTTCATTATAACTTGGTAGAAATCTTTTCTTGTTGACCCTCTACCAAGATTGTTCAAGTTATCATGATTAATAAAAAAACATGGCCGCCAGGGGGAGGGGCTTATTTTCCCAATATATCTATATAGAAAAGTTTAAAAATCTTCCTGTCAGAAACCTGTTGACCGATTTCAATATAACTTGGCAGGAATGTTCTCTACCAAGATTGTTCAAGCCGTCATGATTCGTCAAAAACCATGGTCGCCAGGGAGTGGGGCTTATTTTCCCTATTTATCTAGAAAACATTAAAAATCTTCTCGTAAGAAAACGTTGGATTGAGTTCATTGTGACTTGACAGGAATGTTGCTTTGGCGACCTTCTACCAAGATTGCGCCCTCATGATACGTCAAAAAAACATGGCCGTCAGGGGGCGGAGCTTATTTTCCGTATATATCTGTATAGAAAACTTTAAAATTCTTCTTGTCAGAAACAACCTGACTGATTTCAATATTACTTGACAGGAATGTTGCTTTGGTGACCCTCTACCAAGATTGTTCAAACAATCATGATTCGTCAAAAAACATGATTGCTAGGGGTGGGGCTTATTTTCCCTATATATCTAAATAGAAAACTTTAAAAATCTTCTTGTCAGAAACCACTGAACCGATTTCAATATAACTTGGCAGGATTTTTCCTTCGGTGACCCTCTACCAAGTTTGTTCAAGTTGTCATGATTCGTCAAAAAACATGGCCGTTAGGGGGTGGGGCTTAATTTCCCTATATATCCATATAAGACATTTTAAAAATTTTTTTTTGTCAGAAACCTCTGGACCAATTTCAATATAACGGCAGAATTGTTCCTTTGGTGACCATCTTTCAATATTCATTTCAGGCTATCATGATGCATGAAAAAACATGGCCGTTGGAGTGCAGGGCTTTAAAATTTATACAAAAATCTTAGAGCAGTGAACTTGGCTGAAACTTCAACAGTAAGTATGCAAAGCTGTTTGCTCAGGTGAGCGACAAAGGACCATCATGGTCCTCTTGTTTTTCTTTGCACTGTATGAAAATCTCTTAACCCGTTTCCTTCTGAATAAATTAAAATGTCATGCCCTTTTCAAATATCCGCCAATCAGATTACTTGATCCAGATTGTTGACATATATTCACATACTGAATGGCAAACAGTGCAGATCCAGATCAATTTGTTTCTTAGAAGTTAACTGATCTGGATCTACTGTTAGCAAAGGCAGGGTATATACAGGAACAGCTGAACAAGGGTTAATTTCTCTTCTGTTCATCCTACTACTAAAACAAGAGAACCATGATGGTCCTATATCGCTCACCTGAGCAAACAGATTTGCATACTTACTGTTGAAGTTTCAGCCAAGTTCACTGCTCTAAGATTTTTGTATAAATTTTAGTGTCCTGCCCATGTCTTTTTAACGCATCATGACGGCTGAACTGAATCTTGAAATGGAGTCACCAAAGGAACATTTCTGCCAAGTTATATTGAAGTTGGTCCAGTGGTTTCTGACAAAAAAATTTTTTTAAAGTGTTTTATATGGCTATGTAAGGAAAATAAGTCCCGCCCCCTAACGGCCATGTTTTTTGATGAACCATGACAGCTTGAATAAACTTGGTAGATGGTCACCAAACGAACATTCCTGCCAAGTTATATTGAAATCGGTTCAGTGATTTCTGACAAGAAGATTTTTAAAGTTTTCTATTTCTATTTAGATATATAGCGAAAATAAGCCCCACCCCTAGCAGCCATGTTTTCTGACGAATCATGATTGCTTGAACAATTTTGGTAGAGGGTCACCAAAGCAACATTCCTGCCAAGTAATATTGAAAGCAGTCAGGTGATTTCTAACAAGAAGAATTTTAAAGTTTTCTATACAGATATGTACGGAAAATAAGCCCCGCCCCCTAGCGGCCATGGTTTTTGACGTATCATGAGGGCTTGGACAATCTTTGTAGAAGGTCTCCAAACCAACATTCCTACCAAGTAACATTGAACTCCGTCCAAGTGTTTCTTATAAGAAAATGTTTAAAGTTTTCTATATAGATATGTAGGAAAAATACGCCCCGCCCCCTAGCGGCCATGTTTTTTGATGAATCATGAAGCTTGGACAATCTTGGTAGAGGGTCATCAATGAAACATTCCCATCAAGTTATATTGAAATCGGTCCATTGGTTTCTGACAAGAAGATGTTCAAAGTTTTCTATATAGACATATACGGAAAATAAGTGGCCATGTTTTCCGACGAATCATGATTACTTGAACAATCTTGGTAGAGGGTCACTAAGGAAACATTTCTGCCAAGTTATGAAATTAGTCCCGTGGTTTCTGACAAGAAGATTTTTAATGTTTTCTATATAGGTATTTAGGGAAAATAAGCCCCGCCCTCTGGCGGCCATGTTTTTGACGAATCATGATTACTTGAACAATCTTGGTAGAGGGTCACCAAGGAAACATTTCTGCCAAGTTATAATGAAATCAGTCCAGTGGTTTCTGAAAAGAAGATTTTTAAAGTTTTCTATATAGATATATGTAGGGAAAGTAAGCCCCGCCCCCTGGCAGCCATGTTTTTTGACGAATCATGATGGCTTGAACAACCTTGGTAGAGGGTAACAAAAGAAACATTCCTGCAATATTATATTGAAATCGGTCCAGTGGTTTCTGACAAAAAGATTTTTAAAAATTTCTACATAGATATATAGGAAAAGTAAGCCCCGCCCCCTAGCGGCCATGTTTTTTAATTTATCATGACGGCTTGAACACTCTTGGTAGAGGATCACCAAGAAAATAATTCTGCCAAGTTATATTGAAATCGGTCCACTAGTTTCTGACAAGAAGATTTTTAAAGTTTTCTACATAGATATATAGGGAAAATAAGCCCCGCCCCCTGGCGGCCATGTTTTTTGAGGAATAATGACGGCTTGAACAATTTTGGTAGAGGGTTACAAAAGAAACATTCCTTCCAACTTATATTGAAATCGGTCCAGTGGTTTCTGACAAGAAGATTTTTTTTAAAGTTTTCTATATAGATATATAGGGAAAATAAGCCCCGTCCCCTGGCGGCTATGTTTTTTGAAGAATCCAAATGGCCTGAACAATTTTGGTAGAGGATCACCAAAGAAACATTTCTGCATAATTTTACTGAAGTCAGTCCAGTGGTTTCTGACAAGAAGATTTTTTAAGTTTTTAGTTAAAAATCTATTTTTAGCTCCTGTGACCTAGATATGCAATTGACCGGAACCATTTGAACAACTTTGAAAGAGTACCAACCAAGGCTCATTCCTGTGAAGCTTTGTTAAAATCCAATCAGTGGTTTAGGAAGAGATGTTGTTAAAAGATTGTGGACGGACAGACGGACGACGACGACGCAGTCACCGCCGCCGCCGACGACGACGACGGACGGTGAGTGATCACAATTGCTCACCTTGAGCCTTCGGCACAGGTGAGCTAAAAAGAAAGCAAAAAAATAAAACAAAATAAAAAATAAAATAAATAAGTAAATAAATAAAAAACAAAACAAAAAAAAAAAAAAAAAAAAAACAAAAAAAAAAAAAAAAAAAAAAAAAAGAAACAAGAAGAAACATTTGCAAAGGCTATTCACATTTTTTTTTAGCAAAAATAACTGTGAATTAGATACTGTATTTACTAGAACATTTAACAATTCGAATACTTACGAGCTCGTTTGGCTAACGATTCTTTGAACAACTGGGCCCTGATGTTTTATCGTACAAAACGCGGAAATTAAGCGACATCTAGATGGGTCTGCCTAAAAACAGAAACGATGCGTAACGTAGCGTAGAGATGGGTAATGAGAATCTTCACTGGGCGCATTTAGGATAGCCAAGGATGCAAAGTTACTTCATGCAAACAACAAGGACTCTGATCAGAGTGCGCGGATGCGAAGACGGCAATCAGACAGTGCGGAAGCGCGGGCTGATTGGAGTCTTCACTGGGCGCACATGTCAGCAGGTACTTTTTTTTGACGTTTCGGTTCAACTGGACATATTCTAATGTATTGTTATGGGGATAAGGTTTTACGAATATTTGGGTAGAGATAGGGTAGATAGGGGATTAGGTGTCCCATTATTTAGGGTAAATATGGGAATGGTCTTTTATTTGTTACAAATGCAAAGTAGAGTCACATTTCTCTTTATTTCGCTGTCAGATTCGCTGTGACTGCAATTCCAAATGAGCCGCATCGTCGGAAAACGTATCTTCGGACATATGCAGCCAAAGAATATACTGAAATCAGCCTACGCATCCGCGTAGTTCTATTAGACTCTTCATTGTCCGCATCAAGAAACTTTGCATCCTTGGCTCCAAAAAGCGCTCAGGGAAGATTCTGATCAGACTGCGCGAAAGCGCAGGCTGATCTGAATCTTCGCTGGACGCTCATGTCTGAAGGGTCGGTTTCTGACGTTGCGGTTCAATTCATGCCACGTTGTCACCTGACAATTATCTCTTCCACAAGCAATCATTCTAGTTAGTGATGGGAATCAAAGATAAAAGTGCTAACAGTTCTCCAGATATCTGAAAATAAAATACATTCCTCCTTATTTCTCTTGCAACAAGTTTTCTAACGTATGATTAAAACTGTTTTTGTGACGCAATTCTAATTATATATGAAGTTATACATGAAAGGCAACAATCACGAAGCACTGCTTTCCAGAGGCATTGAAAGAAGAAGACAAGATGAACAAACAATGACAAGACACATATGACACAGTCGTATCCTCATCCTTAATCATGACAAAACTGAACAATTGAAAATTACAAATGTGTCTACGGTTTGCTTAGATCCCCGATACCACATCAGTGAAACATCACAGTACAATGTAAAATACAAATGGTCACAAAATTGCAATGAAATAAAGTAACCCAAGCAAGAATAAATTATTTAAGAAATAAATAAATAAATAAAAGAAAAAGAAAGGGTCTACTATTGCCGCGAACAAGATATCAAGTTGTCCGATCAAGATATTAAGTTGTACGAACAAGATATTATCTTGATCAGACACCTTAAAAAATAAAACGAGCATGTCCCTTCCCGGGTTCCGTAGAAAATACTTATGCATATTCTTTTTATTCTACTCACTTGTTAAAAAATAATAAAAAAAATATATCATATTTCACATTTTCCGATAAAAAAAAAACAAAAACAAAAAGAAAAAAAACTGCACATTTTGCAAAAATCAATAGGGCAGGTAAATTGAAGGCAGGTTTTCAACAAGGTCCTTTTTTTCAACAAGGTCCTTTTTTTCAAATTTACTGGAATTTTCAAAATACTGTCGTGAAGCATTAGTACTTAAAATAAGCAAAGAAAAGTAAAAAGATATTTTCTTAGATAATCCAAAAAATCATTTTATGCAGCCTCGCAAACTACAGTGAGACTCAATCAAACCGAGTCTCCGATTTTCGTGATTTTGTGTGCTCTTTATTTCCAAAGGCAATCCTTTTTGACTTTTATTTTACTCTACTGTAGCTGGGCGGCCATAAAATGTCTTCCCGTACATCATTATAGTGCAGGTTATATTTTATTTCCTTTGGGATCATTGAGCTCATCCTGGTTATTTTGAAAATCGAATACCGCTTAAGCCGGCACTAGGGGGCGTATGCAGCCTCGCAAACTACAGTGGTGCATATGAAGAGACTCAATCAAACCTAGTCTCCGATTTTCGTGATTCTGTGTGTTCTTTGTTTCCAAAGGCAATCCTTTTTGACTTTATTTTACTATAGAAATTGCATAGTTCATACCACTTTTTGGCCGTAAATTTAATTTTATGGTAAATATTTGAGAACTAAATACAGAAACAGAAACGACAAATGGTTTCATATAAGATATGGTTAACCAGAATGAAATATTTTCATTTAACCCTTGTCATGCAGAATAAATTAAGATGCCAAACCCACTTATCATTTTCAGCCAATCAGTTTACTTGATCCGGATTGTTGATACAAATTAAAATACTGAAAGGTAAACAGCGCGGATCCAGATCAGTTGGCTTCTTCAGTAGCCAACTGATCTGGGTCTACACTGTTTGCAAAGGCTGGGCATATCCAGGTTCAGCAGTACAAGGGTTAAAATGAAACGCTAATTAAGTAACAACCGCCTTTCAAAGTGATATCGAAAGGACAGCAGTATCAGGGTGGCAAACGTACGTCATAGTCACGTGTGTAAATGATACGGAGCACACGAAATTCGTTGATAAACAGTGTCGCTGGGAAGTAGGAAAAGGGTAAATATTTTATGTCAAATGTAGTTTTCAGACTACATCTATGACGCAGCTACCCCAGAAACGGCTCTAATTACAACTTCTAACTATTCCAGCTCCCAATATTGGTCCGTTTGAAAGCTTACTTCGATCATCCAAAGTTTTCCTACAGATGGGAACACACCGTTCGCTGAAAGCACAAAGATAAATGGCGTTTTTGCTGCTTCCATCACGAAAACATACCTACATAATTTTGACCCCCTTAAACCCCACTTTTATATAGTAAAACTGGGGTTTACAGGGGTATACATTATTTTTCTTATTTCTATTCAAATACATAGATTGTGGGTACTCGTTAGAACCGCCTCACCGAGGCGGTTCTAACGTGTAGCCACAGTATATGTTTTGAGCAGAAATATGAAAAATATCAGAATTTTTATCTGAAAACTTTCAGTTTTGGTGGTGAAACTTTCAATATATTTGAATAGGCGTGTTTTCGTAATGGCCGACTTTTAGAGTAATTTTGACAAACATAGTTGTCACAAATATCATTTATTATTTGGCCCCGTGCAACATTGCGCAGTTTGTCGACAGATCGATTGGCATTGAAACGCCACAACCGAAAATAAGTAAAAAACTTCCAGATAAGGAACACATCCAAATTCAGTGCATTGTGGAAATGGTATAAAACGTCACAATTTTTTATCTGTAAATGTATTTTTAGGCGGTTTAACTAAATGTCATTTTCTATTCTATCCGAATTTCTCGTAGCAAGCCTTACAGTTAACATGTTTGCTCAAACTACGTCACTGAAACTACGAGATACTCGTTTTAAGTTGATTGGCCAATAGCGAGAAATCAACTCATAAAGTCTCGTGACGTGCGCATCTCTTCGTCAAGAACACCTTTCTTGCGAGATCTAACGATACCTCATTCAGATCTCGCACATTTGATGCTTTGAATTATTGTGGGATCTAGCCAATTTTGGCTTAAAAAGCAGATGAAGAAAGCAATTGTATTCCGCATGAAATTTCCCAGATACCATTGGCCAAAAGCGACAGGTCAGTGCGTGATGGGGCGCTACCTGTCGGTGACAATGCAAAAACAGTTTAACAAAATGGCGACTGACATGAAAAGATCATACCAACTATTTATTTTTCGTTTCCTTCGGTGATATTGAATTCTACCGACTCTCGAGATAAGATCTACATATTTTGTTGACATGAAATGAAAGATAGGCAGTGAGCATCTAGGCCCCAAAACCACCCCACCCCAAGTCGTTTCGGTCCCCTTGTCGTTTCGCCCCTAGTATATTTAAAAACAAATGCAGCAGAGAATTTACAATCATTACATCTTATCAATAGAGTAAGATACTTAAGCTTCTCTAAACAAGAACCTGCTTTATGATTAAACAAGGCAAATATTTGTAATACAGATCAGCCTGTCTACCGTCGCATCTGAACGACGCATATGATGTTTACCCCCGATGTTTAGACATCAATCTAACTTTGCGTTAACCTATTGATGCCGAGTGGACTCTGTTACCTCATCTACTTGGACAGGTTCCTTTCCAACATAAGGAGTGTCTGGCTGGTTTTTATCGTTACTATGTTTTATAGAAATTCCTGTATTCAATGCAAACAGTGTAGACCCTGATCTGAGGACGCGTTCTGCTGCGTCTAATAATCAGGGAATACACATTTTGCTTATGTCATTTCTAATGGAACTTTAGGTATGAATGGGTTAATAAAGTGCACAGTGAGAAATCAAGGGAGGGCTGTTTTTAGTAAGGAAGGATTTACAGACATTCGTGAACATTTGTAGACTTACCGTTCGGTTGTGACAGTTTTCGACGGACGGTAGCGAGTGTCTGCGCACTGCACCTCGAGCTGTTTTTCAGCGCAACCGAAATGGCAATCTATGGAAATAAAGTTTATTTATGATTATAAAAAATGTTTACTGTAATGATAGTATATACTCGACCCTACATAAAGTTGACGCTGATGTAACTATTAACGAGAATAACGGCTACTCTCTAATTAGAGTCCCCATGCGGAGACGGGTTAACAATAAGGGCTCTTAAGAGGCGAAAAGCAACATAGTTTCTGAAACACGTTCCCGAACTCTCGATATCTAAACGCAGCCCCTTTACAATGTGCATAAACAATATTTACCAGTCTGCGTATTAAAAAATCCTGACCATTTTTTCGTGCACCGTATACGTGGAAAATGATTTGATGTGTGGCCATCGAGGACTCAGATCAGCCTGCACATCCGTATATAGAAGGCTTGTGTCTTTGGCTGTTCACAAAGCTCTTAGCGAAGACTGAGTTGATTGCGGAGTCTTCACCGGGGACACATGTAATAAGGTACCTTTTCTCACTCTGAGACACGTTTCTGTATTTGGAGAACGAACAGGGTAGACTCTGCAGAATCTGCATTCCCTGTTCGCATAATTATAGGCCATACATTGGGTCTCCCCACAGAGTATCTCATTTTCTGGAATTTGGACCGTGTCATATAAAAAAAGGAACTTCGGGACATAAGTAAATAGCGACAGGCAAGATAGGCTTGCATGTGCACCCTGTCTGACAAGTTCTTTTGATCTGTTGATTCTGGAAGCGGGCAGCGAAGGCTCTGATCAGACTGCGCAAACGCGTAGTCTGATCTGGGCCTTTGCTGTCGGCATACGCCCCAAAGGCACGTTTTCCACCAACGTGTATACGAAGGTAGGCAATTATGGCCGGAAGTTAGCTAAAGAGAGCACAAGAGAATCAAAGACCAGTCTTCTTCTTTGCAGACATAATTACATACATAGGCACCAACCTAGACAATTTTCTCTTTTCCTCATAAGCAAACATTTAGTTCAGCAAAATCCACTATCATGGACAAACCACTGTCTCTAAGAGTAGTTAAATAGTCACATCACGCGACGTGGCCTGTCTTGTGAGCGAAGTTATTACCGATCTATTCTCAGATTGATGGAGGAGAAATATATTGGAGGCTGATGTATACAACGATCATATCGTATACCCCGTACATGAAAGGATCATTCTAATTTGTCAGTTGTAGTAGGGAAGGGGGATGGTGCCGAATACAACAGGTAGCTTGTCTACCATTTTATACATGAGTCATGTTTTATCATTTTCTGTTTGCTCTCGGGAACACCAAGTCTCATATAAAAATTGTACTCTTGGAGGAAAGAAATTTCTCCCATGAGATTAGGCTGTACTTAAGGATATTCACAGTAGGATGGTGTATTAGTTTTGTTCCAATGTTCATAAAGATATCTCGCTTTTCATCAAGTATAAGGCAACACTCGCCACTTTATGTCTGTATTATACCAGTGCATTCAAAAAGTACGCATGACACAGGGACACATATACAAATAATCCGGAAGTTTTCATTTCTAGCGAAATTGGAATTTGAGGTTACAATGGCTTATACATATGTCAGAATATTAGAACATAAAGTATTATATAGTTATTTAGAATATACATATACAATGTCATGAATTCATGTTAGATTAGAGTACACACTTTATGTAGTTGTACATGTATTGGAATATGAGCCCTTATGCTAGAATAGAACATGCACTATTATGTACATATGTTGGAACTAGAATATACAATGTCATGTACTTACAATAATAATTAGAATACAATATCGTACACTTATAATTACGATTGTTGGAATAAGAGCATATATAGTAACATATATTTTTATGTTAGAATTTGAATATGCAAAGTCATGTAGATATATTGGCATTACTCGTAGAATACATACTGTCATGTACTTCGTTTAGAATTCGAATATACAGTATCATTTATTTATACTGGAAGTGCAATGCCATGCAGTTATATTAGAATTAAAACATGGGATGATGGACGCAGGCATAATATACGAGATGTTCATTGTAGCGAACATCTACGGCCTAACCAATTGACATAAATCTTCTAAAATAAAGTGCAATAGCAACAACACCAAGTTACCGTAATTATAGCCACCCTGCTACCTTTATGTCCGTCATTAGAAATTTAAATGAAAACATAGGTTATGTGGCACACACGCTAAGCACTTTATTGGACAAAATAGCGCCGCATAATAAGTCTGTATCATTTTTAGTATAAATAATTTAACCCTTCAAATGGTAATCATAATAGCAGCAGACGACTTCTTTTATCTTTTAGAGAAACTAAGGCTTGAAATTTCATGTGAATCGTATGCTTAGCAGACAATTCACATGAAATGTCAAGTCTTAGTTTATCTGAAAAACAATGAATAAACAATTTAGAATGTCGTCTGCTAACACTTTGTTTAGCACTTTAATGGTTAATGCATACTATCATGAGAAAGCAATACCGATACAAAATATCTGAAATACAATGCAACAATACAATTCATTTTAATGCAAAATATATCAATGATAAATTGAGAAACACAAGCATTTCCGAAGTTTGAAGGTTTCAATAATTTTGTTTATAGGTGCCTCTAATTTTGAATACATGCATATAATAAGATTTTTATGACGCCATAAAGTCTAAATCAAATATGCAAAGCCTGATATAATATGCTACCTCTATATTTGCATATATACATGTAGTTTCTTTTATAGACGTTTATTGATTTGCTCGAATTTCAAACCCATCACGAAAACACACCTATATAATTTTGACCCCCTTAAACCCCACTTTTATATAGTAAAACTGGAGTTTATAGAGGTATACATTATTTTTCTTATTTCTGCTCAAAAACATAGATTGTGGGTACTCGTTAGAACCGCCTCGCCTCGCCTGAAGAGTATATGTACATGTATATAAAAATGTACGTTCCGAACCGATTAATGGTACATGACAAATTTTCTGCACGTAGATTATGAATCTTGAAAACTGAAGTCGGAAATAATTAAAAGTCTTTATTACATTACAGGCATACAATGGATTTTTGTGGCCCCGCCATGAAATGGCCGGGCATATCATCCTCAATTTGTGCGTGCATGCATATATCACGGTTCCTTGAGTCTGTAAAAATCAGGGCCCAGTTGTTCGAAGCATTGTTAGCTTAACGAGCTCGTTAAGGGTAATTTCGTTAACTGTTTTAGAGGATTCAATATACAACATTCTGATATTTTTTGCTGAAAAAATGTGAGTAGCTCACATTTTTTATTCAGCAAAAAATTTAAGCATATTTGCGTATCACTCGACGTAAATTTTAACGAATCGTTTAACGACGTCGTTAGCTTTGAACAACTGGGCCCAGGTTAAGTAAGCTGTGGTATGTAGAATGTTGAAACATCATAGCAAGACGCCTGGCCTATATATATCCTACAACATTATTACATGCTATTAATGTTTTGTCCTTTTGTCATGAGGTTGTGTTGTTTTCATAAACGTAGTTTCTCAGGTTCAATCAAGCATGGAAGCTAAAACTTCGCAGGAGGCTGCCTGACTATAAGAATTTAATCTGCAATCCAAATGCCCAATGAGGAGCAGAATAATTTCAAATTAATCAGATACGACGATTACAGTCATCTTAATGTTGGTGAAACAACAACAACACACACGCACGTTCACCCGCGCTTAAGGTGCATTAATTAAGAATACACATCCAAGAGTATCACTTTGTCCTGAAAATATTTCTCTCCTACATCAGAAGGTTACACGGAAAGAAATGAGATTAAGAATCACGTTCCTTTAATAAAGTATTACTGAATAAAGTATTACTGGATTACCAGGAAAAATATTTTTATCAAATGGAGTGGTCTGCCTTCAGCAACATAGGCCAAACATGTCCGCTTACAGTGCTCTGTCTGTCTGTCTGTCTCTCTTTCTCTCTCTCTTGGATTCATCCATTCACCAAAAGTAAAATGTAAAAGGAAACAGAATTTCTTCACATAAATACATATTTATTAATAAATATTGTACAATTCAAAATAAACAAGTAATAAATAATTACTTATAGTTTTAGACAGACAAGATTAAATGAATAATATCAAAGAGTAATCGCAGCATTCGGTAGACAAACATCAATCATTGAAACAGTACTATTTGGCTACATCTCATGAACAACAAGAAACACAGACAGTAACAAGCTGTTATAAATCGATTTGTGGATCCTGTTAACAGTTTTTAATACGACAGATAGATGTATAAGTGTGGTACTTGTGGTGCACCACGAAAACATGCCTATATAAATTCGACCTCCTTAAACTCCACTTTTATATAGTAAAACTGGGGATTACAGGTGTATACACTATTTTTCTTATTTTGCTAAAATATAGATTGTGGGTTCTCGTTAGAACCGCCTCGGTGAGGCGGTTCTAACTACCCACAATCTATGTTTTGAGCAGAAAAATGAAAAATATAAGATTTTTTTCTGACTCTTTTCATTTTTTGGTGGTAAAATTTTCAGTATATTTGAATAGGCATGTTTTCGTAATAGATTTGTGGATCCTATTACCAGTTATTAATACGACACATAGATGTATAAGTAAGGCACTTGTGGTGATTTTTACTACGAGGAAAGACAAGAGAACATTAGGTAGAAGGACATCTGCATACACGTCCGAAACTATTCTAAATAAGAATCCCAATTTATTGACCGGCGCGCAATCGCGCCGGTTTCTTAATATAGCTTTGGATTTTTACATATGGTAGACTATTCGATTAGCTCACTAAGGAAGTTTTATATTTGCCGGGACGTCGGTTTGTGACGATCCCGGCAAATATAAAATATCTTAGAACAAACTGTGTTATAAGCAGATTAACGTCTATTTTATTTTCATTTCAATCAAGAAATTTCATAAAGCTTAATAAAAGCAAACATTAAATAATCACATTGTTTTCTTTTTACCTGTTACATTGAAAATTTATTAAACTTTAGTTTACCCTTGTCCCATATCTCCATGTAAACATGAACAAAATTTGCGCCGGTACTTAGACGTTTACGTGTAAATATTTTGTCTTGTTCTTGCATTATACAGAGCGAACTATTTTGTCTTGTTCTTGCTTTATACAGAGCGAACACCTATACTGTGGTGCGGAAAAGAAATAACCATTAATACAAGAAAACATTGATGCAAAGCATCAATACGCCGGGAAACTAATCTGCCAAGCCGTACTTACATGTAGCTCCCTATAGATTGTAGTATAATGAAAAAAATGTTATAATTCATGAAAGGTTGTAATTATATAAATTATCGCAATACTCAACGATAAAAAACATTATAGACGTTATCAGAACTATGTTAAAAAAACCAACTATAATCGTCTGTTTTCTAGCCCGCATACATAATTACATGTCGCCATCCATAGCCTAGGCCGAACAAACTATATCCGAAATCATATAATGTAGCACTGTTTCGTTCTTCTCTCCACTCATAACGTTTTCTTCCGGCCCAAATCTTTCCATGCTTGAATATCAAATAAAACTATATTATTAAACCATCTTATAATCCGTTCGATTTGAGAATGCATATTTCCAATCGTAAACAAAGAAAAATATCTTTTGTCTTTTTTTTTCTTCGTAGTATGACGAAAAAAAAAAAAAAAAAAAAAAAAAAAACGAAATGAAAAAAATTCAAACGTGTACGAATATTGACAACAACAAGCTCATTTCAGGTCGAATGTTTAAATTGGGGCTCCTAAGGGAAAACTGCTCATTTCTCTTTTAAATGAGCAAAACCCACATTGCTACATACATTCTACACAGTACTTCCCATTTTTTATTTCACTATGTTACCAATATCACAGTTCTCTGCTGCAAAAGTGTGACTTTGAATAATAAAAAAGTGTGTGTGTGTGTGGGGTGGGGCGGGCGGTGAATATTTATATATAACTCCACTAAGAACCCCATAAAAACTGGAAGAAAACCGATGTTCTCCAAATGCATACACATTTTACAAAAGCAACCTCAAATAGATACGCCGGGCTGGAGTCCTGCGTAAATGAACTTTGTACTCTAAAACGTCTTCTAATGTAGTTTCTGGTTTATGGTCCTTGAGGTCAGTGAACCCATTTAAAATGATTTTACAACAGAATATCGCTTAAGCCGGCGCAAGGAGACGTGGACAGGGATTCAAGTTCCTTTTCTGCTCATGAATAGACTCGATAAAGAGTCCACTGTATTTGCTTTCCTCAGTCCATTCTTCACTTTCAAAGGATCTTTGCTTTTCGGAATTTTAAATGGCGCTTAACCCTTGTCCTGCTGAACCCGGATATACCCTGCCTTTGCAAACAGTGCAGATCCAGGTCAGTTGGCTTTTTCAGAAGACAACTGATCTGGATCTGCACTATTTGCCATTTAATATGTGAATTTATATCAACATCTTGGATCAAGGATTCTTATTGGCTGACAATTAGAAGCGGGTGCGGCATCTTAATCTATTCAGCAGGACAATGGTTATTTTTGCGTTATTTTCTATAAAGCAAAATTTGGAATGTTAAGATACGACAAGCCGGAAATAACCAAATAAACTTGAAAGGAAAACAGTGTAGAAGATGTCCTGGAATAACCACAATCACAGAAATAGCCTACCACTGACACCAAGAGGAAGAGCAAACAAAGCAAGACAATCAGTACACAAGCCACTAAAGCAATTAGCTCCCTCGTCCCATCACGAAAACATACCTATATAATTCTGACCCCCTTAAACCCCACTTTTATATAGTAAAACTGGGGTTTATAGGGGTATACATTATTTTTCTTATTTCTGCTCAAAAACATAGATTGTGGGTACTCGTTAGAACTGCCTCCTCGAGGCGGTTCTGACGAGTACCCAAAATCTATGTTTTGAGCAGAAATAAGAAAAATATCAGAGTTTTTTAATCTGAAAATTTTCAGTTTTTGGAGGTGAAATTTTCTATATATTTGAATAGGCGTGTTCTCGTAATGAGTACACAAGCCACTAAAGCAATTAGCTCCCTCGTCCTAAATAAGGTTATCACAGTGGTAGCTAGACAGGATCCAAAAACACAAAAATAAGACAAAAAAAAGGACAAAACAAGAAAACAGCCCCACAGCAAGTAGCCACAAGCCTAAAAAATAACAAACAACATCAGAACCACCGCTGTAGAACGGATTGTACTAAAAGCTACCGGAAGAGTGACCGGGTGCGTTAAATCGCAACGTCAAATGTTGTATCAATAATAATAATAATAATAATAATAATAATAATAATAATAATAATAATAATAATAATAATGCAAAGAACGATCAATACAAGAACCATTGTATCAGAACGAGAAGACAGATAGAAAGAAAGAAGATGCCAATTACATTTGTTGGAGCTTCAGTAGTTTCATAACCACAGTTAACCCCAAACGACCATGCAGTTTGAGCCCCACGCATCAAAATCTATTCAGCTTTTGTGAACCTCTGAATTGATGTATTACACTGGTAAGATTCGGTTGGCCTTTTCATTAGATACGCTGCAAGGAAGGCTTACGAGTCTTTACTGTATAGTTCATCCGTGACTTTGAAATTTTTGTGAACATCAGCAAAATCTAACAATTTCTTTCTTTTTCACTCCCTCTATTCTACTTCTTATTTTGCTAAATTCGATCGACTGCTTCAATAGACAAGCAAAATTGTAACCTTCAAACAGGGTGAAGATTTCCAAAAAACCTAACCAGAGCAGTCCTGTCAAGAATCTTTAGACACTTTAGAAGCTATAGCAACTTATGTAGTCTGTTTCCAGACTCTCTCTTTTCTGTCATTTTCTCTTTTCTTTTCAAAGGTATACAATCTAGTACAGCTTATAATGAATTGATAAGTTATGTTCCTTAGTGGAAAAGATTCTGTAGTAAAACAGTGAAATGGGATTAAAAAGACAAATACAGCTACAGGAAGTGATAAAGAATGACAAAAAATGCAGAAACGACTGGAGCCACTCTACAAGTTATATAGAAATGTTTAGTTTACTGGATCTTGAAATAAACGTAAGAATCACAGTTTCAAGGCTTCATTGAACAAAGATGTTCTCCTTGTATCACTATTAATGATGTGGATATAAACTAAATTCCCTTTCTCTTAAACCCTACATTATATTAAGTTGTTGGTTTTGTTCATTACAGTAACAAAATCCGCATACTATCTTGAAGCAATCTACACTCCAAAGATATCTCATCAACTTTAGAATTGTGTCAAGGTAATCAGAATGTAATTAGCTCTTTCTTTTATTTGACAGTTTACCGAGTGTTTGAAGTCAGATGTTTATTGACTAGTTCATGAAAAGGGGCTATAGAAAAGATATTACCAGTGTAATCTACAAATGAACCGCAACTTGAGAAAACGTACCTTCTAACATGTGCGCCCAACGAAGATTAAAATCAGCCTGTGCATCCGCGCAGTCTGATCAGAGTCTTAGTCTTCCAAACGCGTCCTTGGCTATCCAAAATGTGTTCAGCATTACGAAAACAAGCTTATTCAAATATACTGAAAATTTCCTGCCAAAAAATGAAAAATTTCAGATAAAAATTCTGATATTTTTTCCATATTTCTGCTGAAAACATAGCTTGTGGGTACTCGTTAGAACCGCCTCGACGAGGCGGTTCAAACGAGTACCACAAGCTATGTTTTCAGCAGAAATAAGAAAAATAATGTATACCCCTGTCAACCCAAGTTTTACTATGTACATGTAAAAGTAGGGTTTAAGGGGGTCAACATTATATAGGTATATTTTCGGGATGGTGAAGATTCTGATCAGACTGTGCGAATGCGCAGGCTGATCTTAATCTTCGCTTGGCGCACATATCTGCAGGTACATTTTTTGACGTTTTGGCTCAAGTTCTTCTGGTGATCTCGAAAATGTAACGGATGTTTCCAAAACTATAACAGTTATTTCCCTTTCCCCGAAGGACTGTACCAAGCTGATCAGGAAGATTTGCTTGATGGTTTTATAAATCAACCTTCAGACAAAATTTTGCCAATGTCATAGCCTGCTTCTACCTCGGCACCACCGCACCGCTGGTGCTCCTTCCAATGCGTAAAGGTAAAAACAGTCAGAAATTTGTAGATCATATACTAGACTGTATCCTAATATTTAGTAAGTATCCTCAATATATGTTCTCGTGCAGAAATAAGAAAAATATTATTCCGATACCACTCTGTAGTTTTAAGCCATATTATTTTCACCATATAATCTAGAAAATGGTGAAGAGTTTGATTTTTAAGGACTTTTAGTCATTAAGATATAAGGTTGTTAGAAGAAACAAATTAATTAAAAAGCTGGTTTACTAACTGCACATTACGAACACACGCCTCTTCAAATATATTGAAAATTTTACAACCAAAAAAGGAAAAATTTCAGATAAACAATTCTGATATTTTTCATATTACTGCTCAAAACATAGATTGTGGGTATTCGTTAGAACCGCCTCGGCGAGGCGGTTCTAACGAGTACCCACAATCTATGTTTCTGAGCAGAAATAAGAAAAATAATATATACCCCTGTAAACCCCAGTTTTACTTTATAAAAGTGGGGTTTAAGGGGGTCAAAATTACATAGACATGTTTTCATGATGAAAATTCTGAAAATCTGCCTTACAATATAGTTATTATATATTATGGGAAGCATGGGGTACACATTATATAGACTTGTCCATGTAATGTGAGGTCTATTATCCGTGATCGTAGCATTTCCTGGGTATCCTCATATCTATACAGTCGAATCTCATTAGCTCGAATACCGATAGCTCATACCATGGGTAATTCGAACTCGTTTTTGAGTCCCTATGAAATTCTTTCGATAGCGCAAGAAAACAAATAATTAAGAATTTTTTCTTATTTCATCATGGAATTGTATGTTGTGTGTACTCACAAGAATCGCCTCATCAAGGCGATTCGAATGAATACACTCAACATACTATTATTGTGTAGAAGATGAAAAAATACCTAAATTATCACCATTTGCTTCCTCACATGGCGCTTTGATTAACCCTCAGTGGCTCGAACAACGCATATCTCGAACAAAGTTGCATGGCCCCAAGGATGTTCGAGCCATTGAGGTCCGACTGTATTTAGCTTCTACAATTTCTTTTTGTTTCTGTTTTAATCTTGAAGTACGTTTAAGTAGTTTGTCCTTTATCAGTGCTGTCTATAATGGTTGTTATATTCTTTAAGCGCAATTTCGGTGTTTTGTTTTATTTGTTTCGTCTACAATGAACATCTTACTCTATTAATGCAGTTAGGTGTATTTATCGTAAATGAGATAAACATTGAGGCTGAGATAATCTTCTTTTGTTCAACTTTACTGTGAATAAAGCTTATGGGTGTTAGCATTCAACACTAATATTCCTAATCAGTCAATCTAACTCACTTTGTTGAACCAAGCCTTTTTTAAACACAAATAAACTTCTGATCAGCGTCGTGTTCGCGTGTTCATTCATATTGAACCGACTTTGCAAAACAGTTTTTTTTTCTGTTTTTCTGTTTTTCTGTTTTTTTTTTAATTTTTTTTTTTATTTTTTTTTTATTAGAAAGCTTGCTCATTTCAACGAAAAGTTTTCCTTTCATGTGTATTTCCAAGCTGTATTCGGCACAAGAAGAACTTGACTGTTTCGGTTCCAAATTTCAGACGACATTTGTTGTCTGCTTCTTTTTTAACAAACGTTTGCTTGGAAAGAAGTTTATATGTAAAGTTGAAAGACTGGATGTCAAACAGCGTAGATCAAGATGAGACAGCCCATTGTGAGCCGTCTCATCTGGATCTATGCTGTTTGCAAAAGCTTATCATTATTGCCTCTGGCAGTGAAAGAGTTAACCCTCAGTGGACTGGAAAACCTATTTGTGCACCAAGAATTAAGTTGTAACTGCTATATTAATGCAGCTTTGAATGTCTCACATTAAATGAAGTGAAATGAGAGAGCATATGAAATTATGATCAATGACACTTGGGAAGTTCTACAGATGATAGGATTTCACAACAGAACTGATACTTACTCAACGTGTCGGTGAAGCAGTTCCAATTTGAATTGGGTCTAAAAATAGCTATGTTTCCACTAACCCGACCGACTCTGTTTCAAACACCCGAATGTGCTATTTTTTTATAGTAAACATGCAAAATAAAAAAAAGAAAAGAGTAAAGCACCGACTCTCAACAAAATACATGTATTTTCATTAAATCACATGCCCGACTCTGTTCTTTTCTGGAGAAAAAAAAATAGAAAAAAATAAAAACAAATTTCGCCTATCTACCGACCAATTGTTTTTCAGCATGTTAGTGGAAACACAGCTATTTTTTTACGCCTTGGGCCGCAGTTTTTTTTTTTTTTTTTTTTTTTTTTACAAATTTGCATGTGCACCCAGTGAAGACTGATCAGTGCTCGCTGTCCATCCGATGACGTTTTGGATACTTTGCTACCCAGAAAGTGCGGATGTGCAGAATGATTTGAGTCATCTCTGGGCACACATGTTATTTTGTAGGAAATGCTGTGCCCCGGCTCATTTCATCACGAAAACATGCCTATATGATTTTGACCCCCTTAAACCTCACTTTTATATAGTAAAATTGGGGTTCACAGGGGTATAAATTGTTTTTCTTATTTATGCTCAAAAGCATATATTGTGTGTACACGTTAGAACCGCCTCGCTGAGGCGGTTCTAATGAGTACCCACAATCTATGTTTTGAGCAGAAATAAGAAAAAATATCAGAGTTCTTTATCTGAATATTTTCAGTTTTGGAGGTGAAATATTCTACATATTTGAATAGGCGTGTTTTCGTTATGCAAAACTGAAAAGAGCTCACGTGCCAAGTTTTCTGAGTCAGACTAGCTATTTTCGGAAAATTAGGCCTCACCAGTGACCCCCACATAAATTTTCAAAAATACAGGAATTTGGCTACATGAAAACCAGTAAATAAAATATGGGAGAAGTTTTACGGCCGCCACACAGCACTGTCACCAGCTATACTGAAGATAAATAGATTATAAACGGAAAGGCCCTTGAGACCAATAAGCACACGCACAAAACTGAAAACAGCTAAAGTGTCATGTTTGTTTTCTGGGTCAACCTAACCTGCATTTTCATTTCATTTAACGCCGTATCTGCAGCTAAAAGTAGAAAACCATTACGAAAACACGCCTATTCAAATATATAGAAAATTTCGCCTCCAAAAACTGAAAATTTTCAGATAAAATACTCTGATGTTTTTCATATTTCTGCTCAAAACATAGATTGTGGGTACTCATTAGAACCGCCTCAGCGAGGCGGTTCTAACATGTACACACAATCTATGCTTTTGAGCATAAATAAGAAAAACAATTTATACCCCTGTGAACCCCAATTTTACTATATAAAAGTGAGGTTTAAGGGGGTCAAAATCATATTGGCATGTTTTCGTGATGAAATGAGCCACAATCTATGTTTTGAGCAGAAATAAGAAAAATAATGTATACCCTTGTAAACCCCAGTTTTACTATATAAAAGTGGGGTTTAAGGGGGTCAAAATTATATAATGTTTACGTGATGAATGTCTTAGGTCGGGCCCATCGTTGGCCTGTTTGTAGGATTTTTATGTTCGAGCTTCAGATCGTCATTGCGCCCTTTGCTTTGTTTCATCACAGTCTTTTTGTCGCACACGCGTTTAGCATGGGCGACTAAGATGTGCAAGTTTCCGTCCGTTTGTTTATCCATGTACTTACGACCACCCTAGCGTCCGACCCACCTTTCACCCTAGAGTCCACCCTAGCATTCACCCTAAATTAAACTGTAAATTTAAAGTTTGTTTCACTTCACTGATTGTTTTATCTCAATGAAATAAACAAAGATGATAGCTCTCACTCATCTGGCGCTTGTTTTCTCATTTTAGTATACAGGTGCGACATAAACTTCAACGAAGTTCTTTCTTTTTTTGATTATAATTATGTGTTTCATAGGTAAAATAGAGGACCCAAGTGCGGACCAAACATAGGATTGTATTTTGGACTTGCGTCAAAATTCAGTGTGACGTTTCGCGCGAGTAAAAACAGTTTAATCTCCCTAACCCACCTCACACCAAGAAGGCTTGTATCCACCGCTTTAAAACGGTTCTTATTTTATAGTTCTTCTTTATATATCATAATAGTGTATATTTATACATTGGGGTCACCTATTATGGTCACGTAAATTCTGATGAAGGCATAGACATGACAAGACTAGAAACGTGCCATTATATACGACACAGATGCCCCCGCCCAGGTGCCATCCTCACGCGAAAACAAGCATTTTGCAAAAAAAAAAAAAAAAAAAAAAAAAAAAAATGATAAATCTAACTAAATCGAGCTTGATCTGTATTTTATGATTATATATCTGTGTTTAAAGTATGAATCCAATACACTAATATTTTCAAAAGGTATCGAACGGAAACCATTTTTCGTACATACGGATTGGATGATGATGTTGGAAAAGGGCCATAAATACCATAATAATTGGCGGATTTTACCCTAAATCGAGCTTGACCTATATTTTATGATTTTTATGATCATATACCTGTATGTAAAATATGAATCAAATACATTAATCTTTTCAAAAGACATCGAACGGTAACCATTTTTCGTACATACAGACGAGACGATGAAGTTGAAAAAAAAAAGTACGGTAACCATAACTGGTGGATTTTACCCTAAATCCATTACGAAAACACGCCTATTCTAATATATATTTCACCTCCAAAAACTGAAATTTTTTAGATAAAAGAACTGATATTTTTTTCATTTTTCTGATCAAAACATAGATTGTGGGTACTCGTTAGAACCGCCTCGGCGAGGCGGTTCTAACGATTACCCACAATCTATGTTTTGATCAGAAATAAGGTAAATAATGTATACCTCTGTAAACCCCAGTTTTACTATATAAAAGTGGGGTTTAAGGGGGTCAAAATTATATAGGTATGTTTTCGTGATGGTACTTTATTTTATAATTATACACCTGTGTATAAAAATGAATCCAATACACTAATCTTTCCAAAAGATATCGAGCAGAAACCAGTTTTGTATGGACGTACATGACGTACAGACGGACGTAGGGATTGCAGGTATACTATATACCATGACCTCCACTGCACATAGCGGGGGCATAACAAGGTTCTACAATAAAAAAAAAACCTATTTACCGTATAGATAATTTGCACTTGCATGGGATGGGAGCAATGCCTAAAACTGGTGTAGCCTGGTATGCGTTCAGTAAATCAGAGCGTATACGGACCTACACAAACGTTTGCAAATTCCAGTTGAGTTCTGACAAATTTAGCGGTAGCAACTCCCGCGAACTATATAACCTAACCAGCCAAAATTACGACCTGATCGAATAAATATGTATGCAAGTTTGTAGCAACACATATAAATGTTCAATGTATTGATATTGTTTATTATTATATATTGTACGTATTGGATGTAATTAAAAGTATTCGATCTAAAATCAAGTATCGTTGAGAATACATTGTAACGGCTACACTTATGTGGTGGTCATATGAGAATAACCGTTCAGAAGATGCCAGCTAGTTTGAAAAAACAAAACAAAAAAAAACACGTTCACATAGCTAATGCGAGGTCACATGAGAATAATGGTTCAGAAGATGCAAGCTAGTTTGGGGTAAAAAAAGCGTTCACGTAGCTACTTCGAGGTTACATGAGAATAATCGTTTACAGGATGCAAGCTAGTTTGGGGGAAAACATTCACGTAGCTACTGCGAGGTCACATGAGAATCACTCAGAGGATGCAAGCTAGTTTGGAAAAAACAAAACGTTCATGTAGATACTGCGAGGTCACATAAGAATAAATATTCAGAAGATGCAACATAGTTTTGGAAAAACGTTTAAATACTGCCAAGTCACATGAGAATAATCGTTCAGAAGATGCAACATAGTTTGGGAAAAACGTTCACGTAAATACTGCCAACTCACATGAGAATGAACGTTCAGAAGATGCAACATAGTTTGGGAAAAACATTCACGTAAATATTGCCAAGTCACATGAGAAAAATCGTTCAGAAGATGCAACATAGTTTGGGAAAAACGTTCTTCTAAATACTACCAAGTCACATGAGAATAAACGTTCAGAAGATGCAACATAGTTTGAGAAAAACGTTCACGTAAATACTGCCAAGTCACATGAGAATAAACGTTCAGAAGATGCAACATAGTTTGAGAAAAACGTTCACGTAAATACTGCCAAGTCACATGGGAATAACCGTTCAGAAGTTGCAACCTAGTTTGGAAAAAAAAAAACGTTCACGTAGGTAATGCGAGGTCACATGAGAATAACCGTCCTTTGCGACCAATGAGCCTATTTCGAGAATTTTGAAACTTAAATGTTGGCCACTGATAACATTACATTTTGTACGAAAACACGCCTTTTCAAATATATTGAGAATTTTGCCACCAAAAAAAGTGAAAACTTTCAGATGAAAAAAATGTAGTAGTTTTCATATTTCTTCTCAAAACATAGATTGTGGGTACTTGTTGGAACCGCCTCGGCAAGGCGGTTCAAACGAGTACCTACAATCTATGTCTTTGAACAGGAATAAGGAAATTAATGTATACCCATGTAAACCCCAGTTTTACTGTATAAATTTTACTCCCTGTTGATGTTTTAAAGCTTCTGGATAGGTGGTCAACTGTTGTAGACCCAGGTCGAATGCCTCGGTGGCTCAGTTGGATGCGCGTCCGACTGGAGACCAGGAGGTTTTGGGTTTGACCCCCGCCAAGGTCGGCAACATTCTTTCGTGGTTATTGATCATGAAATATTTTCTACGGTCATTCTCTCCCTTCCGCTGATTCAAGAAGGACAGTTGTCAGTTTCTAGCGAAAGAATGTGCACAGTACTGGTTAACCGCTTAGAGGATTAAGTCTGCCCAGTAAACGTGTGGTTAAGTACACTGACCGCGCTCGACATGACCCTATTGGGTTGACTGGGCCGTAAAACCTCAACACAAAAAAAAAAAATGCTGCATTCCTACACTGCTTTCTCAGTCACGTCTGTCACAATTCGCAGGATTAATAGGTATCCGTGAAAAAAGGTTCATAGATGCACACATACAGGCACATTCGGTACTGATCAATGTGCTTCGAATGTCTGCTAGCGTTAAAGAGCAGTCGTAATTTACAGTTGTCTATTTCTGTGGAAAGATGTAAATCGTAGTCTGGAGTGCCTAATTGTAATGAGATGTAATAGTTTATAGGGTTATAATCCACATACCGCTGCCAGCATTAGCGCTTAGAGAGTATCAATATAGCATCAGATTTATTCCATAGAGTGACCAACACGCACTGTTGTTGTACTCTGTCACTATATTGTATAGCCTCACAAAACTCCCTTGGCTCAAGGATTAGACAGATAATTATTACTTTATTGTACAGTACCGTGAAGCTCTCACAAAGCTCCCTTGGCTCAAGGATTAGATAAAATATCCTAACTGGCAAAAGGATCAGATAAATGTATCGTTATGCACCATACCAAGTAATGCCTAGCGTCCCGTAAAGGAACATTTTCAAACAGCGTATACTTTAGCATATCCCGTGCAATTATATTTTCATTTTTCTAACATGAATATGAAACTTGCTTTCTGAACATAAATTTGTACTATACATTAGTGCTGCAATGTCAAAACTAATACAAATAACTACTGTTTATTTTCAGTGGCTTAAGAGGAATGGCTACACGTTATTGGAAAATTAAAGAGACGTGATATAATCTCAATTTCATTATAATTTTATTGTATCTTTTTTAAATCAATTTTTCGCTATATCATTGCCAATATCAAATTTTGCTTCTCTCAGCTAGGGGTGAAGGCTCAGGATGAGCTAATGTGATCAGGTGTCGACGTCCGTCCGTTAACACCTTTGATCCCAGTCAGCATTCTACGTAAATCTATATCGGGCCGTCATCGGCCCGTCAGGGTAGCTGACGGGCCGATGACGGCCCGATGTAGATTTACGTAGAATGCTAGCTGGGGTCCCGACATATCCTTATAAAATCCTAGGCCAGTTTTTACGAATCTTCATACGGGGTCATCTGGTCAATGAGGGTTAAAATTTTATCCTAATGATCGTGGTCCATGGAACAAAATACCACCATGCCCACATATGCTAAAGCACTTTTTAAATCTTTCTCTCCAGAGCCAAAATGCATTAAAACTTAATCTTGGTATATAGCATCGAGGACAAGAGGTCTACCAAACGTGTTCAAATGATGACCCTACTGTTAATGTTTGACGTTTTCACGGCAGCTTTCCTATACATTTTAATGGAGTTATCTGTTATACACATGTATCGATTTACGAAACCTTTTCGACTTCTCCTATGAAATCACTAGGACAACTTTCATCAAATTTCATGTGGAGCCTTCTATTGAAAGGGAATTGAGATTTTGTTGAAATGGTCTCATTTCGTTGACCAAGATAGTTACCATGCCCATATATAGTAAAATGCTAAAACATTCTGCTCCAGAACCAAGATAAAGTAAATACATGAACTCAGGAACTGATACAATCAGATCTACATCAAGCCTCTAACACCAAAAGGAAAGACAGACAAATATATTTAAACAGTTACAAAATGAACATTAGGGAAGCAGAGTTGGCAACCCTTTCCCAACAATGTGGCGACTTCATTACGCAAACTTAACTGAATATATCTTAAACCTACATAATTGTTTCAAGTAAGTGAAAAACTACAAAAAGTACCACAACGAAAGTACCACCTTGGAAGGGTCAGTAATAATTTACTGGGGATGGAGTGAGGGGAGGGGTCGGGAGAGGGGGCTTAAGCTAACTTTACGGGATCCCAACCCTCACCCTCAGTTTCCATTGTGGTAAAAAACATATATACTGAGAGGCAAAAATAAGTATACAGGTAACTTTGTTTTTTATTTGTCACCGGCTTTTTACATATATACATTAAACAATATCATAGTTAAGAACAATTATGTACGTATAATTTGCAACACTTTTCAGGAAATTCTATCAAAGAGCAAGGAAATGATATTTACGGAAAAACAATAAGGGGTCTAAATCAACATTTGCTTATGAGAAGCTTTCCTTTAATAGTGCACTTTGGACAACGAAACTTACATTTATGCATTTTTATTGCATTCGGTCAATAAAAGGATAAAAATGCTGTAATGACATGTTTCAACTTCAAATGCAAAACAGTGTACACTGTCAAATTTCTATAACAAGGACATGACGTTTTTGACATTTTCGTTCCTCTTCTGACAGAATGCACTGAATTTTTATGAGACGTTAATTGATATTGTTTTGTAAAATAAACAGTTTAAGGAGATTTAATCGGTATGTGGTACAAGAAGGCTAAGCCCAGCAACTCTTTTTCGAAAATATCGAATGAAAATGACCAACGCCACTTCAAATATAGAGTCTTTAAATTCCCTATATTTTTCACTTAAAGGGAGATAATTTCAGACGGAAAGAAATTCAAATTCAGCTTGACGTCATTTGATGGGAATTTGGAATTAAGTAACGTTGTGGTTTTCCTCACAGACATTTGTGAAAGACATTTATGATAAGTAAAATGACATTTGTTTTAGACAAAGCGAATTATGACTGGAAATGCTGTTTTTAATTAAGGGCTCATAACTCCATAATTTATGACCGCGAAAGAATTACCGTTGTGATTTTCAAAGACAGATGTTTGACAAAAATGACCATGAAAACATTTTAACGAAAAAGGTACAACACGAACAGGTAACCAAAACTCGAAACTGTATACTTTTTATTGTCTTTGAGTATATTTGTTCGGTCTAATGGAGGTCTTCTAACTAATCCATGAATCATTAAGGGCAACAAATAAACTGCAGATAAAGCCTAATGAAGCAAAGATGAGAACTCAAAAGAAACAACGTGTTGAGACATTTGGAGATCCCTGGGTTGTCAAACAACACCAATGGAATACTGAACCAACCAACCAACCAACCAAACAAACAAACAAACAAACAAAAACAACAACAAAACAAAAAAAAAAAAAAAAAAAAAAAAAAAAAAAAAAAAAACATAAATAAATAAGAATAAAAACAAACAACAAAAAGCAGATAAACCCCGATGGGCCGGGGCACAGGCATAAAAAGTTCTGGCTAAGACCAATAATAGTCAAAAAGGATCGACTTTGGAAGAAAAAAAGAATACACAAAATCACGAAAATCGGAGACTTGGTTTGATTGAATCATTTCATATGCAACACTGTAGTTTGCGAGGCTGCAAACGCCTCCTAGCATCGGCTTAAGCGGTATTCGATTTTGAAAATAACCAGAATGGGCTCAATGATCCCATCGAATATAAAATATAACCTGCACTATGATGATATACGAGGAGATTTTTTATGGCCGCCCTACGGCACAACAGCAGCTACAGTAGAGTTAAATAAAAGTCAAAAAGGATTGCCTTTGGAAACGAAGAATACACACAACCACGAAAATCGGAGACTCGGTTTGATTGAGTCTCTTCATATGCAACATTGTAGTTTGCGAGGCTGCATACGCCTCCCCTAGCGCCGTCTTAATCGGTATTCGATTTTCAAAATAACCAGGAGGGGCTCAGTGATTCCAACGGAAATAAAATATAACCTGCACTATGATGATGTACGGGGACTTTTTACGGCTGCCACACGGCACATTACCAACTACAGTAGAGTGAAATAAAAGTAAAATAGGATTACCTCTGGAAACAAAGAACACACAAAACCTCGAAAATCAGAGATTCGGTTTGATTGAGTCTTCATATGCATCACTGTAGTTAACGAGGCTGCATACGTCCCTAGCGCCGGCTTAAGCGGTTTTTCGATTTTCAAAATAAACAGGATAGGCTCAATGATCCCAAATGAAATAAAATATAACCTGCACTATGATGATGTACGGGGAGACTTTTTACGAACGCCATACGGCACAACACCAGCTACAGTAGAGTGAAATAAAAGTAAAAAAAAGCATTGCCTTTGGAAACCAAGAACACACAAAATCACAAGACCGTCTAATGAATAATTTTAAGTTGGACCATCATAGAGTCTCAACCCCGACCTACCGGCGTGCAATTAAAGAAGTAAGCAAAGTGTTTGGATTGACCGTTAAGCAAGCAGACTGTTTTATGACATCAATGTTAAACCCCATTTCGTTTATAACAAGTAGTTGCGGTCATGGTACCAAAGCCGTAATCCAAAATCATAAATCCATAAACGAATGACGAATCAGAATGTTCAGACCAACAGACATGGACCCCAGAACAAAGGGTGTAATCAGGCGTCCGCGGATAGTAAGCATTACTTGGTAAGCAAGCTTCGCCCACCATGCCCATGGGCCTGAACGAAGGAAATATCGGTAGAAGCGTATGTCCGGGATTTGGGAAGTCTATTTATGGCGCGTCACTGGCAAAAACATCAGAAACAATTCTGGAAACTGCCACATTGTATGGATTGACTAGATCATGATGTCTCCCATAGAACTTCTTAAGTGTTGCTACCAGTTTGGTTTTTTGATACCCCTGGCTCAACAACTTTTGAGTGAGCACTTTCCCACGCTCCATGAAGTCCTGATAATTTGAACAAGTTCTGGCATAACGGATTAACTGTGAAACGTAAACGCCGTATGCTGGTGCAGAAGGGATATTACTGCTCAGGAAAGGAAAGTTAACGATGGGAAAATTGAAGTCATCCCGTTTACAAACGATAATTTTACTAAAATAATCAGAAAATTCAGATTCAACTACAATTTTTCTAAACTTATACACTCAGTCACCATAAAATTCAAGTTCCGCTGGCCATGTAGTCGAAGTATTTTAGTCCGATATCGTATTTAGAGACCAATAGTGTCGACGATAAGACTTAGGAAACGCTTTCCTAAGTTTATGATACCGATACGCGTGTTGGAGAAGTTTTGAAGTCCAGCATTCACTTAACACTAACCGGTAACATTCTAAAATTTGATCAAATCCGATGCATTACCTGTTGATATACCTAAAACTACTGGATGAGTCACTATTAGTACAGATCCTAATGAAACACTATTGTTTCCTAGGGTCTGTCTCTACCAATACTAAGAATAAAGCGGTAGTTCATTAGATTTAATGTACCTTAGTTCATTAAATTTGATATAGCCAAGGATCAATACTACTACAAAAGACCAGTGGTGACTTTATGATTCGCACATCATATTTTACATTTTTATTTCACACTTTACATTTTTCAGTTTACACATAAACTGTACAATTCACACTTCCCGTTTACATTATGCACGTTGATTTTGCACTTCACAATTTATATTTCTCGCCAAACTCTGCAGACAAATAGGAAATCAAAAGATTTCGTGACAACCCTTTCTACTCTGGCCTGTGTGTTGAATTCGTGTATTATTCATGAAAATATGTCTGTAAAGATTCGTCCTTACTTGGGGATAATAGCATACGATTTTATTCACTGAATAGTCTATAAATAGAAATAATCTAATTTTTGTCTGAACTTTTTGCCGCCATAAAGACTATACGAAGACCGGTGGTTGTGGAGGTCTTGAGATTTTAAGACCCTTTAAACAATCATTTATATCAGACATGCATTGTATATGCTCGAATGCGTTTATAGAGCCTTGCTTTCATGTACATTGTACCTTTCTGGCATATAGCATAAATCCGCTGTCTATCTCTAAATGCCGTAATGTCTATTGTAGTCTTAATAAAGGGTACGTCAGGAACAGTCTTTTTGTGTTAACCTAGCTGAAGCGAGGATTTGAGCCTGTAAAACCTTAATTCCAAGTAAAGCAGCCTGATCATTGGATGAGCAAATAGAAAGGAAAGCAGTGATCAGAAACCGATACAATTACCTTACACCTTCCGTTCCAAGACACCAAAGGGAAAGAAAAACGCACTTAAAGTAACGGCACCACAATCAAAACACTACAAGCAGAAAATAAAAGTCAAAAAGGAAACAAAGGACACATAAAATCACGATAATCGGAGACTCGGTTTGACTGAGTCTCTTAATATGCAACACTGTAGTTTGCGAGGCTGCATACGCCCCTCCCACCCCTAGCGCCGGCTTAAGTGATATTCGATTTTCAAAATAACCATGGATGGACTCAAGGACAGTTTCTTACCAAAAAATGGCCAAACGGCTATCCAAAATAAAATATTCACCAAGACATACATGCAAAGATATACAATGACAGATATAGTAAACCACAGCAAAAGCACCGCCTTGGAACGGTCAGTAAAGTATTAGTGGGGGTGGGGGCTTAAATGGCCACAACCCTCGTCCTTAGTTCTGCCATGGTATACACAAGATATTTGTTCAGTCCGCGTGAAGGGTTCCTAACCCATCAGTAGAACATCTCGGGGAGCATAAAAATCAAACGAATACAGACATGACACAACTTATCGATAAGGACTCGACAGCAAGAAATAACTGAAATGCTGAAGCAAAAGAAAACCAACAGTAGAACTCCGGTGGGCCCGACCAGAGCCAGAGCATCAGGCACCAACCGACTTACTTAAAAGACTTTAGGCCGGAGCCGTCATAGAATCTGACGCCCGACCCGCGGGCATGCAACTAATGAGGGAAGCAAAGTTATTAACCGTGATTGGGTTAATTACCATGCATGCAGTCTGTCGTGTTACATTTATGTTGTACCCAATCTTTATATATCGAAGAATGATTTTACGAAATTGAGTGCTAAAATCATTGCACGCATATATTTTTCTGAATTTGTATACGAAGTTACTGTAAAATTCAGGTTCCGATATGCCTTGCGGCAGAAGCGATTTAAGTGCAACATTAACTTTTGAAACCAAATCGAAATGACGCCAATAAAATTTAGAAAAAAAGGCTTTGAGGATTTTATGGTACCGATACAAGGCTACATATGATACAAAAAAAAAAAAAAAAAAACAAAAAAAAAAAAAAAAAAAAATATGGGCCATAATTCGCTCACCTGCATATTTGCAAATGCCATGAAACAGTCTTCCAGTATTTCCATAACAACTGGGACACAAATTTGACCATATCATAAAAAGATCAAAGGTCATCCTAGTCTCATCATTTTTATAAATCTTGAAGTGCTTGAGTCCCCGATGCTGTATACCAAGATTCAGCCTCAAAGCTTTCTTAGTACTGGAGAAGAAGATTTTTATTTGTTTTGCCATATATGGGCTTGGCTGCCATCTTGTTCAATGATGCAGAAACATTTGAACAAAGTGTCTACATCCCTTCGACAGCAGGCCCCATGTGAAATCTGGTGAAAATTGGTCAAGTGGTTTAAGAGAAGACGTTTAAAGATTTCGTGGTTTTATACCTATATATACAAAGGGGCCAGGGCAGATAACCTCCAGGGTGGGGGTCGGTGGAAGGGGGCGGGGAATAATTTTGATCCTAACTTAAACGCTTTACTACTTTAATCACACATTACAAGAGTCAGCCATTAGTCTTAAAAACATGTTGAAAAAAAGATTGAAACTCCCCCCCCCCCCCCCATACAAATAGAGACGCAAATTTGACCTTGCCAATAAAAGGTCATTGGTCAACCTATGATCATCATTGAACACTTGGTAGGGCTTGAGTCCTCGATGCTGTATACCAAGATTTAGCCCCAAAGCTTATTTGGCTCTGGGGAAGAAGATTTTCAAGATATTTACCATATCTGGATACAGTGCCCATTTTGTTCAGATTCGCGGAACCATTTGAACAAATTGGCAATATCCTTTCGACAGAAGGCCCAAGTGAAATCTGGTGAAAATTGCTTTAAGAGAAAAGGACATTTAAAACTTAAAAAAAATATACATGAATATAGCCCAGTGACAAAGTTTTGATTTTAACTAAAATGTTTACTACTTTAATAACACATTGTAAATTTCAGCCATTTGTCTGAAAAAATGACTTTTCAACATTTTCCAATACAAACGCATGGGACCTCAAATTTGACCTTGCTATAAAAAACTCAAAGGTCAACACGGTCATCATTTGAACAAACTTTTGTAGATCTTGAGTCTTCGACGTTATATACCAGAATTCAGTCCCTAAGCTTTCTTGGTTATAGAGAAGAAGATTTTAAAGTGTTTTCACTATATATGGGCATGGCGGCCACCTTGATCGATGGCACAGAATCATTTGAACAAATTGGCAAGACCCTTTTTACAGAAGACCACATGCGAAATCTGGTGAAAATGGCTCGGGCGGTTTCAGAGAAGAAAACATTTAAAAATGCAAAATTTTATACATGTGTATAGCCCAGGGGCAAGGGACAGACTTTTTTTTTTACTACTCTTATACTCATTGTAAGTTTCAGCCATTAGTCTTTAATGCATTTTGAGAAAATGAAATGACTTTTCAACATTTTCTCCATTCAAATGCATGAAGACGCAAATTTGATCTTGCTATAAAAAGGTCAAAGGATACCCTAGGGTCATTATTTGAAGAAACTCAATAGACCTTGAGTCCATGATGCTATGTACCAAGATTCAGCCTTGAAGCTTTCTTTGTTCTGGAGAAGAAGATTTCTAAGTGTTTTTACCATATATGGGCATGGCAACCATCTTGATTAATAGACCGTGACCATTTGTACAAACAAAATTTTCAATCCCTCTTTAACAGAAGGCTCCGCATAAAATTTGAAGAAAACTGGCCCAGGGGTTTCAGAGGAGAAGTCGTTTAAAGGTGTTTATGGACAGATGACGGACGGACGGACGACGGACGGCAAGTGATCACAATAGTTCTTCCTGAGCTTTTGGCTCGGGTGAGCAAAAAGAGAAGAAACAACAACAAAAATTGGAACAAAGATAAATAAATAAATAGATAGATAAGCACACACACACACACACACGCACGCTCCCACCTACGCACGCGGGCGCACAAAAATATAAATTGTTACTGGCTGATACAGCATCTTCTTAGATGGCTGCAGGAAAATCTTTGTAAAGGTGATCAGGCCCTATGAGTTAATTCTTAAATGTCTCGTGTCCCTGTACATTGTAATAATCATCTTCAAATATTATAAGATTAGCGATATTTTTTGGTAGGTGCGGTGTAAAACGAAGTATTAACTGTATAAAAATAGTATGAATTTTCAACTTACTTACAGCGGCATAAAGAAGAATAATGTTTTCAGGTAAAGGTCATTGGTTAGACAACTGTATTTGTTTTTGGCGTGTCTGCAGGATCCGATTCTATTACCTGACCGTGTGGAGAAATATTTTGACACCTTCTGCCATGGTTTAATAATTTTTGAAATAGTTAGCTGAACGTTTAGCTTCATCTAGAAAGGCATTTCGTTTCCTTGCAGCAGATGTTATATATTACTGCTTGCATAGACAAGTTCTGGCATGAATTGATTGTAACTTGTCTGCATTTCTGGGATTATATTTGATATGGACAGAGTATGAACTGATTGAGAAACGGAGTTAAAATGTAAAAAGATACCCAGGAGTCAAAATCGAGCTAAATTTTCTCCTTATTCATTTTCATACTGGACGCAGTTACGCCCGGGCATATGAGCTATCAATGCTTTTTGAGGAAATTCTCTGTCCAGTTTAAATTTGAGTTTGTGTATAAGATTGATTCTACTTTATACTTTTAGTCAAGTAAATATATTAGTGCCAAGTGCAATAGCTGGAACATATCACACCTGGATGCTTATGTGATGATAAAAGGGGCTTGTTTTATTTACGAAATATTCATAATGATTCAAGTTTAATCGGGCTGAAGTCTACTTACTAGTGGTTTACCCGCATAGAAATTTTAGTAAGACTTGAGTTTAGAAATACAACTGATGTAAAGGGATTTTCAACTACATACATAATGTAGAGACTAGTATAGTTTGCGAACTAATGAGTGTTGAATAATGGTAGAGGCCCAAGAATAGAGCCTTGTTGCATTCCTGGAAGGATGTGAGCCCAATCAAATTCTACACCAGGGACTACAATGTCGTTCACTGTCAGGTAAGTAATTAGTAGAAATAGTATAGATGTCCAAGAATAGCCACAATTACAGATTAGAGCCTTTCAATGACACTAATAGGAATAGCAAACAAGCCATGACAGACAATACACAAGCCAGAAACCAAGGACAGCAACGAATTCAGCTCTCTTTTCCCCCAAAGTGATCAAATTGCTTGACATGAACCACTAAAGCGTTTTAGGAACTTCTTCTACTGGATGCCTTAAATTATAAGTTCTGCGTGCTAGACACGGTCGAATGCTTACCGGATTAAAAAAAGACAGCTCTCACCTTTTTGCCCAAGTAAAGAGCTTGAGAAAAGGTATTACCGAGAAAAGTAAGTTGATTTATAATAAAGTTGCCTGGTGTGATCAAATCGAGACTGTAAAGATGAGAAAACGTTGATATCTGTAACTTTGAGGTGATTTTTAGAAATATTTGACTATGAGTCATTTGAAGCGTTGTCTCCAGAGCATAGCACAGAAATGGGTCTGTAGTTATTTTATAATGAATAGTCGTGTTTTATTTTATATATATCATCTCTAAATGATTCAACTTTTTCAGCGTATCTCTAATTTATCTACCCACGTGAAGTGAAACTAAAGAAACATCTGAGACGATAACCTTACTCAACTTGGATTAATACCTCATTATCGACAACGCAAAGCTCACTTCAAGTCTTTATGACAAGCGGGATGTCTTCAAATTTCCCATGATAAATTTTCCGTTTTCATTTGTTTTCATTTTTCTGCACCAGCATACGGTGTTTACGTTTCACAGCTAATCCGTTATGCTAGAGCCTGCTCTGAGTACCAGGACTATCTTAACGAGGAAGACTGTTCACTGTGAGACTGTTGACTTAGAAATACCAAAGAACTAAACTGGTGTCAACACTTTAGAAGTTCTATGGGAGGCATCATGACCTTGTCAATCACTACAATGTGGCAGTTTCAAGATTTATATCTGATATATTTGCCACAACCAAGCCATAAACTTTCGAAACCCCGGATATTAGTTCCCGTATTTATCTAAATCTCTGTTAAGGCTTATAGAATGGTAGGCGAAGCATTCTTACCAAGTAAGGCCTACTTTCTATGGACGCTTGTTTACACTTCATTTATTTTGGACTCACATCTGTCTAAGCATTTTCCAATTTTGCCTTTGTGTATTTCGACTTAATGATTTTCCAAAATACGATTTTGGTGTGCTAACCTCGAACTCATTATAGATGGGACAAACATTTACTTCTTTACAGTTACAAAGTTTTTCTTCATGTCTTAGGGACTGGTTGTAGAGAGTGCATAACGGAAGAGCTAAGTCTTACGTTTGACAGTTCCTTAAGAACACGATTGCTTAATCCATTGATACCAGGCGCTTTATCAAGCAGGATAGATTTTAAGGACAGATTCCACTTCTAGAAGGTGTCTTTTATGTCATTGTCCTCGAAGAATTCTCGACCATTGCATGCAGCTTTATGTCTTAGTTGATAAAAGTCACCTTGTTCATATTTCTATATATGTCGAGTAAAACGTTTAGCTTCCGGTTTTGAGAATTATAATATGCCAAAGATAGGATAATTGTACCAATGCTCTTGGTTGTGAAATGGATTCCGAACTCCACTGACAATTAAACGGGCTTTGTTGCTTATGAGAAGAAGGTCTGAAAAAGCAGAGGAAATGTCAGTAAAATGAGATGATTCGTGAAATAACATTATGTCATTGAATAATGCAAACTGAGTGCGGAGAGAGAAAGCATTCCCGTGATAATTACGGATGTAGCATATTGATGGTAGAATCACCTGTTACAATTCACTGGACGCATATATCCGAAGGTACGTGTTCTGAAGTTGTGGCTCATATGAGGCCTTCGATTCTCAAATCAGTTTGGTTACTTTATTTTTAAGTTGTACAAATTTATGCTAATCAATTTAGAAGTTTGCTTTTTTTGGCTTCACGATAAGTCGTTTTATGTATTTTGTCATTTAATAGCTGTTGTCTGCTATGGCGGATCAGCTGGTCTAATCTGAACTGTTGTGTTTGGAACAAATTCTTTAGAAATATCTATCTGATACATTTCTGGCATACCCATTCATGTCATCTGACTAGTGAATTTAAAAAAAAGTCTATATGCATACACTCTTATCTTGAGCCTTTAACAAGAAACCTTCACTGTATAATACAGGGAATTTGGTGAATATTTGGTAGCGCATTGAAATATTTATTAATATCAAAGGGTTGATAGGAATAAAAAAAACTGATTGAAATAAGGTTTAAAAACATGCAAACTATGCAAATTCGCCAAATAATGTATCCTCTTTACAGCATCAGTTTTCACTATATATTGCTGGGCGCGGCATGTACTCTACATTGACCTGTTACCGTAATATTTCATGTTCTGTGTCAAACCAACGTTTGAGCTGGTGATTTTCATTTACTCCAGTATTCTAGTGTGTTTTTGACACTCCAGGGAACTCCGAGTGTCTCATTAAGTTTTTGCTGTTGAGTCTTTATCTTTGCTTCATTACAAGCTTTATCTAAAATTTCTTTGTTGCCCGTAATGATTCATCGATTTGAAGCCTTTCACGCAAACCGAAAAAATATATGTTTTTGTTTACCAAAATGGAAGCTGAGGGCGAGGGTTTAGATCCCTTATAGCTAGCTTTGGCCCCCAGTAATTTTATTAGCGGTACTTTTATTGTGGTACGTTTTGTTAAAAGTTCTATAGTGTTTCATTTACAAATGTTTTCCTTTAAAAAGTCATGTAAATTAAATATATGTTCATATAAATTTTCATCACGAAAACATACCTATATAATTTTGACCCCCTTAACCCCTACTTTTATATAGTAAAACTGGGGTACACAGGGGTATACATTATTTTTCTTATTTCTGCTCAAAAACATAGATTGTGGGTACTCGTTAGAAACGCCTCGCAGAGGCGGTTTTAACGAGTACCCACAATCTATGTTTTGAGCAGAAGTATGAAAAATATCAGATTTATTTATCTGAAAATTTTCGGTTTTTGGCGGTAAAATTTTCTATATATTTGAATAGGTGTGTTTTCGTAATAGGTAACAGAATTGCCACCATTTGGAAAAGGCTGCCAACTCTGCTTACCATCTGTTCTTTTTGTGGCTTTTAAATTTTATTAGTCTGTCTTTCCCTTTGATGTTAAGAACTTAATGTGGATCTGATTGTATCAGTTCCTGAGTTCACTTATTTTCTTCATTGTTGAATCTATTTTACGGCAAAACTTCAGAAACACTGAAGCACAGATAAAACATGGAATCAGTTTTCCAGACACCGTACGTACATAAGACTCTGTTCCTATACACCCGTCGACAGACGGTTCGTATTATGTCGTCACGTGTCCGTTCGTCCGACTTTCTGTTATTTTTATGTGTCCACTCCATATCTCCTTTATCGACTGAAGGATTTTTTTCAAACTCAAGTATTTGACATACCAAGACGATGTGCTGAACTTATAAATCAATCCCGTCAAATGAAGGTCAAGGTCACACTTTAAGGTCAAAGTTAATTCGTATCCTGTCTATAACTTCAGAGCCGTTTATGATTTCTTCATAATTTGTATAAATAAAAGACATGGGTCTGATGTGCAGAAAAAAAGGAACCATAACCCTACTTTCAGTTCTGACGTAATTATTCCTTTTTGTTTATATCAAGCAATATTTCTCGTCCGCTCTATAACTTTAAACCGTTTAAGATTTTGTCATAAAACTATGTACAAATATAAGTCATAATCAGACAATGTGAATACATTAAATTCTCCTTTATTTATTTCATATAGTGAGGTTGTGTCAACTTTCTAACTTTAAACCCGTTTAAGATTTCTTCATGTATCTTTTTCCAAATATATAGCATGATCAGACAATATGTAGAGAAAAAAGAACCAAAACCCTACGTGCAGTTCTGACAGAATTATACCCTTTTGTTTATTTCATATAGTGAGGTTATGTCCCCATGTCCGCTGTATTATCCTTAAAACCGTTCAAGATTTCTTCATGAAAATCTGTAAAAATATATGGCATAATCAGACAATGTGCAGAGAAAAACAACCCCAAGTTCTGACACAATTATGCCCTTTTGTTCATTGCAGGCACTATGTCGTGTCCGCTTTATAACTTTGATACCGTTCAAGATTTCTGCATGAAACTTTTTTGTACAAATATAAGGCATGATCAAACGATGTAAAGAGAAAAAGATCCGTAACCCTACGTTCAGTCCTGACGTAATTATGCCCCTTTGTATAGTGAGGTTGTATCCGTTCCACCGATTGAAGGACTTTTTATACGCCTGTCAAAAGACAGGAAGTATTATGTCCTGACTTTGTCCGTCCGTCTGTCTGTCTATTAAGTTTTGAAGTCTGTCCATGTATCCTTAATTGGTTGAAAGGGTTTGTGAAATTTTGGTCAAATGTTTACCATACCAACATGATATGCAGAACTTATAACTAAACACTGTGCTATGAAAGTCAGGGTCCCATACAAGGTCAAAGTTCACATGGTAATGTTCGTGCCCGCTGTATTACTTAAAAAAATAACGATTTCTTCATGAATCTTTCTTCAAACAGAAAGCATCATCAGATGATATGCAGAGAAAAGAAACAGCAATCTTTCTTCCAATTTTGACGTAATTATGCCCTTTTGTAAAGCTTAAATAGTAATTTCTTGTTCGCTCCATATCTCCTTCACAAGGATTACCCTTAACCTTTGTCTACAGTAATGGAAAGAGTGAAGCTAAAATTTTTGCCAAGAAGCAGTGACGTTGTTGATATTCTTTCTCGATATTTTACGAACATTTACTTTCTAAAAAGCACAAAACCAAGTTAGCAAACAGGTTTGTCAGAGGCATCAGGCCTTATTTTGCTTGGGTCTTACGGGTCCTCCTGTTTGCTAATATGATGTTTATATTGCTGTCACTGAAAAACCGCTACGGCCGTATATTGTCCCGCTCAGTGGAGCTCTTGTTGTTATAGTCGTCGCAAATATGCATAATACTTGAAGCTTCAACAGTGTAAAGGTCTTCTATGTCTTATGCGACCAGCAATTGCCCTGATCCGTGCAGCCTGATCAGCGTCTCCTCCATTCATCTGTATATGCACAATATGCAGTGATTATAAAATCTTGAAGATCCTGCTCTGGCGGCGCGGCTAGCTAGTAGTTGTCACATTACGAAAACACGCGTATTCAAATATATAGAAAATTTCACCTCCAAAAACCGAAAATTTTCAGGTAAAACCTCTGACATTTTTCATATTTCTGCTCAAAACATAGATTGTGGGTACTCGTTAGAACCGCCTCGGCGAGGCGGCTCTAACGAGTACCCACAATCTATGTTTTTGAGCAGAAGTAAGGAAAATAATTGATACTCCTGTAAACCCCAGTTTTACTATGTTAAAGTGGGGTTTAAGGGGGTCAAAATTGTATAGGCATGTTTTCGTGATGAGCATCTTCGAAAAGGGCAATTTCCATGAGTGTGGCCTATTTGTGCCGCGCCACAATAAAACATATCCTTGGGCATATGCGGACAGCGAAGGCCCAGATCAGACTGCGCGGATAGTTTGATTTGGGCCGTCGCTGTCCGCTAAAAATCATTGGACACTATAAAAGGTATCAATGGAGCGCAAATGCCCGGATGAGACTTAGCGCATGTACTGGATGAATGTGCATTTTGCGCATGCTCGAAGACACCAAACGCACGCAATAACGAGAGAGAGAGAGAGAGAGAGAGAGAGAGAGAGAGAGAGAGAGACTCTTAAACCTTGCCCTGCTAAATAAATTAAGATGCTATGCCCACTTGTTATTTTCAGCCAATCAGATTACTTTATCAAGATTGTTGATACACATTTACATACTTAATGACAAACACTGTAGATCCAGATCAGTTGGGTTCTTCAGAAGCTATTCAGCAGGACCAGGGTTAACAGGTATCTCGTAACATTATAAAAATTTGAGAGAGAGAGAGAGAGAGACAGAGAGACAGAGAGCTAATATAATAAACGATATAGGTATATAACTCTTTAGAGATTTGGAGAGACAGAGAGACAGAGAGCTAATATAATAAACGATATAGGTATAAAACTATTTAGAGATTTGTAGAGAGAGAGAGAGAGAGAGAGAGAGAGAGAGAGAGAGAGAGAGATAGAGAGGTCCAATATTTCTAATACAAGCAACGATATAAGTGCAACGATTTAGAGCTTTGTATTTACAGTCGCAAACTGATAGAAATGAGAAGCTAAAATTGTAAGCATACGTGGTTATACTAGCTCTAGGCATTTGAAGCTCAATTTAGGAACCGGATTCATATAAGACCAGTGACTTCATTCTGAATCTCATTGATTATTTGCTTGTATTGGAATTTTGACAAACGTCATATAAATATGTTACTATGAAGCAAGGCAGTCGTATATGCATGAATACAAGGTTTGACAATAGTATGTTGCACTTTGATCCGTATATCATTCATTCGTCCTGCTGAAAATACTCAAATTAAATGAATTATGGCTTGTGGAGTACTGAAATGTGTGGCTCTTTGGATAATACTGTTTTATCACATTACATAAGATACATAACGCAAAAATACTCTTATGACGTATGAGGGCAACGTGGGCCCTGATTCCGCACAGGCTGACCAGGGCACTCATTGCCCGATTACACATTCCTTGGATGTTATAAAATATATCTTCACACAGAAAAGTCTCTGGGCACATGCGCATGCTGGTTCGGACGTTCGCTGCCCACTTACAGAGTCTTTAGATATCATAAAATATATCAGCACGCAGAAAAATCTCTGGGCGCATGCGCAGGCTGATTCTGGCCTTCTTTGCCCATATTTGATATAAAGGCCCTTTCCATGCGCACTTCACATACGAGTAAGGAGACCTGGTTCCACTTTCATCTCATGGCAGCTGAAACAGACTTGTCTCTGATCTAAATAGGCAAAATGATATATAGGCTGGCCTACGTCTTAGCTATTTTGCATGCTAACTGTGCCCTTAAAATGGTGTCTTATGAGGCATAGGAAAGATCCAGATCAGTCAGCGAGGCCGCACAGAATGATATGGATTTTTGCTACACGTCGATATACACACATTGCGAAATCATGCCTATTAAAATATATCATTTTCACCTCAAAACACTGAAAATTTTCAGATAAAAATCTCTGACATTTTTTCAAATTTCTGCTCAAAACGTAGATTGTGGTACTCGTTGGAACCGCCTATATAAAAGTGGGGTTTAAGAGGGTCAAAATTATTTAGGCGTGTTTTCGTGATGAACAATACTGAATGATTCTGTAAGCGGGCAGCGAAGGCCCTGATCAGACTAAGCGGATGCGCAGGCTGATCTGGGTCTACGCTGTCGGTATATACCGAAGGCCAGATTTTCGTTATCTACTTACTAAGGGATATTCACCCGCAACGCCTCAATTAGCGAAAAACTACGGAATAGTCCCAGTATAAACTTTCTTCATTAGACAGAGGCAATGATATAACATAAAACAATCGATCGTTAAGTAAATATATGAGGAGTCTAGAGACAGCTTCCCATCTAGTCGCAGTCGATTGCTCTGTACACTGTCAACTTACAAACTGACCCCTTGCCCCCGTCAGCCGAAACCTGACATAATCACGCTCCGCAGCGCATGCGTAACGGGTAACTGATTTACTCTAAATCCGGACGATATCTTATCTACTTAAGCGACAAGATTGTTTAACGAAAACCCATCTTGCCGTTTGTGCTTGCTCTATTTATTTGTAGACGCAGAGCACGGCCGACTGAAGTTTATTGTTTTCGAAAAGATCCTGCTATTTGTTAGAATAACATCATACTTAATAGGAGAATAATACGAAACTGCATCGCCGGAATTGGTGTTGGGAGAATTAATGAACCCTGTATTCCTTGAATATCATGACAAGTTTATCGGTTTATGGAAACTGTGTACGCTTTTATAAGCAAATCAAGTGGGATTAAGCAGCATCTCCAATATTACGTCGAGTTGAAGACTCTTTATTCAGTCTTTCTTTGAATGAATTTCTCCGTATTCAAGAAACACTCATAGACGGCGATTTAGTGTTGTGTACGAGTTTTCATTCCGTATTCATTAAGTGTTAATATATTCTAACTGTTTGGAAGCAATTTGTGGCACAATGGATATTAATTATAATGTAAAGTTTGCGTTTGTTCTTGGATTGTTGTTGTGGGATTTACGTGCATGTTTATCTCGTGCAGTCGCCGGTATGTCGACACGCACTGTGAACACTAGGTATGGGCAAGTCAAAGGAGCACTGCTGGAGTTCTCTGACAAGAGCCTTAAGCCCGTGGAAGCGTACAGGAGTTTACAGTACGCCACTACTCTCGGGACTCAGATGAGGTTCATGCCTCCCACCAGCCCCTCTGACAGATGGAAATTCATTCGCGTTGCCTTCTCGTATAGGGCGGTCTGCCCACAGCCCATAATTAAAGAAGACAAACTTCTGAGGGCGCTGCCGCATGGGGAAATAGAGAGAAGAAAGAGGATTGCACCTTTCATCATGTCACAGACAGAAGAGTGTTTAAACCTAAACCTCTATATTCCAACAGGTAGGATAATTATTGTCGTTAAAACATCAGTGTGTTGACAAATACTATATAACGTGTTTGCCCAAAGTAATCGGACAGCAAACAGTGTAGACAAAGATTAGACGTCGCGCAACGCAGCGTCTGATCGGCGTCTACGCTGTTTGCCGCTCTTTCAGCTGTAGTTTAGTCATAACAATAGGTAGTAAATTGGGCCTCTTTAAATTCTATTACAAGTATGATAAGGAGATAATGTGCCCAAATACAGTTGACTCTCGTTATCTCGACCTCGCTTATCTCGAACGGAAAATCTGGTTCCTGCCTTAACATGAAAATCTAACAACAGGTAAAAAAATATTGTGGAAAAGAGGAAACATTGCTCCTAATAGACACTTTCTCCTCTTTTCCACAATATTTTCAATGCATCTCTAACTTCAAGAGTCCAATTACATATATACTTATTAAATGTTGCTGTTCGAAATATTTTCCCTCAATTCTGCAAATCTGATATGTCGAGGTACGGATATCTCGAAGTATTTCAGAGGGTCCCTTGGAATTCGAGATAACGAGAGTCGACAGTATATGGTAAATGAGGTATGCCCATTAATGTCTAGCGCCATTAGATAGACATTTGCAAACACTGTAGACCCTGATCAGACGTCGATGACAGCACTAATTTATATTAACCAGCAATTAAGGCAATGTCTATATTCTGTACACATGTAACACTATTTAAAGTAATTATAATAGTTAAAATTAATCTTCCGATTTCCATGTTGAGTTTATTGAAAATTACCGGACATTAATGGGTTGAATGGTAATGCCCATTTTACCTGATGTTACTTAAAATACCCTTATTTACATTGTTTTTATACTTGTCAAAGATTGCTTCATTTCTGTTTTTCATGGCATTACGAGAACAAGCCTATTCAAATATACTGAAAATTTTACCACCAAAAAAATGAAAGTTTTCAGATGAAAAATCCTAAAATTTTTCATATTTCTGCTCAAAACATAGATTGTGGGTACTCGTTAGAACCGCCTCGTTGAGCAGAAATAAGAAAAATAATGCATACCCCTGTAAACCCCAGTTTTACTATATAAAACTGGGGTTTAAGGGGGTCAAAATTATATAGGCACGTTTTCGTGATGGTAAAACTGAATTCAGCTGGAGACAACGTATAATTGAAATGATCAAATGTACCACATCTGAGTCAAATAACAGCAGATGCATTTTTGATGAGTAATGTTAATAGTATAGCACAAGACGTTTATAATGTGTATATAAAAATAAAAGCTATACCTTCCATGTTTTCCACAATAACATAGGCAAAATATGAATGGTTTATTTTGATTTTTAAAACTCATTTTCAGAATACTTTTTTCACAACGAAATTCAAATTTATCAATTATATGTGTTTGCTTTGCACTAATTTGTCTCTGTAGACTTAATATTCCAAATGTCCTCTTAGCAGTACAAAAGTAGATAAAAGCATATAGGCCAGCGCATGACTAAACCTACAATCAGACTCGTACAACCAGCGAAGACTCAGAACAGCCTGCGCACCCGCGCAATCTAATCAGAGTCTTCGCTGATCGCATGTGCCTTCTACAACCTCCATGCTATCAAAAGGGGAATGAACGAGAATCCTTGCCATACTGGGTGGATGTACAGGCTGATCCGAGTCTTTGCTGGGCACACAGGTCGTATTGCAGGTTTAATCGTGCGCCGGCGCATATCATAGATTTATTTTGTCAGGTTTTAAGCTGACCTTGGAATTTTTATCTTGATGATATAGCAACTATTTTGACAAAATGTGTAAGGTAATTTTTTAACGAACTTTTGGATAAAAGTATTTGTATGTGATTTGTTTTCATAAAAATAACAATTTTAAGTTCTTTGATTATTTATAATTAGTCTTTTTCATAATAGGCTTTTACAGTCTATTTTTTACCATACGATTTGTACGCAAAATGTGCTTCAAGACGCTAGGAAAGGTAGGTGCTCATTTGTGCTTATAAACTGCACATTTCCGAGAAAATCGTTGATAACTTTTGTAAAGCTCCAAGTCCGACTTAAATACAGTGTTCTTCAATTTTTGAGTTTGTTTTCACTAAAATTATTAAAAATCGCTTTATTTGCCAAGAAACACGGCGTTTCGGCCATCAGGTGGCCTTTCTCAAGAAGACCAATTCAATTTAATAACAACATTTGAAATAAAATACTTAAATAGATATCAGAATTAGATTACTTCTATTTTTTACTGATCAATCTTGTTGATAGTTACCAAACAACATGACGTGACATCACAACGTCATCAATTTTCCCATCGTCACGTCATTGACTTAAAACAGCTTCAAACAACTGAGCCAGAGCGTCGCACCTCCTACAATTTGCATGCACACTAAGTGAAGACTCAGATTGGCCTGTGCATCTGCCCAGTCTAATCAGACCTAAAGTCACAGCTGCTTTATGTAAATAGAAGAGACCAATCAGTCTGAGTAGGCTGATCCGAGTCCTCGCTTGACTCACATATGAGCCATCGCACGACAAAACCTACAATAAGACTTGTGCGACCAGCGAAAACTCAGATCAGCCTGCGCATCCGCGCAGTCTGATCAGAGTCTTCGCTGATCGCATGTGCCTCCTACAGCCTACAGGCTATCCAAAGAGGGTTAATGAGAAACCTTGTCAAACTGGGAAGATGTACAGATTGATCCGAGTCTTTGTTTGTCATACAGGTTTTATTGTATGTTTTGCCGTGCGCTAGCTCATATGATTTTGTTGGAGTTACTGCTGAAACAGATAATGACATATTTCTATGAATTTAGTTTATTTGTATATTTATACATGTTACTATATAACAGATACAGCACAACTAAATACACTGTTCTTCAATTTAACAATTTAATTGAGGACAGCTTTTCATGTACATTTTGGATAAAAATTTAAATTTAATTTGTATATGTATTAATATTACCAATCACAGACAGAACACAACTTGAACATTGAAACGCAACAATATACAAATGGGATTCAGATGAAAGTCACCTGATTTATTTAATCTGTATTCCTTATTGCACAAATGTGATGTTTACAGTCGATAGCAATGGTTTTATGAACCAATGTTTTAATTTCCAATATTAATTTCAAAACAATATGCATGGCTTTGGAAGACGATGCAAGTTGTATACTAATAGCTGTATTATTAATTCTCAATTTGATACGTCAGTCGAGTGAAAAAAGATAATTACTTCACATTTCGAGTACTACAATGTTCCAGTATGGATAATTTCCAGGAAGAACCCTATCCCCCAACACCATACCTTCTACATCAGTTTGTACTATACGTAATATGGACGTTTGTGCGATCTAGGGTGTTATTTGTAGTATGCAAACATGTTCAAAACGATGCTATTAAATACATTCGAACTTCAATGACTCGAACATGTTCGGGACCATGGAAATTTGTTCGAGACATAGGTAGTTCGAGCCACTGAGGTTTAATCATGACACCAGGTCAAGAAGCAAACGAACATGATCTAGGGGAATCCTTTCGATATTCTGCACAAAATAGTATGTTGAGTGTTCTCATCAGAATCACGTCGATGAGGCGATTCTAATGAGTACACAACACATACAGTTTCATAATAAAATAAATACATTTCCATAAATGTATGTTTTCTTCAGCTATCGTAAGAATGTCGTAGGGACTCAAAAACAAGTTCGAATCATCCAAGGTAAACGAGCAATCGGTGTGCGAGTCATCAAGGTTTGTAATGCTTTATACGACTAGCAAATAGGTACTACTTAGTTTATTGTGTGTAAAAGAAAATGAATGAACAATATGCACATATCAGTTATTGACTATTACCTCTGTAGCTGATGAAAAGACAGTAGTTCCACTCACGTGATGCTCTTCAAATAATGCATCAAGTATCTTTAAAACAGTAAGTAGGTAAGCAAGTGAGCAAGTAATAGTTTATTGAAGTGCACATATCAGTTTTCCAAACATGATACATACAATACATTAAATTGATTGATAACTAGCCACGTTTTGGTTTACGAGGCACTAGTAGCTGTTAAATACATACATAATCCTGTCGGGCGGATAAGGGTCCAATATACAATGTATATTTAAGTAGAATGCTAACTGGGATATATACATGTACTTGTATACACTGAAGATTTTGAACTATCCTTATTTGTTTGGCGTCAGTTTTTAGTAGCTTTTAACCGATTAATGCTCAATTATCTTCAGTTGACTCGTCTTTCTTGCAAGTCGGAAGGGTCCATTTACTACTTGAAGATGTATGATATAGCAAAAATAGAAATTGTCAGAATTGATTCTGTTATTTTAAACTTCTTATAATAATGTAAAATGTATTCTAGCAAACAGTAAAGACCTGATGTAAATAACTTTCCTGTACCTACTGCTCCGCATTGTTTCCAATATAATTTATGTGGTAGTTAATTAAGACAAATAAATAAATATCATCGCTGGAACGTGTTTTACAGACAGTCTTTATTTTCTAACCAGTACTTTCAGTTCTTTATAGACTCTACATCATATGACTCTATGTATTTTCAGCCGTTTATTGCAATGATATTATTAGGTCTTGATCACAATAAGAAAACGGAAGCCATGCTGCGTACCAATAGCTTTAATCAGTGCTCTAGATAAGGTTTCGGTGTAATAGGTAGTTTACTCCCTGGGTCAGTCCTTTTAGAGTCTTTTTTATCTTCACTACAGCTTGGGGTGGTTGGGTGAAGCACGGGCGTCTTTATCTTACGTCTCCGGGGCGCCCAACTGAGATTGGCTTACAGTCGGCTTACAGTTGGGCAAGGCCTGTTATCCCTGCAGCAGGTAAGGGTTGAGGGGGAATGTTTTTATTTCTTCCGTTTCTTCGCTCTCATTCATTTTCCCTTTTCTCTCCTGTCCCTCTCTTTCATCTTCTCCACTATATCTTCTATCTCTCTTCTACCTTTCTCTGGGAGACGACACAAAATGACCCACAACTGTTGACGTGTCGTGAAACCCCAACACAATCAATTCACTACAGCTAGTGTTAGTGCCGATAGTGTTAGTGCCATTATAGTGCCACTATAGTGTATACATTTCTTTTGTAATCATTAAGTCTATTCCGGGTTTTTATAAGAATCATTTGAGGGTCGCTGATGAGGCTTAATTGGACAAAACTAACTCGTTTGGCTCAGGTAACTTACTATGTAGCTGTTTTAGTATATAAAGTGTGTTCCCCACTCTTAAGGGCAATTCATTTTAGAATCTACGTAATGCTGAAATACACATACGACATGCTTAACCTTTAAAGCACCTAGACAAAATGTCGCATAGAATATACTTTTATTTTCAGTGAAAATATGACATAATTCATGTGATTGTCGGCCTCGGTGGCTCAGCTGGATGCGCCGTCCGACTGGAGACCAGGAGGTCGCGGGTTCAACCCCCGCCGAGGTCGGCAACATTCTTTCGTGGAGATTGATCATGAAATATTTTCTACGGTCATTCTCTCCCTTCCGCTGATTCAAGAAGGGCAGTTGTCAGTTTCTGGCGAAAGAATGTGCACAATACTGGTTAACCGCTTAGAGAACTAAGCCTGCCCAGTAAACGTGTGGTTAGGTAAACTGACCGCGCTCGACATGACCCCATCAGGTTGACTGGGCCGTAAAACCTCAACACAAAAAATTCATGTGATGATTCACATGAAATGTCATGTTTTAGTTGCCAGGAAAAAAGTCTGTTTCAGTTATCACTAGGTTACGCCCTCTCTGATCTAATGTACCAGTATTGCTAAAAAATAATCAGTGTGTGAAAAATTGTTTATAGAGGAAAATTGTTTGATAACAGTATGCAGAATAGTTGTTCGCCATCTAAAATTTGGGTATACATAATGTATCCTCCAAGAGCAAGCTAAATTACCCTGAAAATGATTATTTTCCTATTAAATGTAAGGTTCACAGAAAATAATCAAACCCTAGATTTGATTTTTAATGCTGAAATCTAAACTTGGATATTTCGCATCTCAGCTTCATATTCAATACTGACTTTGAAACAATCAATGCTGAAATATCCTTTACTCCCTCTTATCTGGAGCCTTGATTACTAGCATTAGAGTTTTCTGTTTCCTGAAAGACAAATTATATTTAATACAAATTTGTGATCAGAAACAAATTGTCTCCTGTTGTGTGTGTTTTCGTCAAATATTTACCGTATTGTGAAATTCCTCATTATTAATTGGTATGATCTGTACAGTTGCTCTGATACAGTAACTTGCACTATAAATTTCTGGAATGTTTTAAAAACTGGAAAATAATGTTGACTTATCGTCGATGGTTTTAATCATATTATATTCTATCAACATTTGGAAACTTTTGAAAATTTCAATTAATCTCCTTACATAATTGTTTTAAAATTTGAACAAGTCCTTTTACTATCTGTTGATGTGTCTTAAACTGCTAGATGTAGGCAAAAAGGGTAGACCCTGACCAGACGTCGCGTTTTGCGGCGCTGATCTGGGTCTATACTGTTTGCTCAGGCCTGTCCGTCAAAATAATGAGGTCAAATATGGTATTGATACGTTTATAAAACCTGTGAAATCTATATACCTACTGTGTGATATACTATATGATATTGTCATAACATAACTTAATACGATACCGGATTAAAAACACTTCTGCTACAAGGCCTATCGGGACCTGATTTTATGATGACAGTGTGTGAATTTAGAAAAATTATAGGAAAACTTGAATTTTCTGATCATTTTAGTAAAATTGTAACGTATTATAAACAAAAGGAGTATGATATTGATGTAATAAAACAGTCTGTTAGCTTAACGGTTAATCCAATCACAGCTGACAACTTTGATTACCTCTTTAATTACACGCCGGTGGATCGGAGTTCAGACTCTGTGATAGCCACGACCGAAAAACTATACATTAGATGGTCTGGGATGGAACTTTTTATGTCTGTTTCTCGGCTCATTGGGGTTCAACTGGTGTTTTTTTTTTTTTTTTTTTTTGCTTCAGTATTCCAGTGGTGTTGTTTGACAACCTAAGGATCTCCAAATATCTCAACACGTTGTTTTCTGTTGAGTCCTTATCTTTGATTTATTTAGGCTTTATATGTGATTTATCTATTGTCCGTAATGATTTATGGTTGAGTTAAAGACCGCTACTAGGACCGAACAAATACATGTTTTTACCACCATGGAAGCTGAAAGCGAGGGTTGGGATCCCTTAAAGCTAGCTTAAGCGCCCCCACCCCGTCCCCCGAGTAATTAATTACTGACCGTTTTAAGGCGGTACTTTCATTGTGGTACTTTTTGTTAATTTTTATCTAGTGTTTCACTTTCTAATGTTTGTCTTCTAACAATTATGTAAGCTGATTATATATTTAGCAGATTTCCCACCTTTTTGGGAAGGAGTTGCCAATTCTGCTTGCCATCTGTTCATTTTATGGCTGCTTTATTGTATTTGTCTGTCTTTCCCTTTAGTGTTTGGAGCTTGATGTGGGTCTGATTGTATCAGTTCCTGAGTTCCCTTATTTACTTTGCTGATTATATGCATTTTATCTGCATTTAACTACATGCAAATATGTTCATAAATAAACAAAATATTAACATTATGGCGAACATATTGCGTGAAACCTTTCATACCAACCACATATTTCTGTACTATGTTGAGGCATGAAAGAGTTTAAACATTTAAAATGGCATGAGTTATTGGTATGTAAATGCCTCAGTAATTCAAAAACTGCATTTTGATTGCAACAGGCAGCACTGTGAAAAAATGGAAACTCATAATATTGTCAATGATTACAGATTTTGCAGTTTTATGAACTCTTTAATGTCATGCAAAAATATTTCAGACGACATCCTGAGAAAAAAACTGCTTGACATTTCATGCGAATAAATTCACGTGGAATATCAAGCATTATTTTCACTGAAAAATAAAATAAAATTTAAAATGTCATTATAATGGATGCTTTAAAGGTTAAGCCATTAACCCATATGTGAACGTTAAATATTCCATAATTTGTGTTTGATATTAATTCACATTTTGTTGTGAAAAAGTTTGATTTCGCGCTCATTTGTTTATAATTGTTTTGTGGTGTAACTATGCTTACTATAAGTTATAAAATACAGTTTTCAGGCATATTTATTTCAAAATATTTGGTATGAGAAAAATATAGGCATGTCGTCTTTATCGAATATATGTCTGTGTACTTTGACAGTAAATTAACATGATTTAATCCTTGGGCTGTAACATATTTTACAAATAACTTTCTGTTCATCATGAAAACATGCCTATATAATTTTGACCCCCTTAAACCCCACTTTTATATAGTAAAACTGGGGTTTACAGGGGTATACATTATTTTTCTTATTTCTGCTCAAAAACATAGATTGTGGGTACTCGTTAGAACCGCCTCGGCGAGTATCCACAATCTATGTTTTGAGCAGAAATATGGAAAATATCAGAGTTTTTTACCTGAAAATTTTCGGTTTTTGGAGGTGAAATTTTCTATATATTTGAATAGGCGTGTTTTCGTAATGTTATATGAGGGCTATTGATGAGTCCTGATTGGCCGAAACTAGCTTTTCTGGCGTTTGATACGTACTTTGTCTGTTTTCATGTCTGTGTGTATGTTGATTGGTTCTAAACATCAGGTAAACAAGCCTATATAATTTTGACCCCCTTAAACCCCACTTTTATATAGTAAAACTGGGGTTTACAGGGGTATGCGTTATTTTTTCTTATTTCTGCTCAAAACATAGATTGTGGGTACTCGTTAGAACCGCCTCAACGAGGCGGTTCTAACGAGTACCCATAATCTATGTTTTGAGCAGAAATATGAAAAATATCAGAATTTTTTATATGAAAAATTTCATTTTTTGGTGGTAAAATTTTCAGTATTTTTGAATAGGCATGTTTTCGTGATGGGTTATTCCATTTAGCATCTACTCTTGTTACTTAGATTATCTACTGAAATAATTACTGCAATAGCAGGCATTTCCCATTTCATGACTGAGGCTCATCAGGACAAGGTCTGTACAGATGCACAAACGCAGGTAGGATTCGCCCAAAATATTTGAACCATTAGATGAATAATATGTCTTTAATGGAAACATGCAACGTGCAATTCAGAATTGGCGTTTGATACTTTTCATGTGTTTCATCTCTATGTGTATGTTCATTGGTTTTAAAGATTATTCCATTTATAATTATTAGTATGAGCCGTCTCATCTGGTTCTACGCCGTTTGCAAAATCCTATTATTATCGCATGTGGCAATGAAAGAGATAAACGTCGTTCTACTAATTCCCCTTATGGTAAAACGTTAAAAATGAAATTATGAATATTCTTATTTTATTTTCCATTTAAGAGTTTCTAATTAAAAAAAAAACAACAACAGCAACAAAAAACTCATATGATAGCAATGGTCCTTATATCACGTTTATCTTTCTAATACGTTTGCACAAAACACAATTATTTTCATTATTTTCTAACATTTACAAAATCCATATATGTATATGGTCGCCATTGCATAAAATCTAACAATTTCCATTACGAAAACACGCCTATTCAAATATATAGAAAATTTCATCTCCAAAAACTGAAAATTTTCAGATAAAAAACTCCGATATTTTTCATATTTCTGCTCAAAACATAGATTGTGGGTACTCGTTAGAACCGCCTCGCCGAGGCGGTTCTAACGAGTACCTTAATCTATGTTTTGAGCAGAAATAACCGCCTCGCCGAGGCGGTTCTAACGAGTACCCACAATCTATGTTTTGAGCAGAAATAAGAAAACTAATGTATACCCCTCTAAACCCCAGTTTTACTATATAAAAGTGGGGTTTAAGGGGGTCAAAATTATATAGGTATGTTTTCGTGATAAACACCCCAAAATGGTGTTTGACAAAGGGAAAAAAGTGACAATACTCTTTATATTCGGACTTGAATAATTATGTATATGTACAGTGTAGTCACGTTTGCAGAGGTCTTAAACAATAATACTTTCATACTTAGAATTTTGATTCAGTCCGTCTTTTCCAAATACAGTTGACTCTCGCTATCTCGAACTCGCTTATCTCGAATAACCGCTTATCTCGAAGTGAAAATCTGGTCCCTGCCTAAACATGAAAATCTAACAAAAAAACAAAAAAAAAAAAAAACAAAAAAAAAATATTGTGGAAAAGAAGAGAAATTGCTCCTAAGGAGCAATTTCTCCTCTTTTCCACAATATTTTCAATATATCTCTCTTAAAGGAGTCAAATTACACATATATTTGTTAAATGAGGTTAATCGAATTAGTTTTTGCTCAATTCTGCAAATCTGATATGTCGAAGTACGGATATCTCGAAGTATTTCAGACAGTCCCTTGGAAGTCGAGATAACGAGAGTCGACTGTAACTCAAATTGCAAACAAACTGTACTTTGATCATTTAAGGCAATAAATACAATTCAAGGGAGACAAATCTGTCAAAACATTTTGACCTCTTTCCTGATAAGGGCTCTATTCTTATTCATTTTCTCGTATGAGCTGGTTCTTTCCTTTCAGAACAGGGTTTATTGTTTGAGAAATCAATCAGGAAATCACAAAAGTTGTCTCTCTCTTTTTTAAACAACAGAACAGAAGTTCCCGTTCCTTTATTGTAGGAAGCCAGGAACTTTAGATTTCTGTTCTTATATCAACATTTTTAACTCATTAATGCACATTGAGCCCCTTTACTTCAGTCTTAGATCAGGCCCATTTCTAGCTCGTTGTATTGTTTTGTGTTTCTTTTAAAGAGATTATTATGTTTAATTCAAAAGGAGAAAAAAACCCTGATCAGAAGCCATTTTCTACTGTTTACCACGGTTCAGGTTTGGGACGCTATATAAGCACCGTGGTTACGGAAACGATGGGTAAACGTAGATACGTTAGTTATAAAGAGTAAGGCTTAACACGGTCTTACAAGAAGAACGCTTCTCTATATAAATGACATTACGTGAAAGGCTTTTTGTCATGATAAACACCATCACATGAAAAATGATAGTTTCAATGAAAGACAACATATGAAAAAACGTTTTCACGTAAGTAACATTTCTCGATAAATGTAATTGCACAGTAAGATCGTTTGTTTAAATATATGTCCTCATAAGAAGTATGCGGCTTCAGTAGTCTGTACTGTTAGAAATACAGCCTTACATGAAAAATGCGTGCTTCGATAGAAGCCAGCTCAAGAAAGTCGTTTGTCTCAATTTACATCCTCACATTGAGCATGTTTGTTTTAGCAAACGTTATCGCAGTCTCACAAGAACGCTTTTCTTGTTTCTAAAGCAATGAATCTGAATCAGTGGAAACTGTAATTGTCTTTATGCCCGATTATGGCAGGCCAGTTTATGACATTTCACTAAAATGATACTATCATTTACAATTGCTTGATAGTTTCATCCATAAAACAGGCTGCCCGGAAGTCAACTAGACAGTTATGCGTGTTAATTGGAAAAGCAAAGTATATAAACATGGACAATAATGCACTATAACAATAACTATATATCTAATATAAAGCACCAACACTCGTCCAGATATGACGGTAATTATGGCGATGGATCAGGGTATTTCTTGATAGATCGAAAATATGTGCTGAAGGAATTTGAAACATATAGTATATATTCAGCCATTTTTTTAAAAGGGAGACACATTTTGTCACTCCCTGTTTTCTTTCTGCACAACAAGTTCTTTTTAAAAAAGGAGGGAAAAACAATTGAACAGAATTGCCTCCCTTGAAAGTATATCCTTTACCTTAATAGAATCGCCTCCGTGAGGCAATTCTAATGAATACTTACGATATATGTTTTGAAGGGTATATAAAAATAACGCATAATTATCGCCTAAATAATATGATTTTATCTCGAGCTCAGTCCTGAGGAGGAAATCTACACATAACGATAATCTGATTCTGCAAATCCCAAACGGTGCTGTCTCTAGCCAATGAAACTAATCAGGCTGCATTTACATTGTCTGTTGTATAAAGTCACTGTTTATATGCGGCACAGACACAGGACAGCGCCAAGCTATGCCTTAATGCAGCCATGTATACAACTGAGTCGGGGCATAGCATTTCCTAAAAGATTGCATATGCGCCTGGCGGAGTTTCAGATCTGATCAATCTTCGAAGAGCACTCTCTGGGTAGCTAATGATCCAAAGCATCTTCAGGAGGACAGTAGAGACCGATCAGGGCCCAGTTGTTCAAAGCTAACGACATCGTTAGTTAACGATTCGTTAAAATTTACATCGAGTGATACGCAAATATGCTGATTTTTTTTTGCTGAAAAATTGTGAGTAGCTTTGCAAAAGCTACTCACAATTTTCAGCAAAAAATATCAGAATATTGTATATTGAATCCGCTAAAACAGTTAACGAAATGACCCTTAACGAGCTCGTTAAGCTAACGACGCTTTGAACAACTGGGCCCAGTTTGTTAGGATGATGGGCACACATGCTGTGCCCTGGCTAAACGAATGCATCACTTGTGCCTCTCTTATATACATTTAGCACTATTTAGGCTAAATCATTTGATGAAAATTAATGGTAAATAAGACTTGACATGTCTTTCAAAACCATATATGCTAGTCTGATGTTGGTCTACGCTGTGCACCAAAAACGAAATGCGTAACGTCCATGCATTATGTTAGCGACGAATACTGTCTCCGATCAGACTTCGGGATATAGGATAAGGTCAATTTCTAATTAAAAAAAAAAAATCAATATTTCTCTCATTTCACCACCATTACCACTACTACCACCACCATCACCACCACCACCACCAAAAACAGTAACAGCACACAAAAAATAAATTAATAAATAAATTTAAAATAAAATGCTACTCAGAACAATTGCCTGGCAGAAGACTCTTCAGAATCACCTCAAACATATATTTTTATGGCGATATAACAATTCTGGTAATAGAAGCTGGTTAAAAAAGTCATAAAGTTTTATAAGCTAGTGAGTATTTACTGAAAAAATTCAAGTTTTACACATTTCACATTTTCTACAACGTAACTACATGGAGATATAACGACAGCTTGTAGATTGGTCTACAAAAAATCTAAATGAAAACCCTTTTATGAAACGATTTTTCCTAATTGCTTACGTTGGTTATGATACTGTGAATCGCATCATTAAAGGTAGCTGTGTGACGAAAAGCTTTATTTGTCCTTATTTTTGCTATATTCCGTCTTATAGTGACCGAAACTTGATTCATATATTAAATTAATGTGTTTAAATATTGAGGTCTCTGCTGTTTGAAATACTCGTAACACTAATTCTACTGCCACATCAATAGGTTTAGAATAAGATGTCTTTCTTGTAATAACCAGACTATGTAGCATCATTCAACTTTTTCTCCGATGAGACTGCGATAAAATAATCCAATATCATATTGCAAGACCTCATCCGCAAGGAGCAGAAGATAATTAACTTTAGGACATTTTTCAACTTAACCTCCGTTTGATTCCTGAAAAGCTAAGAAAACTTTAATCTTCTACAAACAAGTTACTGTCATGGAAGCACTTTAACTGAGCTTTATTACTGAGCTGTATGAGCAGTGTCTGAGATGTGTAGCGCTGACAAAATGGGCTGTGTAGAGCAACCTTCCTTGGTTATGAACGCTGCCTGAGACGGTTGTGCTGGCCAACTGAACTGCTGATTTGCAGTACATGAATGCAGCGCCGCCTAAATTGGTTTGTAGCACCTGTTTACAGAACCCTTGGTTAAAGAATCCCATTTGACGTATCGCCATAATACATTCAGATTCAGTGAAAGGGTACAAGGGGTGTTTAAGTGGTCCCTGCAGAGGTTATACTGCTTAACTGAAAAAAAAATGTATCAGAACCCGAGCTGTGTACATGTAGCACTGACTAAACGGATTGCGCTGCGCTGCCAATAGAGGTGTCTAGTGCCGAACTTCATAGCGCTAAATGCAACGGAGGCGTTTATAATTGGGCAAAGTGTCATAGCGCTGTCTAAATAAGTTACATAGCGCTATCTGAGTCGTGTTGCACTGCATGGAACAGGGTAGACCCGAAAGAAACGGTAGCTCTGCTTCTGCTTGATTTTGCAACGTACCTTTGCCTGAGATGTGTTCTGCCGTTGACGGAACTGTAAAGCACTGTATGAGCTGTGTACAGCCGCATGAAACAACAATGTTGCTTAAATGTGCACGTATTAATGCCTGAAGTATGTAGCGCTGACTAAGAGAGTCGTATAACGCTGCAAGAGACGATAACCCTGGCTAACTGAGTTGTGCAACGAGTTAAATGAGTTGTGTAAAACTTAATTGAGCTTTATATTCAGTTTTGGCTATGTATGATTGCTTGGTCTATCAAACGCTGTTTAATTGGTTGTGTTACAGCTCATAAAAATATTCAATATAACAAAAATCGAATAAGACATATATTGTTTATCGATTTATTACAATTAACTAATATTTAAGCAGATTTCTAATAAGAAATATGCAAGGTCCTTTGAAGTATTCCGTGCCCAAATTAATTTCTGGAAAGTACTATAATGTATGTATGCAATATTGATATTTTGAGTATGATGATAAACTGTAAATGTCTATGTTACATGTATACCAAAGTTCTTTTCTGTCTATCGTTTACCAGTGTGGTTTTGTGTTTCTCCTTGTCTTTATGCTTCTAGTACCCTACCCAACGGATCAAAACATTGTTAGCAAAACGCATCACGAAAACACACCTATATAATTTTGACCCCCTTAAACCCACTTTTATATAGTAAAACTGGGCTTTATAGGGGTAAACATTATTTTTCTTATTTCTGCTCAAAACATAGATTGTGGGTACTCGTTAGAACCGCCTCGGCGAGGCGGTTCTAACGAGTACCAACAATCTATATTTTGAGCAGAAATATGAAAAATATCAGAATTTTTTTATCTGAATTTTTTTTCAGTTTTTGGAGGTCTAAACAGGTTATTACACATATATATACTAACAGGTAAAATACACACAATATACATCCAACTCGCGAAAAATTAATCTGTACAGTTGATGTCTGAATATAAATAAGCACTGATTTTTTAAAAAAAATTGTCGCGTTTTGTAAACCGGCGTGTGTTTCATGGAATTTTGATGAACATTTTTGTTTGCGCTTCATACATTCTTACTCAGTATAGTTCATCAACAAAGGTTTTGAAATTATCGACATGAAGAAATGCGCGGTGATTTCCTTCAACATGCATGTTTAAGACTTACGTAAGTACAATACGGTTTTCCGTACCAATATTTTCATGGGACAAAAAAAACAACAACAAAAAAAAAAAAAAAAAAAAAAAAAAAAAGACAACAACAACAAAAAACACACAAAAAACAACAACAACAACAAAAAAAAACAACAACAACAAAAACAAAAAACAACAAAAAACACATAAGCACGAACGCCCGGAAGCTGTCTAGTAAAATTTAAAATGTGTCATTCATAATGGTATCATAAAACTTGCAATGAAATGTTTTCTTACAGGTTTATTGTAGCGGCTATATTGGACAAAAAACGGAACAGTGTTTGGTGTTAATCCATTTCTCTATACTTCTAATGAAGGCTATAGAAAACGGTAGAAGGTTTATTTAAAACGCTGTTTGCATGCGAAATTTAAAAATTGACGTCAGACAGGAACACGGGGTACTATACCTTAAATGCGGAAAACAACTTATGACGTCATGTTTGCATAAGCGCATGAGAAAAAAACGAACATTCTGCTTTCTGTTTTGAGCATTTTTTTTTCTTTCTGTTTTTTATGATTTTAACCTGAACACACAAGGTTTAGTATACTTAGAAATTGTTAAGTATCCACTGGGCCTCCATAGAAACGTGCAAGTTTTCGCGAAATGCAATGATGCATATCTGCTATACAATTGTTTTATATACAGACGAGTCCAGGCTTTCTTCCTATATCAAAATAAATCGTATATCTTTCCGATGCTAGGGTTAGCAAAATTGAGTACTGGAGTCCGTACTAATAATGAATGATAGCGGCTTAATTGATATGTTCACTCAGTCTTTGCTGTTCGCCTACACTGTTCATATATATACACTTTATAGAGCGTATGCGTCGAAGCTTGTTTTCCAAACTTATTTGGTCGCAGATGGTCCTCGCGCGTAGGCGTCTTATGTAAGAGGCTCTGCATTCGCAATTTAATCTGTTAGCACTCTCTGATCAAATATTGATGATGTTTAATAGTAGTAGTAGTAGTAGTGTTATTATTCCCAGAAAGTAAGGGTTGGCATATCCTAGAAAAAAATGTTTAAAATGTCGAAGCTTCTTTTGAAACAAACTTCATCGCATACGTTTTATACACAATGTTTAATATACTTAGAAATTATTAAGTATCCACTGAGCCTCCATAGAAACGTGCAAGTTTTCGCAAAATGCAATGTATGTATATCTACTATACAATTGTTTTATATACAGACATGCCCAGGCTTTCTTCTTATGTCGAAATAAATCGTTTATCATTCCGATGCTAAGGTTAGCAAAAAATGAATACTGGAGTCCGTACTAATAATGAATGATAGCGGCTTAATTGATATGTTCACTCGGTCTTAGCTGTTCGCCTACACTGTTTATGTATATACACTTTATAGAGCGTATGCGACGAAGCTTGTTTCAAAATTTATTTGGTCGCATCTGGATAAAAGCAACAATTGTTTCTGTACAAATAAATGCAATGCTTAGCATACCTGGTAAAATCTCAAAAAAAACAAAAAAAAAAAAAAAAACAAAAAAAAAAACAAAAAAAAACAACAAACAAACAAACAAACAAAAACAAAATTTTGCTAAAATTGCTTATTTTTCCCCAGAAAAGAAGTTTTGACATGTCAAACATTCTTTTTCTAGGATATGCCAACCCTTACTTTCTCGGAATAATACTACTACTACTGTTAAACAACACCAATATTTGATCAGAGAGTGCTAACAGATTAAATTGCGAATGCAGAGCCTCTCACATAAGTCGCCTGCGCCGCGAAGACCATCTTCACTTGTAAAGTAACTGAACTGCAAGTATCCTATAGTCGAACGTTTAGCCATGTTACAGGAGCAGATATTCCTTGCCACATAAAATATGACATCGAAATTGTAAAGCAAAATTCATACTGTGCCAAATACTTATGATATATATAAAGACGATTTATCTCATTCTCTAACACGAGTATCTTGTGACAAATGTACTAATGTGCAGCTTTTTGTGATCCAGTAAACTTTACAATATAAATAAGACAGAAGAAATTTAGGATACGAGCATAGTTTTCCTTAGTAAGCTTACTTCAGCAAACAAATTCTGACCGTGAACCGTATAAACCCAGGGTATTTGGACAAGCGTAGTTTCCTTAGCAAGCCTACTTCAGCAAACAAGTTCTGGCCATAAACCGTATAAACCTTAGTATTTAAACAAATATAGATTTCTGTAGCAAACCTACTTCAGGAAACAAATTCAAGCTGTGAACCGTATAAACCCCAAGTATTTTGACAAGCATCGATTTCTTTAATAAGCCGACTTCAACAAACAAGTCCTTGCCGTGTACCGTATAAGCACTAAGTATAAGCACTAAGTATTAAGCATAGATTTCATTAGCAAGCCTACATCAGCAAACAAATTCTGGCCGTGTACCGTATAAACCCTAAGTATTTGGACAAGCATAGATTATTTTTGCAAGCATACTTTAGTAAACAAATTCTTTCCATGTACAGTATAAACCCTGCGTATCTGGACAAGCATATATTTCTTTTTGCAAGCCTACTTAAGAAAACAAATTCTGGCCGTGTACCGTATAAGCCCGGAATATTTGGAAAAGCATAATTTTCTGGCCGTGTACCGTATAGTTCCATAGTTTATAGTTCTTGGGAAATGATTTTGAACATTAGGTCAAAGTTATGCTTTACGCAAATGTCGACGGATTGGCGGACGACCGAATGAACGGAGGGAAAACCGAATCCCTATTGCGCGCCATGCTAAAAACAGGCTCAAAAAAAAAAATATATAAACGCGTTGGAATAAAAGTAATTATAAAATTGGCCATTCCTCATTCTATCGAACTTTTTTCTTCCCTACTTCTTCCCTATTTCCTGTGTTGTTGATAGACAGTTTTCAACTTATATATATATATATATATATATATATATATATATATATATATATATATATATATATATATATATATATATAATATATATATATATATATATATATATATATATATATATATATTTTACGAATATTCAGGGTAAGTACGGTAACAAGTTTTTGTTAGGTTTTTAGAGTACAATTCTTGGTTGTACAAAATACGTATAAGAATTTGATACCGGTACATCACGCACTTTGTACTGTAATAAACCTAAGTATTAGGACAGATAGGCATGTGCAAAAAGTGAAGTCCCAGATCAGACGCCGCAGAACGATGTGTCTGATCGAGGTCTACACTGTTTGCCACTCATACAGCAACATTTAGACACATCAACACATAGTAGAATATACTATTACAAATTTTAGGACAAGTATTATAAGCAGATAAGGTGTTCCAATACTTAGGGTAAATACAGTACCTTCGTTCTTTATTTTGTCCCGTCTAAACGTGTCCAAGTACTTCTGTTCGTGTAAATTCCTAATGCCATGACAAGCAATGCAAACTTAGACAGCGACGTCTCGTGTTTACTTCAAATTCATGTGACACTTAAGCAGGCATCTTTAGTACGCGTATCTTGTACAAATCTAATTGTCACAACTCACTTGTTTTTATGCATTATTTAGACGTTTTCTAAACTGCATAAACGATTTAATTAAAGTCGGTAAAATGCAGACACATTCCTGTCAGTCCTTCTTTCCTATGCAGAAACGGAAAACATTGAATTGGTGACAGTTTTGATTTTAAAGCCCTTTTCCATTGCGTTTTTATGTCTTTCGGTGCCAAATTTCGGACGACATTTGTCGTCTGCTTTTCTTTTTAACAAACTATCGCTTGAAACAGATGTTGATTCTTAAAATTGAAAGACTGAATGTCAGACAGCGTAGATCCAGATGAGATGGCTCATCTGGATCTATGCTGTTTGCAAAAGCCTATTATTCTCGCCTGTGGCAGTGAAAAAGTTAATACATATTGATTTTTCTTTTTCATCGAAATCACATGAGTATTTTTCTAAATAGTTTAATTATGCATTACATCAGTAGCAAAAACTTATATTTCTGCCCAGTGGAATTATATACCTCAAGGTAATTTTTGTTTTATAGTCAAGAAGTATAACACCTACTTTGTTACATATGTAGATTAGAACATTGTCATGCTATATGCATGGCAAACAAGTCCTGTATTCTTTCTCTATCGATTCTAAACAGAGTAAACTTTGCTGCTAAAAGCTTGTGCATGACAACTGACAACGGTTTCTCAAAACTCATAATTAAAAGCTAGGCATTAAATTAAGAAGCGACATTGCAGGTAGTACAGGTAGTTGGGGGAGGATGGGGGTGGGGGCGGGGGCAGGGAGGAGAGGGCTGGTGGAGGGGGGAGGACCGACCCACCGTCGTGCAATTCAAGAGGGATGCAAAGTATTCAATCATAATTGGGTTTACAACCATGCATGCAGTTTGCCGCACAATATCCATGTTGGAATTTGTCTTTTTGTAGCGAGTGATAATCTTTTTTTTTTTTTTTTTTTAAATTTTCCACCTTTTATTTCTTTATTTATAAACTAAGTCGCCATAGATTCATTGTCGCCATAACAGAAGTTGGATCGGGTACAGATTGTTCGCTCTATTTAAAGATAGAGATCGAGAACGTCTGGAGAAATTATCACAGTGACAAAATATTATTTTACTTTTATGAATCTGAGATTGAAGAGAACATTAAAAGAATCTGTCGGTTAACATGATGAAAGACATAATGCATGTAAACTACATGCAGAACTATCAGACGCCTTATGTAATACTATGCTTTATGTTTTGCCAGAGATTGTATAATGGCGCGGGTCCCTGTGCCATTTCTCATTTACGACTCACATTAACAAGGATTAATTAGGCTCCATATACCGAAAAAAATAGACGTTTTTTATCCAAGAAAGGTTTAATAAATTGATACATGGTATTAATACGATCATAAAATGTGGCATCTTACAGCCTGTAAAATTTCAGTTAATCTCTCATTTTTTGAACTGGATCAAAAATGAAATGATTTTTTATTCGACGTAGTCGTTTCAGTTCACCCTCTTGAGCAGCTGTATGAAATCACGAATATGCCATACAATCGAAAAGAATCTGCACAACGACCTTTTCTGTTATTACTGTAAAAGGGCACGCCATCTTAGTCATTATACATTATGCTTTGAAAAGTGTTTTCAAAATCACGGTAAAACTGCGAGGTTAGGACAAACCTAACAGGAAAATACTAAAAAATAAAAACAGGATACTTATAATTCTTTTCGAACGATACTGTACTCTTTGTCCTTCCATACGCACATTATTGAGTTATATTTATTTTTAGCTGTAGGAAAATGTAGCTGCTTAGCAATATATAATTAGTTTTTGGGCGGTAGCGAAAAAACCCCATGGCTCAGTCGGGAGAGGGTTCGCCTACCACGCAGAAGGTTGCGGGTTCGAAACCCAGGATTTTTTTTATGAATCTGTCCCGTCCCCTTTTTTCATTGTTATAAGTATGTAAATATACTCTCGTTCCTACGTCGTGTATCTGTTTTTTAAGATATTACTTGTTGTATCTCTGAATTTATGTTGGCGACATTAATTCTGACATAGAATATAAATCATTTAATTTTTGATCCAGTTCAAGAACGAGAGACAAACTGAAATTTTACAGGCAGGCTGTCAGGTGCCTCATTTTATGATCATATATCAATTTATTAAACCTTTCTTGGGTGATAAACTGTCTATTTTTGAGAAATATGGAGACTTTAAGATTGTTGCAAAAAGGGGAAAAATATCAACATTCCCAAGCAAATATTGCGGGTAACTACTTGATCATTTTTTTGTAAGAATGTCATGCGTTTTATACGAAAGGGGGGATGTCACTGATGTCATAAAACAGTCTGCTTGCTTAGCGGTTAATCCAATCACGGTTGTCCACTTTGCTTACCTTTTTAATTTCCGACTGGTGGGTCGGGGACTCTATGATGGTCCCGACTTAAAATCTATTCATTAGATGTTCTGAGCCGGAAATTTTAATGTCTATTTCTCTGCTCACCGGGTTCAACAGGCTGTTTTCTTTTGCTCAAGTATTCCAGTAGTGTAGTTTGACAACCAAGGGATCTCCGAGTGCTCAACATGCTGATTCCGTTGAGTCCTCTCCTCATCTTTTGCTTCATTATAGGCTCTTTCTGTAAGTTGTGTGCTGTCCTTAATGATACATGGATGATTTAGAAGACCTACACCGGCCGAACAAATGTAGTTTTTACCACTACTTCAGCTGAGGGCGAGGGCTGGGATCCAGTAAAGCTGATTCATTACTGGTCGTTCCAAGGCGGTACTTTCATTGTAATAATTTTTGTTAATTGTTATGTAGTGTTTCACTTTATAGAGCTTTTCTTTTAACAATTATGAAAGTTTAAAATACAGGCAATTACGTTTGGGTAACAGAGTTGCCACCTTTTTGGGAAAGAGTTGCAAACTCAGATTGCCGTCTATACATTTTGTAGCTTCATAATTGTATTTATCGGTCTTTCCCTTTGCTTTTAGGTGATTGATGTGGATCTGATCGTATGATACTTTGAAAAAAATATTCGTTTTGGGTACAATAGTATCAATTTTGTAAACTAAAAAATAGTTATACATCATAAATATATTGTATATGAAATTAAAATAGCGCAAAAGCTAATGTAGGAAATATTTATGGAAAATAATTAATAGGGCAAAGGAGGTAATTGCAAACATTTTGTTCGTCAAAAGTATTCAAGGAAATCAGTGTTAAACCAATAACTTGAGAACATTCTCATTGAATTTCTTCAATAATTTGGACAAACGGAAGTATTAGTGCGAAGTAATGCTGTCGATTTTGAGCAGTAATATGCAAATTTTGATAGTGCATATGCTATGAATTCTTATTTGTTTCATGTTTTTGTTTACGATTGTTTGTTTCGCTGTGATATTTCACTGATGAGATACAAGACTTCTTTGTGGACCGAACATATGTTTGCTATTTGGAACTGTATCAGAATAAGGAATGAGGTTTCGTAAAAGTAAAACTGACCACGCATCCCAGTAGGTTTCTTACTATTTATTTTAAGGCGGATGTTTCTCAGTGACAGTTTTTCTTCATCACGAAATCACGCCTATATAGTTTTGACCCCCTTAAACCCCATTTTTATACAGTAAAACTGGGGTCTACAGGGGTATAAACTGATTTTCTAATTGCTGCTTAAAAACATAGATTGTGGGAACATTAGCACCGTCTCGCCGAGGCGGCTCTAACGAGTACCCACAATCTTTTGTTTTGAGCAGTAATATGAAAACTGCCATAATATTTCATCTGAAAGTTTTCATTTTTTGGTGGTCAGATTCTCAATATATTTGAGTAGGCGTGTTTTCGTAATGTTTGTTCGTGTGTTGTCGGTTTCATATGTAGCGTTTGTTTTGTCATTGTTGTTTTTCATCTGTTGTCCTTTTGGTGCCTGAGAAAGGCTGAACATAATATTATAGTTGTGGCTTTTCATGAGTATCTTAGCTGATATTTTCACTCTCTCTGTACAAACAGACCACCACTCTCAGATTCTGACAGCACGAATAAACTGCGCGTCCTTTTACTTTAAATAGTAGTTTATGTAAAGAGAAACGCTTTAATTACATAGTACTTCCCTTTATCATATCTGGCACTACTTCATTTTTACTTTCCAAATATTTAGCATGTATACAACACTAATTTTAAGAACATGTTTAGTTTACAAAACTGGTATCTATAACCGAAAAAGGAAAACATATTCAAGTAGATACCGACGATTTCTTAGAGATGTTTGTGTTTTTCCTTCTTTTCTTGACGATGATATTGATTTGTCAGCTGTATATTCCATAAGTTTTCAACCTATTGCTTTTGGATCACTGACATTAAACAATTTATGAGCGTTGTACGTATAACACATATTTTGTTTGTATATTTAGAAAATATGCAAATATGGGATTTCTCGTTTCCGGTCTTCGATACAATAATACTGTTTCTGAAAAGCTCACACTTGTAAACTATCGTTTAGTGTAGTTAACAGTTTTTGGCATATATTTGTATTGATATCTATATTTAATATCTAGGACGGTAGTTATTGCAAATGCAACAAATCCGTCAATATTCTGAATCCAGAATTTGCATAAACTTACATTTGAGAGATTATCATCTTAGATAAGGTAGAATATATATCGAACTGTTGTATTATCTATGCAGTTTGGCTAGTATTTCTTCGGGAAATCGTAAACTCTAAAACCTATAACTTTACATATTTTCTAAATAAAGATGTATCATATATTCTAAATAAACATATATGCATGGAAAGATGAGTTGCAACATGCGCAAACTTACTTAAGGGGACTTGATCCACTTTCAGTGGGAGGTAACTCTGTCAGTTATTTTGCCTCCGTTCTGAAACAAGGTCCAGCCTAAAAGAAAATAATTTACTCCTATTTGGGAGAAAAATCTTTCCTTTTAGAGTAAACTTCTTTTCAAAAGGTTTTGGGAGCCATTACAAAAAACACTCCTATTCAAATATATAGAAATTTTCACCTCCAAAAACTGAAAATGTTTAGATAAAAAGCTATCATATTTTTCATAATTCTTCTCAAAACATAGATTGTGGGGACTCGTTAGAACCAACTCGCCGAGGCGGTTCTAACGAGTACCCAAAATCTATGTTTTTGTGCAGAAATAAGAAAAATAATGTATACCCCCGTAAACCCCAATTTTACTATATAAAAGTGGGGTTTAAGGGGGTCGAAATTATATAGGTATGTTTTCGTGATGAAATCCTTTCCTTTCAGAGTAAATCCACTTTAGAAGTGGTTTGCTGTGTGTAGCAAAGCAAACAGAAAGTCGCAAAAATTTTTCCCTTGTAAAAATACCGAAAATTCTACCAGGTGTATCCAGTACCCTTAAGCTTATAATCGAACGGTAGAGGGTGAGATTAGCCAGGATAACCCCTTAGTGGGATCAATACATTTGCTGTTTGATTTGGAGAATTGGAGAACAAACTGATAATAATAGTCGGGTTTCAAAGTTTATGTATCTTGCTAAAATAACGTACCATTAGTATCGGAAAGGTATACGGCTGAACTTTTGTAAACATAAAGCTTGGGTATTGGTTATTACAAAACCGCTGTATAGTTTGCGAAACTAACTGCATTTTGGAGAAATGCGAGCATTTTGCATGATACTGGTTTAGAGTTTTACCAGGCAACTGTAAGTTCTGTTAAGCATATAGTACACATGTTTATACTAACAGGTAAAAACAAACTATAACACACCTAACCCGTGATAAATTAAGCTGTACGAGGGTCCTGCAAAAAGTTTTGCCACTTGGTTCGGATTACTTCGGTGCTACGTTTTATCAGACATATTTTTATTATAAACCTTCAAAGTATTCCCCCTTTATTGAAACACATTTTTGTAACCTTTTTACCCTGTCGCGAAAAGCAGATAAATATTCTTCTTTTGGTATCTGTTGGAGACACTGATAGTAGCGCTGCCAAGAGAACTTCTAGACGTATACTTATTTCCAGAAAGCATTTTCTTAAGCCTTGGAAATAAAAAGAAGTCACATGGACTCAGATCAGGTGAATAAGTTGGATGGTTTAAAACTTTCACTTTTTCAGAAGCCAAAAAAGACTTCACAACCTCACACTTATGAGAGGAGGCGTTGTCATGTAAAAGATGGACTCCTGACTAACCTTTGCTTGGTCGTTTCTTATTGTTACAAATAAATTAGGCCGGCCTCAGTGGCTCAGTTGGATGCGCCGTCCGACTGGAGACCAGGAGGTCGCGGGTTCAACCCCCGCCGAGGCCGGCAACATTCTTTCGTAGAGATTGATCATGAAATATTTTCTACGGTCATTCTCTTCCTTCCGCTGATTCAAGAAGGGCAGTTGTCAGTTTCTGGCGTGAGAATGTGCACAATACTGGTTAACCGCTTAGAGGACTAAGCCTGCCCAGTAAACTTGTGGTTAGGTAAACTGACCGCGCTCGACATGACCCCATAGGGTTGACTGGGCCGTAAAACCTCAACACAAACAAACAAATAAATTGGTTAGTGTATATGACTGCATCTTTTTCAATTTGAAATAACTCGGTCAGTTGGAAAGCAATTTGAACGAAATAAACGGGCATCGTTAGCTATTCAACACACCATTTAAGTGCAGTGAAGCATTTTAAAATATATTTGGGATAAAACTTAGAAAGTCAATTAGTGACAGAACTTTTTGCAGGACCTCGTACCGTTGATGTTTGAAAATAAATTAGTACCGATTGTTTAAAATTCTTGTCGCGTTTAGTAAAACGACGTGTATTTGATTATATTTGGTCTTCATACATTCTTACCGAGTATAGTTCGCCAAAAAAGGTTTTGAAATTATGGACATGAAGCAACGTGCATACTTAAGACTTACATAAGTACAATAAAGTGTTCTGTTAGAATATTTATTTTATTCAAACACATAGCTAGAATGCTGACTGGTAAAATTTAAAATGTGTCATTCAAAATGGTGTCATAAAATTTGCAATCAAACGTTTTCTTTCAGGTTTATTGTAGCGGCTATATTGGACGAAAACATCGAACATGTTTTGGTGTTTGCATGCGAAATTTAAAACTTGATGTCAGACAGGAAAACGGGACACTTTCCCTTAAATGCGGAAAACAATCGGGGTGTCACTAATGACGTCATGTGTTCATTTGTGCATACGAGAATAACACTCGGCTTTCTGTTATGAGCATTTTTGTCTTTCTTTATTATGATTTTAACCTGAAGCGACAAGGTTTTGAAAACTTAGAATTTGTTAAGTATCAACTGGGCCTCCATAGAAACGTGCAAGTTTTCGCGAAATGCAATGCATGCATATCTGCTATACAGTTGTTTTATATACGAACATGTCCAGGCTTCCGTCCTATATCGAAATACATCTTTCCGATGCTAGGGTTAACAAAAAATGAGTACTAGAGTCCGTACTATGAATAACCTACTAGTTGAAAGCGAACGTCTTTACGATGTTGATTTGACTGCAGAATACGATCAAGGATGGACTGTGTGTACATGCGTTGTATCAGGTTGTCTACACATCGGTGTAGAATAAATAAGCTTAAATTTAATTACTAATAAACAATGTTTGCACTGACCCTGATTGCGATTTTCCATTTATCATTACGAAAACACGCCTATTCAAATACAATAAGAATTTTACCTCCAAAATATGAAAATTTTCAGATGAAAAATTCTGATATTTTTCTTATTTCTGCTCAAAACATAGATTGTAGGTACTCGTTAGAACCGCCTCGATGTGGCCGATCTAACGAGTACCCACAATCTATGTTTTTGAACAGAAATAAGTAAAATAATGTATACCCCTGTAAACCCCAGTTTTACTAAATAAAAGTGGGGTTTATGGGGGTCAAAATTATATAGGCATGTTTTCGTGATGTGCTTACGAAAATGTTGCAAAGTTTTAACACTATGTATGCAATACCAACAGGAAAAAAACATTTCTGATAGTTTTCCTTCTCCAAAATATAAGGTTTGATTGCCTCTATAGGAGACTATTTGAATGGACAGTCTTACCTTATTTTAACTAAAAAAGTAAATAAATAAACTGTGATCTGTTGCTCTTTGATTCAGCAAATTTAAGAGAGTTTCAGCCAGAGAGTTAACGTTAAGCATGCTGAGTAGCAGTTTTAAGCTTTACAATACGAAAACATGCCTATTCAGTATACTGAAAATTTTACCACCAAAAGATGAAAATTTTCATATAAAAATTCTGACATTTTTAATATTTCTGCTTAAAACATAGATCATGGGTACTCGTTAGAACCGCTTCGACGATGCGGTTGTAACGAGTACCCACAATCTATATTTTTGAGCAGAAATGAGAAAAAAAATAATGTATACCCCTGTAAACCCCAGTTTTACTATACGAAATAGGGGTTTATGGGGATCAAAATAATATAGGTATACTTTCATGATGTATACACCTATGTTCGTGGGGGTTATACTGTTTTCATGTTGTCGTCCGTTACGTTTTCGTTTCTGTTCCATATCTTGCTAAATAATTTTAGGAATATTTTCATATTTTGCATAAATGTTGATATTAATTAGGTATTGCTGTTTGAGAAATAAAAAATCTTTCCAGTTAACATTCTACATAAATTTATGCCGGGCAGTTATCGGCCCGTCAGGGTAGCTGACGGGCCGATAACGACCCGCTGTAGATTTATAAAGAATGCCAGCTGGGTAGGGGTTTTCCTTTAGAGTTATTTCCTTTTGTTATTGTTGAAAATGCGTTTTGTTTTCTGCTTCTTCGCTTGCTAAATAATTTAAGGAATATTTTCATATTTTGCATAAATGTTGTTATTGACAAAGTGTTGCTGTTACATAAAAATAAAGGCCTCGGGGTCATTTCCCTTTCTAACTTATGAAAAAGCTTTTTGAATTCTGCCTTTTCACTTGCTAAATATTTTAAAGAACCTTTTCATATTTGCATAACTGTTGATATTGATGAAATGTTGTTATAAAACAACAATGGGGGCTTAGAGAATGAAACTTTTGGACTCAGAGAACTATATCTTTAGAGTTATTTTCCCCTGTTCCTCTTTGAAAAGCGTTTTTGTTTCTGCTTCTTGTCTTGCTAAACAATTTAAGGGTTCTATCATATTTTGCATAAATGTTGATATTTATAAGATGTTGCTATTTCGGAAAATTAATTGCCTAGGGATTAATTCCTCCAGTGTATCCCCTTTGTTAGTTTTGAAAGGTATTTTGTTTTCTGCTTCTTGTCTTGCAAAATAATTTAAGGGATTAGTACATATAAATGTTGATATTGATGAGATGTTGTGGTTAGAAAAAAAGGCCTCGTGGCTGATTCTTTAAGAGTTATTTCCTTTTGTCCTACTTGAAAAGTTGCTTTGGTATAACTATATAGTGCATGGATTGTGAAATAAACTCTTCTCAAAGTATTTGTTGAAGCAATCCGATACTTTGCAGACTCATTACAGACATATTGCCACCTTTTGGGGATAGGGTTGCCAACCATGCTTGTCCTGTGTACTTTTTTGTGGCTGTTTATTTGAATTTGTCTGTCTTTCCCTGTGATGTTGAGAACTTGATGTGGATCTGATTGTAACATTTCCTGGGTTCTCTTATTTACTTTGACACTTCATGCAAGTGTCATAAATTTTCTGGGAGAAGTAAGACAAATGTCATTAATTTGTCGTCTGCTCAATAAGCCCATAGAGTGGTAAAGGCTAAATGTCTCTCTGGCATAATAAAAACAACTCCTGCAAAACCCTTAAGAATAACAGATCAATTGTTTTGCAGCGGCCAACGAAGCTACAGAGTTCTAAAATAACGCTCTGACTATTTAGGGTCCTCAATATTCACAGTAAGCAAACGCTGAGGTAAAGCTCCCATGTAACATTGTGTGTATTAGGTTTTTTGGTCATACTCCTCGCAAAGTAGTTTTAACTCATTTGTGCAGGTACCAGTAAAAAGGACATTTGTACCATGTTATTAGAAAAGGTATTTCATATGCGGACCCTATATCTCGCAGACTGTCCAATGTCTTCGTTGTTTGTCCATAGTTTCCACAGTATCCAAAGATTCTTCAAGTGGACGACATAGGGCCTGATAAGGCTGTGTTGATTCGCAGGTTGATTTATAGTTACGTTGTCCGCATATGCGATTAGGATCATTTTCTCATGATACGGTTTTATCTTAAAATGAGCTACAAGCGGAGGCTAAGAAAAGTTGCACACTTTTGTCGGGGTCCTTCTTGGTTCTGCAGCATTGATTCCTCAACGCCTGGAAACAACATAATGTTGTAATTGAGCCAGCGCACGACAAAACCTACAGTAAGACTTTTGCGACCAGCGAAGACTCAGATCAGCCTGCGCATCCGCGCAGTCTTCGCTGTTCATATGTGCCTTCTACTGCCTCTGGGCTATCCAAAGAGGGATGAACAAGAACCCTTGTCATACTGGCGGGGTGTACATGCTGATCTGAGTCTTTGCTGGTCACACAGGTCTTATTGTAGGCTTTGTCGTGCGCTAGCTCGTATAAGACTTGATCGGATTGTGTTATTGCATAAGTTTTTATTGGCCTTCACAGTCTGCGTATGCCCAAAGACACCTTTTTACATGGCGCCCGTCTTATAAGACAGCATAATTACGTGTAAATGGAACCGCTTGAGTTTAATGGCTGTTTGGCATGCAGTAATTTCGAAAAGCCACGTGGACTGATTCAGAATTTTGTTTATAGAGATTAGTTCCAAATGCGATTTTTGTTAATGACTGTCATTCGCTGGTAAACGGAAAATCCAAAGCGCGTATTTGAAGAGAACGTACAGCAAAGTACATGTACAAATAGCCGATCGTGATTGCACCAGCTGACGTGTGCGTCGAGTCAAATTCTCCTTGCCAGGGAAATGTTAACAAATATATGCACCGCCCTAAACAAGAACAAACAATGACAGAAGTAAAATATACAAGACACTAGTGCTGTCTTAACCCAGGTCCTGCTGAACCCAGATATACCCTGCTTTTGCAAACAGTGTAGATCCAAATCAGTTGGCTTCTGAAGAAGCCAACTGATCTGGATCTGCACTGTTTGCCATTCAGTATTCGAATTTGTATCGACAACCTAGATCAAGAAATCTGATTGGCTGACAATTAGAAGTGAGTGTGGCATCTTTATTTATTCAGCATGACAAGGGTTAAATCTCAGTTAACAATTTAGAAAACAAAATAATGAAAACAACAAAACAACAATAACAACAAAACAAAACACAAAACAAAACGTTTTACCATCACCATCACCACCACACAACCACCAACAACGTCATTGGCGGTAAAAATAGATAGTTTGACAGATTCTGTTGTTGCCGTGCTTAATTATTGTTATTGTATATCTGTGAAGAACAACGTAAGAAAAAGGACCTTATGATCTATAAGAACAGTGACGACACAGAGCGGCTTCCGTTTTGCGCAGTTTCACAAGCTTCCCCGTGTTCAATATACGCTACCGTATCCAGTGACTCTACTTCCATTTTCCACATACACGTATGCTACTCCCATTTTGCAATCCTCAATGTCCGCTATCTTTAACCCTTGTCCTATTGAACTCGGATATACCCTGCTTTTGCAAACAGTGTAGATCCAGATCAGTTGGCTTCTGAAGAAGCCAACGCCAACTGATCTCGATCTGCACTGTTTGTCATTAAGTATTTGAATTTGTATGAACAACTTTGAACAAGTATTCTGATTGGCTGAAAATTAGAAGTGGGCGTGGCATCTTAATTTATTCAGCAGAACAAGGGTTAAAAGGAACGGACACAGTAAGTAGATTTTCTGCCATTTCTGTCAAGGGATACAACTTTTTTTTACTTACTGTTTGTTTTTCCTGCACAAAAAGTCCATTCTGAAAAGATTTCTACTAAAACGATGAGCAAATCCTTTCCCATTACGAAACATGATTGTTCAAATATATAGAAAATTTCACCTCCAAAAGCTGAAAATTTTCAGATAAAAAACTCTGATAGTTTTCATATTTCTGCCCAAAACATAGATTCTGGGTACTTGTTAGAACCGCCTTGCCCACAATCTATGTTTTTGAGCAGAAATAAGAAAATTAATGTATACCCCTGTAAACCCCAATTTTACTATATGAAAGTGGGATTTAATTGAGTCAATATTAGGTGCGTTTTCGTGATGTTTTAGAGTAGACCCATTTTCAGGAGCGAAGAAAACAAGTTGCAGAGTTACCGCCCCCGAAAGAACACATATTCCTCTTAAAGGGGTGTTTTATAGAAACTGTCCGATTTGCCTTTTTTTTACCTGTGTAGTCCACATGTAATGCCACTGAAATATAGTGCAGGATAGAATCCAGGGAGGGTCTATGCCGTTTATCAAGATTTTCTTTTGTGCGACGCTAAGCATTAATGGGTCAATAATGTTTATTGCTCCAGATGTAAGCGCGCGGATACAATTTTATTCCGATGATATTTTATAGTTTCTCATTAGCAGGCACAAAATAAACAGTTTGTTTTGTTCTTATCACCCCAACACACATATTTGTATTGAACACATGCCTCGCGAAATTAGAACAAACTCCTTATGTCATCCGCAGATATCGAAGGACCAGCTCAGCCTGCACTTCCGTATAGACAGATCTGTGGCTTCTCTGGTCATCTGAGGGTTCTCTTAGCAAGAAATGATTCCCTGATCGGACTGTGCAAGTTGATCTGAGCCATCGTTCGCCATACATGTATATACGCCAAGTACCATTTTTATATGTTGTACCTAAAACAGTCTCAGAACGAAAATACAGGAATGACAGTGGCTTTACCCTTGTCATGCTGAACAAATTAAGATACCACGCCCATTTCTAATTTCCAGCCAATCAGATTACTTGATCCGGAGTTTTTGAAAGAAATTCACATATTTAATGACAAACAGTGCAGATCCAGATCAGTTGGCAGAAGCCAACTTATCTGGTTCTACACTGTTTGCTGAGAGAGGGCATGTCGTGTTCAGCAAGGAAGAGTTAAAACGCAAGTGATAACAGCAGAAGACACTATACCTTTTTCGGTTATTTTTATTATTTGCCGAGAAAAGAAGGCTGAACATTTCACGTGAATGGTCCGCAGACGATTTACATTTAATAAATATCAAATTTTATTTTCTCTTCAAAGAAAGATATACTTACTCTAGTACATACGTGTACAACACCTGTGACAGTCTTTAATAGCTATTAAGGGTTACAATGTAACAGTACGGAAAATGTTAACCCTAGTCCTGCTGAATCCGGATATGGCCTGCCTTTGCGAACAGTGTAGATCCAGATCAGTTGGCTTCTCAGAAGCCAACTGATCTGGATTTGCTCTGTATGTCATTAAGTATCTGAATTTGTATCAGCAATCAGGATCAAGTAATCTGATTGGCTGAAAATTAGGAGTGGGCGTAGCATCTTTATTTATTCAGCATGGCAAAGGTTAACACTTTATTGCTAAATGTCAACAGACGAGAGGCAAAGCTGGAAATCGCCAGATATTTTGCTTTTCATATATTTTTTCTTCCGGTTTTATTTTTACATATGTGAAGGTCTTTGTGTCTCCAGTCAAGTCTGGCAATAACTGGTCAGCACACGCTATCACCTTGTATGCCTTGTACCGGTGCAACCACTCCATATAATACTCGAAAGAGATTGTTGCAAGGCAGGCAGGTAGGCGGGTAGGTATGTAGGTAGAATCCAATATACCACTTCCAAACTTTCTTTGTCTGGGTTATAATGATATATCAAGCCTTATTTTCTAAGTAAAACATAAGGTTCTGTTGTTATTATAGTCTGCCAATTAAAGTTTGAGAGAGAGGCGGACTGCTTTCAACTTTAGATGTGTTATATGATGCGCTAACGCTATGTTGAGCTACGCCCTTCTTTAAATGGGCGGTCAAATGATTAAAATCTTTACAAAATCATTTCTGATATTTTAAACGCGTAAATTAATAGAAATGCAGTGTTTATTCAGAACTGCTAGTAATCACTTGCGTGTGAATGTGTGCGTGTGTATGTGTTTGTGCGTGTTCAGGAAATAAGAGGAAGCTTGTAAACATGCTCAGAAGCGAAGATGCACAAGTGATCTTGCAAGTGTTTAGTATTGAGTATTAAATGGGTTTGGTGCACAGTATTTGTTTCATAATGAGGTCAAATGTCCCTTATGTCATATGCGAACAACGATGGCCTAGAACATCCTGCGTTCTGCACAGTCCAATCGGGATCTTCTCTGTTCTTCGATATTATACTTTAGGATCCAGTGACTTTATAAATGGGGCCAAGGAGACCCTGATTAGACTGCGCAAATGCGCAGTCTAATCAGAGTCTGCGTTGCCCGCACAAAGCGTAATGGACCTTTTCGCAAGATGCGCATTATTCATCCTTAGAATGTCTTCCGTTAGATGAAAATTTGCATCTTAGGTTTGATTGACGCCTCAGAGAGCGAGGAAATGTGATAATTTGTCGTTTAAAGGTTCTATTTACCACATTATAACTGTTCATTAGGAACTGAAATCGGAAATTAAACTGCCAAATTAAGCAGCGAAAGTTGGCGATCATTAGCAACGTTGATCCCCTAGAAATTACGCGAGTCTGAACTGTGTCACAAATGATCAAAGATTCTAGGAATAAACAAGTCGATACAAAGGAAAACAAAAACGTTCCGGTATTTACGGACGGGGTCTCCCTTTAATTCTGTAATCGTCCTTAACTATTAAGACACCGCGACTCTTTACAGCGCTTCATTTAAAGCGTAAACGGTCTGAAATGTGCTAGCTGAATTGCAAACAAACAAACAAAAAAAAAAAAAAAAAAAAAAAAACAAAAAAAAAAAAAACAAAACAAAAAAAAAAAAAACAACCTTTGTTGATCTGGGCCTATTCTATTTACTTAGGTATGGCAAGCCGAATATTTTGAGTGATAGCAACTAATTTTATATTGGATTGGCTGTTTGACGCCTCCGCTTACGGGACATTGTTTTTTTTTTTTTTTTTTTTTTTTTTTGCCTTTTAGGGTTAACCTCTTTTCAGAAGAAACAAAATGTGCAGGAAAGCATACAGCAATTAAACCTTCTCTTGCTAAACACGACATGCCCTGTCTTAGCAAACAGTGTAGATCCAGATCAGTTGGCTTCTGAAGGAGCCAACTGATCTGGCTCTGCACTGTTTGTCATTAGATATGTGAATTTCTATAAAAAAAAACAAAAAAAAAACAAACAAAAAAAAAAAAAAAAAAAAAACAGATCAAGTAATCTGATTGGATGGAAATTAGAAGTGGGCATGGAATCCTAATTTATTCAGCATGGCAAGGATTAACAAATGTTGTCTCTCTTGTACAAAATGGCGGAAATCTACCAATTGAAGTATAAGTTTACTAAGTTCTCATATAAACAGTATGTCTATCTTTGCTCTTTTCTGCACTGAATGCGCTTAGCTGATTTATAGCGCATCAAAGCCGAGTAGCTCCATCAATTCCATGAGGAAAATGCCATATTATTTCAAAACGATTGAAGTTTGATGTTAGTAAAGAAAGACCTAGGGAATTCAGTCGTTGATATTAGACACAAATGTAAATAAATGGAGCAAAGAACAGAAATAGCCATATGGGCCGCGTGAAGCGAAAAAAAGTGCCTTTGAACACGCGCGAAATGCACAGATTTAGATAATCCTGCACATGCGCAAAGCAACCTCCGGATCTTTGCTCTCCACCCATACACTTCATAGTATCGACTGATTCTGGGCCTTCGCTGTCCGCATATGTCCGAACACGTTTTCGTATGGCGCGGCTCGTATTTTAAATATTAGGTACATTTAAATATAATCCAACTGCTTTGATATGTTTACGATAAGGTAAGGGGCCTTTAGGGCATTTATGGGCAGCAAAGTCCCAGACCAGCCTGCGCACCGTCGCAGTCTACTCAGGTTTGACGTTCTTTTATGGAATAATCGATCGTAAGAGAACTGGAGATAATGCACTTTGACATGTGTGCGCACAGCGAAAAACCGATAAGCCTGTACACCTGCACAAGTATGATCAATCTTTACTGTCTACCTGAAAAAGCAAAAAAAAAAAAAAAGATAAAAAGCTAAAAGGTTGCCCTTAGAAACAAAGAACACGCCAAAAAAAAAAAAAAAAAAAGGACAATTGGAGACTCGGTTTTATTAAGTCTCTTCATAATAGAGCCGTGTAGTTTGCGTGGCTATAACCCGCCCCCCACATCCCAATTAGCACCGGCTTAAGCAGAATTTGATTTGATTTTCAAAGTAACCAGAATCGGCTCAATGATCTCAAAGGAAATAAAAATATATTCTGGACTATGGTGAAAACTCGGATTTTAGGGTATGCATATAGCGCCAAGCAAAAACTCTAAAAAGACTCATTTAATAGCTTCGCATCTTTCCAAAGGCCGCACCTAACAGTTCAACCGAAATGTCTCATTCAGTTTGAAGGAAATATCAACCTCAGGTAAAGTAGGCATACAGTAAATTCTTTCAGAAGATTTCGTATTCGGTCTTTATTACAACTTCAGTGATTATCTAAAATCATTTTCAATCACCATAGTGCCGTATAATAACGCTAAAATCAAGCCAAGCCAACATATTTTGGCAGTTCCGTTAGTGACAAGTCCGGGTATTATTAGGTCCGAGTCAGAACGGAATATTTGCAACGAACCACATACGACAAAGAAGAACAAAAAAAAAAAAAAAAAAAAAAAAAAAAGGTCTTGTTGTAAATAGGAATACCTGTCAGAAATCAAGAAGAGAATGGCAAACAGTGTAGGCTATGATATGAAAATCTATATTGCTCACAAAGATTGTTATGATCTATATAGCTGAGTCTATTAACCCATTGTAGACTGAATGAACTCCCCCACACTAGGGATATCTGTCAGAAATCAAGAAGGGAATGGCAAACAGGGTAGGCTACGATATGAAAATCTATATTGATCACATAGATTGTTATGATCTATATGGCTGAGTCTATAAACCCATTGTAGACTGAATGAACTCCCCCACACTATATTTTAGAAGATTCTATTTTCGAGTTTAGGTAATTCATGCTATGTGATTTAAACTTTCCGAAAGAAAAATGCTTGAACTATTTGCAAACAGTGAAGATCATGATCAAACGCCGCATTCTGTGGCGTCTGATCTGGGTCTGCACTGTTTGCCAGTTACCTTTTCAGGGGTCTCCAGACTACAATGAGTGAACCTACTTTTATACTTCATTAGTAAATTTATTGTGGAAGATGAACCTGGTTGCTTTGCTATTCTTTGGTTTGTGGTTTGTGTACTCTCTGTCATGGTTTGTTTGCTCTTCCTCTTGGAGTCATTGGTAGGCTATGATGTGGATTGTGGTTGTTCCTGGACATGTTTTACACTTCTGTTTTTGTTTTTAACTTTTTCGAGGGTTTTTAGTTTTTGCTTGGGCTGATACTTGATCTTGAAATTGCCGCATCATCATTCAGCTGTTCAAATGAATGAGCAACGAATACCTGTCAAGTAAAAGATATAAACTCTCTTTCAAAACCGGATTCGATTGATCGCACGGTCCCCGTTTTTACGGTCCTCGGTATCAAGGCACCATTGTCCGCGAACCCAATGTCTCAAAATGCCTTTTATCTTTATTTTCTTTCTCCAAACTGTTGAAACAATCTAATGATGCACAAAATAATGACTGGAAGATAAAACAGACGATAACAAAACATGAAGATATTAAACGGGCCGCGCAGTGCGAAAACATGTCTTCGGGCATATGCGGACAGCAAAGGCCCAGATCAGCCTGCGCATCCGCGCAGGCTGATCAGGGCCTTTGTTGCCCGCTAACAGAATCATTGGACACTATAGAATGCATGAATTGAGAGCAAATTCCCAGATGATACTTTGCGCATGCGTGGGATGAATCTAAATCAGTGCATTTTATGCATGCTCGAAGACACATTTTCGCCTTGCGTGGCCCAACTAGTAGAAAGCAGATTTGCTTTCATCGATTTGTTAGCTTTTGTGACCTAATAATAGCATATATTGAACAAACTTCAAATAGGCCGCATCAAGCGAAAACGTGCCTTCGAGTATGCACAAAATGGCATGTTCAGATCATCCTGCACATTTTCAAAGTACCATCCAGGCCTTTGCTCTCCTTTCATATATTCTATCGTATCCAATGATTTTGTAAGCGGACAACAAAGGCCCTGATCAGACTGTGCGGATGCGCAGGCTGATCTGGGCCTTCGCTGTCCGCATATGCCCGAAGACACGATTCGCTTCGCGCGGCGTAAATAATGTAAATATACCGTTGTCTATCAATGTCAGATTTTATGACTGATTGATTTCCAGAGTCCCACAGCGGTGCATAAAATGATGGATGAAGAATATTTTCAGTTGGCTGAAATGTAAGTTTATATCGTCTACGTAATTCCGTACTGGCTTAAGGTATCACTTAACTTGTACTTTATAGCTGAATTGGTTACAATTACCTCTCGCCCTGGTAAAGGGTTGTAACGCCAAATAATTTGCCAGTTGTGTAGGCGGGACAATCCAAAGCATAGTCCGGTGGAGAGCGAAGACTCAGATCAGCATGTGCGAATGCGCAGTCTGATGTGAGTCTTCAATGGTACACATGCAATATTTTAGGAAATACTGTATCCCAGCCCATTTATCAAAAGTCTTGTAGACCTGTGGAGGTGCCGCTGACACTTATCTTTCACCACTGTTATATTGTTTGAAGAAGTAATAGCTATCGGATATAAAAGGGTGAAAAATCTGGCTGAAATTATCCGAGGTTGAGGTTATTCACAATCGAAGGAAAGAGACTTGGAGTCAAACTTTCTGTTCAAGTAATGTACTTGTTTTAGGTTTGATTTGAAATACACGGTCCAAACCTTCGGCAAGGCTTTGTGATTCCTATGCGCTATCGAAGTGTAACAGCCAGCGAAGATAATCCAGTTATATTTCTGGCTTTCCCTTGTCTGAGCAAAAGTATGAACATGACAAGCAGAATCAAATTAAACCAAAGTTGTTAAAAAAGAGAGATATTTTATGGGAACAATATCAATAGATTGAAGTATAACCATGTGTAATAGGAAATGAATGTACTTGTATTTTTCGAAGTTTTCGTTTCCTTAAGGACTACATATACCTCGTTGTTAAGTTTTGAAAATGCAAATACCTGAGCAAACAACGCAGACTCAGATCAGACACCGCAGAAGTGTGTACTCAGGGCTTACATTTTTGCCACTATTCTAGTTCAGATTTTAAACATATTGAAATGTAATAAATGAACTAAATCCAAATTTAGGACAGGTATGGCAAGGAATTAATGTGTCCAAAAATTAGAGTAAATACGATATTTATGTCCAGCAAAGCATATTGGCTGTAGAATCATAAAACACGAAAGACAATATCAGAATATAACGGGTGTAATTAGGGTGCTTATTGTATAAAGTAAAGACGGTTCGCTATTCCATGTTATTTGATTATAACTTGCTTATGCTTATTCACTCTATGTTAAGAAATGGGGTTTTACCACATTATGAAAGCACGATTATTCAAATATTTTGACAATTTCACCACCAAATACTGAAAGTTTTCAGATAAAAATTCTGATATTTTTCATATTTTAGTTCAAAGCATAGATTGTGGGTACTCGTTAGAACCGCCTCGCCGAGGCGGTTCTAACGAGTACCCGCGATCTATGCTTTTAAGCAAAATAAGAAAAATAATGTTATACTCCTGTAAACCCCAGTTTACTATATAAAAATGGGGTTTAAGGTAATCAAAATTATATAGGTATGCTTTCGTGATGAGTTTTGTTTAGTTATTTCTTGCGGCATGTCTTTTCAATTTCGCCTTCTGAAACAAATCAAAAACGAACAGAATATAACAATTTATCCTACAGTTCCTGTTAACAGATAATAACGTTGACTTTATATTGTAAAGAAGACGTAATACATAGTAAGTGAGTGAAAATTCGATCAAGGCTATTCCTAACGAATACGTCTAAAGAATTTGTCTTTCTGCTTAATATCACTGAAGATGTACTTTCAGCAAAATCATACTAAAGATGCTGGAAACAATATCGAGTAAAATTTGTGTTTTATTTATTCATTGTTTCCTGTCATTACAAGTTATGAATTTAAATAATTTCATTAAGAAGAAGGCTAGACTTTAAAATGGTACTATCTGCTCTTCTGCTCGGCGCTCGGCGCTCAGCATTAACTCTTTCGGTGTCAAATTTCAGACTAATTTGTCTTCTGCTTTTTTTTTTCACAAACTAAAGATTGGAAAGAAACTTATATGTAAAGCTGAGAGGCTGAAAATAAACAGCGTAGATCCTAGTGAGACGGCTCATAATGATACACAGGGAAGAGTTTTCGCCTATTTTACAAGGGAGACAATTTTTTTTTATCTTTCTATTTGCTTTATTGCACATATAATCCTTTCTATAAAAGGGTCTACTCAAAAAGGAAAGAACTGCTTACAAGATGAGCAAATGTTTCTTTTTTTTTTATTAGAGTAGAGCCCCCTTTCAGAAAGGTGAAAAAGGGGTAGAACCATTTTGACGGAGTTGTGTACCCTGCAGATGTATCATTTGTCCTGAAAATCTTCATTCTGTTTTATGCTATATAATGTAGACCGCGTCAAGCGAAAAAAATGCCTTCGAGCATGCAGAAAATGTGCGGATCCACATCATCCTGCACATGCGCAAAGTCTCATCCGGGCATTTGCTCCATTTTGAAACATTCTATAGTATCCAATGATTCAGTTGGGCCGCTCTAAGCGAAAACATGCCTTCGAGCATGCACAAAAATGCGTGTATCATCCAAGCCTTTGCTCTCCTTTCATACATTCAAAACATGCCTATTCAAATATACTAAAAATTTTACCACCAAAAAATGAAAATTTTCAGATGAAAAATTCTGATATTTTTCAAATTTCTCCTCAAAAGATAGATTGTGGGTACTCGTTAGAACCGCCTCGACGAGGCGGTTCTAACGAGTATCCACAATCTATGTGTTTGAGCAGAAATTAGGAAAATAATGTATACCCCTGTAAACCCCAGTTTTGCTATATAAAAGTGGGGTTTAAGGGGGTCAAAATTATATAGGCGTGTTTTCGTGATGTTCGTATGGCGCGGCCCAAGTGGCGTTTAACATGAGGAGTTGTTATTTATGACGTGCGTACGAAAGACCGGTAGTGACATTTCAACTTCATTAATTCAAGGTTTCAATTTCACGAATTCACGATTTCTACTTCTCGAATTCACGAATTCAACTTGACGATTCCAACTTCACGAATTCAACAATTCAACTTCACGAATTCAACTTCACGAATTCTCGAAGTCGACTTCACGGATTCAACTTCACGAATTCACGAATTCAACTTATCAAAATGGCAACAATGTATGGAAGCGTATTGGTACCCCTCTTATATTTTTTTTCACAACAAAAATTTATGTAGAGAAACATAATAATAACATGATATGGCAACACAATTTTGTCAACAAATCGTGATAAGTCAATATGATAATCTTATAACATATCGTATTCGCTACATATCTGTATATTGTTCACGAAATATTTGATCGTGTATGGCATTTTCTTTACTGCGTAGAATGTTTATCACGCTATATTTTTATACGCAATACCAGTAGGTTTTTTCGTGCACTTCAAAGAGTTATTTCATTATCGCAGACCATTTTGTCGTCATAATATCTATTGGCAGGAATAATTAATGTCACATAGGCTACTGAAGGGAAAACTTGGCCGAACAAAATAGGTTAAAAAGCAATTAAAAGACACGGGGTTTTCATCGGTACTCAGTCACCATAACGGAAAAGTAAAATGTCTGGCACACATGCTCAACCTTGCTTTGAAATACATATACACAATTTTTATGAACAAGTCGGCCGAATGATTATCCCTTTTTTCAAAACTAAGATGTAAAAATGTACATGTACTCTCGCGTATACCAAGCTACAATGTGTACAAATAAACATACCGAACCGGTGTACCGGTTTCTCTTGAATCCTGGGTCGCTTGCCTCTCCCCTCTCCCCACACGGGGAGTGAAGCTGCCTTTGTGCAGTTTGTCTCCCCTCCGGGGTGAAGATACCCCGGGGTATGCCCCTCACCATGGGCAGCTTGCCCCTCCCCCAGGGGCTGAAGCTACCCTGGCCTGAGGAGCTTGTCCCCCACCCGAGAACATCTGACAGAACTTAATGCAGAAATAAAAAATAATAATAAAAAAAAAAAATGAAAAACATACATTAGGACTGTTCTGATAATTGAGCGTTATAAATTTGTTATGAAATAAAAATATTGTTTTGAACTGAGTTTAAGAGGTTTTCCTGTCTGTGTGTGTGTGTGTGTGGGGGGGGGGGGGGGGGGGATGCAAGCTGCCCAGGGTAAGGGGGAAAGATACCCCGGGTTATCTTGCCCCCGGGAGACAAGCTGCCCGGGTTTTGGTGTGGGGCTTCGGCAAGATAAACTGTTACAAACCATTTAATAGAGCTGAGCCACAACAAATGTTTTTGTTTTCCCGTTTGTTTTCCTGTGCAACAATTCCCTCACAAAAAGGGGTCTACTCTGAAAAGAAAGAATCTGTTCCCACAAAGTCTTTCCTTTTAGATAAGATCCATTTTCAGACGAGGGATAAAAGAAAAAAAACATTTTGATAAAGTTGCCTCTTCTGAAACTGTATCCGTTTCACTGAAGGGTGATATATTTCGTACAGATATCCATGTCAAAGTGACGTCTCACTAACATTTTTCATTTGTCTGATAGTCTAAACACAATTCTGTTCCTCCCTCCAAACCATTACCATCGCTGTTGTTGAATGGAATCATTTAAAACTTCATTATTATTTTGAATTAGGAGGTTTCACGCTGTGCGATAGGAGATTATTTAACTGGCTCAGTCTTGCAGACCAAAACACACATTTGCAAACAATGAAGAACCAGCTGAGATGGCTCGTAACGAGCCGTCTCATTAGGATCTACACTATTCGTCATTTGGTTTTAGAATTTTGAATGATATCCCTAACTGTAACAATGGATATGCCGAATATCAAAGATAGAAGTCTATCTCAGAAAATCAGGAGTGATAGGGTTAAATCAGCCACTGCTGTGACTAGATGATTGTATATGGAGATTGCAGAGATAGAAGTCATTATTGTAATTGGAAGCTTCATGCAGAATCCAAACTGGCAACGTTTGAGAAAAGGGCGTATTTACTGCATGTAAGAATAACAAAATTACGTTAACAAGTCTGTAACCTATACTCTTATACTCCCTCATAATGTATAATGAAAACAAGGGCATGCAGGCGTATACATTATTAGGCGGATTTTAAGAATTGTTTTTAGATTTTGAATCATGTTTTTCAATGTATGTTTTCTTCAAGCAACATTTTACTGCATACATATTGCTAAACGTTCTTACAAAGCAAACTATTCTTCATTTCCTATATTATACGGTGCAACTGTCGTTGTTTACATATAACCCTAGATCTAAGGAGCATTAAAATACATATTATTTTACTTCTGATTTCTGCATAAAAGATATGTTATGCATAATCATTTAATGCGCATTTATGTTGTTGGTGAACGCATAAATTAAAACAAAAACAATGTTATCAATATTATTGGTTAAAATGGGCTTATCTAGATATGTGCATTTTACGTAGGTGTGTAAATGTAATGAAAAGCCCAGAACAGCATACGTATCCGCGCAGGCTGCTATTATACAATTATTGCCCTTGTGCGAGGGTAACATAACGATTTGTTTAACCGAGGGCTTGCTGTTGAGGGTGAACAAACCGTCATCTTATCTTCGTACAAAGACATCAATTGTTTTGTTATATCGAATTCTTAAAATTTCAACTGCACTGACAGCAATGACGTCACCAGATGGTAATATTACCTGGAAACCTAACGGAATATTAACCTTTTAATTGAACCTATTAATTGAGATTAATGGAAACGGTGACATTTCCATTAATCTCAATGTGAAAACGTTAACGTCATGTTAGAATAAAGGGCCCGGTTGTTCAAAGCGTCGTTAGCTTAACGAGCTCGTTAATGGTCATTTCGTTAACTGTTTTAGCGGATTCAATGTACAATATTCTAATATTTTTTGCTGAAAAAATGTGAGTAGCTTTTGCACTGCAAAAGCTACTCACATTTTTTCAGCAAAAAGTTTCAGCATATTTGCGTATCACTCGATGTAAATTTTAACGAATCGTTAACTAACGACGTCGTTAGCTTTGAACAACTGGGCCAAGGTTTCTTGTTGCCCGTCTACAGAGTCATTTTATTATACGGGAGCATCGAAGGCCCAGGTCAGTCTGTACCGCCGCATAATCTTATCAAGACTTTCTACACATTACGAAAACACGCCTATTCAGATATATTAAGAAAATTTTCTTCTATTCATGGTACACCATAAGCCCAGTCAGCATTCTACGTAAATCTATATCGGACCGTCATCGGCCCGTCAGGGTAGCTGACGGGCCGATGACGGCCCGATGTAGATTTACGTAGAATGCTAGCTGGGAAGTGAGTCGTTTTTTTGTGTGACGTAGCGCACCGCATCACGTTACGTTTTCGTGTGCGACGTCATCTATATCTATTGTTTATTACATCCTGAAGAAGCCGTGATGGCGAAACGTTGATGTTAATACATGATAAAAAATATTTCGTGTTGGTGTTGATTTACTATACAAAATTACCACCGAAAAATGAAATTTTTCAGGTGAAAAATTCCGATAATTTTCATATTTCGACGAGGCGGTTCTAACGAGTACCAACAATCTAGGTTTTTGAACAGAAATAAGAAAAATAATGTATAAACCTGTAAACCCCAGTTTTGACTATATAAAAGTGGGGTTTAAGGGGGTCAAAATTATATAGGCATGTTTTTATGATGAGTTTTCGACATATTAGAAAGTATTCAGCGATCCTGTAAGCAGAGGCCGACTACCTAGAAGAGACTGCGTAGGCGCACAGTCTAATTCGGGCCTTCATTGTTCACTGTAACGTACACTCCCTGCTTAATTACGGTCCAGATTAGTACGTGTAAATATGCTGATTCTCATATAATCTGAATACATTTTAAAAGGAATGGCCCGTGAGAGCACTGGACAAACGCACAAAACTGAATGCAGCTGAAGTATAAAGTCCCAGGCAAGATTAGCTATCCAGTCAGCATTCTACGTAAATCTATATCGGGCCGTCATCGGCCCGTCAGGGTAGCTGACGGGCCGATGACGGCCCGATGTAGATTTACATAGAATGCCAGCTTGGTAGCTTCTACCGATGACCTCATTAATGAACCTCATATAAATTTACAAAAACAGATGGGCTCAGTGATCGCACAGGACCAGAAAATATAAACTAGACTCCTGGTAAAAATTATTTATAAATCTATAGCGGGCCGTTATCCGCCCGTCAGGGTAGCTGACGGGCCGATAACGGCCCGCTGTAGATTTATAAAGAATGCTAGCTGGGCTATAGTGAAGTATGGGGAGACATTTTAAAGCCAATACCCGTTTGCTTTATCGCCGCTTATGTAGAAATTAAAAAAGTTTTCTCATGTTTTATGGTACACCCAAAAAGAGTAGTAAAAAAAAAAAAAGAAAAAACAAAAAAAAAAAAAAAAAAAAAAAAAAAAGAAAAAAAAAAAAAAAAAAAAAAAAAAGAAAAAAGAAAAAAAGAACGCCATTTTGACACTAAAATTTTCTCCTATTCATGGTACACCCAAAGTGAGTCGTAAAAACCAAAATATAGCAAACAAATGCAAACATTCATATCAGTCCGTGCGTCTGCGCAGTTTCACTAGGACGTACACATTCCTCATATACAGTCCCAAACCTTATAATCCTTATTACTTATTAGCAATCGGTCCAGGCACAGATCCGACACACGGCCAGTTTGAATCTAAGTAGTTTGAATATCTGGTAAGGAACCGTTATTGTATAGTGAGGCTTAAGAAGAAGTTGTACTTGATGTGCAATATGAGAAAATAGTTCTTATGTCATATGCGAACAGCCAAGGCCCGATCAGCCTGCGCATTCGCGAAGTCTGATCAGGGCTTTCACTGTTCGTCGATGTATTCTACAGTATCAAATGGTTCTTTAAGGGCTCATTATTCCACAAAATTAGACATTTTTTTACCCAAGAAAGGTTTAATAAATTGATATATGGTATCAATACGATCATAAAATGTGACATCTGACAGCCTGGAAAATTTCAGTTAGTTTATCGTTTTTAATTGGATCAAAAATGAAATGATTTTGTATCGTATATCTGAATTTATGTGACAACATTAATTCAGAGATACGATAAAATCATTTCATTTCAACGAGAGACTAACTGAAATTTTACAGGCTGTCAGGTGCCATTTTATGACCGTATTAATATTATGCATCAATATATTAAACCTTTTTTGGATAATAAAATGTCTATTTTGTAGGAATATGGAGCCTTTAAGTGGTCAATGTTCTCAACCGTTGCTGTACAGCGTTAAGGATGTTTTCGCACGTTGCGGTTCAATTATATACTGGACTACTTCAAACGAAAATGCGTCTTCGAGAATATGCCTTTTGTAGATACGTAAACAGGACATGATGGAAGGAAAGTCAATTTTGACCGTTTTAAGCAATCATTATACAGTTGCAATCTGCTCTGATAGGGTTTCAACTGCCCCCCCCCCCCCCGCCCCACCATTTCCCCACTTGAGCCGCCTGTAGAGCCACCCATAATCTAAAATACTGCAAAAGGACATCGGACCGTGCTGATGCAACAACATTAACCCTTTCGTCCCTGAGTTTCTGAAATGGACAATTCTATCCTTGAATTTGGACATGCCCACTGACGCAAACAGAAGTTTCTGTCTAAAATCAAAAACGGAATGAAAAACAGTGCATCCTGATGAGATGGCTCGTTACGTGCAGTCTCATCAGGATCTACACTGTTTGCACAGGTATATGGATTGGTATGCAGGGCTTAAGTGTTAACAACAAGTAGATCGCGGCCGATCGTAAAAATGTTTGTTACTCACCCAGTAGTTCCCGTACACACGGACAGGCAGAAGAATAAACTTATTCAAATTCCATGACCAGTCTTTGTAAACAGTGGTGTCCGAATGTTCAAGGTAAAAAACAGTGCTTACTTGAAGCCATGAAGTTCGAGCTATGTTGAAGCCATGAAGTTCGAACTATATTTACGATGAAGTTTACCTATGCTTTGATGCATGCTATAAAATTACTCAACCGAGTAAAGGTGACGGTGAATCATCTAATTATAGCACGACCTGCGCTGAATGTTCGTGCAATATATATTCTTTACATGTAATTTTGTGATGCTGCTAGACGGATTTTTCCGGTGGATTATAGTGCTTTCATTAATTAATCTTTTGGATTATATCATGTAAAGTGTACAAACATATACTATTCTCCAGTATAAACTGCTGATTTAGGAGTTTACAATATTGTGCCAAAAGGTAAGTGACAAATTATTTGAGTCGGAACATGAGAAAACGTCGCCATGTCATGCCCGGCGAGTATTCTACTTAAATCTATATCAAACCGTCATCGGCCCGACAGGAATCCTGTCGAGCCGACAACGGCCTGATATCGGTTTAAGTAGAATGTTTACTGGATGTTCGAGCAGCGAAGGCCCAGACCAGCCAACGGATGCGTATAATCTGACCGGGCTTTCTCCTTTCGTATACGTATTCTACAGCATATCTGGCATCATACGAGATTAAAGCTCTTTCTCATGCACCGTTTACTTATTGTTGTCCTTATGGCTTAGCATTAACAAAATAGACGGATTTCGCAAACGTTTTTACCCTTTTCACCGCTGAGTTTCTGAAATGGATTCTTTCAACTCTGATTTTCTGTTGTTGCAAATAGGGGTTCTTTCAAAAATAAAAAAACAGAATGGCAAACAGTGTAGATCCTGATAAGATGGCTCGTTACGAGCAGTCTCATATGGCTCTGCACTGTTTGCAAAGGTACCTGTATTGGTTTGTAGGAATGAAAGGGTTTATATCAAGTCAATTATGATGATGTAATTTTATTTTAAAATTTCTATTGAGTAGGCCAGTTACGATATAGTAATTCGGTTGATGTTCGAGCCGCAGTAACTGGTATAAAGAGTAGAACGGAATAGTACTATTCGATTCGATTAGACCCATATTATACGGCATCACGAAAACAAGCCTATATAATTTTGACCCCCTTAAACCCCACTTTTATACAGTAAAACTGGGGTTCACAGGGGTATACATTAGTTTTCTTATTTCTGCTCAAAACATAGATTGTGGGTACTCGTTAGAACCGCCTCGTCGAGGCGGTTCTAACGAGTACCCACAATCTATGTTTTGTGCAGAAATATGAAAAATATCAGAATTTTTTATCTGAAATGTTTCATTTTTTTGTGGTAAAATATTCAATATTGTTGTATAGGCGTGTTTTCGTAATGGAGTATGCAGCCGTTGGGATGTATGGATATTTTTTAATGAATTATGTTGCTATCCGGCACCGCATAAAATCTGTAAATCTCAGAACCATCATTCTGAATAGGTAAAACCAAACCGTAAAAAAGTTTTAATTTGGCATTTAAATCAAGTGCGACTTAAGAACACCATTTTCTGATAGGCAGACGACGCGCACAAAGTTTGAAGCATTATTTAATATGAAATATAAAAAAAGATGTAAGAATAGCTTCAGCTGCTGCTGTGGTTGTCGCTTTAAGGGTTAAAATTCAAATCTACTTTTATACTTAACATGCAGTGTAAACATTTCGGCAGACGGCAATCTGAAGTATTATTCATATATTTCAAGAAAATAGGTTTTGAATTTCATGCAAATTTGCAAAACATGTCAAATAAAAATGTAAAAGGCTGCCATTAAAAAACATAGAACAGACAAAAGAACGAAAACCAGAGACTTGGTTTTATTAAGTAATTTCATATACAGCAATGTCGTTTTCGAGGCCTATACGCGCCTAGCACCGGCTTAAGTCGTATTTGATTTTCAAAGTAACCAGAATGAACACATTAAGAAAAAAAAAAATACAATCTTTACTGTGGTTATGTACGGGGAGATGTCTTTAAGACGCCATACTGCATTGGCCACCAGGGCCCAGTTGTTCAGAACTAGCGATGTCGTGAGTTGACGATTCGTTAAAATTTACATCGAGTGATATGCAAATATGCTGAAATTTGTTGCTGAAAAAATGTGAGTAGCTTTTGCAGTATGCAAAAGCTACTCACCTTTTTTTCAGCGAAAAATATCAGAATATTGCATATCGAATCCGCTAAAACAGTTAACGAAATAACCCTTTAACGAGCTCGTTAAGCTAACGACACTTTGAACAACTGGGCCCAGATGCAGTGAGTGAAGTAAAGTAAACATGTAAACGGTTGTTTTTGGAAATATAGAATACACACAAAAACGAAAATACGAGACTCGGTTTTATTAAGTCTCTTCATTTACAGCTTCAGGGTTACCGCCTGTTTTCTAAGAAAAATAAGAAAACTATATTCGATTTGTCGTCTGCTGTATTAGCCTAGCAAGTGATACAGGTCTGGTCGTCTGGCAGACGTGATTTGTTTCAGGACTAAATGGGCCACCTCATGACAAGACATGACAAAAATGGCATGTGCGCCCAGCTAATACTCAGATCAACCTGGGAATCCGCCCAGTCTGATCAGTCTTCGCTGTCCGAATAAAGAAAGCTGGGGTACGTAGCTACTCACTAAGCGCAGCAAAGACTCTAATTAGGCCGGGCTGATGCCCAGACTGATCTATGTCTTCGCTGAGCGCAAATCCAGTTTGTTGCTTTTGTCAGGAGGTGGCTAATTTTACACAGACATACAGCAAACTGAAATTGAGACCTCGTAGCTCTAGACAAAAAGTCTATCAAATTCTCTGTACAATATTCTTATTTCCATTTCTCCGTGAAAATACGTTTTAGGTACATATTAGAATCGCTTTACTGCGATGAACCTAATGAGCATAACCTGTTTTTTTTTGTTGTTTTTTTTCGAATAATTTGAAAACAAAAATATCGATACTGTTTGTTTGTACAAACATTTTATCTATATGCCAATGTCAGTTCGATGCATCTCTATTTGTAGTGAAGTGATTTATGACCCTATCCGATGTCCAATATGTGCAGATCGTAGTTACCACCGACTTTAACATTTAGCACGCTCTGGGTGAATCAGCAGACTACCTATGGTGATATTTTGTTTTAATTTTTCTTATTAACAGGATTTGACATTTCATGCAAATTGCCTCCCCATGGAGACAATTTGCACGAAATATCAAATTCCTTTCCTGCGGAAAATCAGAAAAAAGTATTACAGTATGTCGTCTGCTGAAGGTTTTACCCACAGTGCTAAGCGTTGATATTGCTTGTTTCCGCTAGTTGTTATGTAATTTACATTTAGGGCTGCGACAGAATTTGTCTACAAGACATTCCAAATTTTACAAATAAAACCTCAAATTGTCAGTCCAAGAAAAGTCGTTTAAAGCAGTAAGCATATATGGTCATGCGATCTGACCTCTTTTAACGGGTTTATCATATACATATATGGTAATAGTGGTCATATCGGACCTAATTCCCAATATTCTTCGCAAACCTGAAAACAACTTATCCGAAGGAGGCTCCGTATGCAATCTGAGCTCAGTAAAATAAAAGTCAAAAAGGATAAGCCTTCCAGTTAAATAGATTAAGACATTTATAACTTTAACCATTTATAGTCGTGGCAGCCATTTTGGATGCCGGTTTCCATTTGTTTTAACAGATTAGAACGGTCATATTCCAAGGGTAATTCAAGTTTGATTTGAGTTCATTCGATTCAACAGTTACGATGAAGAACTTCGTTCAAATACTTTTTCATCTATTGCAGCGATCTAGCATACCGGTTCCTATTGTTTCATATGATGAAAAATCTTATCCCAAAAGATGCTTCGTATGCAGCTGGATCTCAGTCCTTGTAGGTTCAGAGAAGAAGCTGTTTATATGTTTTCTAATATTGTGGTATTATCATCGATCTTGGATGCCTGTTTTCAAATGATTTGCAAATTTGATAGTTCTCGTCCCAAGGATGTTCATATGTGACTTGAGCAGAATCGGTCTTGTAGTTTCGGATGTGAAGTCGTTTGAAAATTTTAACATACATGTATATGGTCTGGGAAACCATCTAAGATGCTGGTTCTCGCAAACTTTAATACTTGCATCAAGAATGATTCATATGCAATTTTATTAAAATTGGCAAAGCGGTTTCTGAGAAGTTTGAATGCAGCCAACCAAGTTCCCTTTTCCGTTTTTTGATTTTCTTGACCACCATCCAAACTATTGATCAATCTGCTCTCCGCAGAATTGAATGACCCATAACCAAACACCAATTATACCAAGTCAGACACAAAAAACTTTAGTGGTTTCAATAAAGAAGTCATTTAAAATGATGGCGGATGTACGTACGCACGCATGAATGGCGGACAAAAAAGAATCACTGTCGCTCAAGTGAGTTCAAAACCGTGGTACCTCGTGGCCGCACTTCAATATAGAGCAGTTTACATGGTCTGGTCCTTTGTGATCAATGAGCCCATTCCGGGATTTTTTAAAATTTACACGAGGGTCACAGATGAGGCCTCATTGGCCAAAACTAGGTAATCTGTCCCAGGAAAAATGAACCCTGCAGAAATTTTCAATTTTGTGTAGTGTTCATTGCTCTCAAGGGTTATTCCTTTTAGAATCTATTTAGCTTCACTAAAACTGGCCTAGAGGTTATAAAACTTTTTAACTCAGCTGAGCATGAAATTTTTTCTGCTAATAATTATGAAAATGCCAACAATAGAAATGCACAAGTTGTACAAAGAGTTTCCAAACATTGATATTGTATATACATTTATACACTGTACAGAAACAGTTTTCTTTATTGTTTCAATTATATTTGTCCAGACAGCAGATGCGACATCCTGAGGACAGGACCTTTCAGGTTTGTCAAAAAAACTGGGAACTTACTCTTTTAGAAGTGCAAAATTTAAGATATTGGGAAACAGCATTCAATATGGCCGCCACGATGTGGTAAAATGTTTTAATTGACTTCTTATCCAAAATCATAAGATCAAGTACAAAATTTGTATGTAAAGCGTAGTTTTTTGACACGATGTTCATGAATGAGACCAAACTTCTGCAATTGATTTTAAGGACCATGAGCATATATGGTTAAATTTGCAACAATTTCTCCAAAACCACTGATGGAATTGGCTGGCTATATTGGTGAAGATTTTTGGAGAGGGCAAATTCAGATTAAGGACATTATGGGGATGAACAGTTTGTACTCGTTGCTTTGTTTGTTTGTATTGAGGTTTTACGACCAAGTCAACCCAATGAGGTCATGTCGAGCGCGGTCAGTTAACCTAAACTACTGGGCAGACTTGGTCCTCTAAGCGGTTAACAAGTATTGTGCACATTTTTGCTAGAAACTGACAACTACTCTTCTTGAATCAGCGGAAGGGAGGGAATGACCGTAGAAAATATGTCATGGTCAAATCTCCACGAAACAATGTTGCCGACTTGGCTGGAGTCGAACCCGATCGGACTGGTTGCACTAGAAACAGTAAATGGTCAAGTTCATGCAAAGGATCTTCTCAGAAACCGCGTACCAAACTATTTATAATAAGGTACATTATCCTTTGTTGCAGCTGTCATGTTAACAAAAATGTCAATAAGAACCGCCATGTTTTCAACAAAATGTAATGGTTTAATTTGGAAAGCAGTTTAGATCAATGGCTATTTCAGAGATTGCCTTGATTTTAAGATAGCTGTATGACAAATTCGGCAAATTTATAACATTTTTCACCTTTTCGGAACTTGAAGTACTCATATCGAATTCACTTCGATGATATTCATGCAGCGGATGTCTTCATTGGAGTTGCACATCCAACTCAGTCCGATCTGAGTCTTATTGTCCATTCTCGTCTCCATCATAAGTACACACCTTATCAAACAGTGCAGACCTAGAACAGACGCCACAGAACGCGGCGTCTGATCAGGGTCTGCACTGTTTCCCACTTTTTCAGCAGTTTTCCGACATATTAATCAGTCCTAAAGTGAGCTTTTTTCAGATTGTAGGACAAGTATGGCAAGTAGTTAAGATGTACGAATACTTAGAATAAATACTGCAGATTCAGTGTTTGTGGATGTAAAATACACATTGCATCAAGTAACATGCATCATAGCTCCGGCCTAAAGACTTTTTAAGTAAGTCGGTTGGTAGCTGATGCTCTGGCTCTAGTCGGGCCCACCGGAGTCCAAGTGTTGGCTTTATTTTGCTTCAGCATTTCGGTTATTTCTTGCTGTGGAGCCCTCATTGTTTTTTCATCTCTGTATTAGTTTTATTGTTATATTATCGAAGGCGTTGCACTGATGAGTTATAAAACCTTTACGCGGACTGAACAAATGTCCTGTGTATACCACGGCAGAACTAAGAGCAAGGGTTGTGGCCACGAAAAAAAGAATTAAGCGCACCCCACACCTCCACTAGTAAAAGTTTTACTGACCGTTCAAAGGCGATGCTTCTGCTGTGGTTTACTATTTCTGTCATTGAATGTCCTCGTGAAATTTTAGTTCGGATAGCTGTTTGGTAAATGTTTGGGAAAGAAACCGTCCTTTTGGCATTCTGCTTGTAGTGTTTTGATTGTCGTGCATATTAAGCTTAGCAGTGGTGAAATATTTGCGAACATTAGCTGAGAAATATGGAAGTTATTAGGTTTTGAAGACTTAGAAAATGCTGTCGTGGAAGACACCATTTTTGTGTGTAAGTGGCGTCATTACTAAATCGCACCTGAAACAATATCTCATTATACCTGTAAATGTATTTTTTTTGCATTTATAATATCGCATAGCATAAACAGCATATTCGCTTTTGTTTGTATCTTATAAAGTTTGAATATCTTATTAAATATTCAGTATGGTGGCGCGCATATAACAGGTATAAAAACTTTAAATAAAATACGTTTCGAATTTCTAAATAAAGTTTGATCAAGTCTCTGCCAAGTTAATTGTATTCTAAAGCGGAATATTTTAAGGCACACATTGTATTCAATTTCATTTCCCTTTAAACCTATAACGTCTAAATGTCTTCACTCGACTCATGTAGCATGCAGATCGGTATGACCCATTAACAATTGAAAAGAATGTTCAGTAGAAATTGCCATAAATAACGTACCGTTTTTACCTTAAGTATCTGTATACCTTAACTCCTGCCTGCCTCGGTGGCTCGGATGCGCGTCCGACTGATTATCAGGAGGTTCAGGGTTCGACCGCCGCCGTGTCGGTAACATTCTTTCATGGAGATTGATTATGGAATATTTTCTAAGGTCATTCTCTCCCTTCCGCTGAGTGGAGAAGGGCACTTGTCTGTTTTTTTTTTTGTGTGAAATAACGTGCATAATACTGGTTAACCGCATAGAGGACTAAGCCTACCCAGGAAAAGTATGGTTAGGTAAACTGACTACGTTCGACATGATCCAAATGGGTTGACTGGGTCGTAAAACCTCAACACAAACAAACAAACCTGGACTTCTTACTATACGTACCCTAAAATTTGAATAAAGTAAATTTGAGTCGTTCGAAAGTTGATATGCCTTAAAACTACTGGCTGATTAGCAGATTGTGTACATTGATCTGATTCTACACTGCTTGCTCAGGCTTAGCTGCCCGAGCAGTAAGGGTATATACGGTATGTCAGACATAGGTATACATTGTTTACACAAGTCCATTTCTTGGATGCCGGGCTATCATCCACTAAGTAGTAAAGAAAGAACCTTTAAGCAATAAATATAGTTTATTACATTATTATCTACATCACCTGTTAGCGTTTTTTTTTTTTTTTTTTTTTTTTTTTGTCATCACGAAAACACGCCTATATAATTATGACCCCCTTAAACCCCATTTTTATATAGTAAAACTGGGGTTTACAGGGGTATACATTATTTTTCTTATTTCTGCTCAAAAACATAGATTGTGGGTACTCGTTAGAACCGCCTCGTCGAGGCGGTTCTAACGAGCACCCAGAATCTATGTTTTGAGCAGAAATATGATAAATATCAGATTTTTTTATCTGAAAATTTTCAATTTTTGGTGGTAAAATTTTCATTATATTTGAATAGGCATGTTTTCGTAATGTTATTTTATTTTTTTTAAATATAGTTTGTCATAAGTAAGACAATGCCAATTTGCAATAAAGCGAAAAGCCATAGCATGCTTTGTTATTATAGTTAGTCATCAATAATACCCCAGTAAGCATTCTTTATAAATCTACAGCGGGCCGTTATCGGCCCGTCAGGGTAGCTGACGGGCCGATAACGGCCCGCTGTAGATTTATAAAGAATGCTAGCTGGGACAGTGCCAGTTCACAATATAGCGTTCAGCCTTACCATGTTGTATTTATATAGTATAGTTTCACCAGTATAGTTTTTCGTAAGTATGGGAATGACAATTCGCGATATAGTGTTACAAGTAAATACAGGAGATCTGTTTATTAGGAGACTAAAACAGACAACGTCGTTATTTTTCACAACATGTGGAAAGTTTCGAAACTGGAGCAATAATTGTAGGAAAAAAAAAACACCATTGCCACCCGATTTGCTGCCGATCAAATTACCTATGTAGTGTGCTGGTTGTTGAGTCCCTATGCATGCCCGTAAATTAAGGCGTTATTTTTTTAAGTTTTATAGCAAGAAAAGGTTGACAGCAGATATGCCACTTTGTCAGAGATAGACTTAATGCGTCTAGTTTGTAATTGGTAGGCAGCAATATTATATCGGATTTGTAACATATTGTCTAAATGTATATACACTGCCATGTCAGACATACAAACTCCTTTAAAAGCTCATTTTCAGACGAGTTTGATATTAAGGGGTGGTTATTCTCTCAAAGCATTTTGCATCCCTTCTGAAAACGGTACAACTTGAGGCAATGCTCCCAGGGGAACAAATGCTCTCCCTTCAGAGTAGAGAAGAGGCTTGTACTTGGAATGCTATGTTCTATGAGGGTGACTCTTACCGGGCATATATTGTACTATTTGATATACTTGAACACAAACTTCAAGTCATAAAAGATTTCTTCCTTGTGGAAATGGCGAAAAATCTACCAGATGTAATCATTTAAACAAAGTGAATCATCACGAAAACATGCCTATATAATTTTGACCCCCTTAAACCCAAGTTTTATATAGTAAAACTGGGGTTTACAGGGGTATGCATTATTTTTTCTTATTTCTGCTCTAAAACATAAATTGTGGGTACTCGTTAGAACCGCCTCGCCAAGGCGGTTCTAACGAGTACCCACAATCAATGTTTTGAGCAAAAATATCAGAGTTTTTTATCTGAACATTTTCAGTTTTTGGAGGTGAACTTATCTATATATTTGAATAGGCGTGTTTTCGTAATGGCATAAACGTTTGGACGGAAAATATTCATATACAACATACACAAAATATCAAGCCGCAACATGAGAAACCGTTCCTTCTGATATATGCATTACGAAAACACGCCTATTCAGATATATTGAAAATTTTACCACCAAAAATGAAATATTTTTGATAAAAAGTTTTGATATTTTTTCACATTTCCGCTCATAACATAGATTGTAGGTACTCGTTGGAACCGCCTCGGCGAGGCGGTTCTAACGAGTACCCACAATCTATGATCTGAGCAGAAATGAGAAAAATAACGTTTACCCCTGTAAGCCCCAGTTCTACTGTATAAAAGTGGGGTTTAAGGGGGTGAAAATTATATAGGCGTGTTTTCGTGATGCACACAACGAAGACTAAAATCAGCCTGCACATCTGCGCAGTCTGCAAAGAGTCATCGCTATTCGCATAAAAAACTTTGGCTATCCAAAAATGCAAAAAAAAAAGAGATTCTAATCAGACTTCACAAATGCGTAGACTGATCTGAATCTTCGCTGTGCACTAATGTTCCGAAGGTACGTTTCCTGACATTGCGGCTCAGATCGATATTGTTGGACCTTATTAATCGGAGGCATTGCGTGTGGAATGATGCCACATAATTTGATGTTATCGTACACAACGTTGGCCAATCAATATATTCGAGACAGCTTTTTCTACAAGGTGCAATATTTGGCATTGATATTTTGGTCGTCGTAATTTTAATCTGTCTGCAATAAATTTGTGTAGAACCATGTTAGTGACGCTATCTTTACGGACATTGAATGCCGTTGATTGTGTCACGATACTATCTCGTTCTTGCGATGGGTTGCTGTAATATTACTACTTCGTAATGCAAAATATAGTAAACCCTTGTAACAACGACAACATTTTTTCACAGATGTTGCCATTTAAATGAATTTGCAGTTGTAAGGAATCCTTAAGAATGAAAGACATGAATAAAATACCCAGTAAAAAACACAGAACATAAAGCACGGCCTTCCTAAGGCACTAAAAGCAGGAGAATTGATGAATGGTTGAATTTTCTGTGGGTCGTTCGATACGATGGAATTGCTGTTTGCAGATAAAAAATGTAAATTGTTTTAAAATGTCTATGGGATACTACTATTCAAGATTATGACACTTTCCTTCAGTTACAGCATATTTGCTCTGGTTGTAAATGGGTAAACATTACGAAAACACACCTATTCAAATATATAGAAAATTTCACCCCCAAAAAACTGAAAATTTTCAGATAAAAAACACCGATATTTTTCATATTTCTGCTCAAAACATAGATTGTGGGTACTCGTTAGAACCGCCTCGGCGAGGCGGTTCTAACGAGTACCCACAATCTATGTTTTGTGCAGAAATAAGAAAAATATTGTATACCCCTGTAAACCCCAGTTTTACTGTATAAAAGTGGGGTTTAATGAGGTCAAAATAATATAGGCGTGTTTTCGTGATGTGCTTACTCAGCGATACGCCACAAAAAGAATACTTAAATTTTAGTGCCATTTATGGGGATCTGAAGGTACATCATGGTCAGTAAACAATCTCATGTTTATATGTGTGTTTTCTATTTATATTAATAGACTTACAGTGTATCAGCCGGTGGAAGGCACATATGCCGAGGTTGTTTCACGATGTCATATTATGCTTTTCAATCATGGCAAATAATTTCGTCAAAGAGCAAGTTGCGCTATGCCTACACTATTTTAGTTTCGTATTATATGTGTATTTGCTATTCGTCACGAAAACACGCCTATATAATTTTAACACCCTTAAACCCCACTTTTATATAGTAAAACTGGGGTTTTCAGGGGTATACGTTATTTTTCTTATTTCTGTTCAAACACATAGATTGTGTGTACGCGTTAGAAATAAAAAAAAAAACAAAAAAAAAAAACAATATTAGAATTTTATCTGAAAACTTTCAGTTTTTGGTGGTGAAATTTCAATATATTTGAATAGGCGTGTTTTCGTAATGTTATGTCAATAGAATTATCAGTTGGTGGAAGGCACATATGCTTAGGTTGTTTCACGGCGCCATTATGCTTTGTCCCCTCATGGCTACACTATTTCAGTTTCGTACTATGACAAAGACAATTTTATTATCCTGTATTTAAGGTTCTATTTTTTGGAAATATTCGAGACTTTAATAGAACTGTGTGTTTGTATTCGATCTCTATGGATTTTGACTGTATGTTCTTGAAGGGTTTCTAAACACATATACATCAATATAATATGAAGCAAGAATTTATTCTTCACTTGTGTTAACTTTTGGCATACGACTAGCAAATTCAAGGATAAAATTTCATATAATTAGATATCGGTTGCTTAGAATGCAGTATTAAAATACGTATATTATCATTTTCAGGATAAAAATTGTCTAAAAATGTTTTACTGACGCAAATTTGGTTGTATCCTGAAATTCATCATGAACTTCAATAGTATACTTTTTTTTGTAAAGTTTGAAACTACTCCTTGAGTAATTCTAGTCATAGAAAATCACCATGGTCAAAGAAACATTTTCTCTGTTTTGCACTTACCATCCTATGGTTTATACAGATACTGCCCATTAGTAATTTTAATACATTGCTAAATTTCATGTTTTTTTTTTATGTATGTTAGCATAATATCTAGTTACAACAGGAAAAAGATAATAGGAAACTGGTCTTTCTTAATTACTTGCTATTGTGCCTCATCAAAGTACCATCAGAATCAATGATCCAAAACCATAATAAAGGTCAGAATTTGTATTCAGCACTGTAGCGAAAATCGTACATTATTATCATATGCATACATCTAAAGGATGGGTTATTGGTATATTTGTCAGTGCATGCATTAAGTGGTCAGGTGCCTAAAACATTGAAGAATAAAAGGGTCATATTGGTGCTACAGCATTTAAAGAGTAAGCTGGGTAAACATGAAAGGTGCTAGGCCGTTATGTAGATAAGGAACAAATACGGCCCATATATAGTCAGGATATTTTAACCACAAACGAAATCATTGCTTTGTTAACTCAAAGGAGAAAAGTGAATGATCTTAAGTTATCCCACATAACTAGATTTTTTTCTTTTGAATTTCTTCAAATAAATGGTGAGCGCCAGAAGAGTTTAGATTTTCCAGCTGGTTTTATGATGCACATGTACATTTACCAAAATTTTTAGACCCACATTTACAGCAGCTTGGACAATAAGTTACTGACGAGTTGTCCAGTACCTGTACCCTTATTTAATTAGGCTCCAAGTCATTTTAGCCCTGTGGAAATCATCTTGTCGTTACTTACAATGTGTATGCTGCCAGACTTATTTCACATGGCTTTGGCACAAGGAGGACATATAAATGCAGACTTTAAAATTCCCAGAACTGTTCATTTCTACCATCTTTTTCCTTTGTTTCTTGGTTTGGGTTCATAAGCATTGGATTGGGGTGAAACATGTTTACCATGTATTTTTTACCTTCCCATACACCTGGTTACACCTTTTCCTTTCGGATCCTTTAGAACCTATGTCTGTATGTCGAAAATCCATGCTAATTTGCCATTTGTCTATCGTCAGTTTACTTTATGGCTATGGTACACCGACCACACACTTCATTTGAAGCAATCCCAAGCAATAGTGTAATATATGAATTGCACGTTTGGATGTGTAGAAAAGGAAGTGTTAATTGGCATAATTCCATTTAGGTAGGTTAGCGTATTGCGGAAGTTTGATATAATGAATACGATTAGGAAAGGAGTGCGATACAGTAGGATGGAATAGGATAGGGTAAGGTAGAGTAAGACTAAGGTCATGTCGGAAACGACCCACCTTCAAAACAACCCTTTCCTAGTATCAGACTGAAACTACACAAGCAAAACTACCCAGGGCCAAAGCAGCTACTCACTCTTTTCCAATTCCAATGTAAGGCCTACCTGACTTAAGTCTCTGTGACATGTGTTGGTATAAAGCAATATGTCTGTAAACAGCCTTGTCGTATTGTTTGTCAAATTTGGCGTCTGAGACACGTTTTTATAAACCATACTATACGTATTTCATGATATCAAAAAATATATATGTCTAATTATTTTCAAGTAAACCATTATTTTTTTTTCTTTACGTCGTAATTTGAGTGTTTTTAAACTGCACGATATTACTCCAAAATTCTTAGTTATGTTGAAATGTAACTTTAAAGTTATGGAAAACAGTGACAACCACTATATATCAACAGCTGGAGTGTTTCTCTAAACAGTTTGGTAAGTTATGGACCGGCGAACACATTTCTTACATATGGCCCAACACTATCGCCTTTATTCAATTTTATACCGGCTTCTCTGTCTTTACAATAAATTAAATTTGTTTAATGCCTCGGTTTTAGCTTATACATATGTCTCTGAATCGATGTAACAAAAGTCATCTTCTTTCTATACACTATAATGAAATTATATATTCTTAAAAGTTAAAAGTACATCTTCCACGGGATTTGTTAGTAATGTAGAAGATTTTGCTGCCTGTGATCAGATGATGTACACGCTATTCTGGCGATTTCATTTAGCTAGTTTAGACGGGGTTTTACCACTTTCACACACTTTCTAGAAATACTGTATTTATTGATGTGTGCATGTTTTCGTACCTCATATTGGGTATACATATCTCAACTTATTAGATTTGCCAGAGCTTCTTCAAATCTTAGTGACTTTAACTGCCGTAATAAAGCTCTTACTGCCAAACTTCTTAAGCATGAGTATCGTTATTTTAAACTTCGTAAAGAAGTTTTCGAAATTTTATCGCAGACACAGTGCCTTGGTAGAAAAATATAACGTCGGTCTGAAAACACTTCTACAACAAGGTATATCGGTACCAGAATTTTACGTTGACTTAGTGTACAGATTTAGAAAAAAATGTGGGAAAATCTAACTTTTCGAAGCAATTCAGAAAACTAATTAACCGTTATAAAAGAATTGGCTATATCCTGGATATTATGCGGCAGACTGCATGCCTAGTTATCAATCCAATCATTGTTGATAGTTGTGTTTCACTCTTTAATTGCACGACGGCGGGCCTCAGACTCAATGACGGCCTCTTCGTAAAACATTTACCAGTGGGTTGGGGCTTGACGATATGTCTTTGGCTTGGTCCGCCGTATTTTATCTGTTGGTTTTCATTTACTCTGGCATACAGTAGAATTATCCATGTGTACTCGTCTTTGTCCATCATAGTGATTTATTTGATTTTTATGTTTTTGCTTTGATGCATTGGCTGAGTTGAGAGTCTTTAAGTGAACCGAATTTTTATGTATTTCTGCATTAAGAGTAGCATCGGGACCAAGATGAAGTTGGCCGGCTGAAAAGTGCTTTAAACCCATGGTAGTTTATTCTACTGACCGTTCTAAGGCAGTGGTCCTGGTTTTGTTCTTACTCTTTATAGCTTTGTGGTACCCGCATTGTTTTCTGTCTTTTTCTATATATGTTGTGATGCTAGCATTGTGATCACCGGCTTCAATAGCTGCCCTCTTTTCTTTCTGTTTTACTAGTTGTGTTGTGATGCTAGAATTTTGATCACCTTCAACAGCTGCCCATTTTGCTTTCTGTTTTATTAGTTGTGATTATGAGTAGCATTGGAACCCAGGGTGAAGTTAGTCGGCTGTAAAGGTGCTTTAACCGTCCCCTCCTCCCCACCGGTTGTTTATTTTACTGACCGTTCTAAGGCGGTGGTCTCGGTGTTAGTCTTACACTTTGTTGCTTTGTGGTTTATTCTACGAGGCGATTTGTTTTAGTTTTGCCTTGTGTTATTTTGTTCTTGTGTTTCTCAGTCCTTTTAGCATTGCGATTACCTCCCTTGGGGAAGAGAGAGAGAGCTAATCTTAGTGCTTTTCGCACGTCTGTTCGATTTGCGCTTGTTTGGTTTTGTCTGTTTTCTCTTCCTCTTGGTGTCTGGGAAGGGCTGCGGCTTGTGCTTGTGGCACTCCCTGGACTTTTCTCCTACCTTTTTTGCTAAAATTACACGGCACTGGACGCAGACCTCGGGGAAGGTTTGGATACATGCGGTTGAAATTTTATAACTAATGATCAGTTGATTTCATGTGTTCTTTTTTTTTCTTAAAGCTGTTAAGCATTTTGTCACCAACAACTCTTACTTTGTTACAGTTTTAGTAAGATCTTTGGTGTTGTTGACCATAGTCCGGCTAAGCCCGGATATACCCTGTCTTTACAAACAGTGTAGATCCAGATCAGTTGGCTGATCTGGATCTGCACTGTTTGCCATTTAGTATGCGAATTTGTAGCAACAAACTGGATCAAGTAATCTGATTGGCTGAAAATTGGAAGTAGGCGTGGCATCTTAATTTATTCAGCAGGACAAGGTTTAATTAGTAAATTAACAGTCCACTTAGGTGTTTACAGTGTATTCGTTTGTACGTCTTACCTTTATGCTACGTTTTATCGTAGTGTAATTTTACTGGTACATATTGATGATTTGGAAAAAAAAAAAAAAAAAAAGAAACAGACGAGAAGCGTTATGATATTTCTGACATGATTCCGATGTTGGATGATATTTGGCCTTAGGCCTTTCATTCATTACGAAAACAAGCCTATTTCAATATATAGAAATTTTTACCACCAAAAACATGAAAATTTTCAGATGAAAATACTGATATTTTTCATATTTCTGTTCAAAACATAGATTGTGGGTATCCGTTAGAACCATCTCGACGAGGCGGTTCAAACGAGTACCCACAATATATGTTTTTGAGCAGAAATAAGAAAACTAATGTATACCCCTGTAAATCCAAGTTTTACTATATAAAATGGCGGTTTAAGGCCGTCAACATAATATAGGCATGGTTTTGTGATGTAGTGTAGGATTTTTGGTGTCAAAAAGTCCGAACGTTAGAATTTTACAATTGTTTTGTATTAACTCTTTCGGTGCCTAATTTCTGTCAATAGTACTGTCCCCTGCAACATGTTAACAATTATTTTGTAATAATGATCTAATTATATCTTAAATTTAAAGACAAATATCAGCCAAGTATCTCCTGATAACTTCGTCCCATCTGGAGCTACGCTCTTATTATTGGTGCTGAACGATTTTAAGAAATATATATCATGAAAACATATAACACAAATAATACAAAAGAATGCAAACATTGGGAAGGAAAGCACAGATAATAAATTAGCGAACACAAATATAACAAAATAAAAGATACACAATGATGCGAGCACTGAACACAGAGAATTGGCGTCAATTGAAGCTTAACGTGACTTTCATGGGATACTCTTGAATCTTACAGTACCCGTCTCATGTGTTTGTGTAAAGATAAAAAAAATAACAAGCAAATAAAAAACAAAACAAAACAAAGAATGTTAAAAGAACCAAGGAGTATTGAATATATCGATATAGAACATAGGCACTTTTCGGACTTCCGGTTTCGCTTGTTAATCTGAAACTTCAGTGTTTGCATTGTTGTTAATGTCGTTAATACACCTGTTCCTTTCCTTCCCCCACCACTACAGTCAGAGAGGGTCATTTGTATTCAAATGCAAATGTCTATTCTGTCTATATATATATATATATATATATATACACGAGGGTGAGTCAAAAAGTATTCAATTGTATTCAAATGCAAATGTCTATTATATATATATATATATATATATATATATATATATATATATATATATATATATATATATACGAGGGTGAGTCAATAAGTAACTAGCCTATCCCATTTCCGATGGACCGAGACGGTCACGATTTTCATGCTTTGTTTCAATATATGTTTTATATATGGGATCAAAATTGCACAGGTATCGAGTCATTCTTTAATAAGATATTGAATGTCAAACATGGCTAGTGATGCAAAGGCATGCTTTTCATCTAAAGTTGAGTACTGTGCTGTAATTCGGTACAGTATTTAAAAGGTAAAACAGGCAAGGAAATAGACGGCGAGTTAGCCGATGTTTATGGGTCTTCTGCACCATCTTACGCTCAGGTTAAATTATGGTATGGGAATTCAAACACAGTAGAATGTCTTTAGAAGCTGAAGCATGGTCTGGACGCCCACTGGCTGCTACCGACGAAGAAATGTGTAAGAAAGTTCGGGATCTGGTATGATAGGCGAATTCAGGTGGAAGAAATAGCGCAGACATTAGGCATTTCACATGGTAGCGTTTCAACAATCTTACATGATCGTTTAGGTATGCGCAAGCTAACAGCCCGTTGGGTCCCCAAATCCCTTAGCGATGAGCAATTCACAACCAGAGCATCAGTATGCAGTGCCTTGTTGAAGTGTTTTAGGTCAAAAGATTTTCTTTTGCGTCTGTTGACTGTAGATGAGACTTGGGTTCATTATTATGAGCCAGAGAATAAAGCTCAGAGTCGTCAGTGGGTAGGGCCTGGGTCCCCGAGGCCAAAGAAGTTCAAGACGCAACCACCTGCTGGCAAGGTGATGGCCACCTTATTTTGGGACGCAAAAGGCGTTATTATGTTGGACTTTTTATCCAAGAGAATTACAATAACTGGAGTGTACTATGAAAAGTTGTTGGACCAGCTGAGAACCGCCATTCGTGAAAAACGCCGAGGTAAACTCTCTAAAGGTGTTTTGCTGCAACAAAACAACGCGAGAGTCCCGACTTGCAAAGTTGCAATGGATGCTGTAGAGCGAAACGGGTATGAATTAATACCACACCCTGCCTATTCACCTGACCTATCTCCTAGCGACTTCTTCCCAAACTTGAAAAAGGGTATCCGTGGACTTCATTTCAGGTCTGATGAAGAAATTGTTACGGCAGTTCAGGAGTGGGTCAATGGAAAGGACCCTGATTTTTAACAGTTCTGAGCTGATGGCACTTGAACACCGTTGGTCTAAGTGCATCACACTAGAGGGCAATTACATCGAAAAAGAAGAGGTGGATCTCAACCGGAAACCGGAAATAAATTAGGCTGGTTACTTATTGACTCACCCTCATATATGTATATATATCACATTATTACTACATAAAAGTGGTCGGACGCCCTGTATCACGTCGAGTAGACATTCCCTGATCACAATATCACACAAAACGCAGTGAGTGTCAGGGATCTGTGAAGATCCAGGATACGTGATAAAGAGCATCAACATTACTGTAGTAAAAATCTATTGATTATATACCTCGAAAAGTAGTGCTAAAGCTCCATCAAAAACAGCAATAGTATGTTTGTTTTTCTCCAAGAAAATAAAGTTCGGCATTTCATACAAAGCGTCTGCATATCTCGTAAATAAAAATGAATCTCGCCTGCTATAGTTTTGCATAGCGCTTTAAGAGTTAATAAAAGTCTAAAATGAGTGTCCGTTAAAATCAGTGAACAAATTCATAAGGATTAAAGTGGGCATTATCACATGGTTTTGTCTAATCAATTTCATTTCGTAAAAAAATAGTTTGGCGCAGTTTAAAACGCGTGTAAAGTACACGCAAGTCACTGGATGTCATGACGTTAACCATTACATTACGAAAACAAGCCTATTCAAATATATTGGAAAATTTACCAGCAAAATATGAAAAATTTCAGATAAAAATTCTAATTTTTCTAATCTTATGTCTGCTAAAAGCCGAGGTGGTTCTAACGAGTACCCACAATCTATGTTTTAAGCAGAAATATGAAAAATAATGTATACCCCTGTTAACCTCAGTTTTACTATATAAAAGTGGGGTTTAAGGTAGTCAACATTATATAGGCATGTTTTCGTGATGGGTTTTAAAGAGAGTGCAGTATGGTAATGAAAAAATAGAAACTCTCAACTGACCCTGGTTTTCGGATCAGGCTTCTAAAAACGTAACTATTTGGAAGTTTTGTCGCTAATAGTTATAATAAAAACGCTACACCAAGACGGCTGCTGAAGGACTACACGATGCGAAAGAGTTGTTTTACAGTAATATTTATTCTCTCTTGACATTTAAACTTAGCTTGATTTTGAATATGAGTTATTGCGTTATTACCAGAGAGACATATTACACAGCCAGACAGAAAAAAAAGTTTCCGACGCTTGACCAGGGAGCATGAAATAAGGTTACTTAGCATTTATAGGAACAGTGGCGAAAATGGCCAGATTGCTCAAGTATGCACAATTCGGTCATTTCATTGTTGTTCCCCATTACAATGTATGCGACTTTAATTATGTATATAGTGAAAAGCGAAGACTCGGTTCAGGCTGTTAGATGCGTAGACTGGTTGCTGGCCTTTATTGTCCGAATATGGTCTACTGTACATTGTTCTGTTGCCCGGTCGTATTTTTGATTTAATAGTCCGACTCTGGTGATTGGAAGTCATTGTTGTAATTGGAAACACTATGCCTAGTCCACTTTACAGCGTATCTAATCAGCATTATGGCGTCTTGATTGTCCAGTTGTAGCGATATGAAGTAGTTATTGTAGAGACTTCTAAATTGTGTCTGTGAACGTCAGTTTGTTATAAGATTATCAGCAAGAGTGAGGTTGAGAGCAATGGGAAACCTGGTAATCAGGCAAACATAACAAATTACATAGTTTTCCACAATTGCACACTTTTTTGAAAATGACTGCATGGATCATGCGTTGAGATTGAACCCGTTATATGTAGAAACATTATATACATGTACCATTATTTGACAACCGAGAAGAAAATATTCAGTTAAATACGTGTCTATTGGTACTGAAAGGGACTGGATACAGCTGACAGATTTTTTTGTCATTCGTTTGCTTTCTTGCACACCACGTCCTTATGAAAAGTGGTCTATTCAATCTAAAAGCTTAAAATCCTAATATTTTAAAATTGTTTGTCCACAAACAGAAGAATAGAGATGCAGATTCCAAGTCACAATATCCATTGCATTTTTTAAGAAGAAGGTATTTTTTTAACATTCATTGAAAGCAGGTCACGAGAAAAGTAAGTGAACCCCAGTGTTGTTAATACTTCAATGAACCTGGAAAAACTTGCCTTTATTACTTATATGTGTATTATTTTCCAGCCATTATTTGAGGAAAGATCTGATTCGAAAGCTAAAATTGAAGCATGAAAAACATTGCAAGCAGTTTTTGTATTAGAAGCGGATCAGCTTCATAGACGTCATAACATCGTCATCGTCCAATCGGTTTATTTCGATGTCACTTAATAAGCATGTGACGTCGCGTGATTCAATGTGTTAACAATTTTACGTCCCGACAGTGAACTGTAGCTTTTTTCTATAAATGCATTAAGAATGTAAATATTGTCTTTTATAATTCTGTAACATTTCCCAGTTTTAATAATCATAATGTAGCTATAATTGGAAGAGTTGTGAATAGTGTTTGTTTAACTTGTTAATTAAATTAACATATTTCTGTCTGCTTGTGAATTCGATCTTGTAAAAACCTTCTTCAAAATGCATCATTTCCTTTTAAAGTTAGACAGTGAAGAAATTTCTTATCGAAAATATTTTTTCGCTTATAAGAAAGTTATAATAAATTAGGTATATGGCTGTTACAGCAGTGCAACTTGATAGAAAACTTAGGATTTAATAGTATAATTTTGATTAGTACCTAAGGTTAACTGGTAAATGAGAAATGAATTTGCCTGTGTAGCGTCTCATCACGAAAACATACCTATAGAATGTCGACCCCCTTAAACCCCACTTTTATATAGTAAAACTGGGGTTTACAGGGGTATACATTATTTTTCATATTTCTGCTCAAAACATAGATTGTGGGTACTCGTTAGAACCGCCTCTGCGAGGCGGTTCTAACGAGTACCCACAATCTATGTTTTGAGCAGAAATATGAAAAATATCAGAGTTTTTTATCTGAAAATTTTCAGTTTTTGGAGATGAAATTTTCTATATATTTGAATAGGCGTGTTTTCGTAATGTGTCAAGCATTGCTTTCATCCATGCAGGTATAAAGCGCAATATGCATTGCTTAATTTCGTGAAAAAAGCGGAACACTCTATCAGCATCGCCATAGAAGCCGGCTTTTACAGTAAGGTCGTATAAGTAATCCACAGTCGAACCTAAATGACTCGAACATCTTCGGGACCATGGAAATTCGTTCGAGACATAGGTAGTTCGAGCCACTGAGGGTTGATCATGGCACCCCTTGTTTTTAAAAATAAGTAGTAGACTACTTTTTGAAGCGTTCTTGTGTGTTTAAAGCGCCAAACAGAAACAAATATTTTAAAGGTTTAAAGGTGAAACGTCACAAAAATTGAATTCCTCATTACTAAAATACGCCTATTCAAATATACTGAAAAATTTACCAGAAAGTTTTGTAAACTGATATAATTGCACGAAACTGGATACACTCGATAGATTTTTCCGCCATGTTTCATAAGGAAGACAACTTCTGTGATTTTCTGTATGCTTCCCTGTGTAGGAAGGCTTCTCTGAACAGGGGCCTACTCTAAAGGAAAGAATGTCTCAAGGGGAATAAATTCTTAATTTTTAGATAGGTTCCTTTTCAGGATGGATATAAAAAATCGATAGAGTTGTCTTCTCAGAAAGTGTAGCAGGTCCCTTTAAGATAGTCAAAAGTTCCTAGAAGGGGAAGGATAAATGTTTAAAAGTAACCACTAGCTCATCCCGTCTGGTTACAAACGCAAATGAGGTAAATGCTACATCGCATTTTTCTCTTTCGTGTTTTAGTCTGGTTAATTTGTCCTTTGAGAGCAGGCAACATGTTCTGCCATTTCTCTGTCTGGTTTTGAACTCATGAGAACTTTTTTTTTTCTGGTAGACAGACTGAACAGTAACAACAAGTATACAGCAATAAAGTTCTTACAGATTTAAGCAAACTTGACAGGTAAAAAATTCTTGTTCCATTCTAACAAAAAACTTATTTCTTGCCATTTGTAGGCGTTGATGCCGCTTTTTTCACAGCGGCATGATATCGAGGATAGGTACATGTGTGTAATACAATTCGCTCGCTCAGAAATTGGTAGACTGGCTTCAGTCTCCAGTGACTAAATATTTTTCACATAATCCTGTTTGATAATTCACTAAAATAAAACCAAAATAATATCATGACTTTAAAGGCTGGTCACTAGTGACCAGCCTTTATAGTCATGATATTATTTTGGTTTATAAGATTATAAGAGAAAAAAATATATATAGTCACTGGAGACTGGCTCCAGTCTAAGAAATTGGTTGTGCACACTAGTCAGAGATCCACCTATTATTTTCAATGGCTACCGAGTTGGTATTTAATACCGATGCGGATTTCGTACGAGATATGTAATCACCATGGCTTTCTTGTGTCCAGGCCCCGAGGTTATAAAACTATTTTCATGCTCAACTCAGCTGAGCATGAAATTTTGTCCTGCTAAAAACCTCATATTTCAATTGCAAATTCTTTCTTGCTAAACATGGCTGAGCATGAAAAAAATTATCTGCTAATAAATATGAAAATGCCAACTTTTGTTGGCATTTTCACATTTTTGAGCAGAGAAAATTTCATGCTCAGCTGAGTTGAGCATGAAAAAAGTTTTATAACCTCGGGGCCTGGATTTAGATTGACATTGAGACCTTTACTTTGTTTCATCACAGTGTTTATAATTATATGTGTTTCACTGTGATGTTTCAGAAATGAGGTAGAGAAACCCTATGCGTACCGAAAATATGATAAATCGTCTACTGAGCGCAAAAAGGCAGTAACTGTCATTAAAATATATAAGGAGTTACTGACTTTTTGCGCTCAGGTGACAAAATGTGAAGCTGTATCAGAATTAAAGGTGATGTTTCGCGCTAGTAAAACTGGTTTAAGCATTCCTCAAAGGTGTTTTCTCAACTCTTCTTTGTGCGTAAGTGATTCTATATGTGGCGTTTGTTTTCTCATTATGTCTTCCTCATTTCTCCTTCTTTGGTGCCTCGGGAAGGTTGTGCTTCGTGCTGTGGTATTTCCTGTGTATCTTTAATTATATTTTGTTTATAAATATGCAATCTACAGTAAAACCTGTATAAGAGAGCCACCTTCGAGACTGACTTTAAATAGTAGTTGATGTGGAAAAAGTTGTCTGTCTTATAAAGGTACATGTCATGTAATTTTGCTAGCAAAATTACATGACATGTACCTTTATAAGACAACCACCTTACCACATCAACCACTGAGGTCAATTTCAAAGGTGGCTGTCTTACACAGGTTTTACTGTAAATGTGAATACACAGGACATTAGATACAGGCTGAAATTATATTCCAGGTTCAAGATTCTTTTCGTAATATATCAGAGTAATCTGTATCTATTTATCTAACACAGTCTGCATGGCAATCATATAATTGACATGCTACTGGAAATCAGACTTTCATTTTTATTACCTCTGCTCTCCTCGCCATGTAATATTTAGACGCCATTTATCTATAATGTACTTCCTGTGGGCATAACATTTATACAGAATATCCTACTTTTGCATAAAGACAGCTACGTTTAATTTTCTGTACCCTTAAAGACTCCATTGCTTCTGCTCACACCCTAATCAAGTGTGAAAGATATGGCTGTATGAAAAAGTCAACAAGACAAAATATTTAGACGTATGTAAGATATGGGACAAGGGTATACTAAAGTTTAATAAATTTTCAATGTAACAAGTAAAAAAGAACAACAATATGATTCTTTAATGTATGCTTTTATTAAGCTTTATGAGCTGTCTTGATTGAAATGAAAATAAAATAGACATTAATCTGCTTATAGCACGGTTGTTATAAGATGGTTTTAATTATAGTATGGTTCAAAGATGGATTCGAAAAATGTATATATTATATCAAAACTGATGGTTAATGGTTATTTTTATAACATCTACATATTTTTGTTTGGATATAAAAATATTGTTTAAATAATACAGCTTATGCTTTGGGTTTCAAACTTTGTGCTATAAGTAGACTGTAATGTATAACATTTTTTATAAAACCTGTCGCCTGACAGGATAGTTCGCCTGAAGTTAACCTTTGACTTAATTGCGCCTATGACATGTTTCAAGTTCATCGCTGATCTTGAGATCATGTGTGTGTGTGTGTGTGTGTGTGTGTGTGTGTGTGTGTGTGTGTTTGTGTGTGTGTGTGTGTGTGTGTGTGTGTGTGTGTTGGAGAAGAGACGAGAGGGTTTCTAAAGTTTGCATAAATATCTGTCATCCTACTATGCCACAAGATTCGGGTCGGGACCAAATTTTGCGGTATTGACGATGTCAAGCAATATGCGAATCCTATTCATCTTTGGATCTCCATGAGATATATTCATACATTATTATTTAACAAAACCATGCCAAAATTTAAATAAGTTACCAGAGCTTATCTAGAATCTTATTTTAGCATGAGTAAGATATGAATATGTTTGAACTTTTTAAGTATATGAATGGGTCCTGTGTTTCAAAGTCCAAGTATATGAATGGAGTGGGTTTTCAGATTTTGGCATACAAATCTATACCAAAATTACCAGTAGATACTCCCCCACCACCCGAGGCGTAAGTCTTAAAAACGAACTTTGTTTTTCATTTTTGTATGCTTATTCTTTAGACTCTTAACATTGAAATGCCTATCACGGTTTTATTTTACTTCTGCCATAGTTTTCTGATATAGGAGCCTTTAGTTAGACCCAAGTCTGCCGCAGTAAAACGGAAAATGATATAAATCACCAACAACATAAACACAGAACAGTAATAAACCACAACAAATGAACTGACTTGGAACGTCAGTTATAATCCTCGCCCTCAACTTTCACTGTGGTTCAAAATACTTATTAGTGCGGCTCGTTGAGGGGTCTTCTAACTCATTGCGCAATTGTGCAATCTTGTCAGAACCTTAGCTAGTTGCTCATACGAGTATTCTCAGCCAAACAACCAGATCCTAGCCACTCTGAGTGTCTAAACATGCGCATTTAAAGTTAGACATTACCGAAATCAACAAATTAATAGCTTGGATGAAAAGTCAGACACTGGTGTTCCCGACAGACACTTAAATGCGTGGATGAAACATCACACCCACGATCACGGCAAATATAAAAAAAATCCTTTGTGAGCTAATCAAACACTCTATCATATATAAAAATCCAAACCTATATCAAGAGACCGGCGTGATTCCCGCGCCGGTCAATAACAAACATGTCTGTTCTGCTGCATCCGAACACCCAGTAAGGAGATTTAATGCTCTGCAGAGGACAGATTAGATTTTTTTTGTATTTTCCCCGAAAGTAGGCTGTGATATTTCATGCCAATTTTCTCGTGTGACGATTTGCATAAAATTTCAAAGACTATCTTCTAGGAAAAAATAATAAAAAAAAAACATGATTAGTGTGTCGTCAATTGAATTTGCCCAGAGAGTGGTACAGGTTAACTACGTAACACCAATAATGTTCAGTATACCGTCTTTTCCAAAAATTCAGGAGGAAAATTCAAAAGAAAGTGTCCCGAGGTTTAAGCAAAAACTTTAGAATCACTATTTCACCAAAGAAATGCCCCACCGACTCTGGATCCACTAGGAGAATGACTAGAAACATTCCAGTAATATTTCTCTCTGAGCATCTTGGACATTTTCTTTTATATTTATTTCATGTTTCTTGTTTCTGGCTCTTCCTGTAGAGTTTCTATAGTATTGTTCTTTTTTTCTTCAAAAGAAATAAGTTATGGACCGTCGACAAGTATGACCTCCAGCGGTACCTTCTACTTCGTTATTGCATCTCATATGAATTTATAGGTGGAATTTTATCGGAATGCACACTATAGTTGTGTGTGAATGTTCGATTTAGGATAAAATCTAGCAATTATTATTAGAGTTATGGCCCTTTTCCAACTTCGAAAAATCGTTTCCGTTCAACAGCTTTTAAAAAGATTAGTATACTGGATTCGAATTTAATAAACAGGTATACAATCATAAAATATAAGTCAAGTTCAATTTAAGATAAAATTCAGTAATTACTATGGGAAGTTTGGCCATTTTTCAACTTCATAGTCCTGTCCGTGTGTACGAAAAATGGTTTCCGTTGGGTATCTTATGAAAAGATTAGTGTATTGGATTCATTTTGAATACACATTTATAATCATAAAATATATATCAGGGTAAAATCCGCCAGGTATTATGGGAGTTATGGCTTTGTTTTTTTTACTTTCATGTTTTATTTTTTTTTGCGAAATGCCTGTTTCCGGTTGAAGATGGCTCCTGGGCGAGGGCATCTGTGTCGTACTGACACGTTTCTAGTTTTATTTTGAAACCCTCTGTGTCTAGTTGTAACATTACGTCCAATAGGCATATTTGTCTCGTTATCGAGTCTCCTCCTGAGCTACAGGAGGGTGCTTTGTTTTTCCAAATCATCCCATGTTTCGTTTCAAAGAAGGTATCTTTAACAATCTAAGACTTACAATGGATGCCATAGCCACCCAACCCCGACACGTCCCGACTCTTCCCCGAAAAGAGTAATAAGGGGGTCAAGCTTTAATATTAACCACGTTTAGTATAAAATCTAAGTTGTTGACAAGGACTCTAATTGGGTGACGTTAATGTGTTTCATCAAACTCCATCGACGACCCCAGTGGGGTCAGTGGGGTCAGTGGGGACTTACCTATAAATATAACCTGTGTAGAGTCAGAAAGAAATTTTACTTACACCTAGCAAATTCTTTCCCTTGAGAGTGCACACCTTTTCGGAAGTGGTGGTTGTGGAGAAGGCAAAACAATCGACAGTAACCTCCCCTGAAAAATTTTCTACTCCCCTTAATAAATTTATGGTCCTGTCTCTCAGTTCCGTAACAATCTAAGTTTGTTCCATTTTATTTATGGCTCAGCAGTACATCAATAATTACAGCTAAAGTCTACTTAACGTACTTTACGACAGCAAATGAACAGTGTACAGTTGCATCACGAAAGCATATAATTATGTATAATTTTGACCCCTTAAATTCCATTTTATATAGTTAAACTGTGTTTACAGGGGTATACATTATTTTTCTTTTTTTCTGCTCAAAAACATAGATTGTGAATACTCGTTAAAACCGCCTTGCTGAGGTGGTTCTAACGAGTATGCACAATCTATATATTGAGCAGAAATATGACTGAAAAATATCAGAATTTTTCATCTGAAAATTTTCATTTTTCGGTGGTGAAATTTTCAATATATTTGAATAAGAGTGTGTTTTCGTAATGGTGAAAAAATAGTATAGAAGACCAGGGCCCAGTTTTTCAAAGCATCGTTAGCTTAAGAAGCTCGTTAGTGGTCAACATTTTAACTGTTCTAGTAAGTACAATATCTAATTCACAGGTATTTTTGTTGAAAAAATGTGAGTATCTTTTGCAAATAATGCAAAAGCTACTCACATTTTTTTTTCAGCAAAACTATTTGTGAATATGCCATATTTAATGATCAAAGTTTTAACTATACGTTAACTAACGACATCGTTAGTTTCGAACAACTGAACCCGGGAAGAGCTGCATTACAGACTATGGCCCTGTCAATGACACCAAGAGGCTGACACTAAAAAGTTGTTTAATATTTTACTCGAATTGGATGTTTATGAGAATAAAATGGACTAAATCTGGTTGTATAATGTCAGTGCTAATGGCTACAGCGAGGTGCCAAAAAAAAGCTTTACAGAGAAGGCAAAGCAGATATATAAACACTATATCTGTTTCGAAATGTTGTCTGCAGCAAACTAAACGTTTAATGTATCTCTGTACAACAATGTAAGACCTGTTTACACTCAGTGTATTAGTGCTTAGCATGCTGGGTAAACCTATACACTAGAGAACATTTTGAAATGTTTTAATTTTAAATCAAGACGGTCTTGGTTGCTCAGTCGGACGCGAGTCCGATTTGTGATCAGGAGGTCGCGGGTTTGATCTACGCCGGGTCCGGCAGCATTCATTCGTGGAGATTGATAATAAAATATGGAGATTGATCATATTTTTTACGGTTATTCCCTCCCTTCCGCTGATTTAAGAATGACAGTTGTCAGGTTTTGGCGAAAGAATGTTCGCACGTACTGGTTAAGTGCCTAGAGGACTAAGCCTGCCCATGAAAACGTGTGGTTAGGTAAACCAACCGCGCTCGACATGACCCTACTTGGTTGATTGGGCCGTAAATACTCAACACATAGAAAATTATTATCCCAGAAAACAGGATTTAATATTTCATGCGTATTGACTCCTAAGTAGACAGAGTTAAATGAAATATTAAACCCTAACTTCTGGGAAATATGAACCATAGCACAAATTTTGTCCTGTGCTGAATTTGGACTGAAACTGCAAAAGGTTTAAGCGACTAGTCATCATTCGTTTTGACTTATCCCTTAAAGCGACAATCAAAACAGCAGCAAAAGGTATACTAAAAAGTTTGTCTATTTCTTCCGAGAAAATAAAACTGAACATTGCATGTGAATGGTCTTCATGACAGACGCTTCTCATGAATGTCAAACCTTCTATATTCTGCTGGCGTTTTAATGGTTAAGGCTTTGCAGTCTCCGGGTAAAATGAACATACGATGGTTTGTTTTACAAAACCTATGCTTGACATTGTCCCCGAACATCACCCAAAAATAATAGGCGAAACACGATATGAAACCCTATCTCATGAAATATTCTCTGTCAGAAAAACAACGAACATCATTTTTAAAATGTCGTCTGCTGATATTCAAATAAAACATGCTATAGGGAAGTTCAATCTATAGCGTCTGTAAATCTTGATTCCATTAGCGATGATTAACCCTTAAAGCGCCAATCACAACTGCAACAGACGAATTTTTCAAACATATTTTTCTTATTTCTCAATGAAAATAAGTCTTGACATTTCATGTGAATCGTCTGCTTGCAGACGATTCACATGAAATATCAAGACTAATTGCGTCTAAAAACTAAAACAAAGTATTTAGGATGTCGTCTGCTGCAAAATCTGCATGTCGCTTTAAGGGTTAAGGCAAACAAACCAACACATTAGTAAAACGGTCCAAGAAAAAATGACCGGTGCAACGACTAGACAACCAAGCAATTGTTGCATATGATATAGATAGCGGATCTTAAAATTCATTATTGGAATTGACATTTGATCCCATAGGATGAATTTTTAACATTAATCTATACACTGTTTGTAGGTTAGTCACTGTATAAGGACTGTATAGTTTACAGAATACACGACTTGGCAAAAACTTGGTTGCAGACTGAGAAAATTGGTAAGGTTCCATATTTTAGTTCTAAAGATATATAGGACAAAGTGTTAAAATCCGGATCCATTGGGATAAAATGGCTTCATCTATACATTTGTTGCAACGTTGTTGTTTTTTTCTTTTTTTTTCTTTATATATATATATATATATTAATCATTTATTCAACATAGATATTTGTTCATACATACATATAATTACATATAATACTATAATTTTGAAAGCTCCCAGAATAGTTAATGGTACAAATACATCTGGCCATAGCAAAGAGAGAGAGAGAGAGAGTGAGAAAGAATGATATTAAAAGAATGAGGTCCAACTTTTGAGACTGAGATTGCTTTATATGATGGTGTTTATGGCGGCCGTAAAGGTAGATTATCATTTCTAGGAAACATATAATAGATGGCCATTTAATAAGTGTAACAGTTACAAGCATAGATGCCATAAAGATACCGGCTATTGTAATGATAATTGTGATATTCTCAGACAGCTTTATCAAATCTCTTTAAAGGGGACTTAATACAAATCACATACGTTTTCACCATTTTTAGAAGGAAGACAATGCTTGCGATTTCCTTTTTCTTTCGCCGGATGAAGTCCAAAGTCAAGTTATGGCGCTGACAGCGAGTTCTTTTGACTAAAGCAAACATGTTTCGTTGTGCTTAAACATGAGTGTGAAATGTGATAGATATGAGCTTAACAGCCATATATTCCGAATTTAAAATTGTCTCCGGTATCCTCTGAACTATACAGTGTTCCCAAATGCATCAGGCGTCGGTAGACCTCTTAAGAATAGAAACTAAAGTTGTAGAATGTAATTATCGATCACTCGTATTTGTTTACTAAATTTAGGATTTGGCGGAAAGCAAAAGGTAATTAATGCCATCTCTTATTGAATCTAGAACAAGTCATATCCCATTTAAATGAACAATATTGTAGTATAATCAAGCAAAACATCGCTAAGGACAATTGAATTAAACGCATCTGTTTATATATCAGAGGAACTAAAAAGTATACAGTTTTTATTGTTGAATACCACCCTCTCGTTAAAATGTTTTCTCGGACACTTTTGTCAAACGTTCAGCATTGAAAACATGTCAAAACGCCCTTAATAAACGGTAGATGACATTTTGAACTTCTTGCACAAATGCCTGTGAGCAATACAACATCGTTATTTAATTCGAACCTCCTACCAATCTGAAGTTGAATTTCTGCTCATCCCAAGTTATCTCCCTTCCAATAAGAAATAAAGAGAATTAAAAGAGCCTCTGTCTGAAATGCGGTTAGGCGTTTTTTTTTTTTTTTTTTTTTTTTTTTTTTTTGCAAATTTGTTGCTTGGTTCAGCGTCTTTTCGCTAGTTGACTTCACATTTCCTAAAATTGATTATTAAAAAGAAAATTTTAAATTTTTTGAAGGTCCCATAGAAGCTCAGAGCATTTTACCTCAATAGGAAGGTAAATGTCAAAAACATCATTTTTTAATATATTTTTTTTTTACAAAAATCAGCACTGTAATTCGTGATCCAAGTCAAGTCAAGTCAAAGTACTTTTATTCTCTCAAAGTCAAGTATAACATGACATCAGAGGAAATGGAAATACAAAGTTGCAGTCAGGACGGTAACCGTAATTTCATATATATAATAACTGTGGGGTAAGAACTAGGACACATTCTAAAAATTATTGCAATTCGTTGCAGTGACCCATTTTACAGGTGGATGTACAATGTAACTCGGGGGAGCAGAATTGCTGGTGTATAGATAGATAGGTAGATAGATAGATAGATAAATAGATAGATAACATTTATTAAACTGGTAACTATTCAGATAGATAGATAGATAAATAGATAGATAGATAGATAGATAGACAGACAGATAGACGGATAGATAGATAGATAGATAATATTTATTAAACTGGTAACTATTCAGGTAGATAGATAGATAGATAGATAGATAGATAGATAGACAGAGAGATAGATAGATAGATAGATAGTGAGCACTTAAACCTTGAAACTGATGACTAACAACACAATACCTGTACATATCAAACTGTGTCACCTGTGTTCAATGACCAGTGACAACCAATTAATGAGGCCCGCTTCGCCATGACGAAACCAGGCCACGCCTTAAGAGACCTGTCAACGCAATATTAAGCACGTGCAACACGTAGAAAATTATGAATGAAAAGTGAAACAGACTATGCAATTTTACGCATTCAGTACTGGATTATTTTTCTGATGTAAGTAGAATTGTTTTTATTATTGTTTTATTATAGAAGCTTCCGTCCCAAGTATTCTTTCTTTTTATCCGCATAGAACAAGGAAGTGACCTGGTTTCCCATGGCGAATAACGTGTATTGGGTGGCGTACACTGACGCGCGAGCTGAATAATGGCAACGATGCATTCCGAACTGACTGCAAACATCCAGTGTGCATTCAGTGCAGATGCATCGGCTAAGCGATCCATGAGTGGACGATTTATCATCTCGCCACCAGTTTTCTCCAAACTTTACATACATACATTCATAAATATGCATATATAACATTTTTACATAATTTACGGAGAAAAAGAAAGAAAGAAAACAGCAATACATAACGTCGTAAAAACGTCGCATCAATGTTGCCGTGATATATTGACCGATAAGGTTAGACACATCCTATTATTGGTTATAATAAAAACACGTCCGCATTGCCACAACAAGTCCTTTAAAGAAAAAAAAAAAACAAAAAAACAAAAAAAAAAAAAACGTCGTCTAACAACATGGCCCCCGGTCACACGGTCAGCTATTTCTTTACCATAAATAAATAACAGTAAATAAAGAAACTTTAACCCATTTAAGAGCCCAATTTAGCTATCATCCCTTCTTTAAAATATTTTTACCCATGGCGCACCCCTCTCACATAGCAATCACTAAAATCACCTCGACATTGATCACGTGCTCGATCCAAGAACACACCCATCTCGCCTGTTTACATTCAGTAAAATATTTGATTGGCTATGAGAGATGGACACGCCCAGGTACATGATCGCTCCTCTATCTATCAAAACGACATTGACACAGTATTACCTATAATAGTGTACTATACATACAGTCATGTTTTCAATTCGAGATATTTGCGTATTTGAAACAAGCAGAATTCAAATTAATTCTACCATGTGGACCAGCTAAAAAAATTAAATAAGATAAAATTGGGGGACCCTGGCCGATCAGGTACTTAGGTCTGCAAGGCGGCCTCTGATCCAATTGAAGATATCACATATATTTACATTTGCTATATCCTTTAATCTACTTGCAGCATATAAACGCATATATGTATTCTCAATTGCCCAAAATGCACGTTTAAAGGGAAACTATTCAAGCACAAATATTGATTCGAACCCATAATTCGTTTCAATCAATATCATTTCCCTAATATTCGATAGAGTTTGCTAAAAAATATCGCAAATTATGCATAAATGATGTATCTTAACTATGACATTCTGAATTTAGACAGATTTGAGAAATCTGGTAGCCAAAAAAAAACAAACAAACAACAAAACAAAAAACAAATAAGATACCTAAGATACTTATACTTATTTTGCCTTTACGTATATATATATATATATATATATATATATATATATATATATATATATATATATATATATATATATATACAACGAGAGAGAGAGAGAGAGAACGAGCCCAATGACATATATTTATATATGTTCGATCCACCAAGGGGTCCTCTACCTCATCAATGAACCGTCACAGTAAAATAGAAATAAACAGTGTAATAAAACAACATTGGGTCTAGTGGCGAGCTAAAGCACAAAAAAGCCGCAAATATGATCACGATGGACTCGACCACATTTCGTTATAATAACGCCCACTGAACTGGGACAGAACCTCGCTTATTCATACGCATTAGAGAGATCCCAAAATACAAAGCTTAAACGCTAACCTGCTGACTATAAATAATACCAGGATATATATGATATTTTCTTGTTTGTTTACTGAAAATGACTTCACATTCCATTCAGGTTTTCTTTCGGAGATAATTTGAATGAAATGTTAGGTCGTATTTTCTGTAAAAATCATATGAAGAGTATCACTAAAGATAATTGATGATTTAGCCAATAAATTAAAATGTATTTGGCAAGCAAATGTATTCGTAAACCACTAATACGCAGTTTCTTATTGGCCTAAGCTGGATACATGTACTTTAAAGACTGAATTTTGAGTTGAGGTTTTACGGCCCAGTCAAGCATAAGGGTCATGTCTAGCCGGACAGTTTACCTAACCACACTTTTCATGGACAGGCTTGGTCCTCTAAGCGGTAAACCAATATATGTGCCATTCTTTCGCCAGAAACTGACAACTGCCCTTCTTGGATCAGCGGAAGAGAGAGAATGACCGTAGAAAGTATTTCATGATCAATTTCCATGAAACAATGTTGCCGGAGCCGGTGGGGCTCGAACCCGCGACCTTCTAATCACCAGTCGGACGCCACCGATTCCGGCCTGAGTTTTACACCGATGGTATTTTGTCGTAAATTGTATATTCACTGATTCTCAGATATTATCTTAATCCTTGTCCTGCTGAACCCGGATATACCCTGCCTCAGCAAACAGTATAGATCCAGATCAGTTGGCTTCTGAAGAAGCCAACTGATCTGGATCTGCACTGTTTGCCTTCAGTATGTGAATTTATATCAACAACCTTGATCAAGTAATCTGATTGGCTTTAAGTTAGAAATGGCTGTGGCTTCTTAATTCATTCAGCAGGACAAGGGTTAAAAAAAAGGTAAGAGAAAAGTCCAGGGAGTGCCACAATCACAAACCGCAGCCCTTCCCAGACCCCAAGAGGAAGAGGAAACCGACAAATCTAAACAAGCACAAACCGAACAAACGTACGAAAAGCACTAAGATTAGCTCTCTCTTCCCCAAGCGAGGTAATCGTAATACTAAAAGGACTGAAAAACACAAGAACAAAATGACACACGGAAAGACATACAACAAATCGCCTCGTAGTATAAACCACAAAGCATCAAAGAGTAAGACTAACACCGTAAGTCATAGAAATAAGATGTGTCTCGGTAATGTCTTATCACTGATAAGAGACTCGATACAACAAAAACCCTGGCATAAAACTGTCAGTAAATGATAGACTGGTAGAGGGCTGATAGGGGAATTTAGTACTGGCTTATTTATCTGATCCATAGGTAATATCCGCTCCAAAGTATATATTACTCAGAAGGTCTCTTTACCACCCTCTTCTAGTACCTCATAATCACCTCTATTTGACACCCCGTTGATGAGTCATGCCTAGCACCTTGGCAGGAGCAATCAAATCATTATTGAGGGGTACCACTTTTGGCCTTATTTTGGCTATGTAGTTATGTCTCCCTTCAGATAGAGGTCGCGACATATTGTTTTTGCCTCGGTTGTCTAACCGTCTGTCCGTCTGCCTGTCCGTCCGTCACACAATCGTGTCCGCTCTATAACTTGAAAACCGTTTAAGATATTTTCATGAAGCTTGATAGAAATATAAAGCATCATCTTACAATGTGCAGAACACAAGAACTGTAACTCTTCTTTGCACAGTTTTTTTAGTTATTCCCCTTTGAAATGCGACAATGGTAAATTCGTGTCCGCTCCATAACTTGAAAACTGTTCAAGATACTTTCATGAAACTATATAGAAATATATAAACATAATCAAACGACGTGCAGAATACAAGAATCATAACTCTTGTCTATATAGTTTAGGAGTTATTCTCCTTTGAATTTGGACAAAGGTAATTTCGTGTCTGCTGTATAACTAAAAAAGCAAGTCATGATATTTTCATGAAATTTCGTAGAAATATAAAGCACCATCAGACGACGAGCAGAAAACAAGAACTGTAAATCTAATTTGTACATTTTTGGGGCTTTATAACCCTTTGAAATAAGACAATGGTAATTTCGTCTCCGCACTATAACTCAAAAACCGTTTACGACATTTTAATGAAACTTCATCAAAATATAAAGCATCATCAGCCGACATGCAGGGCACAAGAACCGTAACTCTGTCAGTACATTTTGGAGTTATTTGCCTTTGAAATTCGACAATGATAATTTTGTGTCCCCTCTATAACTTTAAAACCGTTCAAGAAACTTTCATAGAAATATATAGAATTATTAGATGACGTGCAGACCACAAGAACTGTTACTCTTATCTGTACATTTTGGAGTTATTTCCCTTTGAAATTTGACAAGGGCAATTTTGTGTTCGCTCTATACCTTGAATACCGTTCAAGACATTTTCACGAAACTTCGTAGAAATATAAACCATCATCAGACGAGGTGCAGAACACAAGAATCATATCTCTTCTCTATACAATTTGGAGTTATTCTCCTTTGAAATTCGACAATGGTAATTTTGTGTCCGCTCTATAACTTGAAAACCGTTCACGATATTTTCATTAAACTTCATAAAAATATAAAGCATCATCAGACGACGTGCAGAACACACGAATTGTAATTATTGTCTATACATTTTTGGCCTTATTCTCCTTTTGAAATTCGACAATCGTAATTTTCTGTCCGCTCTATAACTTGAAAACCGTTCAAGATATTTTCATGAAACTTCATAGAAATATAAAGCATCATCAGATAACGTGCAGACAACAAGACCAGTTACAAACTCTTGTCTGTACATTTTTGGAGTTAGCCTCCCTTTGAAATTCGACAATGGTAATTTCATATCCGCTCTATAGCTTGAAAACCATTCAAGCTAATTTCATAAAACTTTATAAAATATAAAGCAGTGTTGATGAACAATTAGTATGGGTAAACTTTCTTTAGGTGAGTGGCAGATGGGGTGGGGAGACATATGTTTTTTTTTGTTGTTTTTTATTAAAAACAGTTGTAGTTAAATTTAGAAATCGTCACATTGCCCTGAAGCCAACAAGGAAACAATAACCTGCCCCCATCCCCTCCACCCCTTCATACAATCGGACGGTGTAGATCTCAGCTGGAACTGTACATATGTTATTCAATCTACCGCGTATGCTATATACAGCGATTATTTAGGTGAAAGTCAAAGCATCTACAACGCACGTTCCTATTGAGACAGGTCTGCACAATTCTCGTGAGCTTATTCTGCACTATATATATACAAATACAAATATGCTTCATATATATATATATATATATATATATATATATATATATATATATATATATATATATATATATATATATATATATATATATATATATATATATATGAAGCATATTTGTATTTGTCGCTGCGTTTGTCAATACTAATGTACTTTCGTGTAAGACGATTGACACAAATATTTGACCTCAGTTCCAATTACTAGAATAAACGAGAGGCGAAATACATTAATTTAGATGATAATGCTATCTACTCTAAAATATAAAGCGGACGGATTCGTTTTTTTTTTGTTTTTTTTTACTTTGAACTCGCTTGATTAATATTCATTACGAAAACACGCCTATTCAAATATATAGAAATTTTAACTTCATAAGCTGAAGTTTTTCAGATAAAAACTCTGATATTTTTCATATTTCTGCTCAAAACATAGATTATGGGTCCTCGTTAGAACCGCCTCGGCGAAATAAGACAAAATAATGAATATCCCTGTAAACCTCAGTTTTACTATATAAAAGTAGGGTTTAAGGGGGTCAAAAATATATAGGCGTGTTTTCGTGATGCTTGAAAATTGGCGCTGAAGTACAGAAATTAATTATTATTTAGCTGCAGCGTGAGATGATGTATCGTCAGTCATCATCACGAAAGCATGCCTATGAACCTGTCTTCTTCTTTAAGTATCAAAGGCTGCTTCATGTAATAACACTATTATATTCAAAAGAGCTCATCAATAGGTTGGTGAATTCTCCTGTTAGGATCTTCCTTCTTAATTCCATTATTTTTTCTTAATTTTCTGCTAATATAAAAAGCGGTTTGGATATACAATGAATACAGAGAAAACGACTTAATTGCGAAGTCATCGTCAAAAAGGTTGTCCTTGAAACTAGAAGCGCATATAAATTACAAAAATCGGAGATCCTTTATATGACAGTCCATGACGAAAACACGCCTATTCAAATATACTGAAAATTTTACCACCGAAAAATGAAAAATTTCAGATAAACATTCTGATATTTTTCACATTTCTTATTAAAACATAGATTGTGGGTACTCGTTAGAACCGCCTCAACGAGGCGGTTTCTAAACGAGTAGAACCGCCTCAACGAGGCGGTTCTAACGAGTACCCACACTCTTTGTTTTTAATCAGAAATAAGAAAAATAATGTATACCCCTGTACACCCCAAGTTTTACTATATAAAAGCGGGGTTTAAGTGGGTCAAAATTATATATGCATGTTATCGTGATGATACAGTTCACAGGGCTACATACGTCCCTACTCCAACACAGCATATGCTTTTGCGGAATACACCATGCAGAATATGGCGTAGGGTCTACCACAGTTTACCATTCATCCAGCAGCAGCAGTCTCGATGGCACAGAAAAACGTCCAAATTCTTAGGCGAACTATGTTAAAGAATTTAAGATGCCTGAATTCTTAAGGTAAAGGAGTTTATTTTTGGAACAGACTACTTGTCTCAATCTCCGCAAAGCTCTCTGATGTAAGGTACGTTTTGCTGTCCTGCCTCTCAATTTTGTTATCGTAAGCCATTTGCTGTGATTGTTTGATTATAAATGGAAACACAGAACATTTAAGTTGTCAGATGTTACAAACCTTATGTTAAATTACGTCTGTCTTTCCGAGGTCATTAATTTAATTGCTGGGATGCACTTCATGCATAATACATGGCGGAAAATAACGGTTCTGCACAGATACCGCCTTTAAGTTTGACCGTTTGCAAACCAGCGTGTGCCAAATCTGTAACATTACGAAAACACGCCTATTCAAATATATAGAACATTTCACCTAGAAAAAAATTTAAAATTTTCAGATAAAAAACTCAGATTTTTTAATATTTCTGCTCAAAACATAGATTGTGGGTACTCGTTAGAACCGCCTCGGCGAGGCGGTTCTAACGAGTACCACAATCTATGTTTTTGAGCAGAAATAAGAAAAATAATGTATACCCCTGTAAACCCCAGTTTTACTACATAAAATTGGGGTTCAAGGGGGTCAAAATTATATAGGCATGTTTTCGTGATGAGCTGCAAACTCCTGGATATCTCCAAATTCGGTCCATATACAAATGTGTATACTATAACTGTAATTTTTATGGGCATGTGACTTTTCTTTCACCACTCTTTGCACAGGTATATTTTATTTATATTCCAGTCAAGTAGAGGTTATGGGTAGCCACAGTAGACTTGTCGTCGCATACCGATTTATTATTTTCGTATATAGTTTGTTATCAGTAAATAATTATTTTCAAACTTTGAGCATTCGTTTACTCTATCAAGCGAAAAGTGAAATTTAAATAATCATTTTCTAAAATTGCATAACTAAGGGAACACTTCAGACGTAAAAAATCGTCCCATGCAGATGCATATTTACTGATAATTACCATTACCCTTGAAGAAATGCTTTGAAAGAATAAAGCAGATGTCCAGAAAGGAGAACGAATTCTTTAGCCTACCAATAACACCAAGAGAAACATACACAACTACGATAGACATCACGCATGTTTCAAACCAACATAAACATCTGTGAACGTTTGCAGATGTGTGTTAGTACAGACAAGTTCCTTTTTTTAAAGTACATATATAATGTGGAAACGTAACACGGCAACACGATTGTATGCGACCTTATCAGCTGGAACTAAAACATATTTCTGCAGAAGACCTGGCTACCTTACTTCAGATGTCAAAGAGCCTTCATGTTATCGTAGTAACAGAATTATTATGAAAATATTTATTTTCCGCTTATTTAAAGCATTAGACTCAGCATGCTATCGTTTGCAACAGCTGCTACAAAATCCATATAAGGCTTTCGCAATTTGTACACGACATTTCTTGACATAATTATGGTTAGGAAATCGATATTTAGGTCCTTTACATATCGCATTCTATAATCGGTAATAGTTTTTTAAAGTTTCGGTAATGGCGTGACTAGTTGCTGGATAACATACTTTCAATAATCGGGAAAGCCTGTCAACTTCAGTATTAAGATCAGAAACTAGCTCATTGAAATTAAATATTGTGTTACAAATTCGTTATAATTATAACAAATAATGGGTATTTTAGAATTGAAGAAGTAAGCAGGTGTGGAAGAAATGCAACCCCCCCCCCCCCACGGTGGTTTGCTCTACCGACCGTTCTAAGGCGGTGGTCCCGGTGTTAGTCTTACTCTTTGTTGCTTTGTGGTTTATTCTACGAGGCGATTTGTTGTATGTCTTTCTGTGTGTCATTTTGTTCTTGTGTTTTTCAGTCCTTTTAGTATTGCGATTACCTCTCTTTGGGAAGAGAGAGCTAATCTTAGTGCTTTTCGTACGTTTGTTCGGTTTGTGCTTGTTTAGATTTGTCGGTTTCCTCTTCCTCTTGAGGTCTGGGAAGGGCTGCGGATTGTGATTGCGGCACTCCCTGGACTTTTCTCTTACCTTTTTATTTTATCTCTAAATCTCTAAATATATATAAATCAATATGCCGTTACCCTTTATCATATACAGAATTTTTACAATGTTTGCTAATATAATTATTTTCTGAATCGAAATGGAAGAGCGGCGTAGCCCCTATGTGACTCTGTTGCCCAGCTATGTTTAAAATCTGAATTGACTGATTGATAAAAATGGACGAGCATACAGATAATACATGTAGCTTCGTATGAGAAGAACCGCCCCATAAAAGGCATGACGATTGCTAAAACATTTATCTACTTCAGTGTCTGTCTTGCGTAAAAATGTAACGGAAAAAATATGAATATAAAAAGCACAGACTGTAATTTTGTAAAGTTCCGTAAGCGTCATATTAATACCAGATTTTATATTGAACATTACCGTGCACTCAAGAATAAGTAGGCTGGATTTACATTTTCTAATAAAAAAAAGTACGGAAAACGAAAAAGACTGACAAATTTTGAATTATTTTTCTGATGTTATATATTGTCATTTAATCCCAGAGAAACAATTTACAACATATTCCATATAAATTTCATATAAAGCCATTTAACCAGATACTAAGCCATTCCTATTTATTTCTATTCAATTGCGAGATATTATTAACCTGTGTTTCTTTCACAAGAATGGAAATCGTTGCTTCCAGTATGTTGTCTTTGGCTATGCAGACATATACTTTGATGCACCACAAAGTACACTAATGCAGATGTTGTAAAGAAGCTGATATATCTAACCGACAACATCGTTGTAGAGTTTGGTGGACAGATATTCCAATAAACAATCAGCATTGTTATGGGAACTTCTTGTTCTCCTTGATTCCCAAACTTTTTTATACTCGTATGAGGTCAAGCTTATACAGGGTCTGAAAAAAGCAGGCAAAAAGCCTTGCCCACCAATTCATTTTCACCTTCAGATACAGTCGACTCTCGTTATCTCGAATTCCAAGGGACTCACTAAAACACTTCGAGTTATCCGTACCTCGACATATCAGAGTTGAGGTATATATATATATATATATATATATATATATATATATATATATATATATATATATATATATATATATAATAATAATAATAATAATAATAATGTGGAAAAGAGGAGAAATTGCTCCTTAGGAGCAATATCTCCTCTTTTCCACATTATTTCGTTACCTGTTGTCATAGTTTCATCTTAAAACAGGGATCAGATTTTCACTTCGAGATAAGCAGTAATTCGAAATAAGCGAGTTCGAGATAACGAGGTTCAACTGTACATAGAATTTTACCATCTCTGAATAATTCAACGTTTTTTGAGTACCTTGAATTCATCTACCGACGTGAAGTTGAAATTAAATAAACATCTGAGACGATAACCTCTTTCTCATATTTGGATTTATACCACTATATCGACAATGGAAAACTCACAAGTAGGCTTTACGACAAACGGGATGACTTCAACTTTCCCATAGCAAAATTTCCATAACTGAGCAGCGATATTCCTTCTGCACCAGCAAACAGTGTTTACGTTTCACAATTAATCCGTTATGCTAGAGCTGGTCCTGAGTATCAGGACTTTATCGAATGGAGAAGAATACTCACCACGAGACTGTTGACTTGGAGATACCAAAAAACTAAGCTGGTGTCAATACTTAAGAAGTTCTATGGGAGGCATCATGACCTTGTCAGTCCCTACATTGGGGCTATTTCCAGACTTAGATCTGGTGTTTTTGCCACAGCCAAGCCATAAACAGACATTCTAAACCCCGGACATTAATAACCTTATTTCTTAAATCTCTGTACATGGTGATAGATATGGTTAGCGAAGAATGCTTACCAAGCAATATTTACTTTCAATGGACGCCTGATTACACCTCATTTATTTTGGATCCATGTCTGTCTGAATGAACAGTCCTAATTTTGCGTTTGTGTATATCGACTTTATGAATTTCCGAAATACTATTTTGGTATGTTGCTTCAGAATAATTCTGTACTATTTTACATGCTGGAAGAGTTCACTAGATACGCTGTCAATTACTGACTTAATATAGGGATCAAACATGGTTTTTCATTCATTAACATTCGCCAGGTCCCGTGGGAGGTGTTGAAAACCGAGGCCGAAGGCCGCGGTTTTCAACACCTCACAAGGGACCTGTCGAATGTTAATGCATTGAAAAACCGTGTTCGATCGCTATTATTGCATAAAAACTGAAAACATTTGCTACATTTCGCGTTATTTCTTGCACTATTTTGTTTCGCCTTTTCACCAATGTCTCGCGAACGTAATTTCCACTGACTATGCTCGTTCTAGGGCCGGGCAGTACACATCTCGTAACGGCAGCAAATCTGTGGCCCCGATACGATCTTATTGAAAGTTGCGAATCAGTGCATTAACAGCGCGTGAATTATCTTGTTAATACACGGCTTATCGCCGGTTAATGCACGGCTGTTAATGACGTGCGACACTGCTTTATTGAATAGCGGTTTTCACTATAGTGAGGTTTCAATTTTCTGGTCATTTGCTATCATTCAGCCCATTCCGTGAGTTTTGAAAATCTATATGAGGGTCATTGTTGAGGCCTGTTTGGCCGAAAATAGCTAGTTTGGTCCAGATAAATTGATACTTCAGCTTGTTTTAGTTATGCAGGTGTGTTCATTGCTCTAAAGGAATACTCCTTTTAAAATATATCGATATATTGAAAATTTCTAGGTACTTATATCGATGATAAGGTCTGGAGCCCCAGAGAACGTTTAAGACCGAATACAGTCAACCCTTTTTATACCGACACTAGATACAACGACAACATTCGTTAGAATGACAACTCGAATGTCACTAAACCTTCGCTTAAGACAGTTAATGAGAAATTATGCAAAATATTTCATTAAAACTTCAAGCAACATTTGTTTTGGATATTTGTTAGAATCGCCTTAGTGAAGCGATTCAAAAAATATCCAAGCCATATATTCTTTAAAACGAGGTCTTTCTTACATTTCATTCTGTCCATCAAGGATTCTTTACAACAGCAAATTCATTTTAATGGCAACATCTTTGGGAACAAATACTGTCGTTATAACGAAGGTTCGCTGTACCATGTTGAATTTGTTTCTTTTGTAAGTTACATTTATACGTTTTATAAAGGGCGAGATCAAGCAAAACGTTGTAGTCATGTAAACGTGATACGAGCATAATATATCGTGTTAAGATACGAACAATATCATCAGGGACCTTGCTGTTCGTTGATACTTTCTACGATATCAAACATCAAGCCGTGTACTTATGCTTCTGGAAGCTTTAGTATGTAAGAAAGAACAGATGGGCCGCTTCAAGCGCAAAAGTGCCTTCAAACGTGCGCACAATGCGCAGATTCAGATCATAATGCACATGCGCAGTGTATTATCCGGGTATGTGCCCTCCATCAAAATATTCTGTAATATTCAATGATTCTATTTGCGGACAGCGAAGGTCCTGATCAGCCTGCGCGTATGCGCAGACTGATCTGCCTTCGCTGTCCGCATATGCCCGAAGACACATTTCGTATGGCGTGGCCCTAATAAAGCGATAGTCTGGAATATGTGCAACTCTTCTTGTCAGAGATACTTACTGTATTGTTGGTATCATGGGGGACTTTAAGTCCACCCACGGTGGAAATAAACAGAACATAATTTCCGTTCTGTGCCACAAGTGTAATTTAAAAAACACAAGACAAATAACTTGCTATGTTAAGTCAAATATTTATATTCTACATAGTATCCGGAGAGAACACTTTTTGTTGAAATATGCCTAATCAAACAAATGGATTTAGTACAGTCCCTAATAACATGATCAGTCCCAGAAGCGGCCAGCTCTGTCGCGGTCCCCAAAGATGTGTTATGAAGGACAATATAAATAGGTTAGCTTACCATAACTGACAAGGTCCCCATGAGGAAAGAAAATTGTTTTATATGTTGTCTGTATTGTCTCAGTCTAACAAGGAATACTATAATATTGACTTGATGACATAAGATCAAAGAGATAATATCAATGAATTTTAACGGGGCAATAACTCACAGAAATGCTAGAAATCTGTATATTACTTTGTTTAAACAGCCATATTAAATTACACTGGAGTTACGCACAGATTAAGCAGAGTACTAGACAGAATTGCGTACTATTCCACTGTATTTAAGAAGTCCTTTGAGGAAGATAAATTTGGAATTATGTCTTGTTTTTAGAAGAAGTTGAGGGGGAATATTAGTTTGGGCCCATCCGCCCGCCCGTCCATTACCGTTACAAATGCACTCGGTCAGGAATGGTTAGAACTAGGATCCTGAAATTTTATATATAGCATAAAAAAGAAAAATAAGCGGTCGGCGTTTTCTGTTTTTCAATAGGGGTCTCCTTGCGGAGTTATCCCCCTCTTTAGACGTAGGCATTTGACGACAAATGTTGGATACGTTGTGAGCGCATCTCCTCATACAGTTTTATACCGATCAATGTGAAACTTTGCAAGCTATTTTGACATAGTCTGCAGATATGCATGTAATTTTAACATTATTGCTTATTTAATTTTTGTCGCTTTTTTGACTAGGCATGTTTTGGGAGCATAGATACTATTAAAGTGCATTACAGTGAGTACCTTGTGGGCGCAACTCCTCCTACAGTTTTAAACCGATACCGGTACCAAACTGAAACTTTGCAGGCCCTTTTGTCATGCTCTGTACATGTTCACGTGATTTTGGCATTATCGTCAATTAAAGTTCTGTTACTTTTTTCGACTTTTTTACTTAGCCATTTATGTCCGCCTATCAATTACGCTTTGCATACGGTCAGGGTTAGAGCTAGGATCCTGAAGTTTTATAAATAGCATCAGCATGGAAAATAAATAGACCAGTATTGTTTCGTTTTTTTTTCCGTTTGGGTTCTTCTTGCGGAATTATTTCCTTTTTGTCGACTTAGGCATTTGACGACAGACGGTGGGTATTAGTGTGCGCAAGTCCTCATACAATTTTATACGGATCAATTTGAAACATTGCATGACTTTTTTCAGGGTCTGTAGATATATATGTGGTTTTGGCATTACCTTCAATTTAATTTCACGAGGACTCGTTTTTTTCTAAAGTATATGTTACCAGAATAACTACTTATATTGGGCACATAAAGAATATACCTGCCACTATTTCTGCCTTTTATAGCTACGTAAGTTCATCACGAAAACATGCCTATATAATTTTGGCCCCCTTAAACGCCACTTTTATATAGTAAAACTGGGGTTTACAGGGGTATACATTATTTTTCTTATTTCTGCTCAAAACATAGATTGTGGGTACTCGTTAGAACCGCCTCGACGAGGCGGTTCTAACGAATACCCACAATCTATGTTTTTGAGCAGAAATATGAAAAAATATCAGACTTATTTTATCTGAAAATTTTCATTTTTTGGAGTTAAAATTTTCAGTATATTTGAATAGGCATGTTTTCGTAATGACTATACCATGGTAACACTAAGTATTCGGGCACCTTAAAGGCTCAATATTCCTCGAAAATAAACATTTTTTATCCTTGAAAGATTAAACAAATTGATATATGGTATTATACGATCATAAAATGAGACATCTGACAGCTTGTAAAATTTCAGGTAGTCTCTCATTTTTGAAGAGGATCAAAATTGAAATGAGTTGTTTTTAATCATATCTCTGATTTAATGTTGGCATCAATTCAGAGATGCGATGTAAAAGCATTTCATTTTTGATCCCGTTCTAGACCGAGAGACTAACTGAAATTGTACAGGCTGTCAGGCGCCACATTTTATGAATGTATTAAAACCATATATCAATTTGTTAAACCCTTTTTTTAATAATAAAATGTCTAATTTGAGGAATATGGAGCCTTTAATTACATGCCCTACATGTCCTGAAACTTGAGCAAGTTAATAATGCCACCTGTTAATCTGTTGAAATGGTCGGAGAAGTGGCAAACAGTGTAGACCCTGATCAGGCGCCACGTTATGTGGCGTCTGATCTGGGACTACACTGTTTGTCTGGACCTTGCTCTGCGAATGGCTTATTAGTGTATGTGTGTATGGTTCCCGTAACATATGCGATATAATCATATATACGGGAAATGGACAATGACAGATTTCTCTTGGAGAAATATGTGGATATACTCGGGAAATACAACAATCACGAGTCCTGGCCTTTCCGATGCACCATCCGGGGGTGGAAGGGTTTGGTGAAGGTGCCGTGTATCTTACGTCACTGGGGCGTCCAACTTATATTGGCTTACAGTTGGTCAAGGCCTGCTATCCTGGTAGCAGATTAGCGTAGTGGGGGAGATTTTTTTTATTTATTCTGTTTCTTCACTTTCATTATTGTTCTCTTTGTTCCCTGTCCCTCTCTTTTATCTCCTCTACTATCTCTTGTCTGTCTTTCTCCGGGAGATGACACAAAATAACCCACAAGGGTTGACGTGTCGTTAAACCCCCAACACAGTAAATCAATCGCGATGCACCAGCAGAAGGACCGATGAGGAACAAGTAGTTGCGGTCATGGTACCTAAGCCGTAATCTAAAATCATATATACATAAACGAATGACAAATCGGAATGTTCAGACCAACAGACATGGGCCCCAGAATAAAGGGTGTAATCAGGTGTCCGCGGATAGTAAGCATTACTTGATAAGCAAGCTTCGCCAACCATGCCCATAGGCCTGAACGAAGAAAATATCGGTAGAAGCGTATGTCCGGGATTTGGGATTGACCCTAACATATAATACAAAGCAAACGCCACATATGAAACAACCGCATCACAAACAAAGAAGAACTGCAACAGAGGAACCGACTCGGAACGGTCAGTAGGAAAACTACTTGGGGGTTAAACGAGTCCATCTTTATTACATTGGTAGGATTTGTAAACAGGCAGGGTACCCTACAACCGATAAAGATGACATTGGGTGTATAGCTCAATATTTCACGGAGTGTATTATACTAATCAGTGCCATTCGCAGTATTTGATTGGCTGCTTGCCTGATGTATCGTTAAATCGACGGGATCTTTCTTTCTCGAACTGCCTTTCTGTATAATCATGATAAGATTTTTAAATGTTGACCTTGGAAACAAAGAACATGTAAAAAACGAAAATAGGAGTATCGATTTGAATTAGATTCTTTATATCAATGCAGTCTAGTTAGCATGGCTGCATAAGCATCCCTCGCCTATCTGGCAGTGCCGGCTCAAGCAGAACTCGATTTTTCTTTATAACAGAATGCACTTAGTTATCCCAAGGAAAATAAATAGACTGCGCTATTAGGAAGTACGCTAAGATTAGTACGGCCGTCGAATAGCATCTAACAAAATCAAACTGATTTCATTTTGAAAACTACTTTTACCTAATTTATGCGTCAATTCGCCATAATGCCACGCGCATATCGCACTGATGAATAAAAACCTAAAACGTTGCCTTTGGGAAAAAACGAACACGCAAAGAACAAAAATCTGAGACTCGGTTTTATTTCAAAAATCGTTTCATATGCAGCAATGTAGTTTGTAAAGCTGCATAAGACCCACAGCACCGGCTTAAGCGGTATTCGGTTTTTAAAGTAACCAGAATGGGCTCAATGATCCTAAAGGAAACAAGCAAATTCCATGGGGAATTTATGTCCCCCGCCTTATTTTTATTTGAGGTGTTAAAAATGGGTAAGTTAACCAGAGGACCATTGGTCTTGTATCACTTACCTAAGTATTGAAACAGGAAACCCGTAATAAAAAATAATTTCAAGATTCTGAAAAAACCACACGCATATCTTCAGACCATCCTTAAATCACCTGTAAAGTTTCAAAAGGATCGGCTTAAAACTGTGGTAGGAGTTACGGGGACAAGGTACCTACTCCATATACACTTCTGTAGTATTAGAACTCAAAAAATGTCTAAGTTAAAAATGCGGAAAAAGTGAGAAAAAATTATTTCAGGATTCTGAAAAAATCCACATACATATCTTTAGGCCATCCTAAAAGCCCATGTAAAGTTTCAAAAGGATGGGCAAAAAACTGTGGGAGGAGTTAAGGGGACAAGGTACCTACTCCCTATAGACTTCTGTAATATTAGAACTCAAAATATGTCTGTTAAAAATGCGGAAAAAGTGATAAAAATTACTTCAGGATTCTAAAATATCCACGTGCATATCTTCAGGCCATCCTAAAAGCCCATGTAAAGTTTCAAAAGGATCCGCCTAAAACTGTGGGAGGAGTTAAGGGGACCAGGTACCTGCTCCCTATAGACTTCTGTAATATTAGAACTAAAAAAATGTCTAAGTTCAAAATGTGTTAAAAAGGATAAAAAATAATTTTAGGATTCTGAAAAAAACACGTGCATATCTTCAGACCATCCTTAAAGCACCTGTAAAGTTTCAAAGGATTGGCTTAAAACTCTGATAAAAACCAGTGATAAAAATAATTTCAAGATTCTGAAAAAAACACATGCATATCTTCAGACCATCCTTAAATCACCTGTAAAGTTTCAAAAGGATCGGCTTAAAACTGTGGGAGGAGTTAAGGGGACAAGGTACCTGCACCCTATAAACTTCTGTAATATTAGAACTCAAAAAATGTCTAAGTTAAAAATGCGGAAAAAGTAATAAAATATTATTTCAGGATTCTGAAAAATCCACATGCATATCTTCAGGCTATCCTAAAACCCCATGTAAAGTTTCAAAAGGATCGGCCTAAAACTGTGGGAGGAGTTAAGGGGACAAGGTACCTACTCCCTATAGACTTCTGTAATATTAGAACTAAAAAAATGTCTAAGTTTAAAACGTGTAAAAAGTGATCAAAAAATAGTTTCAGTATTCTGAAAAAAACACATGCATATTTTCAGGCTATTCTAAAAGCACTTGTAAAGTTTCAAAAGGATCAGCCATAAACTGTGGGAGGAGTTAAGGGGACAATGTACCTGCTCCCTATATACTTCTGTAATATTAGAACTAAAAAAATCTAAGTTAAAAATGCGGAGAAAGTAATAAAAAAATATTTCAGGATTCTGAAAAATCCACATGCATATTTTCAGGCCATCCTGAAAGCCTATGTAAAGTTTCAAAAGGATCCGCCTAAAACTGTGGGGAAGTTAAGGGGACAAGGTACCTACTCCCTATAGACTTCTGTAATATTAGAACTAAAAAAATGGCTAAGTTCAAAATGTGCAAAAAGTGATAAAAAATAATTTCAGGATTCTGAAGAAAACACATGCATATCTTCAGACCATCTTTAAAACACCTGTAAAGTTTCAAAATGATCGGACAAAAACTGTGGGAGGAGTTAAGGGGACAAAGTAACTACTAAAAATGCGGAACTACGCACCACGCCCCACGGAAAGCCAGAAACAGTGTCCCTCCGCTTTTCTTCGAAAGGCGGGGGACAAAAAAGCTATAAGTTGCACTATGTCAACAAGTTTTCATCATTGGAAAACTAAACCAAGCTCAGGTATTCCTGTTTTAGAACTGAGTCGAAATAAGGAAGACACAACAACGATTAACGGGAATTCTGTGTATATCGTAGATTGATTTCTACAATCAGCATCACAGTAAACGCAATAATAAGGTATTATTTGGTTATCAGTTTAAAAAAAAGGCTAATATTAGCGCATTGATAAACTTTTCCCTGAGAAGGAGTTAATTCTGATTGTACATGAGAGTACAGCCACTACCACCATATATTTAGAACTGTAGTAATGCGTTCGATACCAGAGAAAAAAGTAGTAAATTTACAACCATCCCTTCAGAATTTCCTGACTCTGCATTTAAATTGTACTATGACATGTAAACCGTTCAATTAATCGGCCAAACTAACACCTATTCCTCTTTATCGACAGCCTGTCTCTTCTGTTTTCTGGACAACCACGAGATAATTTCGCCAGAATTGACACAAATTATTGAGTGTCCAATACTTGTTGTGACATGATGTATATTTTGCTCACTTCCAGCGCCATACAAGTGACAATCTCAGTGTTTTGCTCACACACAGACCACGTTTTGAGAAAAAGGCGTCTTAAGGTCATGCGCGGAAAGCGACGGCTTGATCACCTTGTGTATGCGCAAGCTAATCAAGGCGTTCGCTTCCCAAATACAGATAATCTAGATATTGTAGAAACATTTTTCAAACGGACAAACTGTTTGATCGCATCATGTATTAATCATGTAGGTTGATTTGGTCTTCTATATCCAAATATATCTCTAAGACATTTTTCGCATGTGGGGACCTACATAATAAGCTGTATCGCTTACACGCAACGCTGGTAAAGTCGGAATAATGGTCATTTCGCATTGCAAATCTATTTATCAGGTCTATTATTGGTCTAAGCGCTCAATACGCTGGTATTTGGCGGAATCATTACGAACTGCTTCACATTCGGCACGACTTTCCCTTAGACCTAAGATTGTTTTGTGTAAACAGACGCGTCTACAAATCTAATTCCATCATCAATGTTTATATACATAATTTTGCCACGACTTGACTCCGGATAAGGCTAACGAGGAAAATGGGGTGATAAAGGAGTGTTTTTGATTGCTTTCCGCTAGTTATGCTACATGTAAAATAGTTCTAATCCGGGCTGCTGAAATAAGAAATGTAACGCTAATCAAGCGTAGATCTTTTTCAAGAGCAAATCGAGTACATTAACTTTCTCATAATTTTCGGAAGCGTCGCGTGCCCGAGCGGTTATCATTCCTGACTTTGGGTCACGAGGTCCCGGGTTTAAATCAGCTCATGACTGTACTGCATATCATTACACACTGGTGCCCTTTCATTATCACCCTGTTCAGTTTCCATCTCGATATGAATAAAATAATATTGAAACAGACATAAAAAGACCAAATATTGATTACCATTTTAATTTCTGACACACCAACACCACAACACAAGATTTCACAGCTTTTAGTATACTTAATAATGTAGTGCAGGAGATTATCCCTGCATTTTGAATGTTTCTTACATATCTTTTTATAGCTGTACGTATTACGACCGAAGAATTAATTTAATAATTAACGTCTTCGTTATTTGCCCACCAGTAAATAATGACAGAGACTACCTTAGTGTTAATGATTCATAAACTGATAGCTGTGCGACAGTCTATTAACCTTTAACTTTTTGACTCTGAATAGCAGCAAATGATATTTTAAATACTTTTCTTATATTGCACAGAACGTGAGGCTTGATGTCATTCAATTTTTCTCCTTTAGAGACAGTTTGAATGAAATGTCAAGCCTTATATTCTGTGGTACATACAAACATCATTAATTTGTCACCAACTGATTTAGTGTACAGAGCTAAAGGTTAAAAGTCAATCTAAAGGAACCCCGATGAAGGTTAAAAAAATATCGATCAGACGGAGGTAAAATTACCTATCAAGCAGAGGTAAAAATAACTATCAGGCGGATGTAAGAAGTACCCATCAGATGTACTTTCATTTACCTAGCAAACGAAGGTAAGAAGTACCTATCAGACTGAGGTAAAAAAAAAAAAAAAAAAAAAGGAAACATTTATCTTATGTCCGTCAGATTGGCATTTTTATTTGCCTTTGTCGGATAAGTACTTTTAACCTCCGTCTGCAAGGTAAAAAAGTCCGTTCTTTAGGCACATTTTTATCTCTGTCTGATAGGAACTTTTTATCTCCATCTGATAGGTACTTTTTACATCAGCGGAGAGATAGTTTTAACTCCATCTGCAAAGTTAAAAAAGGCCGTCTAATAGGTACTTTTTTACCTTCGCCTGAGAGATGCTTTTTACCGCCGTCCGATTTGTAGTTTTTACCACCGTCTGATAGATACTTTTTTAACGAGGAGGCCGTCTGATAGGCACTGAAGACGGATTTTCAAAAGAAATATCTGTCATATAGGTACTGCAATGGGAAGTTAAGATCCCTTTCAGATGTGATAAAAAGTACCTATCAGACTGAAATAAAAAAGTGCTTATCAAGTTGAGGTAAAAAGTACCTATCAGATGGAAGTAACAAAGTGCCTATTAGACGGAGGTAAATATAAGTACTTATCAGGCGGAGGTAAAAATGACCTATCAGACTGAGGTAGAAATACCTATTAGACGGAAATTTTAAAAGGTACACTGTCTGAAGAAGGTCTGTTTGATAGGTACTTTTTAAACCTCCATCTGATAGGTACTTTTTATTTAGAAAGGACTTAGTGTGCAGGAAAGCCAACAGAAATATACAAATTTTGTTCTCTTTGTCAAAAGATGTTGGGACAGTCTATCAAGTGTATCATGTCACCGTAAGTTCTGGCCCCGAGGTTATAAACTTTTTTTATGCTTAACTCAGCTGAGCATGAAATTTTCTCTCCTAACAAAAAACGAAATGCATAATATTTGCACTTCATATTCATTAACAGAGAAAGTTTCATGCTTAGTAGCAAGAAAGAATTTGAAATTGTTATCAATTGTGATTTATTAGCAGGACAAATGTCATGCTTAGCTGAGTTGGGCACGAAACAAGTTTCATAACCTCGGCTCATGTCGCAAAAATTGCTCATTTTACTACTCTGTTTGCACACATGCAAAAGTTGTTGAATGAATTCCTGGGTCTGCATTGTTTGCTTGAAATAACAGCTTTAACAATTGAAAAGAACAAATGTCAGTGAAGACAGTCGATCTTCCACGAGCCTCTAATTTAGGGCAACTGCAAGGGACGTTAAATCAAATTTAAGTTGTACAAAAAAAAAAAAAAAAAAAAAAAAAAAAAAAACAACAAAAAAAAAAAATCAATTGCCCGGAAAAAAACCAAACGGTTAACAATACACAGGAGTCAACCAACAGCCTGGTAGAAAAAAAGGCTTTGAGGGTCAAAACGGAATAACCACCATATTGGAAAATATGGTTTCAAGGGCGTAAGCAGTGTTGCAAACTTCATTACAGCTTATGAAGAGTCTCATTATAAACGAGACTCCAATTTTCTAATCTGTAATGTGTTCTTTGTTTCCAAAGGCAATCTTTTTGACGTTTATTTAAGAAGACAAGATTATCTTACCACTAAGGATAGAGATGAAACAGATATATAACGAATCAGGGAGTGTAACTAAAAGACGAGAGAAGCCGGCACCAAAACTGAACTTTTGTTCTTGAGAAGGGAAACCAAGAGACCAAATATAAAAAGCTCAACACAAAAATGATAGCTGAAATCGAAAATCAAACATCGGACAAAGCCGTAACTTTTAAATTTACTGGCAAGAAAACAGCAAGAGAAATGAGGTTATTAAAAAAAACAAACAAAACAAAACAAAAAACAAACAAACAAACAAACAAACAAACAAACAAACAGAAAAAAAAAAAAAAAAAAAAAAAAAAAAACAGGTTGGGTAACAAAAATCTTACCCGCTTGACTAAATATGAAGAAACATAAAGATCCATTTATCAGAATATCAGAATAATGTATGCACAGGTTACCGCTGAACGACCACAAAGTAGGAGGCCAGGACAAAAGAATACTGACGATCAAAATTACCGCTTCAACCAAAGACGGCGCGCGTCATTCAACGAAAAGCAACAAGAAAGAAACTGTTACAAAATATAGGAGAGACCTGTCCGGGAGCAATCGCTACCACAAAGGACGCAGAGAAACCGGAGTGTAATAAGACCGGAAGGAGAAACGCAAAGACAACAGTCAGTAAACCAGCCAATAGTAGTCCCCGAAACATCAGATAGATACATATTTAGAAGACAACAATAGAATAAGTTTATAGTACTTGTACACAGATATCTTTTTACTACGTACTCGGGGACGAAGCAGGGACCGAGGCCGCGTCGCGGCAGAGCACCAGGGGTTGGGGCGGGGGCGGAGCAAGTACCCAACAATAATAAATGAAATTATGTAGACATCAAAATGAATAGGACGTTGTGAGAAATGTCACTACTATATAATAATAATAAAAATAATAATAATAATAATAATAATAATGATAATAAACAACTAAAATTTACCCCGACTCCTAAAATAGGAAATGAACACGAGTTAACTCAATACCTTAATGAATTGAATAGAAAATTAAAATTTGATAGCACAGAATGATGATGACATATCTGTAGTCAAAAGTAAGTCCAACTTTTTTCGCCAGGTAAGAGAAATAAAGTACTAGATGAATTTATTGAGACGGTTAAAAAATTCTCCTAAACTTCAAGTCGGAATTATATTAAACAAAATTTAATGCAATCGAAATGGCATGCTGTAAAGAGTTTATCAGAAGATGACTCTATTATGAAGGAGGCGGTTAAAGGAGGGACATCAGTGATTATGAACAGAATTGATTATATAGACATGCTAGAAAACATCTTGAATGGTGAATCATATTATAGTAAATCAACCACAAACCCCGAAAAGAACTTACAACTAAAATACAAAACAAACTAAAATGACAGAAAAAAGAATATGTTTATTTACTGAACCTTGAGGCCAAAACAAGTAAATTTTACGGTCTTCCGAATGTTTATAATAATAAACGAATGTAATTCGGGTTATGTTGAAAACACTGAAACGATATCAGATTTAAAATTGAGACCATTACGAAAACACGCCTATTCAAATATATAGAAAATTTCACCTCCAAAAACTGAATTTTTTCAGATAAAAAAACTCTGATATTTTTCATATTTCTGCTCAAAACATAGATTGTGGGTACTCGTTAGAACCGCCTTGGGGAGGCGGTTCTAACAAGTACCCACAATTTATATTTTGTGAGCAGAAATAAGAAAAATAATGTATACCCCTGTAAACCCCAGTTTTACTATATAAAAGTGGGGTTTAAGGGTGTCAAAATTATATAAGCATGTTTTCGTGAGACCAATTTTCACTGGCCCCTCCTATCCCACGCATCGATTGAGTAACCTCATTGATACCCTCTTACGGCCCTACACGCATCACGTCGCCAGTTCCTCAAAGGAAAAGATAATATAGAAAGAAAGTATGACTATCAGGATAGAACTTTCAAAGCCAAACAGTTAGATACAAGTGCAATCAAAATCGACGAGCAAATAAGAAAGTTATTGTAGTTAAAATATTTGAAAACCAACTGTCAGGGAGGCCGCCATTTAAGGCTTTGTGACTCACATAGCCTTGATTAAATATGCAAAATTACAATAGACAGCATATAGATTGGAATTTTTCTTAATGTATCTGAACCTGTTTTCTTAAGTGGTAAGCAATTACTTTTTTAAAAACAAATGCTTTCGTTATAAAACAACTTTTCATGTTTGAAAAATCTTGAAATCTCATTTAATATTCAGAATGTCGGCGCCAATGTTAGCCATGTTATATCCTTTAAACAAATATAACTTTATTATTTCTTGCCCGATTTTGATCAAACATATATCAGTATCGTCTTAACGGTTGGTTAAGCTCTTCGTCGTCAAATATATGTTTATTATATTGCGTTTCCCTTTAAGAGACACAAGGGTTTTCTTAACAACTTACCAAATAATATAACAAACGATTACATTGTGACTTCAATCGATATAGAATCGCTTTACGCACACATTCCGCATATACTGGGCCTGCAGGCGGTCAAGTACCTGTTAGAGAATACCTTAGTACTTTAAACTTAGATTTTCGAAAGATTTCATTTTTGAAAATATATTTTGCTTTATCAATACATTCTTCAGACTGAAAAAAAGCACTGATTTAGGTGCTAGATTTGCGACCGTATATGCAACCCGTACGACTGGATACTAAGAAGATACATTATATAATATTATTGAAAATGAATATGATTATGAGTTTTATAACTGTTTCTAAAGATATTGCTACGATATTTAGATAATTGTGTTATTCCCTGGACGATAAGTTAAGCAAAATTAGAAAAGTTTATTGGTTTTTAATTAATTTACGTAGAGACATAAAATTTACATTACAATGCAATCAAACTGAACAATTTTTCCTTGAGGTAATGGTTCAGATAATAAGGGCAAAACTGCAAAACTAAAACAGAAATCTTTTTTTTTTTTTTTTTTTTTTTTTTTTTTTAAAGGAACAGACAGCAAACAGTATCTTTTGTTTTCTTCGTATCATCCAAGGCAAACAAAACAAAATATACCGTACAATCGCGCTCGAAGATTAAGAATCAATGTCTCCGAGCAACGTAGTCTGGAGATAAGAATGAAATAATTAAGTTTCATCTTAATCAAACAACACTATCCGAAGTATCTAATTCAACATGGTACAGCAAGAGCAATGAACCTTGACAGAAACACATTACTGAAAGTTTCCGAAACAAAAAAGAAATCATCTGTAAATACGTATGTCTCCACACACTATCCCAGAAACCCGGAAATATACAAAGCGATTCAATGTAATTTACCAATTTTACAAGAAGATCCAACAATGAATACTATTTTATCTAAGTACAAACTCATCAAAAACGAACGACAACCAAAATACTGCCAACGAATACTGATGCATCAGGAAAACATGCCTATATAATTTTTACCCGCTTAAACCCCACTTTTATATAGTAAAACTGGGGTTTGCAGGGGTATACACTATTTTTCTTATTTCTGCTTAAAAGCATATATTGTGGGTACTCGTTAGAAACGCCTCGTCGAGGCGGTTCTAACGAGTCCCACAATCTATATTCTGAGCAGAAATGTGAAAAATATCAGATTTTTTTTATCTGAAAATTTTCATTTTTTGGTGGTAAAATTTTCAGTAAATTTGAATAGGCGTGTTTTCGTAATGAGAGCTACGTTTAACAAAAGTTCTAACCAAGAAGTGAAACGCTGCAACAGACCACACTGCAGATACTTATTAGAAATTCAATAGAATTTAATTGTGGCAGAAAATTCTACATTCATGAATCTATGATATGTGAAGTGGAAGTGTAGTATACGTATTAGGTGCAGAGGATGTGGTGAAGAATATATTAGGGAAACAGGGAACCTTTAATGTAGACGAGGAAACGTCCACGCATTCGGGACCCTTATACAAGAATGCACTTCGTTAGTGAGCACAGAAAACCCATCAAGAAAACACTCCGATATAGTTTTGTCCCCTTAAACGCCACTTTTATCAGTAAAACTGAGGTTTTCAGGGTAATACACTAATTTTCTTATTTCTGCTCAAAAGCACAAATTGTGGGTACTCATTAGAACCGCCTCGGAGAGGCGGTTCTGATGAGTACCCCAACCCCAATCTATGTTATGAGCAGAAATATGAAAAGTACCAAAATATTTCATCTGAAAATTTTCATTTTTTGGTGGTAAAATTCTCAATATATTTGAATAAGCGTGTTTTCATAATGGTGTGCTCACTAAAATATAATATCTGTACCTTGTATAAAATATATTATGATAGCATATCACTGAGAAGTGCGAAAAATATTTTAAAGCCTGTGTGGAATAGAATCCTAATCCGTGCCGTCAAGGTTTTGTCTGTATATATTTTGTGTCTATGTAACAAATACGATCATAGTTATTCATATGCATACGAAATAATCTGCGCCACTTGGTTGCACCAAGGTTTTTAATTACTCTGTTTCATTGTATATATTCTGTTTTATTCTGTTACCTAACGTCGAGAACGTTACGTTATTGATATTGATAACGTTGTTTCCATGCAACACCTACCATATTGTTGGATGTTATGTTCCTGATGCGCTCAAATGAAATCGGTAGCAGAGAGAGAGAGAGAGAGAGAGAGAGAGAGAGAGAGAGAGAGAGAGAGAGAGTATAATATATATATTTCACTGTAGTCACAAATGTTCAGGAGCTCAATGCTGTGGTATTAAACCTAAATGAATAAAAAAAGATGGTGCGGGTTTCATATAATTTTTTATAGTCGCAGAAAGTTGGAAATTATTTATTGAAAACGGCTCAAGAGGACTGGATTTAGTTGGTAGTTATTTGTTCTGACTTATTTACAAGCGAGACAAGACAACTTTCGTGATTTCCTATGAGCGTTCCTGCATACCACGTCACTTCTATAACAGGTAGAACATTGGTTGTGCTTCAAGTATTTTGATAGAACATAAACTATTTTCTGATAATTTGTTCGCAAATCACAAATATACTGTATTGTATTCGGTTAAAATGTCACACAGTGTGGACAATACCACGAATATTACACGAATAATTTGTGATGCTTTAATATGTTATCATATCTTTACTGCCTTAACGCATCTTGTGAACCTAAGTGCAAACTATATTAATTACAGAGCTTTATGTTTTGTAGCTTTCTACAAAGAGTCCATACATTTAGTGAATATGTACGTTCAAGCTTTCATTACATGGCTGAGTCAGTTCAAACTTTATACAAAGCTACGCGATGTCATAAATGAAGCTTTTAGTCTTGCAGCTGATTATCTGTCTTTATATATTACTAAAATAAAGGTGAGTCCTTTGATACAGAATCAAATTATCTATTGTCAATATCAGATGGCTCCATTAAGTATACTACTTCATGTGAAAAGGGGCTCAGTTTGTGAAAATAAGGATCGAGCAGATAGTAATGCACGTTTGTGGCTCTGCGCAGTTAATTCCGCATCTTTGGCTATGCGCCACAACATAAATAGTCAACAATCCTAAGACAAAGTATAAACGGCCCGTCTTAATACATGCATGCATAGGCCCACTTCACCCTTGCGCTTTTCTATAATCTCAAGTGTTTGTACAAGTTTTCGCGTGTTGCTACAGTATAACGAACTGGGCTGAGTTGTTCAAAGCGTCGTTAGCTTAACGAGCTCGTTAAGGGTCATTTCGTTAACTGTTTTAGCAGATTCAATATACAATATTCTGATATATTTTGCTGAAAAAATGTGAGTAGCTTTTGCACTGCAAAAGCTACTCACATTTTTTCAGCAAAAAATTTTAGCATATTTGCGTATAACGCGATGTAAATTTTAACGAATCGTTAACTAACGACATCGTTAGCTTTGAACAACTGGGCCCTGAAGATAATGAGTTATTGAACTAGGTTAAATGAGTTAAATCTATTTAGACATCATTTGAAGACAACTGGATAATTTTCATTCCTATTAGCAATCGAACTCCACTGCCCTCCGCTGTGCCAGCGTATTGCAGAGCTATGCAAATCCGTTCTAAATTGTCAGAAATGACAATATTTACTCATACCTCATTAATCAAAAACGTTGAGTCGGGATACAATAAAACGCGTGTTATACCATGAATGGGGAGCAAATACTCAGACCATTCTCCTTTCCATCACGAAAACATGCATCTAGAATTTTGACCCCTTTAAACCTCACTTTTATATAGTAAAACTGGGGTTTACAGGGGTATACATTATTTTTCTTATTTTCGCTCGAAAACAACGATTATGGTACTCGTTAGAACTGCCTCAGCGAGACGGTTCTAACAAGTACCCACAATCTATGTTTTGAGCGGAAATGTGAAAAATATCAGACTGTTTTATCTGCAAATTTTCATTTTTTGGTGGTAAGATTTTCAGTATATTTGAATAAGCATGTTTTTGTAATGCGACATCTTTCGGAAAGTCGCGTTTGCTTGTCGCTTTACATAGAAGACGCAAATTCGCAAAAGTTTGGCAAATTTTTGTCATGGTTTATTGCAAATAAATTTCGCAAAACCACAGATGCACAAATATTTCTTATCTAGTCATTGGTTTAAAAAATCAAATGTTTTCACTTTTTCCACAGTAAAATGTCTGCAAATCATTACGAAAACAGGCCTATTCAAATATATAGAAAATTTTATCTCCAAAAACTGAAAATTTTCAGATAAAAAACTCTGATAATTTTCATATTTCTGCCCAAAACATAGATTGTGGGTACTCGTTAGAACCGCCTCGGCGAGGCGGTTCTAACGAGTACCCACAATCTATGTTTTTGAGCAGAAATAAGAAAAATAATGTATACCCCTGTAAACCCCAGTTTTACTAAATAAAAGTGGGGTTTAAGGGGGTCAAAATTATATAGGTATGTTTTCGTGATGTATGCAAGATTCGGTAGCGACGGTAAACTAGATATAGGTTTTGAACATGCTCTGTTTGTTCAACTTTTCTAAAATATTCACAATACTGTTGTGAAATATCCCAAAATAAAAGTCAGCAAAGAAAAGTAAAATATATGTATATTTGAGAAAACAAAACAAAACAAGAAAAAAAAAAAAAAATAGAAAAGACAAAAAGTTTCTGATAAGATATGGTCAACCCGAACACAATAGTTTCATTTGAAATAAAACGCCAAGCACAAAACGTCTTTCCGAGTGATGTCGAAAGGACAGCGGGCACTTAATCGTTCCCCCAAAGCTACTTCTACTTTAACATCAAGGCTGAAGAGTGTAGCACTGGGGTATTTGATTTTTTAATTAATTTTAGATGCAAAATATGTTGCAGTTTTTGGCCTGGGTTTGGCTAGCCAAGCATAATGCCATAGTAGTCATACCAAAATTTCAGCTCCTGCCAAATCATTTACGGATAAACCCGAGTAAAAGTGCAAAGTGTCGCCTGCAACTACGCTAAAAAATCCCTTGACAATAAATATATACTCGGGTTGAACATAAGAATAAGCTTAATGTTTACAACAAACTTCGATTTATGTACGATGCTCTTCATACGAAACTGTTTGAGTAAGAATTTTGAGCTCTGATGAGCTTATTCATAACTGCAAATCATTACGCTGTATGGAGATAGCCGATCTTGATAGCTGATAGTAGAATAGAAAAGTACGAGTATTTGCGTATCTGGAAAGCCGAGAAAAAAAAAAGTCAACCGATTTTGATGTTTGAAACCGTATTATGCCATAAATCTTTTGAAAACATTCAGCTATATTTACTGTTAAAAATAATAATTAAATATTTATCAAAGAAAGACAAATTGGTACCTGAAAATTTCTCCACGGGTTTTACATAGAGTACAACAAACAGAGAGTCAGTCCTCTACAGATTATTACAACTGCGCAACTCCATGTGCAACTGACGCTGCTGCATTAAAGTCTAAAATCACTTACTAGAGAGCACAAAATTGAGTTTCTCAGACATACGGTTTTAGAGTTCCAGGCCTTGCAGGTAAAGGTGTCTGAGCATCCCTCTGTCCGTATGGAGTTATATCCCTTACTTATACTCTGGATGCACACCTTATTTTTTTCATGATTTTGCATTCTTTGTTAAAAATCACTTATTAGGGAACACAAAACTGAGTTTCTTAGTCTTATGGTTTAAGAGTTACAGGCATTGCAGGCAAAGGGCCTTATTTTTCTCATTATTTTTGCATTCTTGGTTGAAAATCACTTACTAGAGAACACAAAATTGAGTTTCTTTGTCTCATGTTTAAGAGTTACTAACCTTGCAGGCAGAGGGTCTTATATTTCGCATTATTTTTGGAAATGTGTCCAAAGTACACAGATGTCCCCGCATTGACGTAGGCTAATTTGGCAAGGTTTGCATAGTTTTATAGAGGTACCCAAAGCGGGGGCATCCGTGTACTGTGGACACATTTCTATTTTTTTTTTTTTTTTTTTTTTTTGTATATTTTACTGGCTTTTAAATGGATCTTTAGTCATTTATCATTGCATGCAAATATTTAATCTTGTTTCAGTTTGGATGCAAATTAAACTGGTTAAATTGTCTATACAAACATTTGTAGGACGGATGCAAATTTAAATGGGTATCTTGTATATACAAACCTTTGTAAGACAACATGAACATGAGTTTCACGGTTTCACATAATTTCATCTACTCTTTCAGATAATTAAACTTTCATTAACATCAGGACTTTTTTTTTTCGAATTTCTGCAAGAATAGATTGAACAAATATGCTCAAACTGGCATTTGTGTCACTCAGTGGTTTAAGTTTTTCATTCAGATCAGTTACTTAATTGACATGTGAATAAATAAATAAATCATGAAAAACTTTGCAATTTTGAAAAAAAAAAAGTTAAATATGATTAAATGCTGTGTATCTATTCTTCCTTCCTGTTTTTCACTCGACGTAGGGGGGGAAGGACTATAGGAAAGACCCTTGTCCTTCTGTATGTCATTCTATCAGTCTGTGTTCATAACACAGCTTGTGCCCCTAACGCATCCAACATCTTTTATCAGATACTTATGAAATTTTGAAGATTTTCTTTTTTCTTCTTTTTATATGAGGATGAACATATGCTATTGAATTTTTGATCCAATTATTTCTGACATAATTACAGCCCTTGTTAACTGAGAAATAGCAATTTTTAAAGCTTGTGTCCACAACTCCACCCGTACATCTTTAATTGGATTCTTCTGAAATTGCGCATGTTTTCTTATCATTATATGAAGATTTGCGTGTGGTTTTAAATTGTTGAGCATGTTTCATTCAAATTCACTGATGAGGCTTTATTATCCGAAACTGCGCATTATGGCCCATACTCTAATTTCTTATAGATTTATCCATTGCTCTTAAAAACATCTGTATTAGATTTTTATTTGCCCAAACATGGGGTAACATTTAGCATTCAGCCATTATTTATCCAAATAAAAAAAACAACAAAAAAAAAAAAAAAAAAAAAAAAAAAGAAATCATTAAATGTCTTCGAGACTATTTCTTTCTTCTAATCATAATCAGTTGAAAGCCTGTATTTTACTTTTATGTTATAATTAATAAAACCATGAACAAAACTAGTTCTTTCGTTTTCATCGATAACTATCCAGTGACAGTTCAACATTAATGTCATTCCTTTGTCTTTAGCTTAACAGAGCAGAAGGCTCCGAAAAGGCTTATAGGATAGTTCTCCGTTATTGTCGCCGTCATAGCCTGCCATCGTCAACACTTTTAGACAGCATCTCCTCTGACACCACAAGGCAAATTGAGCCCAAATTTCATCTGTAGTATCCTTGGGATGGGGGATTGAAAGTTTCGATTTTTTATAAAAATCGACACTTTGATTTGGTTGCTATGCCAGTTACAGTTTCCATATGCTTATAATGGGAAAGTATTACTGCCCAGCAATTGCAGATACTTTGACAAAACGTATATGGTAATGTTTCTTGAGTAATCTTTTTTTTTTATCAGCAATAGGGCTTTATTTTTACTGATTGCCATGAAAAATAGAAAGAATTCCTTAAAATTATCACCTCAGAAATCATATCCTCTATGAGACTGAGACTTTCTGTTGAAATATTCATCATATTAGCCGTTACAAAGTTTGTGTTTATTTGAATTCTGGTGAGCTTTGAAGCCCCTGGGCCTTCTGATGCCCAGGCCACCAGCGCCTACAGCGCTTTGATTTCTTATTTTAGTAGCAAGAAATTATACAGAAGAGTACATATATATCCAACTGTTTAATTTTGCTGATCTTAATTATTGAGAAGATTTTACTGTATGAAACTATACTGAGCAAATGCGCAGGCTAATCGGGGGCTTGCCTTTTCGCATTGGAGGACACTTCTTCAATTATGCTTCGATTATGTCATTTCCGTTGACGTGCGAGTTGTATCTATCACCCGACACAACTTGAAACTAAATATACTCTTGCACATATTTTAACCCATATATGTTTAGCGTCCCATAAAAGGGACATTGGCAAACCGTGTAGGCCCAGATCAGAAGCCGCGTTCTGATCTGGGTCTACACTGTTTGCATTAAGTTCTGATCTTTCTACAAAACATGACAATAAATACAACTAACCAGACATCCCTTGTATAGGAAATGAATCTGTCCAAAAGTAAAGTAGAAGAATCCACTCGGCATAAATGGGTCAAACTTGCACACATTTTAAACTATCATGGTGAGAATTCTGAAGCTATCAGCGGTGTACATAAGACGATTTCTCACGATTTTATACTTCGTATGTCACGCTTTAATCGTCTTTATTCAGTTTCAATTTCTGAATATTGCAAGTGTGAAGGAGAAAGGTGAATTGTAGATGGAATACCGTATGTAAGAAGTAGGAAATTTTATCACCGTTCTTTATATATACTTCATGCGGCGTTGACACAAGCCAAAAACTTGAAACTATGGTGTATTATTGTCTCTTTTCTGCTTCTATGTTACATCAAATATCAAACTTCTGCGCTTGTTCTTATCATTGACGTTACGTTAACAAGTATATGTAACATGTACCCAATTCCCCACCCCCCCCACCCCCATGATATACAATAGTTATAGGGGTATGCAGTGGTCAACAATATTCGGACTTTTGCAGATTTATGAACCAGCGTTTCAATATGATTTATATTGCTAACATTTTATTATATAAATGTGTTTAAATTTGCTTAATATCCAAACTTTTATCCCACTTTCCATAGTACTCGTATATGGTGAAAATACCATGCTTTCCATGGCTCTAGATGGAAGAATATCGAGATAAATACATTTCTGATTTCTGTACAAAGCATATATATTATGCATACTGATTTGTGGGCCTCTGCGAGGCACTTCTAATGAGTACGCGCAATATAAGTAGTTAGTGCAAACATCAGAGAAAATTACCTAGAGCTATGTCTAAAAAGTGTACTGGCTTACTACTCAATCCTCATCTTTAATATATCAGGTGCTATCGAACATTGACAGTCAACGATATTTAAACATACTACGTAAAGAAATCGTAGTATATGCCTGAAGCCCAGATAGCACTCTAATTCACTCTATATCGGACCGTTATCGGTCCGACAGGATTCCCGTCGGACCGATAACGTTCCGATTTAGATTTAAGTAGAATGCTAGCTGGGACTTTAACAGTTCACGTGGTAAAGAAAATCATAAAGCACAGTGATCAATATCTAAGTTGAGCATCTTATTCTATACCAGTGATGCATTCTTGCTGAACATGTATTGTATGACATATTTGTCGGTTTATTGAACTTTTTAAAATATGCTGCTTTCACTATGCTCATTTTGAAATAGCTAAATAAATGGGAAATAAAAGATATTTGAAATAAAGTACAAAATACGTGATGCGGAATCAGGAGCTATACTCAATAATGATTTGCATGCCAAATAATGGTACAAGGTTGTGCACAAACAAAAAATAATTTTCAGTGTCTGTTCGCTACCTGAAGGCGTCTTGAACGGAAATTTCCGTTCAAGACGCCTTCAGGTAGCGAACAGACACTTCCGACTTGCACCTCATGACGGAGGCAACAATAGAAAATAGGGTACTGAATTCACTGTTCTGTTCACTGTTTAACATCCTTCGAAATTAAAAATGAATTACCAAATCAGAAAACGTACATTAATTCGGACATGCGCATCAGAGTAGATTCAGATAAGTCAGTGGACAAAGAAGAGTCCGATCAGCCCTCATATGTCACACTTTATTCGTTTTGAAAACGTTCAATCGGACATGTGCGCCTGCGAAGATTCCGGTAAGACTGCGCATTATCGGAATCTTCGCTGGGCGCATTTCGGATTGACAAAGATGCAAAACTATGATTTCTTCATGCGGACAACGAAGACTGATCAGCCCGTGCGGATACGCAGGCTGATTTGAGTCTTCATTGGGCGCATATTTCAGACGATTCGATTTCTTACGTTGCGGCCAAAAATTATTTTCTCATTATGTTAACGCACCTACGCAAAATGCTTTCTTCTATTCCATGACATTTTCATTTGTATAATGAGAATGTCAGGAAAATTTCGTTAAAACACCCACTAAGATATGCATTTCAAAAGGCTGCTAGAAATAACACACCAATTATCAACCGCTTTTAAACAGAAAAATCAAAACAAGTCGCCTAATTATGTATGCCCCGCATATCACTGGGGAACGGGGAAACATGGGTCGAGCGGGTAAATCATTGCATAGACTTGTCAACGTAATAGAATAACAGAGCGTCAGGACGATATGTTATGTCAGTGAATAGAGCTTTTAATTGTAGATCGGGTTGCTATATTATTATGATGAGGCTTTGAGAGTTCTCAGGACAAACTCCACACGTCACAAAATATGAGTCGAAGGTATCATTTCGGATATCGATACTCATTTATCTTTGAATTATAGGTATTTAAAGTGTATTCAGAATTCAGTAAATATTGCTGAAGGTGGCAGGCACCTCTTGTGGTGATACGTACATGTGTAGTACCCAAATACGACACATGAATACTAATGTGTCCTTAAATACACAGCGTTTGCCAAATAGAAACAAAGTATCGGAAAGCGGCAGCACAGTAACATATCCCCATGCATCAAAAGGTACCCGTCATTATATCATATACCGATCTAGTTAAATTGGAATGAAACTTGGAATGTCCAAATCACTGTTATTCGAACTGTCTTCTGCTCCACGTTTATCCTTCTTGAACACAAAACGTTTTCTAATAATGGAAATTGCCTTGCCTTCAGCGGAAGATTAATCTCCATTGAACAAATGATCATCAACATGGGAAAATGGACATTGCTGCGAGCGCCTCTAGTGAACACTGAGAATAGCCTGCACATGCGCAGTCTGATCGAAGTCGTCATTGGAAGTTCTGTTGAAAGCAAAGAATCAAAGGCTAAATCAAGCGGACAGTGAAGCCTCAGATCAGACTGCGCGGATGCGCAGGCTGATCTGAGTCATCACTGGCCGCACATATCCCAAAGTTCATTACCTCACGTTGGGGCTCAAATGTGCGCCAACAGATTGAAATTCTCTTTATATCTGCCGTTATTGCCTCGGTCGTTCTATTGAAATCATTGTTTTATTTGATCGCTCAATTACCACAGGGAATAACAATTGCTTTATCGTGTTTGTACGAGTGTCATTTTATATTAAGTTCATACCCCTATGAGCAATTGAGCTTCTTTTCTCCAGAATCACGTCTTTGATCGTGGAACCAAACCACTCATAGACATTGGAATAGTCGTGCGTGTGCCTATAATGATTGTATACCTATATGTTAACTAATAACAGATGTTATGACTCAGTCTTGAAGAGAACACACACATACAAACAACAACAACAACAAGAACAAACAAACAAACAAACAAACAGCAACAACAACAACTAGAGCAAAAGCACTAATAATATTTCTTTAACGTCATTTAGTTTGCCATCGTAACAATAAATATTTTACTCATTAGTCCCCAGACGGTCCCCGGAGTAAAGTATATTTTTTGTATTTCTGTCCGTAAATTTGTATGTGTAGGCGGACATTGGAGTAAGGGAGGCTATGTTGGACAGCTGGAACATCCGAACTTTCATTCAAAACTATACATCCTGCGATATCTGATATACTGTCATGCATAAGAGTTAATAGTGACAATGTGTGTTTCTATTGGTCGAACTTCGTCATCCCTAAACAATTCAAGTTGTTTTTGTCTCTTCATAGATGGAACATTGAAAATTTGTGTAACAGTTTTTTTCAGAGAGCTAAATGATATAAATGTACATCTCAAACTTTCTGAACATGCACACTATGGTTATTTACACATGTCCTTCCTTTTTATTTATTTTCGTTCACTCCAAGTTGTAATTATTGCTATGTGGTGGTGCATTCATAATTATCCCAGTAACTTGACAAGCTAAAGTGAAAATGAGGATTTATTTGGAGTTGGAAAGGTTACATACTGTAAAGCACTTAACCAATTTATTTTATGCCTAGTGGACTCTTCTACCTTAACTATTTAGACATCCCCCATTTCCTTATAAGGGCCGTCTGGCTAGTTTTTATTATTATCATGTTTTATAGAATATTCCAAACTTAATACAGACAGTGTAAACCCTGATCAGAGGCCGCGTTCTGCGGCGTCTGATCTTGGTCCACACTGTTTGCCAATGCCCCTTTTATGGGACGCTAGGCATAAACGGGTTAATGTCTGCGGCATCATTATTTGGCGGGCTGTAGGGCATGTTTCTGCAAATTAGGTTTGGCGCATAGTCATACTTTCAGACATATGTCACACTACGTATATTTATGGAAAACTGAATTGGCGGGGTATTATTTTGGAAGTTTTAGCCCAGATTGACAGTAGTGCAAAAATAAAATGACCGCCAAACAGATATGTTGTATAGTTGGTGGGCATTGACCTGTCTTTCTGACACCTCATTTGAATTTATTAGGTAGTTTTGTCGATTTTAAAGGATACATGCTGTACACAATATAACAGCAAACCCGGATGTGCATGCTGATCCGGGCCTTCGCCGTCCGCATATGCTCGAAATGTTTTCGCATGGCGCGGCCTATTTGACGAGATGCGGCTGTTTCGATTCAATACGTCTCGTTGTATGGTCAATTTATTGGACCGCGTCAAATGCCAGTTTCTGAGCAAAGGTTCTGGGCATGTGATTCACACGATATTTCAGGCCTTAGCCTCTCTGACAATGACAGTAAAAAAGTCAAAATGTCGTCTACTGCAGTTGTGATTGGCGCTTTAAGGGTTAAAAGCTATTTAACCACAATATCAGAAAACATACCTTCGGATATGTGCGCCAAGCGAAGATACAGATCAGCCTGCTCATTCGCGCTGTCTGATCAGTATCTTCACTGGGTGCACTTTTTGATAGCCAAAACTGCAAAGTTTCTTCATGCATACAACGAAGACTCTGATCAGACTGCGCGGTACGTTTTCTCACGTTACGGTTCCTTTGTGGTGTACCTCTAGAGAACTTTTATAAATTTTAGATATTTAGCTATCACCAAGTTGCCAATCTTCAACAAAGTTTCCGACGTTTATTATCTTAATGTTAAAGTATTTTAGACATATTATTCAATATTCCGGATTGTAACTTTAGGTCCCGACAGCAAGGTTATTAGGCTTCACGTCGTATACGAACCGCAAAGTCAGGATACGTACCTTCAGATATACGCGCCCAGCAGAGATTCAGATCAGCCTGCGCATTCGCGCAGTCTGATCAGAATCTTTACTGGGCGCATTTTGGATAGCCAAGGATGTAACGTTTCTTCGTGCGGACAACGAATACTCTGATCAGACTGCTCGGCTGCGCAGGACGATTTATGTCTTCTTTGAGAGCACATATTAGAAAGTACGTTTCATTACGTTGCGGTACATATGAACTATAGATAAACTGTTATTTTTGAGACACATGTATTGATGTTTTTTTGTATTTTGACCACGATACTGTTATATTCTATTATAGATTAGAATCGTTACAAATAAACGGTCCAGTTGAGGTCCCAGAAAATATATTTCCAGGTAAAGTTTGATGTTTCTTTTCACCAGAATTCTATTTTTATCTATAGTCTCGATGTCTACATCAAAACGGTCGTCAATGATGTCTAAGTCATTTAGGTGAAACGTAAAATCATTATAGCTGTCTCTGCGCATTTACTGTACTTTTCAGAGAGGCATAGATTTATCCATGTCATTTACCTTAGTGCGAAAGGTTATGCCTGGTAGACTGTCCGCCGTTTTTCATAAGGGATGCAACTTTGTTTTGACTTTCCGTTTGCTTTCCTGTACAACAGGTCCCTCCTCTAAAAATGGTCTATTTTAAAAGGAAAGATTTGGGGGCAAATTATTTCCTTTTGGAACAAAGATTCTTTTACAGAAAGGAGCAAAAACAATCCTGGCAATGGTGTCTCCCTTGAAAATATATCAGCCTCCTTTAATTCCTAAACACTATGCTGTGCATTATGGTTTTATTATTTATAACTTCTTTTGACATATAAAATCGTCTTAATTAGGAGCCTTTGCTAAGCAAATGATTCCTTTTGCCATAACTCCGGTGTGTTTGTTAGAAGTTGTGTTAGTTATTCATCATTTCAACCTGTCCAGTTTCTCAGTAACTATGAGGCATGACATCTATTCGTTTGAAAGTTGGCTCACAGTCATAAGCGTAGCGCCTATTACGCACGATACGCATGTGCGTAGCATATGTAACATATGTATGAACTAGAATTGAGTCAATAGGACACAGATGCCCCCGCTATATGCCATGGGACACAGTGTGATAACATAATGTGAATACAACATTTTTTTTTATCTTTGACCTCTAAGTATGACCTAGACCTTGGAGCTGCGGACCTGTATTTTGCGCGCAATACACCGTCTCATGATGTTAACATTTCAGCAAAGTAATTTCAACATTCATCAAGGAACGACAAAGTTATGGACCGAACGCGAAAATAGACCCTATTTTTGACCTTTGATCTCTAAGTGTGACCTTGACTTTGAGCTACAAAATGTACGGACCTGGGTCTTGCGCGCAACACATCGTATTATAACATTTCTGCAAAGTAATCTCTAAATCCATCAAGGAATGACAGTCATAGACCGGACACGAAAAGTAGGCCTATTTTTGACCTTTGACCTCTAAGTGTGACCTTGACCTAAAAATACGAACCTGGGTCTTGCGCGCGACACATCGTCTTATAATGGTTAACATTTCTGTCATGTTATCTTAAAATCCATCAAGGAATAACAAAGTTATGGACAGGACACGATTTTTGACCTTTGACCTCTAAGTATGACGTTGGCCTTGGAGCTAGGGCCTGGACTTGCGCGTGACACTTTTTTTTCCACATGATGGTAAGCATTTCTTCTAAGTAATTTTAAAATTCATCGAGGAATTAGTTATGGACCAGAAACGATTTTGCTAACACACACACACACACACACACACACACACACACACACACACACACACACACACACACACACACACACACACACACACAACATAACTACCGTATATACATACCTACCGTACATACATACATACATACACACATGCATACATACATACATACAGACAGTCGAACTTCAATGGCTCGAACATCTTTGGGACCATAGAAAATTGTTCGAGACATGGGTAGTTCGAGCCACTGAGGGTAAATCATGGTGCCAGATCAGGAAGCAAACGATAATTTAGGATTTTTTCTCGATTTTCTACACAATAATTGTATGTTGAGTGTACTCATTAGAATCGCCTCGATTTTGAGCAGAAATAAGAAAAATAATGTATACCCCTGTAAACCCCAGTTTTACTATATAAAAGTGGGGTTTAAGGGGGTCAAAATTATAAAGGTATGTTCTCGTGATGATTGCAAATAGAAGACGAAGCATACAATCAGCAAATGGCTGTGACATAATCTTTACGCTTCACAATATACATATAGACGTATAATTATTCATTATGTAGTTACCAAAGGCCCTGATCCGACTGCAATGTGCAGTCTTGTGTGAACATCAACTATCCGCTTATGGTCTAAAAAGATAGTCCCAAGACGTGGCTCAATTGAAATTTTCATTGCGACAGAAATGTTAACGCACGTAGTCTAGGAACAAATTAAATACAAATAGACTTTACTTTAGTGATTACAGGGCTGATTCCGCTGATTGGAGTTCTCGAGATATCTATTTTGAATTTGTCAACTTAATATAGCGGAACAAATATTGTGACTGTGGCTTTTATACAGACACAAAGCCATTAATTGAAAAATAAATCTTTAATAAACCACTATGTATTCCGTCTAATATGCATTATAAGCGCCAAGCTGAACTGTGACAAACTACATTTAATTTTGTTGTCTTATTTTCCCCAGAAAATAGGCTGTGTCATTTAATGCAAAGTGTCTCCTAAGGTGACACTCTGCATGAAATGTCAATCAATTTTCTTGACCCAGAAAATAAGAAAAGTATTTACGATCGTTTTACTCAGCATGTAAGCGTCAATATGCCATTATGTGTTTAATCTTATATATATTTTAATCTTAAACATTCGGTGGACTGTCAGCGAATGGTAAATTACTTATCTTTTTTCAAAGAAAAAAAAAAAAAAAAAAAAAAAAAAAAAAACAACAACAAAAAAACAAAGAAAACAACAAAAAAGCAAAACATTTGGCAGTTGATTCGAAATGAAAACTGAGGGCAAAAATATAGTTTGAATGAAATATCAATAAAAATCTAAAACTTCTTATTCCCTGTGAAATTAAGATAATTTTATAATGTAGTCTGCTGTTGTTTACCGTGGTACTTCAACGAACGGCCAATTCTGTCAACAAGAGTTATTTTTCGATAAAGGTCAATTCCCAGCTGGCATTCTACGTAAATCTACATCGGGCCGTCATCGGCCCGTCAGCTACCCTGACGGGCCGATGACGGCCCGATATAGATTTACATAGAATGCTGACTGGGTTCCCACCTTGCAAATGGTGGTTGTTATACTGGTTTCAATGTGTCGCATTGAAACTCTGATTTCCAAAAATATTTCTTTTCCTACATATTTAACCTCTCAACAACACCCACGTCCTACATTATTTAGACGATGGCTGCTGTAAAGAATTTGCACTGTACGGTCAGTCGAGCATATTAGTATTTCGACTGTGTGTGTGTGTTACCCAGTCAGCATTCTACGTAAATCTATATCGGGCCGGCATCGGCCCGTCAGGGTAGCTGACGGGCCGATGACGGCCCGATGTAGATTTACGTAGAATGCTAGCTGGGTAGTGTGTGTGTGTGCGCGCGTGCACTTTCGGTCGCTTTTTCCTTCATCCCCTCGCTTCATTACGAAAACACGCCCATTCAAATATATTGAAAATTTCACCTCCAAAAACTGCAAATTTTCAGAGAAAAAAAAAAAAAAAAAAAAACTCTGATATTATTCATATTTCTGCTCAAAACATAGATTGTGGGTACTCGTTAAAACCGCCTCTATGTTTTTGAGCAGAAATAAGAAAAATAATGTATACCCTTGTAAACCCCAGTTTTACTGTATAAAAGTGGAGTTTAAGAGGGTACAACTTGTATAAGTATGTTTTCTTGATGTCATCTCTTTCATCTCGTCTACTACATGTAGCTCTTCAATTCTGTTCCCCCATTTTTGAGTCTGCTAGCGACAGCTAGCAGGCTCTTTGCAATCACTTGGGGTTTTACGAGCGGATTCTCATCACAGCTATTTATGCGTATATTTATACGCGCACTACTTCTTAATCAGACGCAATACGGCACTATTACGGTGAACTGAATGTGAAGCAGCGGAATTTTGTATGGCTTTTTAATTTCTCTAACATAACTGTAACTGAAATCGATTTAGATAATGCAATTTGAAACATAGACTTCAAAATTCGGTGTAGCAATACACGCGCTACTTTTGTCAAGGCGTTAATTCGGCACGGGGTCCTACTAATCACCCCAGGGCACCCCACGATATCCCAAGGCACCCCACGGCACTAAATTATTTCATTGTATTTATTAACTGAATGCTGAAATTACACCAGGGTATTAGTTTTATGTATCCAAATTTGTTTTTGTGATAGTTTAAAACATTAACCTTACTTCAAGCGATTATCTCGGGGCGCCTAAACACCAAGATTCAAACTGACGCTAAAATATAGCAAAGAGACCAATGGTGTAAGTTGATAGTCTATCAAAAATAGATTTTAACTTAAAATTACATTTTATATTCAACTTTATTCACACCTCAGTGACACGGAGTTGTTTTACGTCTGCTGGCCCATTTATAGGTTTATGGCCCTTCTTTTTTGGACATCTGAAAATCTCTTGAAAAGGGTAGGCATAGCTGGTCGGGATAATCTGTTGAAGCTTAGGTGAAGCACTAGCAAATGGCAATCAGTTATTAACGCTAATCTGGACTGAACATAGCCATTTCAAATTTATTTAATCTGCTCGTCTTAATAATAAGTTGATAGAGTAAATTTATAAAATTGTACTAGAATAATCGTGGAGCTACATCAGGTGGTGAATTTGTATGAACTGGAGCATATCTAGAGTTGAACTTTAATAATTCTAGAAATTGGAAATTGCTGCTGGAGATACACTCATTTGAAATAATCAGGTGATAAACTTCATTGGAAAATTAAGAGGTTTATTACTCCAATTACTGCATTGGCCTATATATGCAGATAATAAAATTGATTTTTTTGTGAAGAAAGAAAGAAACAAAACAGAAGAGAAATAATTGTATTTAGTTTTTCAGTACATTAGATTATATATGTATATCTGTTTTACACAGATGCCTCAGTAAAGACCCATTCTTATTCATACATTAAAAAAAGTAGAATGCATTTCCATCTGACTGATTTTGAGAAATTGATAGTGAAAGCATGTAGTACAGAGTGTTCATGTTGGTTGTTTTTCAAGGAATAGTACATTTTCTCACAAAGCCTTGTCTCTGAATGTAAATTTAATATTGGATGAAGCCACTGGTTGTAAGCAAGCGTGAAAATATGGATATAGAGCAAAATCCAGGTTCATCATGATCAAATCATATAAATCTACAAGAAAATGCATCTGTATTATTGCAAGGAAGTATCCATCAAGGAGATGAGATATTTAGTCATGATTTAAGAGGGCTTCAATGCCTACCATGTTGTTTAGTATTTTTGGTGAAAGCTGTACAGAAAAGGATCTGTACCAACATGTGGAATGTGAACAACATGAATGAAATTCTCTTTGCAGGAGATAAATTATACGAGTATCCTTTCCTTGATTTAGAGACAACACTCGCTATGACTTTCTCATTCAACCCATATGCAGTCTTCGCTTGATGTACATTTGATAGAGCTTTTAAAGAAAGTCTTCTTTTCAGGAAGTACAATGCCCAGATGCTTGATATATTTCATAGAGCTCCATCTTATGGTGTAGTATTGGTAGCATTGGAATGCCACTTATCTTCTTTGCATGTATTGTGTTTGCATAGAAGATACACAGCACTCCATCAATACTTCACAAGCTAGCAGACTCTTAGGACTATCAGTCCTTTGATTTTTTCTGGGAGACAAAACTAAAGGGTCGAGGAGACGTAAAAAAAGAACTCAAACAAACATATGTGCGATAGTATTTTGTAGCCATTGACTGCGGTGTTATTTTTGTTCTATCGTGTTTGCTTTCCTTGTGTCTGCTTTGTTATATCTTGCTTTATGATCACTTCATTTGGGGAAGAGGTCGCTTGGTTATTTGTTTTGTTGTATGTTTTGGCTGTGGATATTACCATTCGGTTTTTTTTTCCGCTCTTTATCAGCAGTAGAGTATTTTGTGATAGTGCCGCATGCTGAATTTCTTCAGTATCAAATATTGAAACAGTCAACTCTCGTTATCTTGAGGTCCAAGGAACTCTCTGAAATACTTCGAGATATCCGTACCTCGACATATTAGATTTGCAGAATTGAGGAAAAAATAAATCGAACAGCCACAATTAAAAAATGAACATGTAATTTAACTCCTAATTAAGCGATATATTGAAACTGTTGTGGAAAAGAGGAGACATTTCTCCTCTTTTCCACAATATTTTGCTACCTGTTGTTAGATTTTCATGTTTATACATGGACTAGATTTTCACTTCGAGACAAAGCAGTTATTCGAGATAAGTGAAGTCGAGATAACGAGAGTCGACTGTATTGTTTTACTGATTGGTTGATAACATTTTCTTTAAGAACTTCACCTAAATAAATCAAAATCATCTAACACATACCGAAGCTCCATTTCTGTATTAAAATTTACCACACGCTAATGATTATTTCATCTGAAATTGATAAACAAACGAAATGACTTTGTTTCTGAAAATTCAGCAGGACAAGGGTTAAGAACTGCAATATCAATATTTAACAATATTTTTTTTAAGTTTTCTAGTTTCCTAAAACAAGGCTTTCGGTGTCAGATTTTGAGTTTGATCCCCAGTGTTATGAAATAATTTCTATATATAACATTGACTTGAAAACCCTTATTCAATAAGGCATATCGAAACCCGTGTTTTATCGATATTACTGCTAAGTTTGCAGTGAGTATTAAAGAAAAGCAAGACAAACTTCCTACGTTATATTGGTTACCGAAACTTCATAAACGACCTTATAAAGCACTTTTCATTGCTAATTCTAGTTCTTGTACGACTACTGTTTTGTCCAAACTGCTAACTTCATGCCTTACTGCTGTTAAAAAACATTGGATTAGATACTATGATACTGTTTACGAAAGGGACGGAATTAACTATTTTTGGTCAATTAAAAATTCTATTGATGTTCTCAATAAATTTAAATCTAAAAACTTTCAGGCTTCTAAATTGTCCACATATGAGTTTTCTACACTGTATACTACGTTACCTCATCATCTTATAAAAGATAAACTTATTGATTTAATTAACCGAACGTTTATTCGGGAGAATACCCAATATTTGGCTTGCAACGAAGAATGTGCTTTTTTCACTTCTGAAATATATAATAATCACAATTTATGGTCATGTCAAAAAGTCTGTGATGCCCTTGTTTATCTTTTGGATAATATTTTAATTAGATTTGGAACTAAACTTTATAGACAAACTATTGGTATTCCGATGGGAACTAATTGTGCTCCTCTTGTTGCAGATTTGTTTCTTTTTTGTTATGAGAGAGATTTCATGAAGTCTCTCCTACGTGAAAATCAGGCTGACATTATTGAGGCTATTAATTCAACTTCAAGATACCTTGACGATTTATTAAATATTGACAATATTTACTTTGACCAAATGGTGGACCGGATATACCCTACAGAACGCCAATTAAATAGAACAAATTCTTCCGATACCGAGGCACCTTTTTAGGATTTGAATCTATGTATATCTAATGGTACAGTTTCCACCAAAATTTATGATAAACGGGACGATTTTGATTTGATATAGTCAATTTTCCTTTTCTGGATGGCGATGTCCCCCGGCGTACCTCATATGGGGTATACATATCTCAACTTATAAGATTCGCCAGAGCTTCTTCAAATCTTAATGACTTTAACTACCGTAATAAAGCCCTTACTGCCAAACTTCTTAGGCAGGGCTATCGTTATTTTAAACTTCGTAAGGCGTTTTCGAAATTTTATCGCAGACACAGTGCTTTGTTAGAAAAATATAGCGTCAGTCTGAAAACACTTCTGCAACAAGGTATATCGGAACCCGAATTTTACGGTGACTTAGTGTACAGATTTAGAAAAATTGTAGGTAAATCTAACTTTTCGGAGCAATTCAGAAAACTTATTAACCGTTATAAAAAATTGGCTATAGCCTGGATATTATGCGGCAGACTGCATGCCTAGTTGTCATCCCAATCATTGTTGATGGCTATGCTTCACTCTTTAAATGCACAACGGCGGTTTGGGCCTCAGACTCAATGACGGCCTCTTCGTAAAACTTTAACCAGTGGGTTGGGGCTTGACGATATGTCTTTGGCTTGGCCCGCCGTGGTTCAACTATTGGTTTTCATTTACTCTGGCATACAGTAGAATTAGCCATGAGTACTCGTCTTTGTTTATTATAGTGATTAATTTGATTTTTATGTTTTCGCTTTGATGCATTGACTGAGTTTATGCGAACTTGGTTTTTGTGTATTTATGTATAAAGAGTAGCATAAGGGCCCAGGGTGAAGTTGGTTGGCTGTAAAGGTGCTTTAGGCCCCCCGGTGGTTTGCTCTGCCGACCGTTCTGGGGCGGTGGTCCCGGTGTTAGTCTTACTCCTTGTTGCTTTGTGGTTTATTCTACGAGGCTATTTGTTGTATGTCTTTCCGTGTGTCATTTTGTTCATGTGTTTTTCAGTCCTTTTAATATTGCGATTACCTCTCTTGGGGAAGAGAGAGCTAATCTGAATGCTTTTCGTACGTTTGATCGGTTTGTGCTTGTTTAGATTTGTCGGTTTCCTCTTCCTCTTGGGGTCTGGGAAGGGCTGCGGTTTGTGATTGTGGCACTCCCTGGACTTTTCTCTCACTTTTTTTGATGACTTGCTTTGCAAACGTGTTTTCTGCGTTGATCCATTGATGAATTAGGGAATCTTTACGCGGGCCAACAATTTTAAGCAGCTTAACCCGTTTTAGTCTGGTCTGATCAGGGTCTCCACTGTTTGTAAATAGTCGTCTAGCCATTGTTCTTTAAGAACATGTAAACTACATAGCATGACATGCTTAAAATTGAAATTGGACTTGCAATATACAATGTGGGAGGAGTTTTATTCAATCCTGACTCTGAAATGGGTTAAATCTCTTCAGTAAGTTCAGGTTTTCTGCGACCGTGATTTATTGTTTTTCACTAATCCACTAGAGTGAAACAGCTATTTGTATCGACAGACAAAATATGAAATTTAATTACGTCATAAATATGACATAGTGTCAGTCTAAGACAGGGAGCAAATAAACTAAGGATATTTTTATATTCCAATATCAATAAACAACATTCATTTTGGCTGTGGGTTACGGAAGGCCGACAGTAATACGATCAAACAATAACAGGATGTAATAAACACGGTTTTAACAATAACAATTACTGAGTCAAGTTAGGAAAAAAGCTGCATTGTGCTATATTTGACAGAACGCAAGATTGCCACATGCATCGACGGACTTCGCTGTTAATGTTCGTACTCATTGGTTTCTTACAACTGCCCTGACCGACAACAAAGTAGTTGTCTAGTTTGCTAGGAATCCTATGCGAACCATGAACTAGTCTTTTGTTGCTTGCATATGACATAAGACACAGTTTCTCAGGACAAGGCCTGATTACTTCAGCAAGTCTTGCCGCTTCGCTTGTAAGAGTAAGACAAACGGTAAGACAAATAAACTGAATATCCTTTTGTAAAACGTTTTTCTACTGTTCTTGCACTAGATTACTATTACAAAGGTAATAGGCCTTCACCATACATCAATATATTCTATAGTATCAAATGCTTCTCAAATCGGAGGCCAGCATCCATATCAGATTGCACGGACGTGCAAGCTGACTTCGGTCTCTTGCAACATATTTCCCGGTAAGAGTTTCACATGGGCGTAGACAATCATAGAGTTTGCCATTATTCCGGAGCCCATTATCAAAGGTTATGTATCGGTCCAATGTTGTTTTCTATTGACTGCTTAACATGACTTCAACTAAAACCCGGGACTGACGACTGTTTAATGCTATTTTCCATTGACTGTTTAACCCTTGTCCTGCTGAACCCGGATATACACTACCTTTGCAAACAGCGTAGATCCAGATCAGTTGGCTTTTGTAGAAGCCAACTGATCTGGATCTGCATTGTTTGCCATTCAGTATGTGAATCTATATCAACAACCTTGATCGAGTGATCTGATCGGCTTAAAATTAGAAATGGGTGTGACTTCCTAATTTATTCAGCAGGACAATGGTTAATGTGAATGGGCATAGACAATCTACCATTGATTGCTTGATGCAAGTGGACGTTGACAATCTTAAAATCACTATTGCTCCGGGAACACCTTATTAAATCTTATGCACAGGTCCAATGTTGTTTTCTATTGACTTCTTTAGATGACTATAACTAAAACCCGGGACTGACCGAAGCACTGTTTCGGCAGACCATTCCCATGTAGACAATCTGAAAGGGGTACCATTCCCTCGGCTGCACTTTATCAAAGATCATTGGATCAATATTGGCTTTTCCACTTTTAAATACAGGGGTGTGAATAGTCGCAAATAATCAATCCTGAAATCTAAAAATTCAGTCCAAAAACTCCTAATATTTTTCTTATTTCCCAAACATATTCGTAGCTACTCATTAGAAGCGGCGTCTGATCTGGGTCGACACTGTTTGCTCAATCCTGTCTGTCAAAATACGTAGAGTAAGTACGGTAATATGATTAAATCGAATCCCCTCAGAAATCCTCTTGAATCTGCCTCTGATTATTGGGACAAAACAACCTTAGTCACAGGACAGACGTGGCGTTTGACGCCACAGAAGAGGGCCTACATTGTTTAACATTTATCCAACAGGTTCAGACACATAACAGGTAGTACAAGGATAAGTACAAATTCTCGGACAAGTACGGCAAGGAGTAAAAGGACCCGGATACTCTTGGTAGATTTTCCGTCATTCTGGACAAGAAGGACACAATTTGTGACTTCCTGTTTGCTTTACTGAATGCAACGGCCCTTCTGAAAAGATGGTAAGCTATAAAAGGAAACAATTGGCTCAAAATTGGAGCATATTTGTTCCTGATAACCCTTATCCTGCTGTTCACGACAACCCCTACCTTTGCAAACAGTGTAGATCCAGATCAGATGGCTTCTGAAGAAGCCATCTGATCAGGATCTACACTATTTGTCATTCAGTTTGTGAATTTGAACGAAAACATTATATGACGTAATCTGATTGGCTGATAGTCAGAAATGGGTGTGGCTAATTAATTATTCAGCAGGATACGGGTTAGAGTAGATCCCTTTTAGAATGAGGCAAATTCGATTTTGAGAATTGTCTTCCCGTTGAAAGTTTATCTCTTCCCAAAAAAAGATGAACCAATATTAGATTAACATTGTGTATACCGAATTATTTGTCAATGCTCCAATTAAGAGAGCACGCACGTTAACCGTGCATTTTTTAATTTATCATTCTTTGTCATCTTTTCCTTGCTTTTTGATATTTATTTTTTTATATTCATTAATTACAAGTACAGATCAGTATTCATTTCAATTATTGAAATGTTTTGTCTGATAAGAATCATCATATCTGGCTCTATTCAGATATGGTGTAAAACGCATCACTTCTGTATTAATGCATCTAGCCTTTGTGAAACAAAATAGTGTCCTGTATTGTTATTCACATAGCTGAAGATAAGGCACTTTTGCGGAACCAAAAATATTGATAGTTTCCTTATTTCTCCATGAAAACATATGTTGTGGTACTCGTCAGAAGCGCCTCGACGAAGCCCTTCTAATGTGTACCCACAACTTACACTTTTTTGGAATAATAAGAAAAATATTCTGTGGATACCCCCTTTCATCTGGAGCTATGAATTCAGTAGGGCCCAGGTTTATAATCATTCCTCAAATTAAGATCGACCTCAAACTTAAGGACTGAGATTTGTGATGCATAGTTGCCCTTTCATGTAAAATATGTTTGTTTGTTTTTCAACGCCAATAGATATAGTTCGACATCTTCTACTGAACAATAATAAACTAATACATTTCAGTCGACTTTAAATACCACATTTTATATGTACAAATTCGGACCTTTAGTTAAGATCTAAGTTAAGGTAACTCTGAGGCCAAGATCATAACAAACCCAGATTTTGTAAGAAGCAAAGAAGTATTATACGTTGACAATGTAGTGAACTATTTGGAAAAAGCCAGACTTTATTAACTTGTTCGGACTTCATTTGGCAAGTATTCCTGAAATTCCAATAGATGGAACAAATAAGGTGAGAGCTAAATAGATAATGTATTCATCAAGATCACTATCAATGAAAAGATTTATTTCTTGGTGTCTAAATTTGTTAACGTCTTATCAATGCAGATATCACACTGCAGACATATCTATGGTATTAAAACAGTCAGCGCACGAAAATAGTATTCTTCTTGAGAGATTACTGCACATTGTACTTGCTTAGAGTGTATGATGTGTGCGCATACAGTGGACCCTCGTTATAACGACAGGATTTGGTCCCAAAGATGTTGCCATTAAAATGAATTTGAGTTGTAAAGAATCCTTAATGGATAGAATCATATGTAAGGAAGATCTTGCTTTATTCTTATTTGCTCATAGAACATATGTTTTGGATATTTGTTAGAATCGCCTCAGTGAGGCGATTCTAACAAGTATCTACAACATATGTAACTTAAAGTTTTCAAGCAACATTCTTACATAATTTCTCATTAACTGTCACCTCTTGAGCGAAGGTTTTGTGACATTCAAATTATAACGAATTTTGTTGTTGTATCAAGTGTCGTTATAAAGTGGGTTGACTGTAAATCAGAGCATCATTAATACACACAAAGCAGAAGGACAAAACAAACGCACGTTTACAGAACTGAAATCCCCAAATAAGGTTCTTGCCTCGATATGTGTTAGAAGATAACAACGCTTCCATCTAAGATATCACTGTTACATGTAATATGCGTGCATGTGTGTTTTGTTCATGTATTGACTCTGGATGACCTTTCATTTAATATTTCATATATACTCAAGATGAAGACAGCGAACATGTATGAACTGAGAATGAACGTTGTTAATATAAAGAGGTGCAGAACCACTCTCTTATATCATTTTATGCATTGGCTTTTTATTTTGTTATTAAACAGTATTTTAGTATATTTCCTAACATTGCCTGACTTATAAAACTATAAGCGAAGATACCAAGGAAATGTCAGTCACGAAGCACAGCTTTTCCGATGTACCAAACAAAGGAGGGATGACGGACACATAATAACAAAACAAGCTCCTCATATGAAACCACCGACGCTCAAACAAAGAAGAACTGCAACAGAGGAACCGCCTTGGAACGCTTACATCACGAAAACACGCCTATTCAAATATAAAGAAAACTTTCACCTCCAAAAACTAAAAATTTTCAGACAAAAACTCTAATATTTTTCATATTTCTGTTCAAAACAAGATTGTGGGTACTCGTTAGAACCACCTTGTTTATATAATATTCACACCCTTAATCCCCACATGTATATAGTAAAACTGGGGTTTAGGCATGTTTTCGTGATGAGTAAAAATACTACCGGGAGCTTAAAACCAGTTTCATTCTCGCGAAATCTCACCCTTAATTCTGATACATCTCCATATTACGAACATATGCTCGTTCCCCATAGTGGTCCTCAACCTCATCTGTGAACCATCCCAGTGAAACACATGTAATCACAAAACACTGCATCGCGAAAACATACCTATATAATATTCACACCCTTAACCCCAACATGTATATAGTAAAACTGGGGTTTACAGGCGTATACATTATTGGCCTTATTTCTGATAAAAAAAAAAAAAAAAAAAAACACAACAAAAAAAACATAGATTGGGGTACTCGTTAGAACCACCTCGGCGAAGCCGTTCTAACGAGTACCCACAATCTATGTTTTGAGCAGAAATATGAAAAAGAATTTTTGTCTGAAAACATTCAGTTTTTCGTGTTGAAATTTTCAATATATTTGAATAGGCGTGTTTTCGTAATGGTGATGAAAAATTTGTATTATATCTGATGACATCGATATTGCTACCTTATATTAAATCCTGATTACATTTTGTTCTATGTAATACCTAAGCTGGACATTGTGCTTAGCAAATGATTAAATTTATAGATGTGATTGACAGTAGTCCGAGTCAGCATTCTACGTTAATCTATATCGGGCCGTCATCGGCCCGTCAGGGTAGCTGACGGGCCGATGATGGCCCGATGTAGATTTACGTAGAATGCTAGCTGGGCGTAGACTTGCTCCTAGTGGTTAATATAATTGTACCATTTTATTTCTTACGGTAATACCTCGTAGTGGATTGTTACTAGAAGCATCTGAATCATAAACCTCCTTGTGCATTTCAGAACAAAATGTGATAATATAAATACATTTTTGTTCAGGTAGGACTGTTGTCGAAAGTATTACATTTAAACTAATTATCTGCATAACTGCTAAATCCATTCGGATTTGTATATCATGTACCTTAATACTAAAGTTCAATCATTCCGAGCCGGCCTCGGTGGCTCCGTTAGCTGCACGTCGGACTGGTGATCAGGAGGTTGCGGGTTCGATCCCCGCAGGGTCGGCAACATTCTTTTCGTGGCGTTTGATCATGAAATATTTTCTACGGTCATTCTCTCACTTCCGCTGATTCAAGAAGGGCAGTTGTCAGGTTCTATCGAAATAATGTGCACAATACTGATTAACCACTTAGAGGACTAAGCCTGCCCAGTAAACGTGTGTAACGGTAAACTAACCGCGCTCGACATGACCCATTTGGGTTGACTGGGCCGTAAAACACAGACAAACAAATCAATCATTCCGAATGATGCAAACTCTGTACAGTAACCAACAGGACTTTGTTACCACTGATTTTGCAGTGACAACAACACTATTACTATTTTGGAAAAACTTTGACGGGTTTTGTACTAGAAAACAGTAACAGCAAAAGTTTTGGAGAAACTATGAACCTCCCTCTCTCTCTCTCTCTCTCTCGTACGGTAAGGTTTGATTTGCAACATAACACGTAAACAAGTGCCTATTGATTATGCTGAAGATAAACTGGTCATGTTTATAATTTTGTCATGTATCAGATTTCAATTCTTGCATTATTTAGCTCGAAGGTAACGATCATAACTGATTCCATTATATCCGCGGTTTGATCAATAAATTCGAGAACCTTTAGGAAAGAATGATAAATATTGAACGGATATTAAAATAAGTATCATTTACTATTGATGGCACATTTTGGCTTTCAAATGAGAGTATTTTGCATAAACTTGTTACGTCATCATCTTCAGCACATGACGTCACGTGAGGTATGTAAAACCGTCACCGTATTGATAACTTTTTTAGATAAATTCGTTACCAATAATGATAATTCTGTTCTGTCAACTGATTTTTGTCTACATTTAGCTTTTATAATTACAAATGTCGACTCAGTTCGGCTGGGCATATCATCACTGAATGCAAAAACGTAACTTTTTTTTCGGAGTTATGAGATACTCAACTTGCAGTGCGAATTTCGGAGGCATATAAAAAGGTTGGCTGGTTTGTTTAGGTATGCACAAAAAGTCCCATTATTGTTTTATATTTTTATTTACTAAGAAAAAAACATTCACTCGAAATTTGAGCAGATTTTCTAAAACTTCTAGGCGACCATCATTTTTGCATTTTAGTAACCATATTTCAGACACGACTATATAATCCGTTCTAACTATCAAATAAACACATACCGCATTTATTAGTGTATATCTCCTGAAAATTTCATTAAAATCAGTTCAGCCAAAGACTTCTAATTAAAAATAAAATTAAAGACACCCAGTGCATTGTTTTAGCACTTTCTCGACGACCTCGCAAACGTATGATGTCACCTGACCGTTTCCCGCAGTTTGCATCAATTACGACTCAACTTATGTTGCGTTTTTTCTATTAGGATATCATGTGAAAATATATAGCCCTGCTCTCTAAGTGTGTAGTGAAAGTTAGTTTGTATGTTTTCTATGTGGATCCACTGATGATTTAGAGAACCACTACGCGAAATGATGTTTGTAGCTTGAAATGTATCAAAATGTAGGGATCAAACATGCTTTTTCTTCATTAACATTCGCCAGGTCCCGTGGGAGGTGTTGAAAACCGAGGCCGAAGGCCGTGGTTTTCAACACCTCCTAAGGGACCTGGCGAATGTTAATGCATTGAAAAACCATGTTCGATCGCTATTCTTGCATAAAAACTGACAACATTTGCTACTATTCGCGTTATTTCTTGCACTGTTTTGTTTCGCCTTTTCACTGATGTCTCGCGCATGCAATTTTCATGGACTATGCTCGTTCTAGGGCCGGGCACTACATATCTCGTGACGGCAGCAATTCTGTGGCCCCAGTACAGACATATTGAAAGTTGCGTAGCCGTGCATTAACAGCGCGTGAATTGCCTTGTTAATACATGGCTTTTCGCCGGTTAATGCACGGCTATTAATAACGTGCGACACTGCTTTTTAAGCAATAATAAGGCTTAAGCCCTTCAGCAGTCATGTGACAAACTGCATTCTTAAATGTTGTATGGTTAATCTGATCAAGGTTAAGAACTTCCCTGCACTTCTTTATTGCACAACGATGGGTCGGGTCAGTCATATTGACGGCTCAGTTCTAACCCTTTATGTATGGCTTATGCCAGACTTACATGTAACTACAGTTAGTCTGGATCACCGTGGTTCTTCTAAAGATGTTTACTTTGTCTAGAATGTGGTCTTTAGTCGAGATCTCACCTGCGTTTCGTCATAGTTGTAATAAATTTAATATATGTTTGGTGTGTTGAGCCTGAATTGGGTTAGGTAACCCCAAACACGAACGAAACAACTACATTTGCCGTATTTGACCTAATTACCTCACTGTGCTCTTAGGTATTTCAAAATTACTGTGATAACTTGTTTTAAAGTATGTATCTGCCTACTAATGTTACTTTATAAAAGATCAACAAATAACTTATTTAATGATATTTAGGCGATTTGTTTTTTGATTTTCTTTATAAAAACAAATGTTGTGGGTACTCATTTGAATTGCATCGACAAGTCGATGCAATATAAAAGGGTATCTACAACATATGCCTTTATAAAGAAGTAGACAAAAAGTACACTTGCTGTAATTTGAAGTCTACGGAATTGCTTGACTGTGCGCTTATGTGGCTATGCACGTTAATTAGGTCGAATATGGTAGCTGGACCTGTATCGAGATTGAGAGCGACGCTTGAGCACTCGTGAAACTCTATTTAGGACCCCATTTTTTTACCATTCTTGACCGTTCCAATGCGGTATTTCTTTGCAGTTCCTTTTTGTTTGGCTGTTTTGTGATGTAGTTTGTGTCGTTAAAGCATTCCTCGGGGCATTGGAAAGGCTGTGTAGTGGCTTTTTGCACGTGTATGTCCATATTCATATGGTTTACTATTCACTGTTCGAAAGCGGATATTCGGTTGAGTTCCTCTTTGTTTGTCTGATCTATCTTCCTTTGGTCGTTCTATTTTCGAAGGTATGCTGTTTTTGTTGTAGTCATGTCATGTAGCTGAACCTTCATTGAGCGTCTTTAGAGGACTATGCTCTCATTACGAAAACACGCCTATTCGAATATATAGAAAATTTCACCTCCAAAAACTGAAAATTTTCAGATGAAAAACTATATTTTTCATATTTCTGCTCTAAACGTAGATTGTGGGTACTCGTTAGAACCGCCTCGGCGAGGCGGTTCTAACGAGTACCCACAATCTATGTTTTTAAGCAGAAATAAGGAAAAAATGTATATCCCTGTAAACCCCAGTTTTACTGTATAAAAGTGGGGTTTAAGGGGGTCAAAGTATAGGTATGTTTTCGTGATGTGTGATTATAGCCTTTCTTGTGTATCTCCATATTTAAGTTGTTTTTGTTTTCAAAAACCTTCATTACTGTACAGTGTTATTTGTTATTTATAAATAGAATACAAATGTAGATGCATTGCAAGTGACTTGTTTTTATCTGCGTTAATGGTTCCAAAATAACATTGCTTGTTATGTTTTTCTTTTTTTAATAAAACCGAATGTAAGTGCCAGTTTGTGCCTAACTTAATCTGGGAATTTTGTTTTCAGATTTCATTATACGCTTAGTTATATGAACTAACTATACTTTGCTTTTGACACAAATCAGATCAGTGAAAGGATAGCCACCTATATCTAAGTGCGTGAATGTTGTTATCTGTTATTTCAAATAAGCGGTGTTATCCGGCAATCATGAATATGTAATTCCTAATGGTACTATGGCTTGTGTCATGAATGATTTTCACAAGAGGTGCGTAGCTATCAACTGTAAATCAAACGTGCTTGCTATTTCAGCTCCAGTCGGCACTTTAGTTCAGATAGTCGCTTGTAGCGTGACATTTACACTCATAAATTATTGAAACACAGATTGGTGATTTGTTCGTATCCAGTTCACAGGTTTTTGATTATGCGTTTTGTTTTCATTACTGGACTGAAGACTAGTAAAGTTATTACACTTCTTTTCTTATTCAGTCTTTGGTGAAACATACATAGTTGCAAACTGTAGAGAACAGAGAATGATGAAAAAATATATGTATCATTTTGCATATTTTTAGACCAATTTATGTAAATAGTAAATATTGTAAACACCGATCGGATACTACAGACGCGGCATCATGTTAGAAGCTGCACTATTTGCTAGTCATTCAGCATGTTTTGGACACATCAAAAAGTAATAAATATCACGTATAAAGTTTAGGTAATGTGCGGTAAGGTGTTACCCAGTAAGTATTCTACATAAATCTATAGCGGACCGTTTTCGGCCCGTCAGGGTAGCTGACGGGCCGATAACGGCCCGCTGTGGATTTATAAAGAATGCTAGCTGGGTAAACTATGAATGTATCACATTATCAGTACCAATCAGTTTGAGGCTACCAGATGCACCTGGTATATTGTCCACCATTTTTCAAATGGGAGGCAACTTCCTGTTTGCTCTCCTGCAAATTAAGCCCCTTCTGAAAGGGTCAAGTCTAAAAACAAATAACTTGCGCCCCCTTGGGAAAAAAGGTATCTACTCTAAAGGACTAAAAACTCCTTTCTTGGGAGCAAATTATGTTCGTTTATAGCAGACCTCGTTTCAGAATGGCATTGATATGCAAGGAAGCAAACATGAAGTCACAAAATTTATCTCCTTTGTATAAAATGGCGTAAACTCTACCAAGAATGTCAAGTCCTCTTAAAATTCTAATGTTACATACTACTTAGCCTCAGATTTGCGACGTCTTTAACGCTTTCCTGTGCTTTCCATCCTGTCTCCGCCAACTTTCTACTGTCTTACCAACCCGTATTTTTCCTTAAAACTTACCATTAACCAGTACTAAAAGTGTCTAATATAAAACAACTCCTAAACTATGTAGCTCGTTGTTCCGTCGCAAATGAACATTACCGAGGCGAATTCTTGTTAACAAACACTGACCATATCCCTAATTGAAAGAGCTTAGAGAAAGGTCAGGTCAGCATGAGCATCTACACATTCTAGTTAGGGACTGTATTCTACGTCGGAAGGAAAGATGCAAACTGCGTAGTCAACTGGCGAAACACAAAGATTTTGATCAGACTTTACTTTTTGCATATGTTCCAAAAACCTTATTTCCCCAGATGCGGTTGAATTGATCTGTAGCAATTACATGTCGAACATCTTTAGCACAACTGTCAAATAAAGAGCGCCGTTTGTTTCCAACAATTTAAATGTAACAGTAATTAAGTTAGCCAACAAAATGAGTGAAGGAACTGATAGGGGTTTGTGGCAGGAAAAGGTACCCAAGAATGCATGCAAGTAGATAGTATCCAGAACAATTTGTGTCTCCTCATACTTTCATCAGAGTATTCATTTTTCACACAAACAAGATTTTAGAGTCCAAGAAATTTAACAGTGAACAGAAAAGAAACCAGGGTGGTGATTAAGCTGAAATGGATTTCGGTATTCGCATTAGTTACACATGTAGAGTTTCTCGTTTTTACCCGTGTCAGGTTGCCTTTTTGACATGTTCTAACTTTCTGAATCGATGACGCACGTTTGTTAACATGATATTGTGATTTCTCTGGAGCATGCGAATGGAGATTTTTTTCTATCATTTTGCCAGAGCCTGAAGGTTTTATATCTTAAACTTTGAAATATTGTTCTAGGCAGCGTCTATCTATACGTAGTGCAATGTCCCAACGGTATCAAAGCCTTACTAATCTGCTTCATTAAAAATGTATGCAAAATGTTTCAAACAGCTTAGTGTTAAACCTGTCGTGTCAGCTAAGCGGCCAGGGCCCAGTTGTTCAAAGCTAACGACATCGTTAGTTAACGATTCGTTAAAATTTACATCGAGTGATACGCAAATATGATGAAATTTTTTGCTGAAAAATGTGAGTAGCTTTTGCAGTGCAAAAGCTACTCACATTTTTTTTCAGCAAAAAATATCAGAATATTGTATATTGAATCCGCTAAAACAGTTAACGAAATGACCCTTAACGAGCTTGTTAAGCTAACGACGCTTTGAACAACCGGGCCCTGATCAGGATCTTTGGTCTTTGTTATTCACCCATTTATGCCTAGCTGTGTTTCCGCTAACCCGACAGACCCTGTTTCAAACACTCGATTCTGCTATTTTTTATCAGTAAAAATGCAATAAAAAGATAAAGCACCGACCCTCAACAAAATACCTGTATTTTCATAAAGTTACAGGCCCGACCCTTTTCTGGAGAAAAAAAAAATAGCAAAATAAAAAAAAATGTTTCTCCTACCTACCGACCAAATTTTTTTCAGCATGTTGGCGGAAACACACCTTAGGAACGCGGCGTCTAATCAGGGCCTACACTGTTTGCGTTAAATACAGGAATATCTATAAAACATTGTAATAATAAAAGCTAACCGGACACCCCTTCTACTGGAAGTGGACCTGTCCAAAGACGCGGTAGAATAGTCCTATCGGCATAAATGGGTTAAATCTGATGACTGGATTTAGGTGACAGATTTACCGGTAGTATTTACAAAAGAGGAAACTTGTTTTTCGACCTTTCGTTGCTTTCTTGCACATTAATCCCCTTCCGAAAAGGGGTCTTACCTAAACGGAAAGCATTTGATTCTCTTGGGAGCAAATTATTTCCGGTTAGAGAATACAGCAGGAAGGCAAACAAATTTAGCAGTGATACCGCCCCTGAAAATATTTCCCTAAAGGGAACCAACGACCTTGCGAATTGGTACCGCCAAAGCAATTCGTTCACACAAAATATGTCGCCATACCAATCCCATAACATTTTCATCAAATACTTGTGCATTTAGTTTCTTATTTTTTCCGCAATCAGAGCGATTGTCTCCGAAAAAACAACAACATACCTTGTCTCGTGACTTGCTTGGTAATAAAGACAAATAAACATGGCCGACAAACTTTTGTGATTGTCGAGTTCAATCCGGATTTATACACAATAAATAAATAAATAAATAAATAAATAAATAAATAAATAAATAAATAAATAAAATAAGATAAATAATAATAAAAATAATTAAAAAAATAAAATAAAGAATTCTCGATACATTTGAAAGTTTTGCGAACTTCGTTGTTGCTTAAACTGAAGAGAATAATCGATCCGAGATTATCGAGAATGAGACCCAGTAATGAATAATAAACCAAACAATATGACCAGAATTCGGCTGATAACGGACACGGCATAGCGTGATGAACTTCCAAGACCATATGACCCTTGCCGACGTTCAATACAGTAGCGTATTAGACACTTTCGACAGAACATTTTAAATAGGGACAATAAGAATGCATATAATAATATTAGATTTATCAGATATCGAATCATTTGCCATTATGTGATTGATCTTGTCAATTACTGCATTTACTCCGCATCACGAAAACATGCCTATATAATTTTGACCCCCTTAAACCCCACTTTTATATAGTAAAACTGGCGTTTGCAGGGGTATAAGTTATTTTTTCTTATTTCTGCTAAAATCATGGATTGTGGGTTTTCGTTAGAACCGCCTCGGTGAGGCGGTTCTAACGAGTACCCACAATCTATATTTTGAACAGAAATATGAAAAATATCAGAGTTTTTTTTTATCTGAAAATTAAAAATTTTTGGAGGAGAAATTTTCTATATATTTGAATAGGCGTGTTTTCGTAATGGCCTATAGAAGTTTAATGTGTCTCCACAAGGGCAGTACATATATATTTTTAACCTGTTCATACCTAGTTGACTTTTTGTCGGTCTGTTGTCGGTTTTACTTTACATCTGTCCAATTGGTTTTATAAGGAAATATATCTATTGGTTTTATAAACAAATATTTTATATAAATATAAAGATACCCAAGGCGGGGTGGTTGGGTGAAGCAAAGGTTTCGTGTATCTTACGTCACCGGGGCGTCCAACTCATCATGAAAACATGCCTATATGATTTTGACACCCTTAAATTCCACTTTTATATAGTAAAACAGGGGTTTACAGGGGTATACTATATTTTTGTTATTTCTGCTCAAAAACATAGGTTGTACCCACAATCTATGTTTTTAGCAGAAATATGAAAAATATCAGAATTTTTTATCTGATAATTTTCATTTTTTGGTGGTAAAATGTTCAGTGTACTTGAATAGGCATGTTTTCGAAATGTGAGATTGACTTACAGTTGGGCAAGGCCTACTATCCTTGCAACAGGTAAGGATAGAAAGAAATATTTTTATTTGTTCTGTTTCTTCACTTCCATTCATTTTCCTCTTTCTTCCCTGTGCCTCCCTTTCATCTCCTCTACTATGTCTTCTATCTCTCTGCTCCCTTTCTCTGGGAGACACAAAATGACCCACGAGGGTTGACGTGTCGTTAAACCCCAACACAATCAAAAGGTACCCAGAAAATGCCAGACTCACGAAGCACAGCATACCGAGGCACTAAAAGAATGAGAAATGAGAAACAAACTACGGAAAAAACAAACGTCACATATGAAACCACCACCGCACAAACCACAACTCATACACGTCTTGCAATTATGCAAACAGTGTAGCCTGATCAGATGTCGCGTTATACTATACTGTTTAATCATTTGAGGGACACAAAGCGGTAATGGATTAACACATTTATGCCTTTGCGTCCCATAAAAGGGACATTGGTAAAAAATATTGACCCAGATAAGACCGTGGCGTCTGATAAGGATCTACACTGTTTGCATTGAATATTGGAATTTCTACAAAACGTAGCAATAATAAAAACTATCCAGACATCTGGAAACGGACTGGTCTGAAGTGTGGTAGAAGAGTCCGATCGGCATAAATAGCTCAAACTGATATTCGCTTCTTAATTTGTCCGAGGGCAGATTTCAGTTGTGCACCCAATTGCACTACAACCTCTTTATAACACGCTTCGTTATAACACGGGTTTGTATATAAGACGGTTCAAAGATGGACCATAGATTATATTGAAAAAGACCAAAAATGGTCATTTTACAATATAATCTATACATTTTTGTTTGGATATAACACGGTTGTTTAACTAACACGGTTTATGCTATGGACCCCAACAAGCGTGTTACAAAGAGGTCGTGGTGTGTATTATACTAAATAAACAAAAAGGCGCTGCATTAATTTACTGTATATGTTTTTGTTTCATGTATGATGCCATGAAAACACAAAGTAAACTGGAAACCTAAATGCACCTCAAGTATTAGTTTGGGATGGATTCAGTTTAAACAAATCAGGGTCTACACTTTTTGCCACTCGCCCAGCAATTCTCCACTCATTCACAGATGCTACGGGCGTATCCAGCCCTGCAAACTGAATGCATATTGCACAATATAAAGGATCGCAATGAACCAAAGGACTCCGATTTCCGTTATTTTATGTTTCCTAAGGCAGTCTTTATACATATTATTTGACCACTGTCCCTAGTGGTGAGTGGCATGTAGCGGCGCGTACTCCATTATAATCCAGCTTTTATGTGTTTTCCTTGGAATCAGTGAGCCTATCTTGATATTTTGTAAAATGAAGACTCCAATTTTCGTTGTTTTACGCACATCGACAAATAATAAAATGGACCCGTTCAAATATAAGGGGATGCATCGGAAGACAATTTACTTTGGGTAAATACAGTTTTTGCAGTACAATACCGCATCACTGCGGTACATTTAACATACACAGACAGCTCAAGAGGTAGACTAAAATGAACAATACCAGACCCTAAGAATTCGGACTAAATCATCTCTTTTCCGTACTTGGCCTAAAATGTAAACGCTTTCATTTGACCATTTTACTAAACTGTTTGCTCAGGCTGTTTATCTAAATAATTTGGGTAAATATGGTGCTACCGTCTATAAATACATTCCAAATTGAATGACCCTCGAGAGTAATGAAATACTCATAAAGCTGAAAACAGCTGGGTTGTCAAGTTTTCTGGGCCAGACTAGCTCGTTCCGGCCTTATAAATCTGCTGACAATTGAACACGAGTAACGACAATTTTACTTGGCTAGTTTGGCATATTCGTATGTATACACATCAATAAAGTCTCCCCTATGCATGTTTACCAGCTAGTTTTCTTAATGTTTGTAATTTGATTATTTGTTCCAGTGGTCCGGATCAAAAAATGAAATTGTTATAGTTCATATTACATCAGTTTGCTTGACATTCATCACAATCTGCCCTAGCACATAAATGGCAAATTTAATTCCCAGTATTGTCATAACGCTACTTGATCTATTTTGCCGCGGAAGTATAAATCATTGGCGGCGAAAGTCCATGAAAAGCTAGTCGGCTTTGATGTCTACTTTCGAAAGTGTTTCCACTAATTGTACTACTAGTAGGTGACGCATGCTATTACATTTGTTAAAGTCTTGATACAAACATCTAGCGAAGGACAGAAAATGGTGGCTAGCTTAACATGAGCCTGTTTAACCCTATCATCCATGTCTTTGAAGTGTGCACTTTCATCCTTTAATTCGGACAAGATTATTGTCTCCAACGAGCGTTAGACAGTAAGCGAACATAAAATGATAAATGTTTGTGACAAAATTGAAACCTAAATGACAAACAGCGTAGATCCTGTGGAGTCTCATCTGGATCTACACTGTTTCAAAGCCCTGTTTAGTCTGAAGTGCTGCAGAGTTCAAATGCGCCATTTAGTAGCGCTACCGTTTGCAGAGTTTATCCAACAGGGGACTGTCTGGAGTCCGTACATCACTACGTCCGTTTGTCCGTAAGCAATTTCTCGTCATCGCATCTCCTTCGAGATCACTGGTTTGATTTTTCGAAACTTGTCTGGGATGTTCATTTGGTGGTCCAGTTGAGATATTACATCAAAACTTTGCGAATCGATTCCTCTCAAACACTATATGCGTCTCCCTTAAAATGATTCCATTTCGTCCACTAATATGACCATCTTAGAATTCGCGAATTCACCATTAATTATCACAGTAACAATATCGTTATCGCATATTCTCCGAGACCACTAGTCAGATTTTTTCAACATTTGTCTATAATGTTCCCCGACTGACTCAGCTGTGCATGCCCGAATTTCATTACGGTCTGTCGGCAAATATGACCGCCGCCAGCCATCTTGGATTTTTCATGTTATCGCATCTCTTCCCTAACTAGAGGAGGAATTTCACTGAATCTATGCATATTGATTTCTCTTAACCCCTATATATGTCTTCCCTAAAACGATTCTGGTCCGTCGACTAATATTGCCGCCAGACGGCCATCTTAGAACTCTAGACTTTCCCTTTACTTACAACATGTAAAACTGTAACAATCATGCATCTCCTCCGTCCGAGACAGTTCTTAAGGTTCTTTTAAAATTTGTCTGAGATGTTTCCCAAGTTGTCTTGTTGTGCACCACCAAATTTGGTACCGGTCCGTTTGCCGCCGTCGGCCATTTTGGATTTTTTCCCGTTATCTCCATCGTAACCAGCAAAGGAACTTCGTCGAAACTTTATGTATGGATGCCTCTCAATCCCTTGATGCGTCTCCCTGAAAACGATTCCAGTCCGTCGATTAATATTGCTGCCTGGCGGCCATTTTAGAAATCGTGGCTTCCGCTTTAGTTAACACTGCAATAATATTATCGCATCCAACTCCTCCGCACCTCAGCCCACCCCACCCCAACCCATCCAACACCACCCCACCTCACCCCACCCTACCCCATTGTGGTGTTCTTGTGTTGTTTGTTCTTTGTAAGACTTTAATGCACCTAACTCCATATAAGTCCTCTTTGAATTCTAACAATATGGTCACCAGCTGTATGGTTGTCCCTGTTGACTTCTGTTTTGTTATCGTATGCCAAGGTCTTTGGTTCTGATGCTAGATTTGTTGTCTGGCATTGTAATCACCTCGCAAGGGGGATAGGGGATAGATTGTTTTGCTTACGTTTGTTCTAAAGTGTGGGTTATCCGTTTTAATTTGTTTACTCATCCTATTGATGTCATCGGCAGGCTATGATCTGTGATCTTTTCTCTTCTGTAACACTTGGTTTAAACATACAGTCGACTCTCATCTCGACTTCGCTTATCTCGAATAACCGCTTATCTCGAAGTAAAAATCTGGTTCCTGTTTTAACAAGGAAATCTAATAACGGGTAACAAAATATTGTGGAAAAGAGGAGAAACTGCTCCCGTTTGGAGCAGTTTCTCCTCTTTTCCACAATGTTTTCAATATACCTAATTTCAGGAATCAAATTACATATCATTTGTAAAATGCGGTTAATCGATTATTTATTTTCTCAATTCTGCAAATCTGATATGTCGATGTACGGATATCTCGAAGTATTTCAAAGGTTCCCTTGGATTTCGAGATAGCGAGAGTCGACTGTATTTTATTTTTATAACTGTTGCAAACTCATAAACAATATATTCGTACAAAAACAAGTCAGTATACGGATGGGATTCAGATTCTTACGACTTACGTAAATCAGTATCCCAAATATTTTATAAGCTAAAAAAAAGGCATGTAGCTGCTGTTATGTACAGAAGTGCGTGTTTACGAGCATGCTAATTGTTTGAATAAATACCACTTGCTGCAATATATAACAAGGCTAAAAAGGCTATGCGTGACACGCAACCTAGTGAAGATTTTAATATTTGGCAAACTGCAAGCTGGCCTGCCTGCATACACGTACTTACTAAATTTCAATTGCACGAAAACTGTGGCGGTTTCCTTTGAGTTTTTCTGCCAGTGAGCTGATACATAAGGCCAACATTTAGGTCCTGTATCCATGGCGGACGGAAAAATGATATTAAGACATTCTGAAATAATTTAACATACCGTATTTTGCCTATTATTCGGACAGGAGGACCTCAGCAAACAATATAGATCCATATCATTCTGCCTCTAAAATAGCTATTTGGCAGTATGTGCCGGTGGGGCAGGGGGCGGGGGCGTGGGCGTAGGCGGGGGAGGGGGAGGGGTTAAGACGGATATAGTTGGGGATGCTAATTTCCTCACATAACATGTTTTGGATATTTGTGAGAATCGCCTCGGCGAGGCAATTCTAAACAATATCCAAAACATATGTTGCTTAAAGTTTTAATGCAAGATTTTCACATAATTTCTCATTAACTGTCACCTCTTAAGCGAAGATTTCGTGACATTCAAATTGTCGTTATAACCAGTTTTGTCGTTCTAGCGAGTGTCGGTGTAACGAGGGTAGACTGTACCTCATCAGACAGTCAAACAGGAATTTAGCATAGATACATAGATATAGTAAAAAGTTAATGTGTTTGAATATGACGTTCGGTAGTTCTGAGTTCTGAGCACACATACTCTCTCTTTAATGGATACATCAAAGTGTTGAGAGGAGAATAAATAAATAAATAAATAAATAAATAAATGGGTCGCAAAGTCAGAAAACGTACCTTCGGATATGTGCGCCCAGCCAAGATTCAGATCAGCCTGCGCATTCGCGCAGTCTGATCAGAATCTTTACTGGGCGCATTTTGGATAGCCGAGGATGCAGCCTTTCTTCGTGCGGGCAAGGAAGACTCTAATCAGACTACGTGGATGCGCATTCTGATTTGTGTGCTCGTTGGGCGCCAAAAATCAGAAGGAACGTTTTTTTGTTTGTTGCGGCTCAAATATATAAATAAATAAATATAAGATAAGTAAATAAATAAATAAATAAATAAATTAATTGCTGTAAAGTTGATTAGTCTTTGACACTATGCCATTGCTTCGTACAGTACACTTTATAAGATAAATACGTTTACCTGGTGCATAGAATCGTGCATTCTTTGCTTACAAGATACGTAGTATTTATACTACAGTCTCCCTACAACAGCCATCCTTGGGAAGTAACAAATCTGACTGTTGTTGGAAGTGGCTGTTGTAGAGAGATTAAATCTATATAAAGGCAATACTTTGATAAAGTCCGAAATGTGACTGTTATAAAGCGGTGGCTATTGCTGAAAGTGGAAAAATTCGTGGAGATTCTATTGTGTGTATTTGCTTGTTTCGATCTTTTACAACAGATCCTGTTGCAACTGTATAAATCTTTCCCATTCTATAGGCAAAGTCTGTAGACGACAAACTGATGATGTTTTTTCTTATTTTTTTCCCAGGAGACAGAATTTGACAAATCATGCAAATTGTCTCCACTGGAGACAATTTGCATGAAACGGCAAATCCTGTTTTCTGAGAAAAGTAAGAAAAATATTTAAAAATGTCGTTTGCAGAAACTTTTACCCAGGATGCTAAGCGCTAATATTCCATTCGCTAAGTTTGGAATTTTAAGTTGAAATTCCTTACGTTTTGCTGATAGTTTGCATTTCATAATTCATTTGTATAGAAAAAACACAGATTAACCACTCTAACAGCAGCAATATTGGTTATTTCAGTGTTTCCTAGATTTTCGCCGTCAAGTGAGATTAAATTGTTATTATTGATGGGGAAATCTTCTCCAGTGTATTAGACTTAATTGGTACTTGTATTTCACGATGTTCTCTGAATATGTCAATAAAGCGCGGATCATTGCACGAGATAGGTCAGCCCCGGCCCCGGTTGAGAGATGATCTTTCAAACCGTCTGTCTTATCTCATCCATCAAGGGTTTTCATAAAAGACATAAATGCAATAATGGCGCTCTTGGAATCTAAAATAGAACAAATTGGAAAATTTATTGCTGCCATTCCTGTAGTGGGTAAGTTGGAGAAGGCAAACACGGAAGGGTAAACACGTGAAAATCTGTCTCTCTCCTCAGGCGAACAGTAATGAAAAGGACCAGTCTATACAGAAGCGAAGTTCGTATGCAGTATCTAGGTAGTGTGGCTACATTTTAAGCTTCCGCACTCTGTAGGCTAAATCAGCAGATGAAGGTTATTCATATATATGTCTTATTGTTTTACAGAAAATAAGGCTTGACATTATGCTTAAATTGTCCCTCACAAATTGTAACTAAACAAATCAAGGACAATGAAATACCAATTTCAAGTCTTATTTTCTTTGAAAAAGAAGACGCATGTTATTATATGTAATCTGCTATTATGTAGAGTCAGCAGCTAAATGGTTGACAGACAGATGGATCGGATACTCAATATTATTATTCATTAACGTTTAATAAGACTCTGCTCCTTTTTAGTGGGCGGTCCACTAAACATAAAAGTTCATCACCGTATTTCCCCATTACGAAAGCACGCCTATTCAAATATATAGAAAATTTCAACTCCAAAAAAACTGAAAAATTTCAGATTAAAAAAACTCTAATATTTTTCATATTTCTGCGCAAAACATAGATTGTGGGTACTCATTAGAACCGCCTCGTCGAGGCGGTTCTAACGAGTACCCACAATCTATGTTTTTGAGCAGAAATATGAAAAATTATATATACCCCTGTAAACCCCTGTTTTACTATATAAAAATGGGGTTTAAGGAGGTAAAAATTATATAGGCATTTTTGTGATGTTTCAGTGGGCGGTCCTCTAAATAAAAACGTTCATTACCGTATTTCCAAAACTGTTGCACTCTTTAACTCCTTACCATAGTAGCTCTAAATTGAACAGTCCATTGTACTAATTGTTGACTTATTTACAAAAATTCTGGATCAGTGACAAACAATGTAAACGCTGATCAGACACCGCGAAGTTTTTTTTTCTGGATTTTTCTTGCAAAACTGTATGATCGAAATAATCCATTACGGGAACTGCTCCGTCAAAATGTGTGCATGTACAACAACAACAACAACGACAATAACGACACATGTAAATACAACCACTAGCAATGTATTTTATATTTTTTATATATTTGATATGTCATGGGGATTTGTAAGGTAATCGGTGACTCCTAATATATAACCATTTCACCCCATCATACCAATATATATACCTTTGTAAACAGTGCAGATCCGGATGAGACGGCAAGTAACGAGTCGTCTCATCAGGATTTACAACGTTTACCATTCTGTTATTATTTTTGACTGAAGTTCCTATTTGCAATAGTGGATGTGACCAAATTCTGAGATGGAAGAGTCCATTTCATAAACTCAGGGGTGAAAAGGTTACTTGGAATCTTCTTAGAACATTATTATTCTGATATTATTTGCTTGTTTGCTTGACTGTCCGTTTGTGTGTCTGTTTGTGCATGTTTGTCTGTTTGTTTGTTTAGACATGTACATTGGAATTCTAACTGCATTTGACTGCGCTCTTTCCGAATAAATAATTGAAATTAATTGAATTGAATTGTAATCTACGTTTTCCCGGATTTCCTCATCACCATAACGATAGCAACTGCCTAAGATTGCTGTCAGTAGCAATTTTTTTCGAGGGCACCTCATAATGCAGTTAGAATTTTTAATAGTTATATTTTCACAAGGAAAACAATTTTCGCTGTGACAGCTAAGCATTGTGGGGAAAATAAACTTGGACTTTTATGGTCTTACTTCACTGCTTTGATCTTTTACAATATGAGCATGCGCTCTGTAGACGCTTTTAAGAGCGCACTGATATTGTAAAATATCGAAGCAGCTTTCAGAGCACGCCTGCTGTTCTACTTGTTGAAGGTACGAATGCCGCTTTTGCCGGACGTCCTCTAATGAATGTATTATAGATTCAAGAAAGATGAAATGATATGTGACAGTGCGCTATATCTTCTCTCTTTTACACTGTTATAATATGCAAAAAAAAATCCTGCAACTTCTTTTATGTTTCAAATGCACTTATGTTTGTTTCCACTGTGATTATAAAAGAAAGTGAGCAACTATCGCTGCACTATGAATAACACCATGTGCTAGTTTCGATGGTCACCGTCCCTGTATTGGTTGATACAGTCGACTCTTGTTATCTCGAATTCCAAGGGACTCACTGAAATACTTCGAGATATCCGTACCTCGACATATCAGAGTTGAGAAAGTGAGGAAAACAATAAATTGAACAATCACATTTAACAAATGAATGTGTAATTTGACTCCTGAAGTTATAAATATATATATAAAATAATGTGGAAAAGAGGAGGAGCAATTTCTCCTCTTTTTCACATTATTTTGTTACAAATGTACCTGTTGTCATAGTTTCATGTTAAAACAGGGACCAGATTTTCACTTCGAGATAAGCGGTAATTCAAAATAAGCGAGTTCGAGATAACGAGGTTCGACTGTATATGGGTTAAGCATATTACATTCCGTACGCCAACTGTCAGTACCTTGGAAATGCTGGTACTTACCTTCTTGGTGTAGCTTTTCTTGGGTTCGACAAACGTAAGGAACCATATAAGAAACCAAAGGTTCAGGCAGACCTTCTTGCATAAGTGCTTTAAAAGAAGCTTTCTATTTGGACATTAATTCAGAATGACGGCAACAAAACTTAGAAAACTTTTTAAGTAGTTTATGGTAACAATACTCTTGCTTAAGAAGTTTAGCAGTTTAAAATTTATTTCTGTAGCAAAATCTAATTAACTGAGAAATATATAGTAGGTAAACCGACTGGCTCGACATGACCTTAACAGTGTTGAATAGGCCATGAAACTCCAATCCAACCAATCATGGAAGCAAAATATTGACCTAATACAACAGGACCGTGCCACTTTATGTTAAGATTCTCAACGCGTCTTATCGCTATTCATTACGAAAACATTCCTATTCAAATATACTGAAAATTTTACCACCACAAAATGAATATTTTCAGATAAAAAATTCTGATATTTGTCATATTCTGCTCAAAACATAGATTATGGGTACTCGTTAGAACCGCCACGACGAGGCGGTTCTAACGAGTACCTACAATCTATGTTTTTGAGCAGAAATAATAAAAATGATGTATACCCCTGTAAACCCCAGTTTTACTATATAAAATGGAGTTTAAGGGGTCAACATTCTATAGGTATGTTTTCGTGATGTGTGCAATAATGAGTTGTGGTACATAAAACAATAAGATGTGGTAGGTCGCCATGACAAACATGCAGACAACTAGAAACTGATCCTATTTAATTGATTATAATTCACCACCTGCAGAGATAATCCACACTCTTATTGAAACCGTATAACTGCCAGCAAATATTTCGTCTGCTGAATTTTAAATTAAGCAGACATGTAAATTCTTTCTTACCCTGACAAAAACAGAGCTTAGCATTTCATTTTCATTTTCATTTGAAGACTTTCCTTTGAATACAGTTTCAAATGTGCATTTCCCTTCTCCACCCCTAATAAAACTATTTATAAGAAGGAAAATGTGTTTTTGTCGCCTGCTATTTCCCTTTTATCATGCAATATATTTAAATGATCCTGTGATTCGGAAATCAGCAAAATTGTTATTTTAAGTTACAGACTTATTAACTTCCTCTATCAAAACCAAAAAGGCTACGTTAGCGACAAACTGGTTGTTGAAGAGTTTTAAATCTATTCAACAACGTATACTTATTCAATAAGCTGTCAGTTCTAGGCCTAGCCATCACGAAAACATACCTATACAATTTTGACCCCCTCAAACCCGATTTTTATATAGTAAAACTGGGGTTTACAGGGTTCTATATTATTTTTCTTATTTCTGCTCAAAACATAGATTGTGAGTACTCGTTAGAACCGCCTCGACGAGGCAGTTCTAACGAGTACCCACAATCTATGTTTTGAGCAGAAATATGAAAAATATCAGAATTTTTTATCCGGAAATCTTCAGTTTTTGGTGGTGAAATTTTCAATATATTTGAATAGTCATTTTTTCGTGATGGTTTATAATTATTAATATGTAGCTCGGACCCCTCAATGGTATTGATGGGTCCGAGTATGTAGCGAAAAATTGTCTTCGAACATACTGAAAATGTACGGTTCATATTATTCTGCGCATGCGCAGCCTCATCCGGGTATTTGCTCTCCATTGAAACATTCTATATACAGTACTATGGTGGCATATAACTGACATCTAAATATTGACATACTTAGTCGACTTCTTCTGCTTTTATGTCGACTTACAATGAATGACTTGATGCTATATCGACTTCCGTTGATAATGGTTATCGCGTCTGTAGGTCGTAAAATTGCTCTAAGCTGCCTTCAAGAAAACAAAGCGTGTTAACATTGTATGACGACTTATTTTCTATTATTTTTTATTATCTCGACTTCCGGTTCTTTTACATGTCATGATTTGCCAGTTAGCGTTGAGATACGTTTTCGTAGTCGTAAAAGTTTATTTTTAGACCAAAATAACACAGGCAGCTACGGAAGCGTATTGGTGCCTCCACTTTTTGTGTTATATGGCAACTTTGCGACTTCAAATATCGCAAGTTGTCATTGTTTTCTGGCATATTTTGACTTGCATTTGTTGACATATTTTGTTGAATTGCCTCTTATCGGCTAAAGTCAACCCGAAAAAACATTTAAGTGGCAAAAAAGAAATCGACATTTTTGAAATATGACAATAATCGACTCGAAAAGAGTCGTCTTCAACATAATTATCGTTATTTGACTTGTAAAAAATTGACTAGACAAGGAGGAAAGAAAACATCACGTCCTAGCGAAGACGCGAAAATCGCATGCATTCTAAATTGACGATTTTGCACAAGTCGATATGTTGATGAAGGAACTAGAAGTCGCTTAGTTATAAACCGATTTCTATTATCAAAGGCATATATCGATTATCATGCTTTTATAATAAAACTCTATATATAAAAAATCGAGTTGCAGATCCTTCATTAATATGTCAACTTATGGGAAGTCGTGTAGTTAAACTACATGCAATTATGTCGTCTTCTGTAATGCGTGAAGTTTTCTTCATTCCCAGTCTACTCAAGTTTTCACAATTCAAAATGACCATAATTAATTTCAAGATGACTTGTTTCAAGCCGACTTTTCTGATAAATCAAAGATATCGACTTCCTCTTTGCAACTTGGAAATTAATTCGCGACAGTTTTAACCGATTTACTGCGATATAACAAAATATTTCGACAAATACAAGTCAAAATATGCTTGATAATCGCATTAAATCGCTATATCTGAAGTCGCCAAGTTGCGGTATAACACAATAAATAGAGGCACCAATACGCTTCCGTAGGCAGCGCCAGTCTTATTGCAATCGCAGATATGTTTGCAAGAAACGATAGTTATATAATATCTATATGCCACCGAACTATATATTAAGTCCTAAACTTAATACGTCACATCGTCCCGAATTTAACTATCTCGGCCGGCATAGTCACTATCTGACTATCATTATCTTCTCAACAAATCCTACTACATAACATGACCGGAAGTCGAGATAATAATTATAATGCCGACATATAGTTGTAAAAGTGTTTCATGATGCTGACGTTGTGGATGACACTTCTGGACAGTATTACGACTTGCAGTCGCGATAACCATTGTCACCGGAAGTCGATATAGCATCAGGTCATACATTTTAAGTCGACATAAAAAGCAGAAAAAGTTGACTTAGTATCTCATTATTTAGATGTCAGTTATATGCCACCATACATGTACCCAATGATTCTGTTTGAGAACAGCGAAGGCCCTGTTCAGATTGGCCCTGATCAGACTGCAGTCTGATTTGGGCCTTCGCTCACCGCACATGACCCCATCACGAAAACACTATATAATTTTGACCCCCTTAAACCCCACTTATATATAGTAAAACTGGGATTTACAGGGGTATACATTATTTTTCTTATATCTGCTCAAAACAAAGATTATGGTTACTCGTTAAAACCGCCTCGCCGAGGCGGTTCTAACGAGTACCACAATCTATGTTTTGAGCAGAAATATGAAAAATATCGGAGATTTTTATCTGAAAATTTTCAGTTTTTTGGAGGTAAAATTTTCAATATATTTGAATAGGCGTGTTTTCGTAATGTAAGACTTGAAATTGGTATTTCATTGAAATTCATTTGTTTTGTTACAATTTGTAGGGGACAATTTAAGCAAAATGTCAAGCCTGGTTTGTGGTTACTCGTTAGAACCGCCTCGGCTTTCTGCTCAAAACATTGACTGTGGGAAACGCATGCAAACCTCCTCGCCGAGGCGCTTCTATCGAGTAATCACAATCTAATTTTTGAGCAGAAATATGAAAAATATTAGAGTTTTTATCTGAAAATTTTCAGTTTTTGGAGGTGAAATTTTCTATATATTTGTATAGGCGAATTTTCGTATTGCGAAGGTACAGTTTTGCTTGGTGGCCTCATATATTACGTTTATGTTCTCAACGCGTCTTATTCAATAAACTATCAAAGTTCTAGACTTAGCGTTTATAATTATTGATATATTTGTCTGACGTCCTGTTAACCTAAGTGTAATAAAATTAATAAACTACAAATAATTCATGCTATTTGAAGACAGCATGTCGAGATAAATCGAATCAAACTAACACAGAAACGGAATAAAGACGAAACGTATAAAACTGATACCCCTGGACGTCATTTCCGGTCCGATGAAAAAGTAAAGGCTGTGGTTGACAAGTGGGTTAGGCGATGATGATAGACTTTTGCGTAGATCCAGATGAGACGGTTCATAATGAGCCGTCTCATCAGGATCTATGCTGATTTACATTCAGTCTTTCAACTTTACTTCACTTTATTTCCAATAAAGAGTTTGTTAAAAAGACAAAGCAGACGATAAATATCGTCTGAAATATACTAGCCCAAACTGCCAACGCAACAAGATTTTCTGCTGTAACTTTTGAGCCAGAAGAGATACGAACACGAAACTTCGGGTTTTCTGTTTCTACACAATTAACTTTATGTGGTCGCGATTCACTGAGCACGGAGTCCAGGGTACAAAACCCTAAAATGTTTTCATGGCAAATTTGACCACAGAATAGCGGAGGCAAGCCATCGGAATGTTGCAAGTTGGTCGTAGCCAGACGATGGTATCCCGTATACTGCGCTGCTCGAGGTCTTCGACATCCCGACTCTGGTTGAAATTTCAGCAGACAAGAAAACACCATTTAGTCATTTCATTTAGGTTATCTGTGTAATGTGTTTTTGAGTCGCTTATAAGAAGTTGGTGCCATTTTGTTTCCCCTGTTTCCACCCATACCACGTTACTCAGCGTTTTAACATTTCAAGCCATGTCCAAGATCTGCCCAGGGCCTTTAGCAGCCGTATAATCACAAGGGCGCAAGACAACCGATTGAGAACTCAACACCTCAGAGACAGATATTGACAAGCCACGAGAACCGCTGCCACCACGACAGGGAATCACGATCGACCTTTCAGTGCACAGACAGTCATCAATCGGTTGAGAAATCACGGAATTCGTCCACGCCGCCCTTATGTTAGCTCACAGCTACTGCCAATACACAGACGTGCCCGGCTACAATGGTGTAGAGCACATGTTCAGTGACAGGCGAGACAATGGAGTGTCAGCCTGAAGAGATCTGATGGACGTATTCTTGTTTACCGTCTTTCCGGTGAGCGCTACATCGACGCTTGCGTCAGAGAGGCTGACAGATTTTCGCGGAGGGTTGGTTATGGTGTGGGCGGGCATAAGCCATGACAGGAAGACACATTTGGTAGTTATCAACGGGAATCTCAACGCCCAACGCTACAGAGATGAAATCCTTGCACCGGTGGCTATTCCGTCTACCAACGCTAATGCTAACGTCATTTTCCGGCAGACAATGCCCACACACGGCGCGACTGACGACACAGTATCTGCAGGCGAACAACGTGAATGTTATGGAATGGCCATCGGAATCTCCAGACTTGTCGCCGATAGACCTGCTTGATAGACGTGTGTGCCAACGTCCTGTCCAGGCATAGACGTTGCGTCAACTTCATCGGGCGTTAGTGCAAGAATGGAACAACATTCCAATGAACGTGATTTGGCGGTATTTATGCCCAATGAGACGACGTTGTTGCGCTGTGATTTAATCTGCAAAGGACCACACAAGGTACTGAATTGTGTTAACTTTTGGAAACCACTCCAGTGGCGTGTTTATGCTGATTCTGGCGTTATCTGAAAGAATTAAAACACACATGTTCTGATGTGTGTTACAAGATAACTTGTGAATAAGTGTATTAAGTTTCATTAAATACTATCATTAATTAGATGAAATATTTGAATTTGAAATCTTTGTGTGTTTAAAAATATCGTCGTCTGAGAAAAAAAAATACTCAAAATGTACGAAAGAACTGCGGGTGAAATGCTCATGCTCCAATAAACCTGCTCATCAACAATCCGTGCAGGCTGATCTAGGTGATTTCTTTTTTTTTTGTTTTTTTTTTACGTAAATAATATTCGGACCTTGTACCTGATTTAACTGCGCACAGACTGACCTGGGACGACGTTTGTCTACTATGGAACGTGTAAGAAGAAAACTGATTGATTTTGCTGCGACCCAAATCTCTGGAGAAAGCTGAAAGGAGAATCACTCCAGTCGAGACATTACTTGCATCAAATAATGTTTGTTTCCCTTCAGTGGACTACGGAAAATTATCGAATAAAATAAAGGAGGAGTCTTGCTGAACCCGGATATAACCTGCCTTGCCTCTGCAAACAGTATAGATCCAGATCAGTTGGCTTCCGAATAAAGCAACTGGTTTGGATCTACACTGTTTGTCATTAAGTATGTAAATTTGTTTCAAACGCCTGGATCAAGTAATCTGATATTAGAAGCGGACATGTCATCTTAATTTATTCAGCATGGCAAGGGTTACCCAGCTGGCATTCTACGTAAATCTACATCGGGCCGTCATCGGCCCGTCAGCTACCCTGACGGGCCGATGACGGCCCGATATAGATTTACGTAGAATGCCAGCTGGGTAGATGTAAGTTCACAGTTAAAAGATGTTATGTCACGTGTTGCTGTACCTTCAGCACTATTTCGGTCATTTAGAAATGGTATTACATAGAGTAGCGCACGGTTGTGAATCAGTGTTACTGTAACGAAACATCGTGATTTTGTTTTAACATTATTTGAAACAAACAGATGATGTATTACGTCTCTATTGGTCTTTGCCTCGCTTTACGTTTTGTACTCTGGTCCTGCTACATTCAATATTCTGGGCTGGGTATGTTTTGTCTGCTCGTCTCTCCTGTTATCCAGATTTCTGTCACACAACTGCACAGTTTTCTTACCAATCAATCCAGCGAAACATCTCAAACTTTGTATATAAACAAGGTAAGAGAAAAGTACACAGTGGCTCTTATTATATATTCCGGCATACCAAGTATAGAAAGGGTATGATGTCTCCGTCATTCCATCCATCCGTTAGTCTGTCTTGATATATGTTCGTACGTCAGTTGACTTTTGTTTAAGTACTGCGTTAAAGGTTTTGCTTTGCCCGTATATCTGAAGGTCTTCACTTGAAGTTGTTGACGTTTGCCTCGTATTACTACAGGATGGCTGCTGGTCAATTGGCAACATTTTGATGGCACTGCAGACCATACGATATCAAAGTCATAAAAGTAAAAAGTTTTATTAATATTTGCACCAAATTTGCGTCAAGTTATATTTCTGAACGTATTCACTACAGATTGTTGTTTGGTTTATTTTACTACAGTGTGGATGCACGTTAGTTGGCATTATCGTGCTGTAGCCGCAGACCAAAGGTAAAGGTCACAAGCTTAGCATTATTTCTGTTGAAGTTTTTATATTGAAACTTTGTATTACATTTTCATAGGATTAGATTACGGGGAATTCAATCATAAAGGCAAACACGTTTTACTTTTATTTCACTCCAACGTTTGGATGACTAACTAGAGAGTGATAATAAATATTTTGAACAAAAGAACTTCAGCTAAATTAGAGTAATATATCTGATACCGAAGCACCATTAGTAGTATAGAGTGACACGCTTGCCATCCTATACGACTACCGTTTCTGGATTTAAATTCATCAATATCTAATGACATTATCTCTACTAAAATTTGAAACAAAAGGGGCGGCCTCGATTTTGACATTGTAAATTGTCCATTTCGGAATGGCGAAGTCCCTCGTGCGATATCCTTTGGTACATATATCTCTCAGTTAATTCGAGTTTGCTAGAGAAATAAATTTTTAACTTCTAAACTTCTTAAGCAGGATTACCGTTACCATTAACCACGTGACATATTTTCTAATTTTTTTTTGCCGTCATTCTGAATGAATGTCCAAATATAAAGCTGGTTGGAAACTACTTATGCAAGAAGATCTGCCCGAACCTGATTTTTACGCGACACTCTAATTTGAATGATCGCTGGCAAAACATATTTTTCACAATTGTTGGTACGAGTGTGATCACGGTAGACTCTACTATTATGATATGTTAGGAGACGAATTCATAAAAGTCGCAAGGTGTTTTTTTCGAATCCAATTTGTCAAGTGGCATATAAAGACTTCTTATATGCCACTTGAATTTGTATATTGGTGTTTACTTTTATATGTCATAATTCATGCATGTAACTGATGATATAAAAATAAAGTATGTTTGCACTAAAACCTATTTTTCTGAACAATTTTAAAAGATTGTCATTCGCTATAGTAAATGTACATGGATATTCTATAGCAAACTTCATGTATGGTTGATAAACTTACTTCCCTTGTAATTGCTCTACGGTAGGTCGGTCCTCAGACTGACGGCTCCCTCCTGAGGCTTTAAATGGCTGGCGCCTGACTATCATTTTCGGTAGTCGGGCCCATCATGACCTTGTTTGGGGTTTTCCTGTGTTCTGGCTTCAGATCGCCTCTGAGCTCTTTGCTTTGTTTCATCACAGTGTCTGGGATTACCGTTTTAGACCCAATTACCGCACTGTGCGCTTAGGTGTTTCAAAATTATCTGGAAAACTTGTGGTAAAATATGTATCCGCCTATACTAATGGTACACATTAATAAAAGATCAGCGAAAAACTTATCTAATGATTCTAATGCAATTTTTTGTGCGTTTTCCCTGATTTACATTACTAAAACATATGTTGTGGGTATTCATTTGAATTGCATCGACTTGTCGATGCAATTCCAATGAGTACCCCCAGCATATGCCTTTATGAAGAAGTACACAAAGAGTACACTGGCTGTAATATGAAGAGTACGGAATTGCTTGACTGCGCGCTTATAGGAGTGTGTGTCGTAATTAGGACGAACACGGTATACGTGTTTTACTGTGATGTTTTACAGGTGAGTTAGGGAACCCCTATGGAGATCAAACATTTATTAGTAATCTGGAGCTGCATCAGAATTAAAGGTGAAGTTTCGCGCAAATTTGTTTCAGCCCCCAGTATTTTTTGTACTGACCGTTCCAAGGTTTGTGCGTCGGTGGATTCATATTTTGCGTTTGTTTTTCCATTGTTTGTCCCCAGCACTTCTTCTTTTGGGTGCCTCTGGAAGGATGTGTTTCATGATTGTGGCATTTACTACGGAGCTTCACTTATAGTTTTGTTCTTAATTTCAAAACATTTATTTTATTGATAATAATACTGTCGTGTTCGGATTCACTTATCCAATTTCTGTCAGAAATTTTACAACAGTTAAATTATGGATCACATGCATATGCTAATCTTCATATGCATTGTATGCTCCTGGCTGTCCTTGGAGAACAGTTATTGTTACAACTGGCAATACGGCAAGGAAATATCAATACAACCATATTTGCCCTAAATATTTGGACAACTTAACTACTTACCCTACTTCTTCTAAAATTGAAATTCATTCCATTATCCTTCTAGAATATTGCTAGATGAGTTGCAAACAATGTAGACTCTGATCAAACGCCGCGTTACGCGGCGTCTGATCTGGGTCTACATTGTTTGTACAGACCTATCTGAATCAATATATAGGGATATTACGGTAATCTGCAATGTAAATTCCTTTATTACATCAGAATGTTTTGCTGTTTTTTTGAAAACAATTAATTATAATTTCCAAATTTTCATTGACTTTATGTCTGGCAGAGCGTAAAATGCTCTATACACGCTGGCGCCTTTCTTTCAAGCGACCATGTAAAAGCATCGATCCAGGAATGTCTCCGAATGACAAAACAGCGGTCTAGAGATTAAAGCAAGATATCTGAACAAATATATTTAACCCTTTCACCGTTGTTTTATGAATCGGACCTTTCCACCCTTGAATTTAGATGTGCCCATTGTTGCAAATGGGGATATTAGTTACACATTGAAAACCGAAATGCAAACAGTATAAATCCAGATGATGAATCGTCACATCAGGGTCTACTCTGTTTGCAAAAACATTGTAAGTTTTGGTCTGCAGGGTTGAAAAAGTTAATTGACTCTCGGCGGAAACGTATGTCGTGGCTTCTCAAAACGATTGTATCAGTGAGACGATTGTTTCGAGATGACACAATAGACGCTTTCATAGACAAGTAAGAGATACAGATTACCCTAGTCGTTTCCGGCGTGCTTCTACTTTGGCATGATGTCATAAATGTACAATTATATGATAATATGCTTTATTAACACTTAGCAAGCTGGGTAACAAATTCAGCAAGCAATTTACATGAAATGCAAAAACCTGTTTTCTGGGAAAAAAATTAGAAAACATCTGAAAAAAAAGCATGCTTAGCATCTTAAGATTTTACAGTTAAATATGCAAATGTACCTTTTGTGACGTTAAAGCCATTTTTTGTTAAGGCGCTTAATAACATTTATGACAGAATGTTTAGAAATATTGGAAATAACAAAGGAAAGAATCCTCAATATTTGTTGTATTTTGAGCGTTAATGGATATATTGTGTCGACGAAGCCGCATAAGCTTAATATATGGCGTAGGATATACATTACGAAAACAAGCCTATTCAAATATACTGAAAATTTTACCACCAAAAACAATGAAAATTTTCAGATAAAATTCTGATATTTTTAATATTTCCGCTCTAAACATAGATTGTTGGTACTCGTTAGAACCGTCTCGGTGAGGCGGTTCTAACAAGTACCCACAATCTATGTTTTTGAGCTGAAATAAGAAAAATACTGTATACCCCTGTAAACCCCAGTTTTACAATATAAAAGTGGGGTTTGAGGGGGTCAAAATTACATAGGCGTGTTTTCGTAATGACAAACATCGTTATAAAAAAATACACGCACGCGCAAATAATATCCTCTGATCGACTGCTAGTTGGTAACGTATTTTGATTGGTTTCAAAACTTAACAGCTAAATTCCATACCAAACAAAACAACTGAATAATACTTAGGAAAATGTTTCATTCACACGCTAGTCTCCATAAAATGTGACGTTAAAACTAATTTGCTTTGCATATTACTTGATGATGTCATGTTTTGGCCTTGCCATAATAGGTTTTTGACAGGAAGCAAATGCAGAGGCTGGGGATGTTTTTTTCCTTGTCCCTTGTTCTCGGACTCTCTCATTCTACTTTTCTTTCTCCCTCTCTCTAGAAGACGGCTCAACATGACTGAAATTATTGTTGACAAGGCCGTTAAGCAATTTAAATAAATAGTTAAGAATTGCATTCCTCCTCCTGTCGTATTCGAACCCGGGTCTTCGTGATCCTCAATCGGCAGGGCTAACCGCTCGACCACAAGGAGGCTTTCCAAAGACAAAAAGTCCCCTTTATGCACTTTTTCCTTAACACGGTTATGAGCTTAGCCTCTTTTGTCTGAATAAAAAAAAAAAAGACAAAGTGACAGTTCAGTAATGATTGCCCTAGAAACCATGTTTTATAAAATCCTATTAATATTAGTTTTCTTTTCATTTCTGTATTCCCTTAATTCTATTGTTGTCGGGAGTCTTCTGTTATTATTGCCATGTTATACCGCGGATACCTTATCGCGAAGCAATTATGTTGGCATTTAGTTCTCAAGTAGACAATGTCTGCCAGTTTAATTAGTTTTAAACAAACCGCAATCGATTTCTGATGTTTCTGTCGCTTTAAGCAGGACAATAATCAACTTATCTTGATCGGTTCACTTTAAACAAATGACGTTTAAGCTTTGCTTCCTGGAAGGATTAAAGTCCATAAAAGAAGTTATGTCTGGCATGACCCCATCATTGCCCAACAGGGTTAGTTTTGTTATTCATCATTAATAATTGGATAATGCGCAGCAGAGTAAAAGAATCGAGCTTAATACCGTATGCAGGGAAGGTGCAAATCGGATTGCGCATCCACGCAGTCAGTTACAGCAAGGCATGTTTTCTTTCTACAATACCAGTAATTCTGTAAAATGACAAGAAACACGATAAAGGCTATAAAGCGCTAATTGCTTTGAAATGTGGTTGCTCATAAAGACATGAGTACCATTTTCTTGCACGTCTCATCATATGCATATGATTTAATTTTATAAATAATTACAGTCATTACTGTAAAAATATCATGGCCTTGCTTGGCAACATGTATAAGTGAACAAACAATGTTCACTAAGTCATGTCACGACACAATCCATTATACCCTTCCAAAGTGAAATAATACATAAAAAAATCTGGTATGATTAGACATCTGTAGACTCATCTGCGGACAAACAGGTGCATGGAATAATTAAAAAAAGTCTGTGTACAGTGTGTCCTCATGTGCCCCCATATTATTTAGTACAAACTGGGATGTACAGGGATATACATTATTAGGCAAATTTCAGTACTCTTTCTCATTAAACAAGTTGTTCTATGTACACCAATGTACACTAAGATCTCAATGGCTCGAACATGGATGGTCCGTTTACTGTGGATAATTCGAACACACTTTTGAGCCCATAGAACATCCTTCCAATAGTTCAAGAAAACAAATATATTTTAGGATACTTTGCGGTATTTTCAATTTTGTCAACAACTTATATGGTGTGTGTAGTCATTTGAAATTATAGAAGATCGAAAAGGCATTCCTAAATTATATCTATTTGCCATTTGAACTGGCGCTTTGATTAACCCTCAGTGGCTCGAAGTACCTATGTCTAGAATAAATTTCCATGGTCCCAAAGACGTTCGAGGCATTGAAGCTCGACTGTTATAAATATGTCTGAATATGATTAATTATTTAATCATCCTCATTTCTTATTGTATATGTTATATAGTGAATTTCCAATGTAATATGATGCAAATGTCTTGACTTGCCTACCTATAGATAGGAAGAATATCCAGATAAAATTCCACTGTTGGTAATTCATTACTTTGCGAGGCGCTTCTTATGAGCACCACTAACATATGCCTTTGAGGAGAACTAAGAAAAAAATATTTTGGTTAGTTTAAAGGTACAGTCGACTCTCGTTATCTCGAATTCCAAGGGACTCTCTGAAATACTTCGAGATATCCGTAGTTCGACATATCAGGTTTGCAGAATTGAGGAAAAAATAATTTGATTAACCACATTTAACAAACTGATAGGTAATTGGACTTTTGAAGTTAGAGATATATTGAAAATATTGTGGAAAACAGGAGAAATTGCTCCTTAGGAGCAATTTCTCCTCTTTTCTACAATAGTTTCTATCTGTTGTTAGGTTTACATGTATAGACAGGGACCAGATTTTCACTTCGAGATAAGCGGTTATTTGAGATAAGCGAGGTCGAGATAACGAGACTCAACTGTATTTCATTCAGATGCAATGACACCTACAACACATAAAATTTCAGGATTGGTACGAAAGCAAATCGCTTAACAAGTTCATCTCCTAATGCATTTAGTAAAACATATTTCATTGCATCAGTTCGCTGATATAATATATTGCAGATAAGTCGGCTTAGAGATGTTATTTGATGCGAACATATCCTCTAGATTTACGTTACCTAGGGTGAAGACTTAGTTGCGGCTCGCTGCGGGACTTTTTCATCATGTTTTGCCATGTTCTTTGCCTTACTCTTGTGGTTCCTATCTGATATTATGGTCATCTTGATTAGGAAGAGGGAGCTAGTTGTCTTGGTTTCCTTTGTACTCTGGTTTATGTACTGTCCGATGTTGTGTGCTTGCTCTTCCTTTTAATATTATTGGTGGACTGTGTTTTATGGTTGTGTCTATTCTTGAATGTCTTCTGTAATAGTTCTCTTTAAAATGCGTTTGGCGGTAAGTCTCGTTGTAGAGTTAGTAAGCTGCCCATGTCACATTTAGACTTGCGTATTTTATTATCGAAGTGCACTTACCGTTTGGTACAAACGAGCGAAATAATATATGGAATGGGGCTTGCTACAATCAAAATTTAGAATTTGGATGTAAAATGTCAAATATATGAACTTTTTTTTTACCATTTCAAGTCCGTACTTCGGGACTAAAAGACACACTATGATTTATTTTATTAAAAAGTCTCTCAGACTGTTTTCAAAAAAGGCTCAGTATTTCATTGCAAAAATAAATAAATAAATAAATAAATATACAAAATATCTGTTAGTATTAAAAGCCACATGACATGCCCCTTTTAAAACAATGACAATAACAGTTTGACAAAGTCACTTCGTATGAAAGTAGTTGTGATCATGATACCCAAGCCATAATCCAAACTCTTAAATCCGTAAACGAATGACGAATCAGAATGTTCAGACCAACAGACATGGACCCCAGAATAAAGAGTGTAATCAGGCGTCTTCGGATAGTAAGCATTGCTTGGTAAGCAAGCTTCGCTCACCATGCCCATAGGCCTGAACGAAGGAAATGTAGGTAGAAGCGTATGTCTAGGATTTTGGAAGTCTACACAAAAAAAGTTTCTGTAAGAAAGTCTACACACACACACACACACACACACACAAAATGAAAGTGTATCCATTCCATTTAAATTTCTTCTTTTTTTCTAAAAGGTTTAAAGTAAGCAGGCAAGGGCTTTGAGATGCAAGGTGTATGGCATGATTATGTTTTGTCCCTGGAATAGTGGATTACTTGAGAATGTATGTCCTGGTTAAAAGTTTTATTTTGGATAGCTGTTTGGCCAATTATTTGGAAAAGAAATTGCGCTTTTGGCTTTCTGTTTGTAGTGTTTTGATTGTGGTACCGTTGCTTAAAGTGCGCCCTTCTTTCCCTTTGGTGTCTTGGACGGAAGGTGTTAGGTAACTGTATCGATTTCTGATCATTGCCTTCCTTTCTAATTGCAACATCGCATGTCTGGTGGAATCATGGAAGTCAGGTCCCGAGGTTATAAAACTGAGCATGACAGTTTCCCTATTGATAGATATAGAACTGCCATAAATAAATCGCATTTTCATATTTGTTAGCAGAGACATTTTAATGCTCAGCAAAATTTAGCAGGAGAGAGGGACCTACCTCTGACGATAACATAGGCAATCTGTCTATTTTTAAGCGGATTAACAAAGCTTCCATGGTTTCTCTATACCATTATTCTCGGTAATTTAAGGAAGATATATGATCTATAGAGAAGCAGAAGTAGCCATATTATAATTATTTTCTTACAGAAGCTGTATTTTTTAATTTAGGAAGGAGGGGTTACATGTTTACTGAGAATAAAAGGATACAGATTTGGATTGTTTGTCATGCAAGTGAAGGTTTATGCATATCTGTATAAAATATAATTATATTTGGGTATATAGCCAGTTATTTGATAAATTGATGGTAAAAAATACGTTTCCACAAGAAAAATATATTTGCACCAAATATGAATATACCCTTTTGCAGAGCTATCATTCATTGTTCAGTGATCCTGTTTAAAACCAGGTACTCCAGGTAAACATTTTATCAAAAAGTAAAGATCAGTATATTTGTCGTCTTTGCACAAATTAATACGTTTTTGAATCTCATTAGATCTACAAAAAATATTAATAATTTAGAACCCAGGTCATTTTGTTCCAGTAAAATGAAAAGTGAAAATGTCTGACTACTCAAGTGGAGCCCTACAATGTAGCCCACATCTACCTGTGGGTTCAACTTCATTGGCTATATACAGAATGCATGTACAGGTATCTTGTGTTGTACAGTTGCCTTCCAAATGCACATTACTGAATCAGGCTTTAATCTTCTTGACTTTTATTTTACTCTACTGTAGCTGGTGTTGTGCCGTGTGGCGGCCGTAAAAGTCTCCCCGTACATCATCATAGTGCAGGTTATATTTTATTTCCTTTGGGATCATTGAGCCCGTCCTGATTATTTTGAAAGTCGAATACCGCATAAGCCGGTGCTAGGGGTGTATGCAACCTCGCAAACTACAGCGTTGCATATGAATAGACTTAGTCAAACCGAGTCTCCGATTTTCGTGATTTCGTGTGTCCTTCGTTTCCAAAGGCAATCTTTTTTTACTTTAATTTTACTCTACTGTAGCTGGTGTTGTGCCGTGTGGCGGCCGTAAAAAGTCTCCCCGTACATCCTCATAGTGCAGGTTATATTTGATTTCCTTTGGGATCATTGAGCCCGTCCTGATTATTTTGAAAATCGAATACCGCTTAAGCCGGCGCTATGGGGCATATGCAGCCTCGCAAACTACAGTGTTGCATATGAAGAGACTCAATCAAACCAAGACTCCGATATTTGTGATTTTGTGTGTTCTTCGTTTCCAAAGGCAATCCTTTTTGACTTTTATTTATTTCTGTAAGGTGCTGAGTACAGGCTGCATTTGGCGATAAAAATCTGGCAGACGGCCAAATATATGGACCTTATGATTAAAGCGTATACTAAAATAAATATGACGGAACATAATAGTTTAGATAGTTCTATTTTAAGCAGTTGGATTTTTTCAAGGCTTAAAACTGCTACACTGAGAGAGACAAAAAGTATTTTTTTGCCTCTATGGTATCATTTTCTACTCGCTCCAGGTAGCCACCTGCATATATTTTGTAAAATATGCATATACAAATGTCTTCAAAAGGATTAGCTGGGAAACAAGGAGATGGTTTAAACACCTTCATTTTTCATGCATTTCAATAGCAAAAGTTGACTGTTTTACCCCATGTTTAGCGTCTAATTACATTTCATTTAGTAAAGTTGTTATGTTGATGGGTCATTAAAGATCCACTGCAATGAAAATTATGCAGTTTACTGACACTTTATTTTCCATTATTCTGTGGGCAAATTTACATTGCTACTATCAGAGGCCCATTGCAATTATTAGTAATTTGAGATTTATTAGCAGGACAAATTTCCTGCTCAGCTGTGTTGCGCATGGAAAAAGTTTTATAACCTCGAGGCCAGATTCTCCCTTTCGGATTATTACGTAAATGATTGCTTTAAATCTGCCTTCAGTCATGCTTAACAAGACCTCGTGGGACAAGATATTATGACTACATTTAAAATGCATTTGAGATAAAATGTGTTCTATTTAGATTATACAAGAATCTTTGAGACTGCGAGACGCCATTAATTTAAAGAATTGCCATTGTCGCTGTTCATTTGAAACACAACGAATCATGTAATGTAGCGAAAGGTTCTTAGAGCATAAACGTGAAATGGGTCTCAATGGATCTCTCAAGACTACGTTGGGCACATGCTTAATTTGTACAGAGCATGCACAATACGGATTTCTAAGAGAAATGAATACACATGAAAGCTTGTTTGTAAAGGAAGATATGGCTTTTGAATATCGAAAATCGCTTCGCATTATTTGAAACCTTTCAAAGTTTTAAGGTACTCGTAAGGGAACGTATGTAATTTTTGTATGAACAAATTCTACCATTTAAGAGAAGCTCACAAATGAAAAGAGGCGATGTGTCTATGTAAGAGTCATCCTTCAGGATGTGTGTCCATTCTCATTAAGGGTTCTAAATACACTTGATAAATTGTCCGCAATTGATTACTAGGAAACAAACATGTGTGACTTCCTGTATTTTTCCTACTGACCGTTTCGAAGCGATGATTTCTGTGGTGCAGTTGACCTTTAGTTTTACACTGGTGGTTTTATATGTGGCGTTTGGCTTGCCATTATTACTTCCCTATGTCCTCCTTTCTTGCCGAGAAAAGTATGCTTCGTGGTTATGGCATTTCTTGGGTATGTTATGTTTTACTTTATAACCTGTCTTCGACTTGTGTGACTAAAATTGTCGGAAATACACGAGCGTTTACCGTTAGACACATTGATGTGCGTCAATACCAACATGTCCAGTAATAATAAAGCATCACAGACTTTTTTTTGGCTGGAATCTGACACATCTCAGCAGCATACTTTTTTTATATAAAGGTTGCCATTGGAAACAAAGAACACATAAAAGGAAGGCCGGCATCCGTGGCTCATGGGTGCGCGTCCGACCGGTGATCAGGAGGTTGCGCCTGGTTGGCAGAATTCTTTCGTGGAGATTAATCATGAAGTGTTTTCTACGGTCATTCTCTCCTTTCCGCTGATTCAAGGAGGGCTGTTGTCAGTTTCCGGCGAAAGAACGTGCGCAATGCTGGTTAAGTCCTTAAAGGACTAAGCATGCCCCCAAGAAAACGTATGGCTAGATAAACTGACCGCGCTCGACATGACTCCATTGAATTGACTGGGCTGTAAAATCTCAACACAAACAAACACATAAAAGAAAGAAAAAAAGAAATAAAATCGAGTTCACTGTGACTTTTTAAATGACAGCATTGTATGCACTTAGCAGACGCCCCCACCCTAGAACCGGCTTAAGCAACACAAACAAACACATAAAAAAGACAATTTGTAAAATCGAGTTCACTGTGACTTTTTATATGACGGCATTGTATGCACTTTACACTGGGCCGTTAAACCTCAACACAAACAAATATATAAAAGAAAAAAAAAAATAAAATCAAGTTCACTGTGACTTTTTATATGACAGCATTGTATGTACTTTGCAGGCGCCCCCACCCTAGAACCGGCTTAAGCGGAAGTACAATTTTCAAGATACTAGAATAGAGACTCAGCTTTATTGAGTCTCTTCATAAACAGCTGTGTAAATTTCGAGGTTGTATGCGTCCCACACCCTCCCCCCTCTTCCGCTTTCGCACCAGCTTAAGCGCTATTTAATTTTCAAAGTAACCAGAATGGAATCAGTGATCCCAAAAGAAATAACAAGGCCTCTTGGACTGCCATAGAATTGTAATGGAAAACGCATGTGAATACGATAGATCATATTACAGCTGATATTAAACTTTAAAGCACGATGCAAAATTGAAGCAGACCGAATTCAATTTTTTTGTTTTTTTGTTTTGTTACATTGGTGAGAGAAAATAAGGCTTAACATCTGATACGAATCTTATGCTAGGCAGGCGTTTCACATGAAATGATAATCCTTATTTACTAAGTTTGAAACACATTCAAAGGCACTCGTATATCTCATTTATGTTATAGATCGTGAGCTAATATTTGTGACATGTATATAATTATTCTATAGATATCTATGGAATTTTAAAGCGTACATGATCAAGTTTGGTCAGACCATTCATCTGCCGGAGTCAGTTTGTCCAAACACCAATATTATTTTGCAAAGGCGGTAGCAACGTCGTTGTTTAATTTGGTAATTGTAAAACAGACATTATTTAATCTAGATCGAATTTAAAATCTATCTGTGCTTGGCATATGTTTACAAATTGCCGAAGGTATATAACAGCAAATCAAAAGCAAACAGATCACATCTTCATTTTAGCATAAAAATGTAAAAGGTAGCCTTTGAAAATAAAGAACACATCACAGATAGAAAATGGGAGTCTCGGTTTTATTGAGACGCTTCATAAGCAGTAGTGAAATTTTGTAACACTCCATATACCCTCAACCGTATACATGAGCAGAACTCTATTTTCAAAGATACAACGATGGACCCAATGGTCCCAAAGGAAATGAAAATATAATCTGCATTATGGTGAAGTACGGGAAGCCGGAATTCCTGGAAAGAACCACTGCCCTTTGTCGAGTGATTTCTTACTTTTTATGGATATCGCGCCTATAGCAGTTCTTGAAACAATGTGGAGACGGGTCTGAAAGCAGCGTTCTATTCCCCCACCCCCATATCCGGCAACCAAGCCATCAAATAATTTCGGATTCTTATTTCTGTAGGGCACCACACAGGTGAAATACATGACATGACTCACTAGCTTTACGTGTACATATTAACACCGTTGCTAAGAAGTGAGCCATGTAGGCGCAGCTAAGCCTCTGTTTTTCTTTTGTTCCCCTTGATACATGTAAAGAGCCCCGAATTAGCGAGATCTTGCACAGAATATACATCAAAATATACAAGTGCAGTTTGTGTTTCAAATCTTGTGAATACTTAAGAACCAGCTCAGATCCCAGATACCACTCTCCCCTACACTCTTCCATTGCAATGTGGGGCTTTGATCTGGATCTTTATTGTTTATCAAGGTCTGTTCTCAGGGGTTGAGATGAGGTGTATGTGGGGGAGGGGGTGTTGCACCTTTTACTTGGCATTATAAAAAATTCATAGTGGGGTAGGGTTGTAATGTTGTTAGAATTATAATATTTGAATGATTTGTAGCGTTTACACCATTTATTGCATTAAGGGTTTGCAATGTTTTACAATGGCACTGTTTTGTTCAAAAACAGACAAGAAGCACAGCTTAACAAACTGTTCAAATCACCTCGGTCCTATCTGAAAGACCACTGACGGATCTTAGGGTACATTGGTCAATAGAATCTAAGATGAATTATGGTTTTAGAGAGCAACGAGCACACTTACTAAACTGAAATGTCTGGTGTGTCAAACTTATACAATCGAAGCACAAATCCTGAAAATAAATAATTAGTTTACCTTACACTGACCCCTTATTGTTTGTCATTGGTAGGGAAGGGGGAAATATACTGAAAATGCTACAGGACTTTGCATGAAAGAAAAAGGTGCGCCCCAGTCACTTTGGGTTGAAAACTTAATAATTTTGAATAAAATTCCAAATTTCTGTAATATCGTTTTAAAATTAATGCGTTTTTCGAAACCTTAATTTTGTTTACGCATTTATGTTGTACTAGTAAATATGTATTTGAATAAAAATTGCAATTCCAGTCACAGAGCACTATATTCAGTTTTGGGGTTAACGTAATAAAGTTACATGAAAACATGAAAATTTTCGTAATATTTTTTACACAAATATTGGCCCAGTATTTTAGCTTTTGTTAACGGTAATACACTTTTACAATACAAAAGTAAATGTTAATATTTATTTTTTTTGTTTTTTAGGGGGGTAGGGGGTGTAGGGCACAAGGACACAGGTGCAAAATTGTATCTCTAACTATGCAATCTGTAGTTTTGCAGTTATTGTTATATATATAAAAAAAAAAACAATCCTGTCGCTAAATGTTTAAGAAGGTTAACCGTTCCCACGGTAACCGCAGATGTGTTGGGATGCATGCTATACATTGCTTTCTTTTTTCATATGTTTTAAATTTTACTTTTATTTTGTATTAAATATGCTTATATCTACTTTATTTCAATCGTTTTTAATTTTTAACAGCCGGTGCAAACATACTCAATAAACCGATCTTAATGATGCTACTGATTCTTACTTAGGAACAAAAATTTAACAGTGAAGTGCAAAACTAACATTTCATATTAGTTTGCTTTCTGGAAGGATAAATATTTTGGTTGTCATAAGAACCGAAGTGTGCTTTATATGCAAACTATCTACACTAAAAAGCTTCAGGCATAACTCCAAAGTCACTGAATGTAACTTCATAAAACTCAAGTCAACAACAGAATACAACAACCTGATCATACATCATTATTTGATTTCCTTGTAAAATACATATTTCGGTTGCTATGGCAACAGAAATGTAAAATAAATACATGAACCCAGCCTCAAATAATAAAACAAAAAAGACTAAATAGGGGTATATTGGATATACATAACAAATTAAAAAACAAAGAATAACACATCACGGAAACAGGCCTATATAATTTTGACCCCCTTAAACCCCACTTTTATATAGTAAAACTGGGGTTTACAGGAATATACATTATTTTTTCATATTTCTGTCAAAAAATATATTGTGGCTACTCGTTAGAACCGCCTTGTCAATGCGGTTCTAACGTGTACCTACAATCTATGCTTTGAGCAGAAATATGAAAAATATCAGAATTTTTTATCTGAAAAAATTATTTTTTTTTTGTGGCTTATTTGAATAGGCATGTTTTCGTAATGAGATTCGGATTTATTGAGTCTGTAAATGAGGAATAACGAAAACGTACAACATCCCTTATGCCCCACACCCAACAGCTAGGAGTGGTAGTCGTTTTTCATATATTATATAGAAAACCAATTGTTCCAAATTACCAGAAATTAGCACTCGAACAAGGGGCGACGTTTTACGGTCCCCGCACAAGCATTTAACGACGTCTGCTGCAGTCATTTACATAAACACTCTGCAATACTACAGACTGTTGCAGTTTTCTCAACCAGTACATATAGTAGATTATAGCCTGATCTCATCATTTAGCATACCATGTAACTCATATCTTCATTAATGGCATATTTTTATAACATTTGTTATGCTAACTGAATACTACTTGAGCTTCGGTTTCGATGGTGTACACAAACAAACAGCATACCCTTCGTTTAAAGATCAAATAATAATCTGAAAGTTTGCTTTGGAAACAAAGAATACACGAAAGAACGAAAACCTGAGATTCGGTTTTATTAAGTCTCTTCATATGCATAATGTAGTTTGCAAGGCTGCATACGCCACCTAGCTCCGGCTTAAGCGTTATTCGATTTTCATAGTAACCAGAAAAGGCTCATATATCCTAAAAGAAATAAAAGAATAACCTGCACCATGATGAAGTACGAGGAGACGATTCACCGCCATCACAAGGCACGTAACACACGTCATGCTGAATAAATTAAGATACCACGCCTGCTTCTAGTTTTCAGCAAATCAGATCACATGGTCCTGATTGTTGATATAAATTCACATAGTTAATGCAAACAGTGCAGATCCAGATCAGCAAATATTCTATTTTGAAAGAAATCCAAATGAACTCACTAATATTAAAGAACCATAATATACAAACTTTACTCAGTGAGGTCGGGGGCGACGTAACAGTGATATCAAAACGTTTTGCTGATAGCAAAAATTTAGCCAAGTACCTGTGACTGAGTTAACAAAGACGATAAAACAGAAAATGAAAATGATATTCTCTGTGAAAAAGAAGGCGACTCTGCGTTTTGCGGTGTCTTATCTGGATCTACACTGCTTGTCAGGCCTGTCCGTCTGAATGACTAGGGTAGTTACTATACCAAACAGTAGCAATGCATAAACCACATCCGTTTTTTGTTTTTTTTAAGCAACAATGTCGACTCTGTAATAGTAGCTACAAATTAAACTGTTGGAGCGAACTTAATTACTATTTTCAACTGTAATTGGCCGCAACGTCAGAAGACGTACCTTTGGAAACTTGCGCCCAGCGAAGATTCAGATCAGCCTGCGTATTCTCGCAGTCTGATCAGAATCTTGTCTGGACATTTTTGGATAGCCGAGAACAACGAAGACTCTGATCAGACTGCGCGAATGTGGAGTCTTCGTTAGGCGCATATGTCAGAAGGTACGTTTTATCACGGTGCGGCTCGGTTGTAATCACTATTACTGACGCTTAATTGCCAATTTGCAAACGAATTCTTGCGTCATTTGGTCGGTTAGCGTTTCATTAATTGTAACATAGTCTTGACTTTAATGCATTAAACGCAATAAAATAGGTACATTAAAGTCTAAAATCACTTAGCATAAACGGCTTATTCGCTTATGTTTCAATATGTAACCGTAGCATACTCTCAATGCCAGACATGCTTCCTGTTTTTTAAAACTATTTAAAGGTTCCCGTTGCTCATTAAATGCAACCTCCCAATTGACATAAACTCGACCGCTCGTTTAGTATATCAACATGCAATTGCCTGGCACGCACTCACTCCATCAATACATGCTTAAAAGTTCTCTATCTGGTTACAGTCTCAAGTACGTTATTAGATCCTGAATAAAACTAGTCATTTGGAAGAAAGAAACCGTTCAAATGAACTTGTTCCAAATACTGAATTTGTTATTTCATCTGTAACCGTTTATTGCAGTATTAGTCGGAGCACCACTTGATTAAATTTGCTCATACATTGTAAAAGGGTTTACCCTACACGGAAGGCACCCATCCATTAGCACTTTTGATGCAATTGTAGGAGAAAAATATGTTGATATTGAAACCAGACTGTGAAGGAATGGAAAGAAAAAGATGCGAAATTAGTCAAATTTGGGGAAACTATTGATAAATTTTTCAAAAGTCCCGAACTTCTGGAATTCTTTTAGAAATAGTTTGCTTTATCTTTTGTTGACTTTGAGAACAGACTACATATATACTAGTTACTATGTAAATTTTATTTTGTTCGGGGCTTTGAAGTCATTATTTTGATTATATTTTGGTCGAAAATTGTTGTTTTTAATAATAAATTGAGTATTTTCTGTAATATTTACCACCGCAGAGGGAATCGTTTGTTCGGCTTCGAGAAATTTTATCAACTAATGTTTTGAAAACTATCACCTAACTTGATAAAAGACAAACAAGTACTTCAGAGTATTCATTTGAATTGCCCCGACTTGTCGAGGCAATTCAAATGAGTACCAACAACATATGTTTTATATAGACGTCGATAAAAGTACACTGGCTGTAATCTAAAGACTACTAATTGCTTGACTGTGCGCTTATAGGAGCATATGCGGTAATTAGTAGAATACGGTATTGCATTAGCATCAGCGGCGGCAATGTATTTGGCATCGGTGTTGATGTCGGCACTGACATCGGCGTAAGCATCCACGAATAATTATGTTTTATTTAAAATTGTATGAATCCACATAGTTCATGATTGGGATGACGGTATATATTTGCCCAAAGTTGTAGTTGGAATAACTCTTACCCCTGATTATGATTAAAAGTCAAGGTCACGGACTTGGAACCTTTATGTTAAAAATTTATGTAAACGTTTCCGAACTCTCTTTCTCCTAGTTGTCTGAATGGAGTTAATTAATACTTGGGTTTTTGTTACATTCTAGTCACTATTATTTAATTCGATGTCATTCAAGCTTGTCTTGAAGATGCATATCTCCTGCTTTCATAGCTGGATAAAGTAAATATCCAGGTAGCATTATTTATATATCTACAGCGGGCCTTTATCGGCCCGTCAACTACTATGACGGGCCGAGAACGGCCCGCTATAGATTTATGTAGAATGCTTACTGGGTACTTGGACTGCTGTTGGATATTGGTACAAAGACGATCGGATTAGTGCATGGGCCATTCCCATTTCATTATCAGGAGGTAAGATGTCGAATAGAAGACACCCAGAAAAAGTCACAATTAATCAGTACATCCATCCCGAGACAATTAAAGTAGACGAGACACGATTATACGCACTATAGCACAATTAATAGGAAATACAACACACCCATGTGGACAGTAGACTGACTAACTCGATAAATACGTTTACAAACTGCAAGAGAGGAACAGCCATAAAACATTCAACAGAAAAAAAAAAAAAAAAACTACTGAGGTTACGGTTGGTGGGGCCTAAATCAGTTTTCTCGCAACAGTCAATCAATTTACACATGTATATGTTGATAGCTGCAGAGTCGGACATTGCTGCAATTGCAAAGAGGTCCTCACTCGCACAATTCATTAAAAGAAGGAGATGTCAAGGGAGGTGTCAATATTTAAGATCTGTAAGTGCATTAAGAAGAGGACTTTCAGGTGACTAAGTAGATCTCCGATTTCCGTTCTTCTGTATTCTTTATTTCCAATAAAACATTACGAAAACAGGCCCATTCAAATATACTGAAAATTTTACCACCAAAAAAATGAAAATTTTCAGATAAAAAAAAAAATGATATTTTTCGTATTTCTGCTCAAAATATAGATTGTCGACGAGGCGGTTCTAACGAATACTCACAATCTATGTTTTTGAGCAGAAATAAGAAAATAATGTATTCTCATATTACCCCAAAGTTTACTATAAAAATGGGTTTGGGGGTAAAAAAATAATATAGAAATGTTTTCGTGCCTGCTATTTTCGTTTGTTTGATGTATTTTTTGGTTTCCAAATGACCCCTCTTTTCAGAATATATTACAATTAACAGACTAACTAGAATTTATTTGGATCAAAAAGCTAGATCAATAACCATGAAATTATATCATGAGACTTTATATGGGCCGCGCCAAATGAAAAGATATATTCGAGCATGCGCAAAATGCACAAATTCAGATTCATCCCACGTCTGCGCAAAGTCTCATCCGGGCAATTGCTCTCCATCGCAGCGTTCGATAGTGTCGTGTCCAATGATTCAGTTTGTGGATTGCAAAGGTCCTGATCAGACTGCACGTATGCACAGGCTGATCTGGGACTTCCCTGTCCGCATAATTATGTTCGAAGACAGGGTTTCGCATAGCGCGGCCCATATTGTGATAGAATCATGAATTAATATAGACAGAGGCGGACTCTGACTAAACCGGACCTTTGTATGTCTCGCTTGCAGCACAATGCAATTGCGCATTTTGTATTTGTTTCTACATTCATTTATTATTACATTTTTTCAAAAAAAAAGGTCTCTCTATTTAACCCTAGTCATGCTGAATTAATTAAGCTACCATGCCCACTTCCAATTTTCAGCCAATCAGATTTCTTGATCCAAGTTGTTGATACAAATTCACATACTTAATGGCAAACAGTGCAGATCTAGATCAGTTGGCTTCTTCAGAAGTCAACTGATCTGGATCCATACTGTTTGTAAAGGCAGGGTATATCCGGGTTCATCAGGACTATGGTTAAATGTATAACGCTAACAATAACGACAAAAAGGCAATCGGTTTGATGAGTAGCAGTACAATATGCAAAACAAACATATAGGGGGACACATGAAAGGTCACATACTGGTACGGGTAACTAAAAAGGTTTCTGTCTTATTATATCATTACAGGTCATAAGGGAGATTTAATTGATTTTATTTAAGTGTGCGTCTTTTCACACAAATAAACCAGAGATTTTTTCTTCGGTGTCATGTTATGCACACGCTAAGAAGTGCATTTAATTTAACAATATGTAGCAGAGGCCTATTCAGAGTTCACTTCAAATAAAATGCGCCGCACCATGAGAATACGTGTGTTCGGGCATATGCGGACAACGAAGGCCCATATCAGCCTGCGCATCCGCGCAGTCTGATAAGGGCCTTTGCTGTCCGCTTACAGAATCAATGTACATTTTAGAATGTATCCATGGAGAGCAAATGCCCGGTCGAGACATTGCTCTTGTGTGGGATAAATCTCAATCTGTGCCTGTGCCTCCGAAGATAAAATTGTAAGTCCCTACTCGTATGTTCGTGTTGTCTTCTACTTTTGCTGTGAGTTGAGGGTCTCAAAAGCATCTGAATCGAGACTTGCAGGTAAAACAATTTGTTAAACATGTGGCTTCACCTATATTACCAGAGCCGCAACTGGTAGTCTACTGCCAGTGAGTTCCTATCCGACATGCAAATCACGATAATTCGCGTGAAATCAAAATAATTCTCTACCGTCAGTATCCTTTTATATGAAACTTTGCTAAATGGTGTTACTAAATGGATGGTTTCATATTGACTCTGTTACAGGTCCGAGGACAGTCGTATTGGCCTAACGATTGTTGTATTTGTCCGAGGCGAAGCCGAGGCCTATACAGCCATCCGAAGGCCAATACGAATGTAACAGGGCCAATACGAATGTAACAGGTAAAACAAATTTCACTTCATCAAAATTTATTAATGAACTTTTTGTTTTCAACTTTCAGAGTGTTCGAAGTCAAATAAACCTCTTTTAAGTAGTTTTGTTCTTGTTGCTTGCTTCACCATGTAGTTAATTACTGATATGTTTTTACATATTGCTTTGTTTGAATAGATAATAAAAATGGCTGTCTGCAAATGTAGCCCCATCATTTGCGTGTATCTTGCTGTACTCAAAGCACCAAACAGAGATTAAAGTCTCATTGACTGGTTAATACCGTGAAACATTGCCCCGTTTAATACAATATTGGTCCCCCGAACCCCCTCGGCTTCCATCCCCTAAATCCTTGTAACTTTCAGTATTAGCCCTCGTATAAAGCCCGGACCAAAAAGTACAAAAAACAAACATTGCATTGGTATAATGATGACTGTTTGGCACATATTAGAATAATAATTGAATGATAATATATCGTATTTACCCTAATGATTAAAGCGCCCTTTTAAAACCCTTCACCATACCTGTCATAAACATGTCATATTTGCTATCTGTTTATGTGGTACATAACTCCTGATCACTGAGTTGCAAACAGCGAAGACTCTGATCTAAATCAGGGTCTACTCTGTGCTTTTTTTTTTTTTTTTTTTAATAACTCTGTTTGTTCACTTTATTTACAAAGCGTATCTTCTCATAAAAAAAAAGACGCTGGTAAGCATAAAACTTAAATTAGTTTTTTTTATTATTTTTACACTGACTTTTTACTTTGCAGCATCTGTTCAGAGGTAGCAGAATGGGTATTTCAAATTTGAGAATAAATAAGGTATGTAGATGAGGTGTCCCAGTATTTAGGGTAAATACGATAATACACTCTATACTCGAAAACTGTTGTGTTGAATTGAATGTATAGATAAACGTGTCTTCTTTATTAATAGCAAGATGGGCAGTTATAAATTTGCACTTTTTCTCTGCTCCCAAGTACTGAATATGCTCAAATCATCAAACGAACCGCCTGCGCCCAGCAAAGACTCAGATCAGCCTGACCTTACGCCTAGTCTGAGCAGTCTTTCCTGTGTGCTCATTTGGTAGCTAGGGATCCAAGCTGTTTTCGTACGGACAGCGAAAACTCTGATCAGACTGGGCGGACGCCAAGTCTGATCCAGGACTTTGCTGGGCGCACATACATTTGTACCATTATGTTGGTTTTGTTATGTGGCTCAAACTGTTTATCTGATTAGCGTAAACACCAGACAACCAAAACTTAGGAGAAAGGTAAATTTAGTTGGACAAAAATGAGATGTATCAATGTCACAAATTCATATCTACAGTGTAAAGAAAATGCTGCAAAGGATCCTAATTCCGTGTTCTTTACGTCACTAAAAGTAGATAGTGCATATATAATCAAAATGGTGCATCACTGAAAGGACATTATCATCTGAGATAGAAAATCTACACTTTCATCTCGCCCATTTCACGCTTATCTATCATTAACGATGCCTGTAATGTAATAAACATTTTGATGCTAGAGGTTGATACACACAGCTCACACTATTTGTTATTTTGTGATATCTGTTTTTGTCATTAGAATTGGTATTTGTGTTTGTACTTATATAGCCGGTATTAACTGCACATTTACTAAACTTTTCCAACCTGTGGTTGATTATATACGCGCATAGTAATTATGTACCGTCGTTGAAAATTTTACAGACAGTCAACGTCTGTGACACAGTTTACCTGATGACAATGAGTACAGAAACATTTGAGCTTCAGCTTGAGAAAATATACCTTCTGACATGTGCGCCCAATGTAGACTCAATTCTGTCTTTGTTGTCCGCATGAAGAACATTTGCATCTTTGGTTATTCAGAATGTACTCAGTGAAACTTCTGATAAAGCTGCTCAAATGCGCAGGCTTATCTGAATCTTCGCTGGGTGCACAGGTCCGATGGTACGTTTTCTGACGTTGTGCCGCCTCTTTATCTCAAACCCCACCACCCCCTACCTTGGGAGGACCCTGTTTGTGAAAGTAGCCTTTCTTGGATATTACTGTTACATGATTCCATCAATTTGCATTTCAAGATAAGAAAAGTACATTTAATGAAAGTAGGTATATCTATGTTTCCATTGTATTAGCTTATGCGCTCTGAAATAGTTATGGCATTTCATCAAATGTTGCGACAGGCGTTTCGTTACGAAATATTTCTGGAATTGTCTGACAGTTTTCTTGTCAAATTACACAAGATTACATAGGTCAAAACTGATAAGACTCCAAAGGGGATGACTGTTTGGAGCTAAACACACTCATACAAACATCGAAACCAAGTTGTTTTCCGGGTCAGGCTAGGTACTTTCGGCAAAATAGGCCTTATCAGTTACCTTAATATTGTGTTTTCAAAAGTCCCGCCATGAATGAACTCAGAAATCACAGAAGACCAGGACATATAAACTACACAACAGTGAAATCCGAGATGGTTACGGCCTCCGCATTACCATTTATATTCTGAAAACAGAATTAAGATTTAGAATACAGAACTATGAGCAACATTGTTGTGTTAGATTGAAAGATCAATTTGTATGAGGGTGACAAACGGAAGTCATTGAAATGTATGTCGTTGGGATTTCTATAGTTTTCGTCTGTTTATATTACATGTACATATATGTATAGATTTTTATAGATACAGATCCAATACATAGCAACATGAACAGAATATTTCAAATGGAATTCAGAAAAAAAAACGGCAAAGACTTATATGAATTAGGGGATAACTGCTTTCAAATTTGGCATTTGGGGAGGTAAATCGGCGGTTTTACGGTCGGAAATTTCGTTTTACGGCGACGCGTCAGCGTCGCCGTAAAACGAAATTTGCGACCGTAAAACCGCCGATTTACCTCCCCAAATGACAAATTTGATGCAGTTATCCCCATTCTAATGCATTTATTCATTTTTTTCTATTGAAAAAAATGTACTGTTTGCACAAAACGACAAGTGCTGTGAGCTGCGTAAAACCAAATGCCAGCCAATGAGAAGCGACGTTACGTGATGACGTCGGATTTGCGACAGTATATCGCAGAATATACCGTCGCAAATTTTTGACGTTACCCAATCAGACGTCGCGTTACATACGCGAGTGCATTAGAATGTGTGTTATATGTTATATTTTTTTCGACAGTGACTTGCATTTCAAGCCAAAACAGACTCAGCTAACATGCAGGTTTATACATATTTATACTGGTTAATTGCGTCATAAGGTCTATTCTTATATGGTGCTTCTCTAAATTTGCAATTCTTGTTTCTACTTACCTGTAATTATTCATTCTTGCTTGTAACAGTATGTAACACCTACTAGTATCTCAGCTCTGTGTCAAAACAAACCTATTTTCTTTACCTATCATAACACCTACCGAGTGTTGATCCATAAATCATCAGACGTTTCCATGATTCATTTTACAGGAGCATAATCTAAACATTTAACGATATACGCTACAAGTGCAGATCAACGGGATACGAGATAAATAGCACTATCAACAAATCTAAAATATTGAACCTCTGATTCATGCAGTATAACTGTCTACAATTTTCAGTAACAAAGCAGGGAGACTTTTATTCATGAGCTTGTGACAAGATGAGCTGCATTCCTCTAACCCTTTCATCTCTGAATTTTTAAAAGTGCACTCTCGAACTTAGACACGTCCATTGATTCATATCGGGATTTTAGTCTTAAATTTAAAAAAAAATGTCAAAAAAGATAGAACCTAACGAGATGGCTCGTGTCATCTGGAATTACACTGTTTGAACAGGGGTCCGTTTTGGCTTCCAGGCTGAAAGGGCTGAACAGACTTCTTCATTCGAATTTAAAAGAATACTTAAGTTTTTGAGGGAGGCAATTATTGGAGATGATGATGCATTTATAAACAAATATAAACAAAAGAACTAATACATGTAACACTGAAACGTTGACATACCGGTATCTACAAACAATTAAGAATATAATTTTGTAACTAATGATGGGAATGCAACAACAAAGTACTTGTTAGGAACAGCGGTCAAACGATTCTTTAATGCAAAAATGATTAACATATCCGTCTTTAAATCATCTTATGTGCTATGGAAGGAAAACGAAGAAGGCATTACAAGTTGGGTCCTGCCAACTTGGTATATTTGCACTTTATGTTATTAGACTTTTGCTTATCTCTTTGAAACTATAAGGGCCAGATTAATAAAACGTGGTACACTTTTGCATCTACAGAAAGGCAGAGTGCTGTAATAATTGAAACATATCAGTTCATGAAATGCTTGCTAATTAAGCTCATTTCACAGGACGTGCAAGAAAATGGTTGATAAAAAGTAACTTAGTACTTGCAGCTAGAAGAGGAGAAGTGACTGTTTTCATGTTTAGGCCATGTCTCAGGAACCTCCAGAGTTAGGTTAGTGGAACTTGCCTCCCCCACAAGCTACATGTAAAACCCAGACCAAATTGACGCGAAATGGCTGAAAAAAAAAAGTTAAATTCTCGACGTAAGTGTCGAAAAATAGGTAGAAGTTTACTTTTTGTGAATAAAAGCTTAAAAGAAACAGAACATTTAATTTTGTCAGTGTAGGATCGAATTTTACTTTACTCATGAAAACCTATACTTGTATTTTCAATCGTTGCTATCGCCACTTGTGAAATTACTACATTTGGTGTTCATTCGGTAAAATAATATTCGATCTGACACTGACAAAATCAAATACCGTCTATTTCAATAGGTTTCTTATAAGGTCAGTGACCCCAAAGGACCAGATAATGAGAAAGTGGTCCGGCACAGGGAGATGTCCCCACAACACGCATCATCAGTTGTAGGGTAGATAAATCAATTCTGAAAGGAGTGATCCAATACATTCGAAAATAGCAGACTCGGTCAGATACTTGTATAGGAATGATTTTTATACTAGCTTTAGAATTAACAAGCAATGAATCTTAAATCATACATATTTTTCTCCACCATATTATACTATTTGTACACGCATAACTGATATTATTCAACATTCTTCTCTAACTAATTAGATTTACGATAGATATCAGCTCCTGTTCATGCAAACTGGCATCATGTTTTCATCGTTGGAGGTAAAATCGACAAGCTAATAATTTAATTTTGACATTGGAGTTTAACATTTTAGACAGCTTAGTTATAAGAAAAATACTAAGGCAATTTCCTGTCGTGCTTAACATAGAATATTTGCCATGTGGGCCCAGTTGTTCAAAACTAACGATGTCGTTAGTTAACGTATCGTTAAAACTTTGATCATTAAATATGGCATATACACTTATGTGTTTGCTGAAAAAAATGTGAGTAGCTTTTGCATTTGCAAAAGCTACTCACATTTTTTTCAGCAAAAATACCTTGGAATTAGCTCGTACTTATTAGATCAGTTAATATTTTGACCACTAACGAGCTTGTTAAGCTAACGATGCTTTGAACGGCTGGGCCCAGATGATTAGATATTCGTCGTACTCTGAAATAGATAACTGCAGGTAACACGTTAGAACTGGTATTAACTGAATTTAATACCTTAGTATAAGACTGTTGGCCATCTTGGCAAATAGATAGACGAATCTGTGTTTTAAACAGACATGGTTCTATGTCATCAAAAGATTGCTTCTGCCTTTGCTATTTAAATTTGACAGAACACGTATTGATTGGCCTTGCACAGTCTGATTTAACCATATATAGATTTCATTGCCAGTCTAACCTTTATTAACATGTCACCTATATTCAGTCTTTTTGTGTGTTGCGCATTGGAATTGCCATAGTGGTCCCGTCTTTTCAGAATTTAATTTAAGATATTGACCGTTTCTATGGATTTTATTGAAATTAATTTTACATTTACACACTAACATGTGCGCCCAGCGAATATTCAGATCAGACTGTGCATTCGCTCAGTCTGATCAGAATCTTCTCTGTGGGCATTTTAGATAGCAAATGATGCAAAAAAAAAAAAAAAAAAAAAAAAAAAAAACGCACACAACGAGGACTCTGGTCAGACTGAGCGGATGCGCAGGCTGATCTCATCACGAAAACATGCCTATAAAATTTTGTCCCCCTTAAACCCCAATTTTATATAGTAAAACTGGGGTTTATAGGGGTATGCATTATTTTTCTTATTTCTGCTCAAAACATAGATTGTGGGTACTCGTTAGAACCGCCTCGACGAGGCGGTTCTAACGAGTACCCACAATCTATGTTTTGAGCAGAAGAATAAAAAATATCAGGATTTTTTTATCTGAAAATTTTCATTTTTTGGTGGTAAAATTGTCAGTTTATTTGAATAGGCATATTTTCGTAATGTGATTTAGTTGGGCGCACATGTTGGAAAATACATTTTCTCATGTTACGGCTCATATCGTGTTGCACACTGGGCAATCATTTGGATGTCATTTCTAGGTCATTTATAAGCCCATTTGAGTATCTTACATTGATGAGTACTCAGCCACGGCTGCTTTAATATTATCCACAGCGTTAGGGCAATTGGTTTTCTTACAGCTTTACTAGAACCGGCCTCGGTGGCTCAGTTGGATGCGCCGTCCGACTGGAGACCAGGAGGTCACGGGTTCAGCCTCCGCCGAGGTCGGCAACATTCTTTCGTGGAGATTGATCATGAAATATTTTCTACGGTCATTCTCCCCCTTCCGCTGATTCAAGAAGGGCAGTTGTCAGTTTCTGGCGAAAGAATGTGCACAATACTGGTTAACCGCTTAGAGGACTAAGCCTGCCCAGTAAACCTGTGGCTAGGTAAACTGACCGCGCTCGACATGACCCCATTGGGTTGACTGTGCCGTAAAACCTCAACACAAACAAACAAACAAACAGCTTTACTAAAATGACACCAGTAAGTAACTAGCTTACTTGATAGTATTCAGTTACGCTGCAGTTAGTTAGTTAAGCTGGAAAATCCTTAAGGGGACTTGAAACAAATCGTAGATTTTTCGCTCATTTGACATTGTCAAGTAAAATAAATTTTGTAACTTCCTGTTTGCATTCTGAAAAGAGGTCCGGTCCAAAAGAAAAGACTTTGCTCCCAATGCTAATGGACAATTTGTTTCCTTATTGAGTAAACCCTTTTTCAGATGGAGCCAAAGTCAAATTAAATAGAGTAGCACCGATGAAAAGTATCCAATTTCCTTAATTTTTTTCCTAACTAATATTATTACGAAAACACGCCTATATAATATGGACCCCCTTAAACCCAACTTTTATATAATAAAACTGGGGTTTACAGGGGTATAGATTATTTTCCTTACTGCTCAAAAAACATAGATTGTGGGTATTCGTTAGAACCGCCTCGCCGAGGCGGTTCTAACGAGTACCGACAATCTATGTTTTGAACAGAAATATAAAAGATATCAGAGTTTTTTTTTTATCTGAAAATTTTCAGTTTTTGGAGGTGAAATTTTCGATATATTTGAATATATCATTATCACACATGGCAAATTCCCAGTCAAAGATCAATCTGTGCATACACTACCATGATGCTGTATGATCAGGATCTTATTTCGAATACAGTTTTCTCCCACCTTTGCCTATATGAGGTAGGCGTTTTGCCCATGTGAGAAAACTCTATGTCAAATGACCATATAGGCAAAGGTGGGAGAATATAAGAATCCACCCGAAGGAATTATCCACCTAAAGGTGGGAGAAAAAGAATCTGTCATGAGCCAGTCCATGTAGGATAGGATAATATCTCCCTCGGGATAGGAAAGCCTCGTCCCTGGTTGAAATTCCCATCCTTCGGGTGAGATTTCCCTATCCTGCATGGACGCTCATGATAGATACTCATATTCTTTACACAGCTGTCTTTCCACCAACACTTGTACCACATTACCTAGCCTAGCTACTAGGCCAATATATAAGTATGTTTGTCACTTTTTGTTTACTTATTTTTTTTTTTTTCATTTACATTTCTTCCTTTTGATTCAATGTTTAGCTAGTCTATGGGTGAACTTTTCTTCTGTGGTTGTCTCTGAAATATAGAAATCCAGACCATATTATCTATAGACTAGCAACAGAGCTCAATAAGCCAAAAAGTATATATGTATATTTCTAAGCCTTGGGCAAGGCTACACATTACCCCAAGTAATTGGTCATGCACGCATGAGAATGAACCCGCGTTCTGCGTTCGTTTTGTATGTTCATAGAGAAATTACATTTACTTTCGCAGGGAAAGGCAAACACGCGAATAATTTTCATCGCGAGCGTATATCAAACGTATATGCGGCTTTCACTGAGCTACGAAGAAATGCTAAAAAATATACCGCATCCCTTCGATGTACCAGATCTTCGCGAAAGAAAGGTTAATAACATTAATATATTTGTGTATTATACGTGTATTTTGTTATTTGTGTAATAAACTTCCTTGTTCAACTGTTGGTGTTCTCCCAACAGAGATCAATGCTGCGTGCATTTTACTTACATATCATCGTGTTTGCTTTACCAAGGCGCGGAAATGAGTTTCAAAGTAAGTATTTATGGTGTCACTCCGGCTTGTGCTAGTAGTTAATCTAACAGACACCTTCCCTATATGTAATGTGAGCCTCGTATTTCCCCAATTATATCTCATATTGTATATGAAAAATAGGTAGGAGAAAAGTCCAGGAAATGCCACAATCACAAGTCGCAGCCCATCCCAAAAACAAAGAGGAAGAGGAAACAGACAAAACCAAACAAGCGGAAATCGAATAAACGCACGAAAAGCAACAAGATTAGCTCTCTCTTCCCCAAGCGAGGTAATCGCAATTCTAAAAGGACTGAAAAATAGAAGAACAAAATAACACAAGGCAAGACAAAACAAATCGCCTCGTAGAATAAACCACAAAGCAACAAAGAGTAAGACTAAAAAAGGTAAGAGAAAAGTCTAGGGAGTGCCACAATCACAAACAGCAGTCCTTCCTAGACACCAAAAGGAAGAGAAAACAGACAAAACCAAAAAGTGCAAATCGAACAAACATAAGAAAAGTACTAAGCGAGGTAATCACAGTGCTAAAAGGACTAAAAAACACAAGTCTTAGAACAAACTAACACAAGGTAAGACATCAAACAAATCGCCTCGTAGAATAAACCACAAAACAACAAAGAGTGAGACACCGGAATCACCACCTTAGAAGGTCAGTAGAATAAACAACCATGGGTTTTGAAGCACTTTTACAGCTAACCAACTTCACCCTGGGTCCCGATGCTACTCTTAATACAGAAATGCATAAAAATTCGGTTCGCATAAAAGCTCTTAACTCAGTCAGTGCATTAAAGCGAAAACATCAAAATCAAATTAATCACAATGATAAACAAAGACGACTACTCATGGCTAATTCTACTGTTAGCCAGAGTAAATGAAAACTAATAGTTGAACCACGGCGGGCCAAGCAAAAGACATATCGTCAAGCCCCGACCCACTTGTTAAGGTTTTACGAAGAGGCCGTTATTAAGTCGGAGGCCCGAACCGCCGTCGTGCAATCAAAGAGTGAAGCATAGCCATAAAAAATGATTGGGTTGACAACTAGGTATGGAGGTTGTCCCAGGCATGCAACTAACACCGGGATTACCGCCTTAGAACGGTCAGTGGAATAAACCACCGAGGGTTTTAAAGCACTTTTACAGCCGACTTACTTCACCCTCGGTCCCAATGACACTCTGCAACGTGAGAACCTATACCTCCTCGTTACGAAAACACGCCTATTCAAATATATTGAAAATTTCACCACCAAAAATTGAAAAAAAATCAGATAAAATTTCTGATATTTTTCATATTTCTGCTCAAAACATAAATTGTGGGTACTCGTTAGAACCGCCTCACTGAGACGTTTCTAACGAGCACCTACAATCTATGTTTTTGTGAGGAAATAAGAAAAGTAATGTATACCCCTGTAAACCCCAGTTTTACTATTTAAAAGTGGGGTTTAAGGGGGTCAAAGTTATATGTGTATGTTTTCATGATTTGACGTTATTGCTACCTTTCATCATTCGAATATATATGAAAGTGAAAAAGGAAGGCAATGATCAGGAATCGATACAATTACCTAACACTCTCCGTTCAAGACCCTAAAGGGAAAGAAGGACGCACTTAAAGCAACGGCACCACAATCAAAACACTACAAGCAGACAGCAAAAAGGATAGTTTCGTTCTCAAAAAAAATGGCCAAACGGCTATCCAAAATAATAATAAAAAATCACCAGAACATACATGCAAAGACATACAATGACAGAAATAGTTAACCACATCAGTACCGCTTTGGAACGGTCAGTAAAGAGACTGAGTACAGCATTTTCTACTAGATTGCATGTCCACCCAGTGAAGACCCAAATCAGCTCCCGCTTCCTCTAATCAGAGCATTGGCATGATATTCTGCGGGGGGTGTTGGGGGGTGGGGTAGGGAGGAGGGGAGCGGGGAGGCACCTAAGAATCCAGAGCGTCATCAGGCAGATAACATAGACTAATCTGAATCTTCGCTGGCCGCGCATTTCAACTTGTAGGAAATGCTGTGCACCCGCTCAAACACTATATGTTTAATGCTTAGTCTGCATACCTAAGGGATTGAAAACTCAAACAACGTTTTGTGAGAAAGGTAACTTATTTTATTGTCATAGTGTAGATCAAGTTTTTACTTCAAAGCATAATTCTCCATAATACATAGAGAAATATGCGCTTCTGTACAGCTTCGCTGTTGATGTTACTTTCCAAATGAGCAATTGTATCTGTTATCATTGTATTAATTTTCCAAGAGTCGGTTTCACAATCTTCCCTTGGTATCGCCATATTCATGTTTGCTGTATATTGATATATTATACAATGTCCATTGGTTCTATAAGCAGACAGCTTAAGTCCTGATTAGCCTCTGTCGAAATACTTCATGAAGGAATACTTATGCAACGCAGGGCTTAAATGTAATGTAAACGCAGTAGATCAGACGCTTATAACTCTACTAACGGGGCTTTCAGCTCCACAGTATAGGTGTGCAACATAAAGTGTGCGGATTCCTATCATCTGATTGGTCGCTGACTGAGAGTTTATCAGGAATACAATCTAGTTCCCTGAGAGAAACTGGCATGGTAATAGCTTTACCTTTGCAGAACTTCATTGAATGTTTACAGATTTAATTATTACACATGCCAGTTGCACAGTCAAAGAAAATAAATGTCAACAGACGATATTTTGAAATAGTTTTCCGAGTTGTCCCAGGAAACAGGGTTTGGCATTTCATATAAACTGTCTTCTAAGGAGACAGTCTGCATGAAATATCAAACCCTGTTTTCATAAAAAAAATCAAATTATTGTTTGTTGAATTTGCCCTGAGCGTTGTAAAGGTTAAATCTGAAACCATTTCTTAATTTGATGTTAATTTGGAGCAAGGGCCATACAAACCCATTAACGCCAATCACTGCTAAAGCCAGCTAGCCAATGATATGACACTTTCCTCCTGTAAGAAGTTTCGAGGGTCATAGGCCCGTTAGTTGAATAAAAGCCTCTGAAGTGATTTATAAAATGTAGCCTCCTTTAACATTAGTTTCTAAATTGTTTAAAAACAACAAAAACAAGAAACAACATACACAGTTTGTTGATATTGAGGACTTTATTTCATGTGTCCTTTTATTTTCTGTAAATAAGTACGAACTATTTAGTAGATATATCGTATATGCTACTTATATTGGTACACCTTTTTCCTTATCCTACTTGTCCTAAAATCTATGTTAATGTTTTAAATCTGCTGAATGAGTGGCTGACAGTGTATACACTGATAGGACGCCACGTCATGCGGCATTTGATCAGTGTTTACACTGTTAACCATTCATCTACGACCTGGAATCTAGGTCTTCACTGTTTGCAAGGCTTAGAGTAAATACGGTAAATCAGGTACTTTTCGGAACATCCACGTCTAACAAATGTTCAATAAAACGAGCTAATGATGCTCTTTAGATGTAATAAGATTATAAATAAAGCCACCTTCACATATCATGGTTATCAGCCTATCTAACAGCGTGAAAACAATACTACGTGAGCTATCTTTCAGCACAATAAATGAAAGCACTTGCCATTATGCCGTACTCGATGAGAACAGTGGTACCAAATTCACCTGCTTCCACCTTGGATCAAGGATCTGATAAAGTTGTTATTGCTATTGGTCAAATGAGCATCTCACTTAATAATAATAGCTAACTCTTATTTGTTTGCACATTATAATACATAATCAATAGTTTTCATCTTTTCTCCCAGAAAATAGGACTTGATGTTCCATGAAGACGATTTGCAGAAAATGCCAAGTCGCTTTTTTCTCTGGGAATATGCGGAAAATATTTACAAAACTAATGTGGTATTTCATTTAAAAGAAGTGAAGAAGTTCTTTCACTTCAAAGGCTAGACCATTGCAATTCAATAGAATGCAACATGTCTAAATGGTATAATATTTAATCAGTCATCATTGAAAATAAACAAAGGAATACAAATCTAAAAAGTTGTCTTTGGAAACAAAGAAGACACAAAAGACCGAAAATCAGATACTCGGTTCCGGTAAAAATATAGGTTGCAAGGCTGAATAATGCCCTAAACACCAGCTCAAGTGGTATTCGAATTTTAAAGTAATCAGAATGGGTTCAATAATCCCAAAGAAAATAAAAATATAATCTGGGCTTTAGTGAACATGCCAAAATGTTATCAGAATATGACTTTGATATCTGTATTAACAAGCACAAAGGTTTGTTTTCCTCAGCACAATTCAGTGTATTCTTCGAAAACTGGAGGCTTATAAACAAATGATCCTGGAAATCATTACGCGAGCACAACAGTATATGGTATATTATAGTTTTCACTGTTAAATAATCAGAATCTGAACTGGTTACTGTGACAGAAAATCAAATGATATACATTCACCAACAGGCAGATTGATCTCTAGATATGAACAATGTCACAAAGCTTGAGTCATTATTCTCTGAAGTTTCCATTGAGGCAACTATGATGTATTCCAGTCTCAAATTATAGCTGTGAAAATAGTTGGATGAATACGTTTTGCATATGATGCGGAACCTGGTGAAAGGCTCTTATGCCAATTGCAAAGGTACAGATGATCTGGCCATATTTTGTTCGTTGACACAAACTATAATCATTACGAAAACCTGTTCAAATATAGTGAAACTTTCACAGCCAATAAAGGAAAAAAAATCAGATAAAAAGTTCTGATATTTTTCACATTTCTGCTCAAAACATAGATTGTGGGTACCCGTTAGAACCGCCTCGGCGACGCGGTTCGAACGAGTACCCACAATCTGTGTTTTTTTTTTTTTTTAGCAAAATGTGTTAATAATGTATACCCCTGTAAACCCTAGTTTTACTATATAAAACTGGTGTTTAAGGGGGGTCAAAATTATATAGACATATTTTCGTGATGATCAATTGATTCTATAAGCGAGCAACGAAGGCTCTGATCAGTCTACACATTGCGCAGCCTCAGTGAACGGGACCTACGTTGTGTATAAATTGATAACGGACCCTTTTCGTGCGTTGTATATCAATTATGTTTGTTAGTGTAATGAGATGCCTTTATTCTTTAATAATGAAATATTGAATTCAATGAAACATACTTCTAATAAAGCAATATTCCTTACATTTCAAAATCAGTTAAAGATGCACTTCATTCTGTTAAAGAAAGCATTAGTTATCAAACAATTAAACCTAGTTTTTGAATTAAACATGTATCCAATTCAATTAATGATAATTATAATCATCGTAAATATATATATATATATATAATTAGGTTTGATAGATTTAAATAAGCAGTTTTGACTATTCCCTCAGGTTTGGACAACTACTTCCTTCATGTTTTGTTTGTCTTGGTTCTTCATCATATTTGCAGAGGAATCGTATTCTTCCAACGTCATGTAGGGTAAACTTTAATATTTATAAACATACAAGCAAACGTTTTGACTAAAACGGAAAGCCACAGAGATACTAAATCCAAAATTTGAGTAGTGGGTTCTCACGATGCATGCATATGTATGTATTTCACTCCGTTTAGTCAATACTTATCATGGCGCCTGTCTATTAGGGCGGTACAGTTAATACGTTCAGACACAGACATGTTTATTGCATTAGAAAGAGCTTTAATATCATAACAGCTTTAGTTCTATCCTGACATTCCTGTCATAAGCAGGGATGCTGAGATATTTATGACTCTAGAAAGGCTTGCCGCATTCCCGGGATCAGCGAAACATTACCGTGGCTTGTTATTCTCCGTTTTACAAAGAATACATCGAGATTCGTTGAGAAAAACAGCTTCACTATCGCATCCGACAAAAAACAACTTTTGCCTCACGGCGTATGACGTAAAAGTTCTTTCTCTGCGTTGCGAATGCATTACGAAAACACGATTATTCAAATATGTTGAAACTTAAACCAAAAAAGGAAAATTTTCAGAAAAAAAATCTGATATTTTTCATATTCCTGCTAAAAAAATAGATTGTAGGTAATTGTTAGATCCGCCTCGACGAGGCGGTACTAACTAGTACCCACAATCTATGTTTTTTATAGAAAAATAAGAAAAGTAATGTATACCCCTGTAAACCCAGTTTAACTATATAAAGGTGGGGTTTAAGGAGGTCAAAATTGTGTAGGCATGTTTTCGGGATGATACGTAGAAATAATAAAACTCACGGATATTGATACACATGGTAGATTTTTGCCATAGGTTTTACGACGGAGACAATTATTACCACTTCCTGTGTGCTTTCTCGAGCACCAAGCTCCTTCTGAAAAGTGATATAAAAGGAAACAATATATGCTACGTCTTTCTGGTAATTGCCCACACACACACACACACACACACACACACACACAAGAAAAAAAAAATCACGGAAACCCTGACGGATGGTATCTGTTCACCCACTGACTTACATCCGTAAACTGGAAACTCGACACTATATTGTGTATTATTTTCATCATTTGGTAGCCGTCCCTCTTTTAGCTGCCATGTGACAGATCTTATGCTTAGACGTTACAGTCAACAAAATTATATAACAGTTATTGCCCTTAGAAATGAGAAAATGTAGACATATTGCTATGTTACTGTTCACTTTACCATAACGCAGATCCGGTTACTTTGAAAATTGAATACCACATAAGCCGGTGCTGGGGTGGGGGTGGGAGGAGGGTGGGGGCGTATGCAGCTTCGCTCACAAACTAATTGCTGTGTATGAGAAGACTTGATAAAATCGAGTCTCCAATTTTCGTGTTTTCGCTTGTACTTTTTTTCCAAAGCCAACCTATCCCACTTTTATTTTTAAATTTAGAATAAATTTGAACCAGTCCAGAGTTTAATGTTAAATGCAATAGGGATGTGTTTTTTTTAAGTTTTCCAATTGAGCCACCTAATGACAAAACCAACAGAAAGCACTTGCCTAGTCTGGTCATAGAGTTCTCTGCCTGCATGAAGAAAGCTTGGATCTTTTGCTACCCACTTAGCGTATTGCCAAGACTCTCATAAATCTGCTTTATGTTTAGATAAACAGATGTCTTTTGTTTTAATTCATATATGTATTTCTTTCCGAAGGCCCATGATGCATTTAAATAAAACAACAAAACACGTTTAATTCTGTTAGAAGATCTGTAAAATTACAGCTATAAATCAGATGTTGCGTTTGTCCTATATTCTTCTGGCAAATGACAGAAAACAATAATTGATCCGGCACACGAAAAATGGACCTTATGTTATTTTTCCGATTTGTGTGTCTTCAAATACGCATTAGTAATCCCCGGATTGGGCTACAGATATGCGTCATCACCAAAAAACATACCTATATAATTTTGACCCCCTTAAACTCCACTTTTATATGGTAAAACTGGGGTTTACAGGGGTATACATTATTTTTCATATTTTGCTAAAAAAAACATAGATTGTGGGTACTCGTTAGAACCGCCTCGCCGAGGCGGTTCTAACGAGTACCCACAATCTATGTTTTGAGCAGATATATGAAAAATATAAGAATGTTTATCTGAAAACGTTCAGTCTTATTGGTGGTGAAATTTTCTATATATTGGAATAGGCGTGTTTTCGTAATGTTTTTTTTTTTTTTTTTTTTTTTTTTTCACCTGACGTTTTCTGAAGGTGTCTATTTCCTGTCTGCAACGGCTCTGGCGAGACTACGCTCTTGCACAGGCTTGTCTAAGCCTTTGCTGATCACCTATGTGAGAAGAACCCTTTCATCATGTGCTGGTTGAATTATTTTAAACTAAACATTAAAGTGCAAATAACACAACTTACGATGCATGGAAATGTTCCAACGGTAGGAAACGAAGATCACATAGTATGAATCAACGAAGCATGTTCCGATCATAAATAATGTTTTCATTCCTGGTATGAGCTCTAAAACCCATATTTTACAACCGGGAAATTAATCTGTAGTATTATTTCTGTAATATTTGTATAGCGAGCAGATATGTGTTTGAGTTCATATCCAGACCTGCGTCATGTAAAAAGGTGTCTCAATAGGAATGAATGCATATTCAGAGGTCAATAATGGGAATGAATACATATTCAGAGGAGATACTTTTTTACAATCCTTCTTAAAAGGGATCTACTCTAGAAGGGAAGAATTTTCTCCCATGGGGAGCAAATTCTTTTTCTGTAGAGCAAACCATTTTCAGAAAGGGCTTCATGCTCACAAAATGAAATAGGAAGTCACAAACGTTATCTCCCTTGCAAACGTTGCGAAAAGTATATTGAGAACATCAAAGTGGACAGCGAAGACTAGGATCAAGACTATAATTAGCCGTGTAGAAAATATTTGGCTACTGAAAAATGTATCATTGAAAGGCAAATGTTACGGCTAGTCTATGCAGATGCGCACGCATGATGATTTTAATCTGGATATTTACCATATCTAAGAGTCTCCCGGTCGCCTGATGCGATTCATGTATTTAGATTAACCCTTTTATGCCGAGTATACTCTTCAAACTTAACTCTTTGAACAGGTCTGATTCCTGTTTAAGGGGTGCCTGGTTGCTTTTTATTATTGTCATATATCATACAAATTTCTGAACTTAAAGTTAACAGTGTAGACCCTGATCAGACGTCACGTTCTGTGGCGTCTGATCTGGGGCTACCTACACTGTTTGCCAACGTCCTTTTTATGGGACGTTAGATTTAAATGGGTTAACAATACAAACCCAAAAAACACGGCGTCACGTTTTCTAACATTGAGGATGAAAACGTGCTAGCGTAACCATATTGGCTAACGTGCATACATATACACGCTCAGTCAATTGCTCAATAGTACAGCGGTGATGTACAGTTTAAAAACAAATTGACCCTGTTCGGTTCTACCATTTGTCCTGTAAGTATGTTCGGTTCTACCATTTGTCCTGTAAGTATGTTCGGTTCTACCATTTGTCCTGTAAGTATGTTCGGTTCTATCATTTGTCCTGTAAGTATGCTCGGTTCTACCATTTGTCCTGTAAGTATGTTCGGTTCTACCATTTGTCCTGTAAGTATTTGACAAACGAAACTTTTGAGTTGTTTACTTAAATTCAGCTAAAAACATGGATCCTTCGGAAGCAAGGAATACACCAAACAATCAAAATTAGCAAAGTAAGTTTATCTATATACTATTTTACATTCTTCAAACAATCGGAGAATATCATATGCTGAGGTAAACAGTATCATTTTTCGCTTATAGAAATATAACGAGAAAAAATCCATTTAGTAATAATGAAGTTTCTGTTCATAACGAAAACAAACCTATATAACTATGACCCCCTTAAACCCCACTTTTACATAGTAAAACTGGGGTTTACAGGGTTATACATTATTTTACTTATTTCTGCTCAAAAACATAGATTGTGGGACTCGTTAGAACCGCCTCGCCGAGGCGGTTCTAACGAGTACTCACAATCTATGTTTTGAGCTGAAATATGAAAAAAATATCAGATTTTCACCTAGAAATTTTCAGTGTTTGGAGGTGAACTTTTCTATATATTTGAATAGGCGTGTTTTCGCAATGTAAAAGGGCCTCGAATTATTTCACATTTTTGAAGTAGACCTCACACTTCATCTATATTTCCATCGTTGTTACTAGTAGTAGTAGTAATAACACATCGATATAATTAGCTTGAGATTATAACTTGTGTATATCACATTCTTTTTACGGACAATTCTGAGACAGGGAAATTGTTGTGATTTTTTATGCGGCGATCGAGTTACGAAAATAGATATTCGACTTATTGAAATAACTATTTATTATACAAAGTAATAAATATGAGTTTGCAAAGAGATCGCTGAGTCCAAAAGCTATTTAGTAGTACGGTTCCCAAAATAGGAGTGACGCCCAACTATACATAAACACCACCAACAACACTATAATATAGACCAATCCTTGTTCCTATGTGCGATGCGACATATAAAGTAATTTAAGTTTCATGGACCGGAAATGAGTCGGAATCGATTTGTTCTGACATTCCAAGTAATCAGACCTCTACAGCCGATTCTGACCGACGCGTATCTTTTAATTTGAACCCTATCAAATGAAGACCTATCTGCTGCCCTCTTGTGAATAACTAAGAACCAACCTGCGTGTCTTCGCAGTCTGGCCAGAAGTTCTAAGGATCGTAAACAACTTCTTTTCCGATTTTACTGACTCAAAGCAGGAATGGTCAATGGCATTACGATTGCGCTTGCGCGTATTTTAGGAATCGCTGCTCTTATATTGTTTAATGCCTTGCTTCAAATCAGTTTTAACTATGATACTCAGTTGTTGCATATTAAGCAAAATGTTCTGTCCTTTGGTATTATAGAATTGCATTTGCCTAATTCAGACTGAGTCTGGCTGTGAGAAAAGGTGCCTTCAGGACATATATACTGTAAAACTTCAATGGCTCGAACCCGGATGGCTCGTTTACCCTGGATGATTCGAACTCTTTTTTCAGTCCCTACAAAATACTTCCACTAGCTCAAGAAAACAAATATTTAGGGATTTTTTCTTATTTTATCATGGAATTGTATGTTGTGTGTATTCATTAGAATCGCCTCATCGAGGCTATTCTAATGAGTACACACAACATACAATCATTGTGTAGAAAATCGAAAAGATTTCCCTAAATTATCGCTATTTGCTTCCTGAACTGGTGCCATGATTAACCCTCAGTGGCTCGAGCCACCCATGTCTCGAACAATTTTCTATAGTCCAAAAGATGTTCGAGCCATTGAAGTTCGACTGTAGACTGCGTAGGCCCAGATCATCTTGAGTATCGGCTACGCTTGAACAGGACCTTCGCTGTTTCTTTACATAAGCACTGGCTATAGCAGAACACACCAACTAACAAAGTCCCTTATCAGGTTGTGACTTTCCGCTGGCTGATCTCGATCTTTCGTATTCGTATATGCACCGAAGACACCTTTTTTCCTGATCTAACCCAGAATATATTTGGCTGCAAGTAGTTCTGAGGCGCGTTGTAAGGAAAACTAAAATACTACATGTACGATAACGGAACACAGCCTTCCAATGGAAACGGAAAGGTTTTAACTCTTTCGGTGCCAAATTTCAGACGACATTTATCGTCTGTTATTTTTTTTTTTTTTAAACAAACTATCGCTTGGAAAGAAGTTTATATGTGAAGCTGAAAGACTGAATGTCAAACAGCATAGATCCAGATGAGACGGCTCATTATGAGCCGTCTCATCTGGATCTATGATGTTTGCAAAATCCTATTTTATCGCTTATGGCAGTGAAGGACTTAATTACATGAAATCACATCGCAAAACAGCATTTATTCGACAACAAAATGCAAAAAGACCAAAAACAAAATAAAACGAAGAGGTATTGCATAACAATGTACAATTAGAACGGATAACAATAAACAAACAAACGACGTGCATGTGTATGGGGCGAGGAGAAGGGTGGGGATTTTAGTTTTCATCTAAATCCTGAGACAGATCCAGCTAATAAGTATATATGTAATTGCTCAATCCCCGTAAGGGTCCCAAATTCATTTGTGGATCAACATTCAAGAACGTATTACAGTAAAATCACGGTGACTCGACCACCGATTGCTGATTTACCTTGTATGATTCAAACTCGGTTTTGAGTCCCTACATGTACATAATTCTTCCGAAAGCTCAAGAAAAAACATAAACAGTGAACCTTCGTTAAAACGACAGCATTTGTTCCCAAAAATGTTGCCATTATAATGAATTTGTTGTTGTAAAGAATCCTTAATGGACAGAATGATATGTATGAAAAGGCCTTGTTTTATTCTTATTTCCTCATAGAACATATGTTTTGGAAATTTGTTAGAATCGCCTCTCTGAGGCGATTCTAACAAATATCCAAACCATATGTTGCTTGAAGATTTTATACAATGTTTTAGCATAATTTCTTATTGACCTTCATTTTTTGAGCGAAGTTTCGTGACATTCAAATTGTCATTATAACGAATTTTGTCGTTGTATCGAGTGTCGGTACAAAGATGGCTTACTATATTTAGGCAACTATTCTTATTTTAGAATGAAATTGTATGTTGTGTTAACTCATTAGAATCGCCTCATCGAGGCGATTCTAATGAGTACACTCAACATACGATTATTATACAGACGATCAACAAAACTTCCCTAAATTATCACCATTTGCTTCCTGACCTTGCGCCATGGTTGATCCTCAGTGACTTGAACTACCAAAGTCTTGAATAAGTTTCCATGGTTCGAAAGATGTTCGAGCCCTTGAGATATTACTGTAATTAGCTTCTCAATGATGAGACAAAAATAAGGCTTGACTACAGGCCGAAAGTCAAGAATCATCAGAATAACCACGGGGAGCCCGACCATAATTACGAAACACGCCTATTCAAATATATTGAGAATTTTATCACCAAAAAATAAAAACTTTCAGATGAAAAGTTCTGGTAGTTTCATATTTCTGCTCAAATCATAGATTGTGAGTGATTGTTAGAACCGCCTCAGGTAGGCGGTTCTAACGAGTACCCACAAAATATGTTTTTTAACAGAAATAAAAACAATTAATGTATACCCATGTAAACCCCAGTTTTACTGTATAAAAGTCAAGTTTAAGGGTGTCAAAACTATATAGGCGTGTTCTTCAAAGTTGAGATATACCAGTTTACCCTTAATATTTGGACATCCATGTTATAGCAAACAGTATATAACCAGACCAAACTAAACGTTAACTACTCGTCCTGTAGTTGGTAGGCACATCGACAGGTAGAAAAATACATAACAAAAACACGCCTATTCAAATATATTGGAAATTTTATAGCCAAAAAAAAAAAAAAAAAAAAAAAAAATCAGACCAAAAAAAATCTGATATTTTTCATATTTCTTCTCAAAACATAGATTGTTGGTACTCACTAGAAACGCCTCGGCGAGGCGGCTCTAACGAGTCCCACAATCTATGTTTATGTTTATGTCTATGTTTATGAGCAGAAATAAGAAAAATAATGTGTAGCCCTGTAAACCCCAGTTTTACTATATAAAGGTGGGGTTTAAGGGGGTTGAAATTATAAAGGCGTTCAAATGTAAAAATCAAATATGATAAGAAGATAAGGCATCCTCATGCTATAGCCAGTAGTACTATATACATGTAGCTATAGCCAATAATACTATATAGCTAAAGCCAATAGTACTATATAGCTACAGCCAATAATACTATATAGCTAAAGCCAATAGTACTATGTAGCTACAGCCAATAATACTATATAGCTATAGCCAATAGTACTGGATACACCTGATAGATATACGATAATGGGTTACAAGAACAGACAAATTTTGTAGCATCTTGTTTGCGTTTCTGAATGTCAAGCCTCTTTGAAATGGTGTCTGCTCTAAATGGGAAGAACTTGCTCCAGAATGGGAGCATTTTGCCCCTTTTAAAGTGGATCTTTTCGCAAAAGGGAGGGACTTGAATGAGTCTGGGGTCAAATACACTGTTATCGCACCTGAAAGCTGTCCTCTTATCTACTAAATTAATGTTAAGTCCGACCCTGATTCTGATTTGTATAATAATATGCATCACAGAGGTTGATTTAGCTGAGCCTGCAGTCTGCGTCAATATTTGTTTTCCACATGTTCAAATATGATTTTAATATTATTCCCACAAATATTATTTTTTTATTATTTGTCGTCTGGAAACAAATAACACGAAGATAACCCGAACGACATTTGGTTTATTTTATTTGTGATGCATGATTGTGCGTAGTCGACTGTCGTCGGTTGGTGTCTATGGCTCATACATGATTTCAGCTATGTTTTTTTTTTATTTTTGTATGTGTGGTCATCGCTCACTATGATTATTCCTTCGTCTCGTCTAATCTCATTTTGCCCTTCATTCCTTCATAGTTGGCCTAAGAAATGCCAGAACGAAATACAGTCGACTCTCGTTATCGCGAACTCCAAAGGACTCTATGAAACACTTCGAGATATCCGTACTTCGACATATCAGATTTGCGGAACTGAGGAAAACAATAAATCCAACAACCACTTTTAACAGAATGAATATGTAATTTGACTCCTAAGTTAGAGATATATTGAAAATATTGTGGAAAAGAGGAGAAATTGCTCCTAAGGAGCAATTTCTCCTCTTTTCCACAATATTTTGTTGCCTGTTGGTAGATCTCTGTATTAAAACAGGGTCCAGATTTTCACTTTGAGATAAGCAGTTATTCGAGATAAGCGAGTTCGAGATAACGAAAGTCGACTGTATCATGTCTTAAAAAAAGCAAACAACTTTTAATCTTTTGTTATAATCTAGCGAAAGTAAGACTTGATATTTCATTGAGAGACAATCTGACTGAAATGTCAAGACTTCATATTTCATTCGCAGACAATCTCAACAAAAGGTCGTCTTATTTTCTATGAAACGAAAACAATAATAACAGAAAATCAAATCGAAAACATGCCTATACATGTATATAATTGTGACCTCCTTATACCTCACTTTTATATAGTAAAACTGGGGTTTACAGGGCTATACATTATTTTTCTTCTTTCTACTCAAAACATAGATTGTTGGTACTCGATAGAACCGCCTCGGTGAGGCGGTTCTTACATACCCACAATCTATGTTTGAGTCAAAAAGAAAGAAAAATATCAGAATTTGTATCTAAAAACTTTCAGTTTTTGGTGGTGAAATTTTCAATATATTTAAAAAGGCGTGTTTTCGTAATGATTGCTATTGTTTTAACTTATGATTAAGGGTGAACAATCCTATAGCTGAAATGCGGTATGCCATCAATTAAACAAAAATAGCAGACTCTTTTTTGTGACGACTATTTACAATCGAGCCATAGTACATGTATAAAAACACTAGAATTTCCTTGGGGTAGTTGTCCACGTAAGTATCATTATCCAATGAAATTAAACCGCTTGCTTGTAAGAAATCCAGGCTCACGGTTATTTATATTTTCTACGGTCATTCTCCTCCTTCCGCTTATTCAAGAAGGGAAGTTGTCAGGTTCTAGCGAAAGAATGTGCTCAAGTACTGGTTTACCGCTTAGAGGACTAAACCTGTCCAGGAAAGGTTGGTTAGGTACACTAACCGGCACGACATGACCTTAATAGTGTCGACTGTGCCGTTAAACTCCAAACCAACCAACCAAAGCGCCTCGCCGAGGAGCTGCGAATGAGTGCTCAGATTATATGTTTCCGTTGAGAAAAAGTAATAATAATGATAATGTTTGAAAACAAGTACCGTAATTACCGTATGTATTCAGACAGACATGCCTGAGCAAACAGTGTAGACCCAGATGAGACGCCGCAGAACGCGGCGTCTCATCAGGGTCTACACTGTTTGCCACTCAGCCGGTATTTTTAGACACAACTTGGGGTAGTAAATTGTACTTGTTCAAATTTTAGAACAAGTAAGGTAAGGCGTTTCGGTGTCCGAATATTTAGGGTAAAATATGGAACCTAATGTATAGCTATGGTAAGGAGGTATATATTTTACACAGCTGTGTTAACTTTTCACCTCTGAGTTTCTGAAGTAGACCCTTCTATCTTTTACTTTGGACATATCCATTGTTGAAAATATGACGTCATTAAAAAATCCAAAACGAATGCCAAACAGTGCAGATCCTGATGGTAAGGCTCATTATGAGCCGTTTCATCTGGTTTTACACCGTTTGCAAAGGTATATGCTTTTGTTTGCAGGGTTGAAAGAGTTGAAGTAATATTGCAGGTCTGGTCTTACTGGTTTGCTTGTTATAAACGGGATGCTTTCTAAATATACAGTCACATCCTCTTTCTTGAACTGACATGTAATTAGCTACAAAATAATAAAAAAACTACAAAAAATAGAAACAAAAAACACTGAATCTGATACAATTATCAAATAAGAATAAGCTATATCAGATATGATTAGCAGCAAAATAAGGCTTATTCCAGTCTACCAAATGTTCCAATTTGTATGTTTGACACGTGATCTAATTTAAGTGTCATAGACTGGGAAATAAGCAAGAATCGATTTGTCTAAACTAACTAAGCTACAAGCGAAAAAGTTTTTTTTTTTTTTCCTGATTGATACCATCACGGAAACATGCCTATATAGCTTTGACCCCCCCCCCCCCCTTAAACCCCACTTTTATACAGTAAAACTGGGGTTTACAGGGATATACATTAATTTTCTTATTTTTGCCCAAAAAATAGATTGTGGGAACTCGTTAGAACCGCCTCGCCGAGGCGGTTCTTACGAGTACCCACAATTTATTTTTTGAGCAGAAAAATATGAAAACTACGTGAATTTTTCTTCTGAAAGTTTTCATTTTTTGGTGGTAAAATTCTCAATATATTTGAGCAGGCGTGTTTTTGTACTGCAAACAAAGCACGAGTTAATCTGTCAGTTAAAGAGAAGGGATACATTTAAGGGAAGGTACATGTTACTCTGGCTAAATTGCTTTGATCCCCTCTGAAAAAACGGTATATTCTAACAGGAATACGACTGCTCCACGTGGAGCAACCTCTTCGTAGATGTCTGTTCTCATCACAAAAACATGCCTATATAATTTTGACCCCCTTAAACCCCACTTTTATATAGTAAAACAGGGGTTTACAGGGGTATACATTATTTTCTTATTTCTGCTCAAAAACATAGATTGTGGGTACTCGTTAGAACCGCCTCGTCGAGGCGGTTCTAACGGGTACCCACAATCTATGTTTTGTGCAGAAATAAGAAAAATATCAGAATTTTTTATCTGAAAAATTTCATTTTTTGGTGTAAAAATTTTCAGTATATTCGAATAGGCGTGTTTTCGTAATGTGAAGAGAGTTGGTATAATTATATAAAAAAGCGATCAGGAAGTCACAAGTATTGTCCCATTATCAAAAATGGCAGAAAATCTATCCAATATATCCATCAACTTAAAGGAAATGGATACACTTTCAGGGGCGGTAACAGAAAAAAAATATGTTTGGAATCCCAGACAAAATGGGTCAGCTCTAAAAACACAGAATTATCTCCCATTTTGAACGACGTTTTTCCTTTTAGAGTTGATCAGTTTTCAAAAGGGACTTGGTGATCAGGAAACTGGAAGCCAAACAAGTGTACCTTTTGTAAAATATACCATAAATCTACTAAGTTTATCAAGTTACTTGAAAATATATTCTGTCTGATGCGGAACATAGGAAAGAGACAATATCTTTCTTATGCAAACTGAAAGACACTAGATCTGCCTGACCATTTATAATCATGGACTTTTCTCTTCTGCGATGTATCTACAGTGTTCGGATAATCAGCAAAAAAGACATTCTGGAAACAAAGATTCTGATTAGCGTGGACGAATGCCCAATTTCATTCCTTTTAAAGTAGACTATGTTTCAGAACGAGAGACAAAATATATTTATCCCTTGGTCTTTTTGATCGCTGAGCCATATATATATATATATATATATATATATATATATATATATATATATATATATATATATATATATATATATATATATATACTACAGCTGGTGCTATTGCCATGGTGCGGTCGTCAAACGTCTCGCCGTACTTCACTATAGTTTCGTTTATATTTTCTGGTCGATTCTGATCATCGAGCGCATACCGCATCACGAAAACATACCTATATAACCTAACTTTTATATACTAAAACGGGGTTAACAGGGGTATACATTATTTTTTTCTTATTTCTGCTCTAAAACATAGATTGTGGGTTCTCTTTAGAACCGCCTTGCAGGGGGATCTAACGGGTACCCACAATCTATGTTTTGAGCAGAAATGTGAAAAAAAAAAAAAAAAAAAAAAAAAAAAATATCAAAATTTTTTATCTGAAAATTTTCATTTTTTGATAGTAAAATTGCAGTATATTTGAATAGGCTTGTTTTCGTAATGGAAATTTTTTAAACATTAATATGAGGGTCAGTGATTAGGCCTAACTGGGCACTGCAGCTACTTTCCTTTTTTTGCGTATCCTCATTCCTCTCAAGGATCATTTTCTTTTGCAATCCATAACGAAAACATACCTACATAATTTTGACCCCCTTAAACCCCTTTATATATTAAAACTGGGGTTTACAGAGGCATACATTATCTTTCTTGTTTCTGCTTAAAAACATACTATATTGTGGGTACCATAATCTATGTTTTATGCAGAAATAAGAAAAGTATCAGAATTTATATCTGAAAACTTTCAGTTTTTGGTGGTGCAATTTTCAATATATATTTGAAAAGGCATGTTTTCGTAATGTAGTCGGCGTACAGAATTAACAAGAAATACTGACGATCTGGTGATGTGAACTGTTGCATTAGAAGGTACAGAATATGGCAAATATACGGAAATGACTCACTCCTTTCTGTGGGCATAATTATACTGGCTATTATCGTCAAGCAGATTCAGTCTCTGGACGCATTTTTTCAATATCGCATCTTACTTCAGACACTTCAAACTTTACGCTTGGCTTGTTTGTGCGCGAGATCTGACTCAGCTAGTCAATGTAAGCAAATCGCAAAGAGCCACGAGTTTATGATAACTGAATTGTTGTATTTATACCATTGTTAGTCGACTGTCCTATATATTGGATTGATTATTTGTTCACCGTTTGCGTGATGAATTTTAAACTTAACAACGGCATTCTAAATTATTTGATTTTCTTATTCATAAATTAGATGTTAAATTCAAATCGTCTACTTTTGAATGATTTAAATGAACTATCAGATCCTATTCTCTTCGAAATGAAAGAACTACGACACCATTTATGGTCACCTGATTTAGCCAACAGTATGCTATGTGTTAATTTTGTGGATACGATGGATGCTAACGGTTTGCTTAATGTCTGGAATTCTTGCAAATGAAGCAAGAAATAACTCAAAAGACGTATTATCCTAGAACCTTTTGTTTAGTTTATATGGAACGGTTGTCATTTTTGCAACAGTACGACGTCCTAATATAGATGTATTTGAAAGCTATGAAGCATGGTGCTATCGCAAAACATGTGTCTGTCATCGACAGAAACTATGAAAATGTCATTTATATACCGGAAATTAATGCGCAGATTGCTTATACATAGAAGTCAGTATAGCGTTTTCTATGAAATAACGAATGCAAGAGTAATGCATTTGTGTTTTGTCAATAGTCTTGTTAGCATATTCATACAAATGGAGATTTTCTTTTCGTTCCGATGCATTGCGGTACTTCCTTTCATATACAGTCAAACCTGTGCTAAGCAAGCTCTATGGGAAAGACAAAACGTTGCTTTAGTTGGTGCTTGCTTAAGTCCACTTCTTTACCTTTAATCCGATCTGAAATCGTAGTATTTTTAAAATTAAGATTGCTTAATACAGATTGTCTTTATGAAAGGTTTGACTACATCATGTAGCAAACAATGCCTTCTGTTTGAATTCCCTTTTCTAATGTCCATTTTACTAGGATCAGTTGTACAAAACTTGCTATGTCGTTAGTTAACGTATCGTTAAAACTTTGAACACTCAATATGGCATATATACTGATATGTTTGCTGAATGAAAAATGTGAGTAGCAAAAGCTATTCAAATTTGTATTTCAGCAAAAATACCTGTGAATTAGATATTTTACTTACTAGAACAGTTAACACTTTGACCACTAACGAACTCGTTAAGCTAAAGATGCTTTGAACAACTGGGTCTTTGTCATTAGGTCATTCCTCTATCGCGTGGTGTGAATAGTAATTTGCTTTGAATTATTTGTCATGTAAGTGTTTCTCGCTGTAGCTCTAAAATGACTTTTTGACTTCAGCAATATTGATGGGCAGTGTTTTCCAGTGTCAATCTTGTTTGTGAACTTTTAAAAAGGGTTAACCCCATAAGGAAAAAATACTCCTTGTAGAGTAACTCTATTCAGAAGAAGCATATTACCTTATTTAACTGGTGTTTTAAGTATCAGACTAGACGAATATATCTGTAGTAGTGATAATAAATGATACGTTTTGTGCCTTCTGGTACAAACCACATTTTAAAGCAATGTTGTAGATGGTTGACATGTCACCCAGGCGCCCTGGAGCTACTCACATTTTTTCAGCAAAAATACCTGTGAATTAGATATTATGCTTACTAGAACAGTTATAACATTTTGACCACTAACGAGCTCGTTAAGCTAACGACTCTTTGAACAACTGGACTTTAGATTAAGTTCTGTAGTATTTTTGCTGCCACATTCATGACTTCCTTACTGATTTTTCTGCACTCCAATGTACGTTTTAAAAGGAGTTTATTATATTAGGAAATAGTTTGCTCCCAAGGGGAGCAATTTTTTTGTTTCCTCCTAATGAGAGGAAATTCTCCCCTTTTAGAATAGACCCCTTTCCAGAAGGGAGGCAAAACAGTTTTTACAGAGTTTTCTCCCCGCAAAATGCATTTTACCTTATGTCAGATTACAAGCGGTTAATACAGGAAAAGGATTGTCTCTGACGCCGCATGGTTTATCCTTTACTGTAAACGCTTGCCAAGACTGGCTCTAGTCTCTAGTGACAAAATATTTTTTCTTATAATCTATTTGAAAATCCACTAAAATAAAACCAAAGTAATATCGTGACTACCAGTTCTCTCTTCTGGCTGGTCTCTAGTGACCAGCCTTTATAGTCATGATAGTTTTTTTGGTTTTATTTTAGTGCAATATCAGACAGGGTTATGAGAAAAATATTTAATCACTGGAGACTGGAGCCAGTCTAGCCAAGATTGACTTGCGGTAAGTCGCAAAAATATGATGGCACATAAATGCCATGATTAAGCTAACCTTTCTGGAATCTCATTCAAGCTAGTAAGTTTGCATTTTCAACGAAAGTTAATATCCATGTAAAAAGAGGGTAGAAATTTATTCGTAAGATGAAAAAAAAAGTCTAACAGAATCTCCCCTAGGGAACAAATGCTTTTCTTTCTTACAGTAGATACCAGTTCAGAAGTACATTGTACTTCGTGTGCAGGAAAGCAAACAGAAAGTCACAAGAGTTTTATCCCTTGTAAAACATGGCGGAAATTTTACCAGGTGTACCCAGTCCCCTTAAACCCATAAGAAACTTGATTATTTCCAGACTGGTCATATCCCTCATTATCTGGATATTTATTCGTCTGCAGCACAAATTATCCCAAACTTCTCACTGGTCGCGCTGTAATAGCCGATTACAACGCAAAATAGCCCCAGAGGCCAATCATTTAAACGGATTGTTAATGGATTTAAGTATAGATGAAACGGAAATCTCCATGATTACTTAATTTACTGAATTATCTCCAAAACATACGGATACTACTTAGGAATGGATCAGCTGCCCATTGCCAAAATTCATAAAAGCTTCGTAAAACGGTGTCTAACAAACAAATGCGCAGTCAAAGCATATTATGGTCCCTTCGAGACCAAAGAAGAGCGTAAGAAACACGCAACACGTATAAATGACCCCCAAAACAGCGGTACAGGCTATATCTTCATTTCAAATCTAACAAATTTGAACGTTTTGTTTCAATCCTTCGACGAAGATTCGCGCGAGTAAAACAGATTTAAGCCCCGAGGCTATATTTTTTTTTTCGTGCTCAACTCAGCTGAGCATATATTTGTCCTGCGAAAACATCTCAAATTACCATCTCGTATTAACCCTTGTCCTGCTGAATAAATTAAGATGCCATGCCCACTTCTAATTTTCAGCCAATCAGATTACTACATCCAGATTGTTGCTATAAATTCGCATACTTAATGGCAAACAGTGTAGATCCAGATCAGTTGGCTTCGAAGAAGCCAACTGATCTGGATCTACACTGTTTGCAAATGCAGGGTATATCCGGGTTCAGCAGGACAAGGGTTAACAATTGCAAATTCTTACTTGCTATACGGGATTGAGCATGAAAGTTTGTCTGCTAATAATAAATAAAAAATGGAAACTATTATTGGCATTTTCATATTTTCAGCAGAGAAAATTTCATGCTCAGCTGAGTTGAGCACGAAAATAGCTTTTAAACTCTTTTTGTTGGTTTGTTTCTTCTACTTTAGGTACTTCCGGAAGACTTTATTTCGGTACTTCCGGAAGACTTTATTTCTTCTGTAAGGAATATTTGGTAGACGCATAGAAAGGGCCAATAGTTGTGTCGCGTGCAAGAGAAACAACTTTGAATTTTTTATTACGTATTTATCGCCCCTGAAGCAGAAAGCTTGTGTAGCCCATAACTGCATATTGTTTGAGGTAATTTAATAATATTTGGTAGGGACATATATCAGGCCAAGTAGGAGTGTCGCATGCAAGACGGATAGCTCTTGCTTTGTTATTTTCTTTTTAGTTCTCTCCCCTGAACGGATTTCGAAGCCAAATTCTTGTGCTCTGCATTACTTCTTAATGGTTTGAAATATTTTGATAATATTTGGCAGAGGCCTAGATAAGGACCAAAAAAGGTGTGTCGCGTGCAAGTGAAACAACTCTCACTTTCTTCATTATGTGCGTATGTCCACTGAGGCTGAAATCTTGTGCAGGCCGTAACTTTCATACTTGCGAACATATATCAGGTCAAGCAGAAGTAGCACATGCAAGAAGGACAACTCTTGCTTTTTTTCTAGGTCGTCAGAGGGTAACCTTTTGGTTAACCTTTTCCCAAAGTGATACGTTACTTTTATTCTTCAGTGGAAAAAACAACAACAGTCCATAATGTCATTAGGCATTTTTCTTGTTAAGTATTGTACATGAACATGTATGATTACATAAAGAGAAGTATGTTTAATTATCAAGGTGATCTCAACTCTTAAAAGAAGTTGCACTTGGGCGCACTTGAATATGATTTCACGCATTATAACGAAGCAAGCAGAAATTCCCTGACTAATGGAAATGTGCAGACATTCTGTGTCTAAGTGCCTGAAGTGAGAGAATCGTTGGAAGTATGACCCTATTGCAGATCGCTAGGTCACCGACCAGGGACACATTTGATTACAATTATTACGAAAACACGCCTATTCAAATACACTGAAAATTTTACCACCAAAAATGGCAATTTTTCAGATAAAAATTTCTGATATTCTTCATATTTCTGCTCAAAACATAGATTGTGGGTACTCGTTAGAACCGCCTCGTCGAGGCGGTTCTAACGAGTACCCACAATCTATGTTTTTGAGCAGAAATAACAAAAATAATGTATACCCCTGTAAACCCCAGTTTTACTATATAAAAGTGGAGTTTAAGGGGGTCAAAAGTATATAGGTATGTTTTCGTGATGAAAGGTGAACGCTTAGCGCTCTGGGCCGTTGTCTCATAAGGAGACAATTTGTACGAAGTGTCAAAGCCTACTTTTTGGAAAATGATATCTGCAGTTTGTCGTCTGCTGAATTAGCCCAGAGAGTTGTAAAGGTTAATAATGGATCAGACATTTCGTAAATAAAAGATTCTCACTTGGGAAATTATGTCGCCATTCTGTGCTCTACCCTGCTTATAAGTACGATTGGCATTTGCAACAATAGAAAATCTTTTTGTGTGATTAGAACTTCTGACTTGGAAGTCATCAGCCGGTCAAATTTCCGGTTTAACATTAAGTATCCTTTAGCAATCTTGTTTTATATTAGCAGATGAAAGTTTAATATTGTTATCACAAGTTTTTTTTTTTTTTTTCTTTTTTTCTTTTCTTTTTCTTTAGGAAGTAGAATTTGTGTTTTCACACTGAATAATTGTTTATGCTTTCTGTGTTGATCATACCAAAGAATTAAGGAATCCTTATACGGACAGTGTAATCATTTATAGCTGGGACTGCAACAGGACATGGCTGGATAAGAATTTGATAAAACATATGAGTGAAAACCACCATAATATGCCAAAATTATGGAGCCCAGCATCGCAAAGACAATAAATGAAGAAGCTATGAGAATCAACCAAACAATGGCATATGTGAAATCATAGACGTACGAACAGAGGCGACCTGCAATGGAGGAACCGCCTTGGAACGGTCGGAATCAATCTACTTGGTAAGGTGGGGCTTAAATACAGGCGACTCTCGTTATCTCGAATTCCAAGGGACTCTCTGAAATACTTCGAGATATCCGTACTTCGACATATCAGATTTACAGAATTGAGGAAAAACTAATTCGATTAACCACATTTAACAAATATATGTGTAATTGGGCTCTTGAAGTTAGAGATATATTGAAAATATTGTGGAAAAGAGGAGAAATTGCTCCTCAGGAGCAATTTCTCCTCTTTCCCACAATATTTTTTACATGTTGTTAGATTTTCATATTTAAGCAGGGACAAGATTTTCACTTCGAGATAAGCGGTTATTCGAGATAAGCGAGGTCGAGATAACGAGAGTCAACTGTAGTTGATTTGCGCGAAACTTGGTCCTTAAAACGTGTGTTTGGTCCTCTACCTCATCAGAAAAAACATCACAAAGAAACATCATAAAGAAACACACATAATCACAAATATGGTGATAAAATGAAGCAAAGTCATGCACCAACATTCTGAAACAGATTGAGGATGGAGCCGTCATTAGTCCTAGGAAGGACTCACTGTCATGCAGCTAAAGCGGGAAGCGACGTTATCAACCATAGATGGATAAATAACCATGCATGAAGTTTATCTAAGCTGCAACGTATCTTTTTGCAGCGAGTAGCAATCGTTTTAGTTGTTACTATGGTTAATCAACTAATGTATTATATTACTGTCCGTTCTAAGGAAATTCAGATGTTGACTCGCTAGAAAAAATGTAACGTCACTGTGTAAGGCGACTCACTAATCTTACTTTCTGTGGAGCCTTCATGGAACTTGTTTTGATTTTCCTTTGCTAGCGTGGTGGTAATATTCTTCAATGGTTGCACACTTTGTTATTTTCTTTTTCTAGTTTTCATCCTGTCTTTGCATCCATTTGTTGTGTACTATCCTTGCTAGCATTATTTATACATCTATAGCGGGCCGTTATCGGCATGTCAGTTACCCTGACGGGCCGAAAACGGCCCACTAAAGATATATGTAGAATGCTTACTGGGATGTTCATTCGTGTTTTGATCTGCACATGAGATAGGCGTAAAACCTGGGTACTCTTGCAATCAGGTTTTTAGAAACTGAGCCGGCGAACTTTTTTTTTCTACAAGGTTGCATGTGCGCTCATCAAAGACTCAGATCAGCCTGTGCAGAGTAATCGCTCGGCACTCTGTGGGTACCACACGATCTAAAGCGTCTTTATGCAAACAGCGAAAACTCTGATTAGACTGAGACTTAATATTTATTATGTATTCTATTGTTAATTTAATTTACGTTAAAAACATTCAAAAGATTTTTGCTGCCTTTTGAGATTTTCCCTTCCTTTATATGTTCTTTGTTTCCAAGAGCAAACTTCATAGATTTGTTAGCATTGTCTTCTGTTTACATGATATAAAATGGATATGCATGGATTGTATTATTTATGCATATGCGGACTGTGAAGGCCCAGATCAGCCTGCGCATCCGCGCAGTCTGATCAGGGCCATCACAGTCCGCTAACAGAATTAGTGGGCACTATAAAATACATCGATGGAGAGGAAATGCCAGGATGAGATTTGCGCATGCACGGAATGAACCCGAATGTATATTTTGCGCATGTTCCAAGACACAGTTTCGCTTGGCTCAACCCATAAAGCGGGTCTAGTTGTGAGTATGGATCTAATGAGCACTAAGTAGTATCTTCCTTGTCGGCTCTCTGTGTTGTGTACAGTTGTTCTTTGTCGTAAATTAATTATTTAGCCTAGGTAGATTCCCCACACCCTCTACAAACAGACACTTAAGTTTAGCTTTAGCTTTGAAGACTTTGTTATTCTTCTTAAATTGAAACTTAGTCTTTCCTTGTAAGTACTTACTAAAGTTGCAATTGGGTCGAAGATTGAACCTTTTATGAGAAGGGTTTTGGGGCGCCGGCAAGTAGAAAGTCACAAAAGTCATCTACCTTGTAACAAATAGCAGATTCTACGTTCATCAAGTGCAACAAGTACCCTTAAAAAGGCCGTCATTACATCACAGTCTTTTTGTAAGTGAGATTTTGTTCTCAATGACACAAAAGTCTGCGAAGTTATTTGGGTTTTATGTTGAGACATAGAATTTCCCTTTACTCATTTATTTGTTGATTTTTATAGCACTTAATTCCTCCCCTGTTTGATCAGAAAGGCTTAGTTGATACCGTCCTGTATAATAATAATACAGTATTTATTATGCTAGATATTTTTCGCAAAGTTACCATCTTCAGGTACAAGTATATTTTATGTTGTTTGCTACATTGAGTAAAGGATTCTATACGTCTTGGATAAAAAAATATGTATAACTCCTTTGATACTCTGAGTGGCTCATAATACTGCTATAAAGAGACCTTCACTCCTAAAAATAAGCGAATTGCAAAGAAATTCCATATGTCATTTTTTTTATTGAGTTTTTGTTCTCTAATTGCTACGTACGTTAACACTGACTATTTTTCTCAAAATAACACAAAACCGACACAAAAATACAATGAAACAAAACTGTTGATAGAATTTGATATATGCAAATAATATAGGTAGTGAGTGGATGCGGTAATAAACCTGAAGAAATTCGATGCTCTCTTGGCTTAAAGAAGCATAATAGCTGTCTGTGGCATTCATTATCCCAACAGTTAATTGCTTTAGAGAGAGGAGAAACCCAAATACCCTATTATTATCTATACTTATTGAAATACTTCCAAATTAACCTGAGTTATTTTGGAATGTCGATTGATCTTCGGTTTCGTTTATCAATTTTCAAAGACATTGTCATGTTAATTTACATCTATTGTTATATATTGTATGGCCGGTTGGCGTGCTTTTGCGCCGTTGCATATCATATGGGCTGCACCCTGCGAAACCGGGTCTTCGAGCATATTACGACAGAAAAGACCCATATCGGCCTGCGCATCTGCGCAGTCTGATTAGGGTCTTCACTCTCCGCTATCAAAAACACTGGATGCTACAGAATGTACGAACTGAAGGCAAAGGCTCGGATAATACTTTGCGCATGCACAGGATGATCGTAATCTGCGCCCTTTTCACATGGTCGCACTTTTTCGCTTGACAGGGCCCAATTATTGTGGCGATTGTTCTTTACTATTATTAGATATGTCGTATACTATTCTTGTATCTTTGTAACAGCTACTCTGTCGTTGTGGCTGGAACTGGGCTTACTGTGATTTGAGCCGGGGCATAACATTTCCTACAATAATGCATGTGCGCCCAGCGAAGAGTCAGATCAGCCTGCACTTCCGCACATTCTGTTCAGAGTCTTTGCAGGGCATTATGGGGCTAGCCGAGGATCTCAAACCGACTGCAAAGACTCTGGTCAGCGTGCGCAGATTTTGAGACTGATCTGAGTCTTTGCCGGGAGCACATGCTATTTTGTAGAGGATGCTGTGCCCTGGCTCATTTCCTCAGTATTTTTGCTACCGTATATACCCTAAGTATCATATTTGGGATAGTAAGTACAACTGAACGCCGCCAAAAACGAAATCTCATCACGAAAACATGCCTATGTAATTTTGTTCCCCTTATATCCCACTTTTATATAGTAAAACTGGGTTTTACAGGGTATACATTATTTTTCTTATTTTTGCTTAAAAAACATAGATTGTGGGTACTCGTTAGAACCGCCTCGCCGAGACGGTTCTAACGAGTACCTACAATCTATATTTTGAGCAGAAATATGAAAACTATCAGAATTTTTTAATCTAAAAAAAGTTTTCTGGTGGTAAATTTTTCAGTATATTTGAATAGAATTGTTTTCGTAATGTGATCAGATTATATAAATACGGGGATGCCCAGAAATGGCCAGAAGTACGAAACACAGTCCACAAACTTCTGAAGTTCAATCGGAACCCGAATGTTATGGCGACTTTGTCTATAAATTCAGAACTTACTGAGTGTTGATACTGACTTTTTTTTTATCAAAAAATACATTCATTATCCAAAAGAACTTCAGCTTGTGTGGAGCGCTGTGGTGCAGTGGTAAAGCGTCGGACTCGAGATCGATAGGTACCGGGTTCGATCCCCACTAACAGCAAGTGTTGTTTCCTTGAGCAAGAGACTTTATCCACATTGCTTAGTACTGGTTTCTACCCAGGAAAAAAGAGGGCCACATGGAAGATTAGTACTAGATTACTAAATGTGTTACCCTCTATAAATAAGGTCGATTATTATTATTATTATTATTATTAAACGAAGCAAATGCTTCTGATATAGTCAATTTTTCTGGGTTCAAATATATCATTATTCAATATAATCTCTACAAAATCTACTTGTAGCGTTAAATTTAAAATGCCTGTATATATAAAATAGTTTGTATAGTCTTTATGAATATGAGCCAGCTCATGACAAAACCAACAAAATGGCATCCGCCCAGTCTGATCAGAGTCTTCGTTTTCCGCATGAAGAAATATTCGGTCCTTAGCTACCAACTGAGCGCATAGCAAAGACTTTGATTAGACTGGGCGCATCACGAAAACATACCTATATAATGCTGACCCCCTTAAACCCCACTTTTATATAGTAAAACTGGGGTTTACAGGGGTATACATTATTTTTCTTATTTCTACTCGAAAACATAGATTGTGGGCATTCGTTAGAACCGCCTCGCCGAGGCGGTTCTAACGAGTATCCACAATCTATGTTTTGAGCAGAAATATAAAAAAATATCATAATTTTTATCTGAAAATTTTCATTTTTTGATGGTATAATGTTCAGTATATTTGAATAGGCTTGTTTTCGTAATGGAATGTTAAGACCGATCTGTCTTCGCTGGGCGCACATGCCATTTTGTTGGTTTTGTCATGCACTGGCTCATATGATCTTTAATAGCACATTCAAACAAAGATTCGTTCGGGTTTCGTTTATTGTATCCAAATAGATCAATTCATTTTCATCGATAAACTTAATTATAGAAGAATTAAGTTCATGAAGCCGTAAAATGAAGTAATATCATTCAGTCTATAATGTAGACAGGACTTGTTTTCCTTACGACACACAATCCTGCAATATGACAGTTACATTTTACAGACACAAATCGAAGCCAAAACAAATGGAAAATAAAGCAAGGCTACTTAAAATCTTCAAATTTGCTGACCAAAATCACACGGATAAAAAGTAAATGTTTTTTTATTCGTTTTCCTAGTTATTCAAACATAAACAAGAAGTATATTGCTTTTTGCGCAGTCTGATCAGTCGTGTACGATGCGGCATCACGCCATAAAATTAGGATAGACCCGTCCATTTCCATCAACCGTTCTGACATTTGTGTTTATTTTGCCTTCAGAATTCATCTTATGTTCTACAGCAGGATATCGTAATAAGCCAGAACACGGAATAAAAATCATTCGGCATGTCTTAATCGAACAGCAAAGGCATACATAAGCATGTACATTAGTAGTATAGGGGGGGACTTAGTGTCGCCCTATACTACTTACATTCCACAGGGCTGCGCCGTAGCGAACGGCTGGAGCTTTTAAATGCGTTGCTGCAGAGTGTGATTACTTTTATAACGATTAATACTTTTCTTAAATTCTTCTATAATGGATTTAGCAGCGACCTTTCTAACTTTATAAGCCCTGTGCCCCAAAAAGGAAACTTTACAATGCCAAAATCCAAATCATAACGTGCGTCATATGTCTTTGAAGAAAGTGTAAATACAATTTTTATGAATTTTTCCCGAAGATTTAGTACTACTAATAGCCCATCTTAAGTACTTGGTGGTCAAACCATGCTCTCTTTGAAGTAATAAACGCAAAGAGATGCATTGTCCCATGACCTATTGATTCTAAAATAATATAAATAATTTTCGAATATTTGTAGGCTTGTAGTGTTAAATTTACTTGTATATTACAAAGCTTGCTATCGCCACTCATTAAAATACTACATTTGGTGTTTATTCAGTGAAATCAAATTCGATGAAACACTGAAACAATCAAATAGTCTCTTTTTTTATACATTTTATTTGACTCCACTGTTGCTGGAGTTAAGTGCCGTGTAGCGGCTGTAAAACAGTTCCCCGTGCTTCATTAAAGTGCAATTTAATATTATTTTGCCTTTGGATCTTTGAGTCTATTGTAGTAATTTGCAAAATCGAATTTCTGTGGGGTGGCTTGCGGGTGGAGGGGGGAAGGTGGGGGTGGGGGTGGCGTATGCAGCCATGCACACTATAATGCTGTCATATGTCGAATATCTTTGAAATTTAGCCTTCGAATTTCTTCCATTTATGTGTTTTCAAGAGCAACATTTATATAGTTTATTCATATCAAAATGTTTTAATTGCATATTAATGCATGTGAAAGCATCAACATAATTTACGTCATATTATCCCTAAGTTTTAATACGCATGTGTCATGCAAGTGAATTTGTGGTCGCCGTTACCTCAACGAAAGCTGTACGCATCACTTCCAGAAAATAACAAAGAAATTCAATTTAAATGCACATCATTCCGTTTTGACTGTAGTTTGAAATATAAAAGTGAATTGATATGTTTTAGTGAGTTGATTTGATCAAGTTTAAACTGCTCACAAATATGAAAACAAGAACCTTATGATAGCCTGCATATTTGTACGGTTTTGTACCACTACAAACTTCTTATATATTCTACAATTGTGTTTGTCACTGGATTCTTGTTGCATGCAATAAGAATGATTTATTTCCCCACTGGCTCACTAGAGGAATACTTTGAGTATGCACTTTATCCTTTATCCGTCCGTCTTTCTGTCTCGCCGTCCGCCCGGTATGTTATGTGCGGGGCATATCTTGTCTACTATATTATCTGTGCTTCTTACGTTTAGTGTATGGCTATTGAAGATACCGAATGTAGGTCATTATGCCGTATATGTCTAACCTACTTTATAGAATTTAGCTGATGAATATTTAATTTACTTTATGACCTAGGCTTACCACGTTTGATGTATGTGTACATGTACTGGTAACAATTTGTCAAATGCAAAATCTACGATATTGCATCCTATATGTTAGCATGTTAGCATCTAACCTACTTAACATCAAAACACTTGTCTAGTAAACATCCGCTGTGGTATATGGTCTAAGCTTACCAGATTTGGTGTATGGGTACATCTATTGGAGACAAATGTGTCACATACCAATTTTAGGTCACTGCGGCATATATTTAGATCTCTCGCGTGCTTTATAAAGAAAACTAGTCCAGCGCATATCTTCTTTACTGCGCGACCTAGGCTTGCCAGGTTTGCTGTATAGATAAATATAATGACAATGCTATGTCTTGTAAAAAAGGTAGTTCAATGGAAATGATTTGTTTACTTCTGACCTTCTTTATACCAAGCATTTGTCTGGTCCATATCAGCATTACTCTTTGGACTACACTTACCAAATGTTATATATCTTTATTGGAGACGTTGTGTTATATTTCAGTAATAAACAATATGACCTGACCAACAAATGTATACAGACAACCAGCATGAGGTTCTTGTGTGTCACATATAAGTAAATCACTTTCATTATATCTTTACTTCTCAAACTTTATAAGAATGCTTTCTGGGGTTTATCTCCCATTCTCTGCAGCTCAGGCTGCCGAACTCTAATAGCTGAGGAAATCTAAGATTACTGTTGAGTCTTGTAGCCCAAGTAGATCATTGTGACCTATAGACCTGAACTTTATTACAGAATAAAATAATGTACAGCCTAGGCTAACCAAATAAGCATGCATTGTTAGCTCTGGCCTGAAGATTATAATTCATGTTTCTCGTTCAACTCAGCTGAACATGAAATCTGCTAATAGGCATGAAAACGCCAACAACCGTTGGCATAATCATTTTCATTAGCAAAGTAGTTTTCATGCTGAGCTATGTTTAGCAAGAAAGAATTTTCTATTGTTAGTAATTTGAGATTTGTTAGCAGGCCAAATTTCATGCAGTTGAGTTGAGCATGAAAAACGTTTTATAACCCCGGGGCCTGGACTGTTTGTTACTTAATTTAATTTCACCAATTCTCGGTGAAAAGAAAGACATTTGCAAAATTGGTTCGTTCTCAGATTAGACAATTAATTAATTTGTACTATGTTTTTGTTTGGGAATGATAAAGGACAGGCTGTGCTGAAGTTTATCGAATATAATTGATATGTCAAAATGTCTGGCACCAATTGAGAGGGCACTGTGCGTAACATTGTCGGATGTCTTTTATTTTCCGTCATGAAATTAATGTTGTTTTGGGGAAACAAATAACATGAAAACATAAGCGCTTTATAGCTAAATGAGTAGCAAGAAATTAAATCAGTCAGGTAATTTGAATTAAGCACTCTGGATATTTTGTCAAACACACACACACACACACACACACACACACACACACACACAGGTTTGTAATTTTTCCAATTCGAAATCTTATGGCAACTAATTTTCAGAAGACATCATTATTGTACGTAGGCAAATGTCACGAAGTCAATGAATCATAGATGATTAACAATGTAACTTAAATGTCAAACGCTCCTTTAATGGCGAACTGATGGACAGGTTGGTTTTAAAAATAGATTAGTTTAAATGTTAATGAACCAAATTTACACAAAATGCAATAAAAATCTAAAATGATTGCCTTTGGAAAGAAACACATAATAGAACGAAAAGCGGAGACTCGGTTATATGAAGCCTGTCCATATACAGTTATGTACATGCAGTTTGCAAGGCAGTATACATTTTCCTAGCACCAGCTAAAGCAATATGCGATTTTCAAAGTAAAGCCAAGGAAATAAAAATAAAATTTGCAGTATGGTGCGGAGGATGAGTCGTTTTACGACCACCGCCAAACGGAACTTAATGCATACCATCACGAAAACATGCCTATATAATATTGACCCCCCTAAACCCCACTTTTATATAGTAAAACTGGGGTTTACAGGGGTAAACATTATTTTTCTTATTTCTGCTCAAAAACATAGATTGTGGCTACCCGTTAGAACCGCACCGCCGAGGCGGTTCTAACGAGTACCCACAATCTATGTTTTTGAGCAGAAGCATGAAAAATATCAGAGTTTTTATGTGAAATTTTTCAGCTTTTAGAGGTGAAATTTTCTATATATTTGAGTAGGCATGTTTTCGTAATCCTCCAAACGTTGTTACTCTATATCTACATACATTGCTTAAAATTCTTGACATCGCATTCGCTGGTCCATAGGCACTTCGTGGGTTTTGAGACCTTCTAAACTTCATCTAATTCATTACTTCTAAAATTCCCAAATGGAGGAGGAAATTGACAGAGAATATTAAAACATAAATTTTCATTATTTCGAACGTGATTAAGATAATTCCCATCGCCTTTAGTACAAGACGTTATGATCCGCACCGTGCGATAATGTACCATAATGTATCACATGATATGTGCGAGTAGTGAAGATTCAGAGCAGCCTGCGCATCCGCACAGGATAATCAGACTTTTCCTTGGCACTTTATGGATAGCCAAGCATCCAAGGCTTTTTATAAGTGGACAGTCTGATTAAACTGCGTGGATGTATTGGCAGAGGAGAGCTTCCCTGGGCGCACATTTCATAGGGTACATTATCTCCGTTGCGGCTCTTTTAATGCTTAGAGCAATGCTAAAATTATTCAGAAATAAAATAGCGCTTCTCAAAGCAGGACTGTGAAATTATCGAGTGCAGTGCTGGAAAATCATTCATCAAATTTAGTTGTAAATTCAGGGAAGTAGATTGAAGACCTGAACTAGTTTTATGAGCAATCAGCCTTCCGTAATCTTTATACATGTACTTACGCATAGTAAAGACTAATTTTGTCTACACAAAATACAAGTTGATACGGCTCTAAGTTATAGTCATACTGAGTTCCGTTCGTATTTGAGCGAAATGTATTTGTACTGTACAGACTGCTTTGCAGACTAATAGGCTGTAATTTGTCGGGACATTTAATATAGACGATAAGGTGCTACTAGTTCATGGTAGCGGCTTATCTGCAAATGTTCGGCTTAAAGTGCAATAGAAAAGAAACGATTGCCATACGATGTAATAATTGACTAGTATACGTTATCGGTTTGACGCTAGCGTCATATACTGAATACGTAAGAAATCCATGACGGTATATATTCCCTGTGTTACACAGACAACAGCAAAGTGAAGACCTGATCTGTGTCTACACTGGTTACCAATCATCGAATAGTTTTAAACACATCAACAGGTTACACTGGTTATCAATCATTGAATAGTTGTAGACACATCAGCAGGTTACACTGGTTACCAATCATCGAATAGTTGACATATCAACAGGTAGTAATATAGATTTGTTTAATTTTTCGAATATTTTGGGGACATACGGTACATAAGTTAAGAAGCGGTTTGTTAAAAACTATTACATAACATGCCAAATGTTGCAAAAAGGATAGAATGGTTTAGTGTTAAAATGACATTAGACGAGTTTGCATGAAACTGTTTGTGTATAAGACACGGTAGATTTTAATTGATCGGGGCATTTAATATCAACTGTGACACCCATGTTTAGGTGTCATTATAACCAGTACAATGTACACTGACTAGTATGTTAAAACATTTGTTAAATACATGTATTACGTCGTTTTCCATTAATAAGAACGACAAAATTATCTTATACCAAATCGTTTCAAAACGTGATGGCTTGGTGATAAAAGGATATTTTTGTTATGTTTTCGGAAAAAAAAATAATGAAGAGCAATCTGCAAAAAAAATGTATCTAAATGCATGCGAGTATAATTAGATAAACCTGTGCACCCAGGTTGTTTGATCAGTCCTATTTGTGTACTCTGATCCTATAGTGCAGGTTATATTTCATTTCCTTTGGGATCATTGAGCCCGTCCTGGTTATTCTGAAAATCGAATACCGCTTAAGCCGGAGCTAGGGGGCGTATGCAGCCTCGCAAACTACAGTCATTGCATATAAAGAGACTCAGTCAAACCAAGTCTCCGATTTACGTGATTGCAATCTTTTTTTACTTTTATTTCAAGCTGACAGAAAAAAAAATCTAAACACACTGCGCCGATCGCTAGCTGATCTGAGCTTTTGAAAGGTGTACATGTCAGAAAGTCGTTTTCTCAAGTTGTCGGACATATATTCTGGAAAACGAGTTTACATTGCAGAAACAGTCTCTCCGTCTCAGTAGCTACACATATGCTGGTTTTCTGGACTTCCAGCACCCACCTATGAAATAACAATATTTGTCGTTTCCCCGACTCATTTGCTTATGAATATCCTGCGTCAGGAAAAAAGATAAGGTGAATGGATATGTGTACACTTAGAGATTGTGCCGTCAGGTTTTAAGTAGGACACAGCATTTGCGATTAGATGTTTGCTTACCTGGTATATAAATCATCACAAAAACGAGGGCTACTGTTGAAGAAAAATAATTTGTTCCCGAAGGGAGCATAATTGTCGGTTAATGAATGATACCGGAGCTGCTTTAGATTTAAAGAAAATCACAGGAGCTTCACTTTTGTTTCAAACTGATTTTTCCAGACTGTTGTTTAGATAATTATTTTAATGGTCAAATTAATTAGAATAAGTGTTCTGATACTTTCTCTGAGGTTCTGAAAAATCTGCACACTCATTGTGAAAGAAATATACATGATGCTTATAAAAAAAGTACATATAATTTCAAATATACAAAATCACTTTTAAAGTAATTAGATTATATGGATTATTTAATTGATAACATTTTAAGCTCCCTTGACCTAACTTGGCTAAGTAGCCTAGTTAGAAAGCAACGTACTTAGGCAATATATTTGTCGTCTATAATACCTTATTACACAGTCCCCAAAAGTTTTTATAGCAAACCAGAGGTAGCTTAATTTCATTTCGAGATAGTATTGTCGGACGACAAAAAGTAAGGTATATCAAAATTAGCTCCGGTATCAACCTTTAAATCAATCTTTTAAGGTATTTCCCTTGAAAGTATTATCATTCCTCTTAAATCTAAACCAAACGCGAAGAATAAATAAACATCCTACAAACGGACCAGGGCCATCGGATACACTGTTTGATATGGCTCTGTGATTACATATCGAGGGTTGAGCGCAAGACTGGCGTAAGTCAGATGGTTGTTTTTCCCCAAACCTAATCTCCTCACCATGAAGGCATTATGAAGATTACAACATTTCTTTCTGTAAACAATGAAAATTTAGGTGCCATTGCTCGTATGAGCAATGGCACCTAAATTTGCATTGTTTACAAAGGGGTCTGTTGCCCCTAAACAAGGGTTTCAAAAATATGTTTGAGTTACTATAGTCTTGCGCTCAACCCTCCACATACGTTTGAATTTAAATGGCTTGAACATCTTTGTGACCATGGATATTTGTTCAAGACACAGGTATATCGAGAACCTTACGGGTTAATCATAGCGTCATGTGAGTTGGTGAATTGGGATAAATTATGTATGTCTTTTCGATAGTCTATAAAATGGTATGTTGAGTGTACTGTACACACAACATATATTTTGACGATAAAATAATTTCTCTTAAATATACCTAAATATTTGTTTTCTTGAACTATCGGAAAAATTTCATAGGGACTCAAACACGAGTTATAATGAGCCACGGTTGACGAAACATCGGTGCTCGAGTCTTTTAGGGGATAACTGCATTCAAATTTGTTAATTGGGGAGGTAAATCTGCGGATTTACGGTCGGAAATTTCGTTTTACGGCGACGCTCTGCGACCGTAAAACCATTCTAATGCATTTATTCATTATTTCTGTTGAAAAATGACCTTTTTGCACAAATCGACAATTACTGTGAGCTGCGTAAAACCAAATTCCAGCCAATGAGAAGCGACGTTACGTGATGACGTCGGATTTCCACAGTATATCGCAGAATATACCGTCGCAAATTTTTGATGTTTTCCAATCAGACGTCGCATTACATACGCAAGTGCATTAGAATGAAGTTTTACTGTACATAGGGAGGTTTTCTGGCGTCATGACGAAAACACGCCTATTCAAATATACTGAATATTTTACCACCCAAATAAAAAAAAATCAGATAAAAAATCTGATATTTTTCATATTTCTGCTCAAAACATAGATTGCGGGTACTCGTTAGAACCGCCTTGGGAGGCGGTTCTAACGAGTACTCACAATCTATGTTTTTTGAGCAGAAATAAGAAAAATAATGTATACCCCTGTAAACCCCAGTTGTACTATATAAAAGTGGGGTTTAGGGGGTCAAAATTATATAGGCGTTTCTTCGTGGTGGTGAAATGTCCGCGGCGTTTCACTTAATCGTCTCTATATAGAAAATGCATGGCTCTATCTTACCAGTCACAGATTGTTAATTTTTGTGTTCAGTTCTATTAAGCCACTTTCCAGATAAAACCTCTGTGGCCCATTTCCTCGCAAAGCTAGTTTATCCGTATCACTGCAGTTATTTGTAACCGGTATGATCATCTATTCGATGTCCGCTCAAGCTGATCGTTGCTTCCGATAATTAATAGCGATCATTAAGTCTGTCTATGAATTGTTCATGACCTGTTAGAACAGCATAAATGCGCATGCTGATATGTTTCACTGGCTTTCGGCATCCGCGAAAAAGCACCGTTTTCACATGTCGCGGCTCGCAAGTTGACAGGTTATTTTCGCCCAGACGCCCTTCAAGCCATAAACAATGGCAGCTTGGCATATTGTATGAATCTACAATTTCTTTCACACAGCTCAGAATCGACAGTTGGACAAACTCCTATTTCATTTGTTTGTTTCCTATACAGCCAGCGTACAGATCTTATTTATTTCGATATACTCGAGGAAACGCGAGAGCAATTGGAGGCAGTCTTTAAGCTTCTTATGACGAGTATAACAAGTAATTATCTTTCACCTTGCTACTAGTTGATAGTATTTATGTGTTAAAGTGCTCACTTGAAAATGATTTTCATCATGTCTGGCGGCAAGCAGGCCTGTGCTATTTTGTGTTTGTTGTGCTTGTTGTGTAGGGTAATTTCGGATGTATCGATTCGGAAATTAGGGGAGAGGATAGTGAGGATTAGGGCGGGGTTGATCCGAGGAGTACAAGTGGATTTTCCGAATAATAAAAATCTTAAATCTGTTGAAAGGTTTTCGGGATTACAATATGCTTCTGTACGTGGAATCAGAGGAAACGGATTAAGATTTATGCCTCCATCAAGTATATTGCCCAGGTGGGGCAGTTCACCTTTAGAGCACACGCAATTTTCGCCCGTTTGTCCCCAGGATAGACGACTGTTTACAAAGACCTACCCGGATGGCGTTGCTGAAAAGTTAGGAAAAATTGCGGAGATGGCCAAAACTCAGGATGAGAACTGCTTGTTTCTCAATATATGGGCACAGAAACCAGGTAAATGCTCTATTTTCAGATGTATAGTCCTGGGAATATTTGACACCAAAATATTATGTAATAATAATAATAATAATAAAAATAATAATAATAATCATACATACATAGCTCCGAATAAGAGGAATTTTCCGATAATTTTCGTTCCTCTTTCTCCAAAAAAAAAAAAAATATGTTGTGGGTACTCATTAGAAGCACCTCTTCGGGGCGCTTCTAATGAATACCACCGTATATGTTTTTGTGGAGACATTAGAAAAATGTGATTTTTTTTTATCGATTAAAATGCCTTATCTGGATCTATAATAATAATACTAAATAGCAATAATAATAATAATAATAATAATAATAATAATAGATAGATAGATAGATAGATAGATAGATAGATAGATAGATAGATAGATAGATAAACATTACATAATACGTTTGTGCTCAAGTGTCGTCCATGTGTTTTATTTAGTTCGGGTATTTGAATCATTATTTATTCAACAAGTCTATCATTCTGATGGAACTATTATTCATGAAAAACAAAAAGTGTTTACCAGAGTGCCACATCTGACCTACTTGTATGGGAAACCATTTTTTGTATCGTTTTACAATGAATCAACATTAACATCAAAATGTTTATGTTTGCGTATTGAAACAGTCTATGTACAAACAATTAACAATTTCTAAAGTTCACCCAGCTAGCATATTTTACAAATCTACAGCGGACCGTTATCGGTCCGTCAGCTACCCTGACGGGCAGCATTCTTTATAAATCTACAGTGGGCCGTTATCGGCCCGTCAGCTACCTTGACGTGCCGATAACGGCCCGCTATAGAGTTATGTAGAATGTTTACTGGACAGCTTTTCAATTAGATTGTTACTTCTAGCAAATCATTCTATTTTCCCATATTATATTGAGAAAATACCGTAGTTTGCATAGTTCTAGATAAGACGGTTATCATTTTTTTCTTATGTTTCCAAAAAAATATTGTGTATACGCATAAGAAGCCCCTCTGCAAGGTACTTTAAATGGATACACGCAACATATGTTAGGAGGGTAAAGAGATACTTTAATAATTGCTGGTTGTAAAAATAGAAAATTATCATAATTATTGATTGAAAAAAAATATATGTAGAGCTTTGGGTAAGAACTATACACTATGCTAGGTATGTTAAGATAATGTGCTCTTAGGTTAAAATTCCAAACCATCACGAAAACATGCAGATATAATTTTGACCCCTTAAACCTCATTTTTATAAAGTAAAACTGGGGTTTACAGGGGTATACATTATTTTTCTTATTTTTGCTCGAAAACATAGATTGTGAGTATTCGTTAGAACCGCCTTGCCAAGGCGGTTCTAACGAGTACCCAAAACTTATATTTTGAACAGAATTGTGAAAAATATCAGAATTTTTATATCTGAAAACTTATGTTTTGAATGGGCATATTATCGTAATGAAATGACTAAACTATTGTAATTGCACAGATCAAAAACCAATTTTGCCTGTTTGAACATTAGTGTAAATATTTCACAACTAAACACAGAAACAGAAAAGACAAATGGTTTTTCATCATACAGTATAACCTCAATGACTCGAACCCGGATGGCTCGTTTACCAATGATGATTCGAACTCGTTTTTCAGTCCCTACAAAATCCTTCGAATAGCTCAAGAAAACAAATATTTAGGGACATTTTTCCTTATTTTTTATTATGAAATTATATGTTGTGTGTATTCATTAGAATCGCCTCATCGAGGCGATTCTAATGAGTACACTCAACATACAATTATTGTGTACAAAATCGAGAAATCGAGAAGAAAAATCCTAAATTATCGCTATTTGCTTCCTGACTTGGCATCATGATTTACCCTCAGTGGCTCGAACTACCCATGTCTCGAACAATTTTCTGTGGTCCCAAAGATGTTCGAGCCATTGAAGTTCGACTGTATATGGTCAGTCAGAGCAAAACAGTTTCAATTACTATAAACGCCCAGCAAAACACATCTTTTTGAGTGATATCGAAAGGACAGAAGGTTCGTTTTGCAACAATCTGCAAGGTAGCAATCCATGAATCTTACACTGCTAATGAAATCTTGATTCTCGCAACATGTTTTCGCATAACGGATCAACTATGATACGTAAACCCTTATGCAGGTGCAGAGGTGATATTACTATTGAAAAATCAAACGTTTTAAGAGTGTTTGAGGATCCATATCTGAATTCTAGCGCATGCAGTGTTACAATATTTGTGAAGATTACCTATACCAGCTCTATGTATTCTTGTAGAAACTAGAGCGATGCTTGGTTCAGCGACTTACTGAACCCGCTATACATCTTCGCGTGTACGTTTTTTTGTTGTTTTTTTTCGTTTTTTTTTTTTCAGTACACAATGTCGGACGATCAGTCTTCTTTCAAGACGCAAAATCCAAAGGAGAGCAAATAATATAATATGGGGTGCCCAGGGAAGTCAATAATCATGAAACACAGATTGCCGATTAAGGGTAGAATCATACGAATCGACTTCAAAAGACAGCACTCTAATGAAATCAGAATGAAACAAAAATGATGTCTGATTCACTAGAATTTCCTCTTTGACAAATATAAACGGCATTAATCCGTTAACTCGCTCAGGGAGAATGTCTACGTCCATATTGTTTCATCCAGTGTCATATACAGTCTCAAACAGAACCAATAATTAACTTGATGAGCTGCTTCCTATAGAAAGAGTTGACTTCTCTGTACTGTGGACCGTTGGACAGATCTTAGAAGATCTTTCCAACGGTCCACAGTACAGAGAAGTCAACTCTTTCTATTAGAAGCTGGTTATCAAGTTAATTGTCCGTTTTTTTTTTTTTTTTTTGTTTTTTTTTTGTTTTTTTTTTTTTTGTTTTTACAATCTGTTTTGAAATTCCATAGGGGTATCCACATTATTTTTTTTTTCTTATCTGCTCCACGAAAACAAACATTATGGTAGAAGCAACTTAACTTATCGACCCGACAAGGATTTTGTCAGGCCGATAACGGTCCAGTATAACTTTAAGAAGAACTAGAAATGTGTTTGTTAAACACTATGCCCCCTCCGAGCGCTTGTCGATACAAAACGCCAAAATTGAAAACGAGAGTAACTCTGACAAGAGTAATCCAAAGATTACCAAAATTTAATCAGGTCATCTACACATTGGTTCCAAACTGCTTGCTAAATTGTTCAAGTGGTTTCTTTGATACTTTGCTCACAAGATTTCCATTTGCTAAACTGCCTAAGTTTGAAAAAGTGCCTAACTCCACTATGAAGAATCTGAGAGGAAAGAAAATGATATTTCACAATTCAAACGTTATGCTTTCCATAAAAAGGTGTGCAATATAAAAATGCCCAAATTTATAAAGGGCCATAACTCAAGAAGTATTATTAGAATTTATTCAAAGTTAATCAGGTCATCTACACATCACTACCAATCTACTCCACAAGTTTCAAGGCTATAGCTTCAATAGTTTTTGAGGTATCTTGCTGACTGCATACATATTTTTAAAGGGCCATCTCAGAAAAGGGAACATCCAAACATTAAATTTCATAATCCTAACATGCACGATTCGAAAGTTATGCTACGGATCAAAATAAAAAAGCGTAATGGACGGACGCACGGACGACTAGAAACAATATACCCCTCCAAGTTCTTCGAAGTTGGGGGCATAATATAGGTTGGAAGGTCTCCTGTTATAATATTGTAACAAAACTAAGAAGAAGTACATGTACAAGAAAGAGGATTTGAGATAATGACCTCAACATGCAAGTGCTTTATTATGAATTTATAGATAAAGATTTTTATTGCAAGTGGTGTTGAATAAATGTATAAAATATATGTGTATAGCATATGTGTATGGACTATCGATGTTTTTTTTTTCCAAAAATATGGCATCCTTTGGTTGCTATCAATTAAGTACAGTATTATCACACATGGCCCTTTACACATTTTAATAAAGAACAATAAATTCTTCAATGTAGAACGTTACATGATGACCATGGCTTTATAATCTGCGTAGACTTAAAACGTTAATGAAACCATCTGAACAGGGCCTATACTGTTTGCTGTTTCACTTTGAGAGTTGAGATTATGTAGGAAGAGAGAGGATGAACTGTTTGTCAACAGACTTATGAATTATTGTATATCTCCTTTATGGTAGGTATTCTGTGTTAACGTGATTATTTGGATGTCGTAAAACATTGCACATCGGTCCGTACTTCGACAGAGTTCTGATATCATTTAACCCTTCTCATGCTGAATAAATTGTGATGCCACGCCCTCTTCTAATTTCCAGCCAATCAGATTACTTGATCCTGGTTTTTGATAGAAATTCACATATTTAATGACAAACAGTGGCTTCTTCAGAAGCCAACTCGTCTGGATCTACACTGTTTGCTAAGACAGGGCATGTCGTGTTCAGCAAAAGAAGGGTTAACTTTCTAGTCCCATGTGGCATTACAAACGACAATGCAGGCCTGCTGAAAGCACCGTTAGGTGCATGATAAATATTGCATTTTGGCACTATCCTTGCCCAGTTTTACTATATAAAAATGAGGTTTAAGGGGGTCAAAATCATATAGGCATGTTTTCGTGATGGTTTGGAATTTTTACCCAAAAACACATTTTTTAACATTTCTTTTCTGATTTTAATTATTGATATTTCATGGCAATACTGTGTACATTTAAAATGTTTAAACAAACGGAACTTGTTAAAACGTCCCTCAAATTCATCTACACTACCGATTTCTGCATAATTTGCAGTCAGTTTAAAAAAAAAATATTACCTGGAAAATGAAAATATTCGTGTCGTTTTTAATCAATGACTAGAATCAAATATTTGTGCATAGGTAGTTACGACAAAAAAGGTTTTGTACTAAATCATGCTAAAAGTTTGCCAATTTACGTCTGTGTAAAATGCCAGACCAAAAAAAAAAAAAACAAAACAAAAAAACAAAACAAAAAGACTTTCTGAAAGATATCGAAAGCAGAGTATTAGCACTTAAAGCGCTCATTGGTCGACACCATAATCTCGTCGATTCTTACAAAGTGATTGTTTCCTTAGTCATTTCTACCATATTTGTTGCATAACCGTAGACAAGCTTACAAATAACGGATAGTCTCAGAACTCTCCGCATAAGGCATGTGGCCATAGGGAAACTGCATCAGGACTAAGGGCGAGGGATATGTACCCTTAAAGCGTAGTATAAATGCATTGTATAATGATTGACGCTTGAGAACAATCGACACATTCACCAAACTGAATACAGCTGAAGTGTCTAGATTTCATCACGAAAACATGCCTATATAATTTTGACCCCCCTCAAACCCCACTTTTATATAGTAAAACTGGGGTTTACAGGGGTATACATTAGTTTTCTTATTTCTGCTCAAAATCATAGATTGTTGGTACTCGTTAGAATCGCCTCGGTGAGGCGGTTCTAACGAGTGCCCACAATCTATGTTTTGAGCATAAGTATGAAAAATATCAATTTTTTTAATCTGAACATTCTCAGTTTTTGAAGAAGAAATTTTCTATATATTTGAATAGGCATGCTTTCGTAATGGCTTGGCCAGACTAGCTAGTTTCGGTCTGTTGTGCCTCATCAGTAACCCTCATATAATGTTCAAAAATCCCGGATTAGTTTAAATATAAATTATTCAGAACCAATGACACATACAACACAATGAACAATGGACTGGGCTCAATGATCACAGCAGTCCAGAAAAAAATATAGTTTAGCCCGTATAGTATTACTATGGACTGTTTCTAATGGATGCTTCTGTGGCAGTGCCTCTTCAAAAAAGATCCGTATCTATTCATCTGCATTCATTACGAGAACACGCCTATTCAAATATATTTAAAATTTCACTACCTAAAACTGAAAGTTTTTAGATAAAACTTCTGATATATTTTTTTTTTCATATTTCTGCTCAAAACATAGATTGTTGGTACTGTATGCATATAATGGCCTCACGATACAATAATAGCATTTGTCCCCAAAGACGTTGCCATTTAATTGAATTTACTGTTGTAAAGAATCATTAACAGCAACCTATGTACTCGTAATGTTGAAACGGCTTAATTTATTTTTACTTCCTCATAGAACATACGTTTTGGATATTTGTTAAAATCGCCGCAAGCAGTGGCGATTCTAACAAATATTCAAAACATGTGGTTCTTGAAGTCACTTCTAATTAACTTGCATCTTAAGAGGTATCATGTCAATCAAATTAGGGGATAACTGCATTCAAATTTGTCATTTGGGGACCTCCCCAAATTTGTCATTTGGGGACCTCCCCAAATGACAAATTTGAATGCAGTTACAATGTATCCCCAATTCTAATGCATTTATTCATTTTTTTCTGTTGAATAAAATGTACTATTTGCACGAAGCAACAAATGCTGTGAGCTGCGTAAAACCAAATGCCAGCCAATGAGAAGCGACGTTACGTGATGACGTCGGATTTCCGACAGTTTATCGCAGAATATACCGTCGCAAATTTTTGACGTTATCCAATCAGACGTCGCGTTACATACGCAAGTGCATTAGAATCATCATTATAACAAATTTGTTATTATATCGAGTGTCTGTATAACGAGGATCGACTGCAAACGTCATGTTATATTTTCACATAGTCTGTTAAGCTGTGTTAGGAAACAGCCTTCAAACGGTAAAGAACCGCGTATATTACCCGTCACACGATTCGAATAATAGTTTATTGTTTCCAATAACGTTCAAGCGGGATGATATAATATCAATTTCGATGCTATTATCCGAGTCTGACGTTTGTACTACCGCATATTGCATGTAAAATTAAATTAGGTAGAGGCTATAATTTAGCAATAAAGATATTTTGAGGAGGAAAAGTGCGATTATTGCGCATTCTGTTTAATTTTTTTAATCATTGAAACCGGGGCGTCCAACTGATATTGGCTTACAATTGGGCAAGGCCCGCTATCCTTGTAGCAGATAAGGGTAGAGGGGGATGTTTTTATTTCTTCTGTTTCCTCAGCAAACCAAGACTTTTTCATGGTTGGCAAAAGCTGTATATTTAACAGTCAAACCTATTGCTGGTATCATTCATACTGTTTTTATTTCTTCTGTTTCCTCACACTCATTCCTGTTCCTCTTTCTTCCCTGTTCCTCTCTTTGATCGCTTCTACTATCTCTTCTCTCCCTTTCTCTGGGAGACGACACAAAATGACCCACAAAGGTTGGCTTGTTAAACCCCAATACAATCAATCAATAATCATTGAAACAGTAATATAAAACGGTATACAGAAAAAAAACAACACATCACGTAAACATGCCTATACAATTTTAACCCCCTTAAACTCCACTTTTATATAGTAAAACTGGGGTTTACAGGGATATACATTAGTTTTCTTATTTTTGCTCAAAAGATAGATTGTGGATACTCGTTAGAACCGCCTCGCCACAATCTATCTTTTGAGCAAAAATAAGAAAAAATATCAGTTTTTTATCTGAAAATTTTCAAGTTTTTGGTGAAATTTTCTATATATTTGAATAGGCGTGTTTTCGTAATGAACCAAAAAGACCAGAACGTTGCCAAAAGGAACTGAAGAGGAGCATCATACTTAAATGTGTAACGGGACACGAACAGCGAGGTTTTGACTAGCTCTAGTCCCTAGAGACTATTTTCTCATAATGCTTTGATACAGACACTAAATTAAAAACATGCTAAGATTATGAAGCAATGGTCGCTAGTGACGATGCTTTGTAACATTTACACGTTACTATTACCTTTATGTAGTTTTTATTGTCTATATCAAAGAGAATTATAAACATGAATACAGAGGACTGAAGCCAATCTACAGCAATATAGGGATCAAACATGTTTTTTTATGCATTAACATTCGCCAGGTCACCCTGGGAGGTGTTGAAAACTGAGGCCGAAGGCCGCGGTTTTCAACACCTCCCAAGGGACCTGGCGAATGTTAATGCATTGAAAAAAAACATGTTCGATCGCTATTATTGCATAAAAACTGAAAACATTTGCTACATTTCGCGTTATTTCTTGCACTATTTTGTTTCGCCTTTTCACCGATGTCTCGCGAACGTAATTTCCACGTATTATGCTCGTTCTAGGGCCGGGCAGTACAAATCTCGTATTAACGGCAGCAAATCTGTGGCCCCGGTACGAGCATATTGAAAGTTACGTAGCCGTGCATTAACAGCGCGTGAATTGCCTTGTTAATACACGGCTTCTCGCCGGTTAATGCACGGCTATTAATAACGTGCGGCACTGCTTTTTATGCAATAATGTACGTTTTTTTTTTAATTCCTGTCTTATGCTGCAAAGCAGATAGAGTAAGTAGTGCCCATTGCATGTCCCATCTCAGATACAGTTTAACACCTTGCATACTGAGTACAAATTTCAGCAGACGACATTTTGAAATATTTTTTCTTATTTTTTTTCCTAGAAAATAGGATCTGATGCTTCATGGAAATTGGCAATTTACATGAAGTGTCAGATCACACTTTCTAGGAATAAAAAGAAAAATAACATCACCAATTTGTCGTCTGTTGAATCTGCCTTTAGCGTGGTAAGTGTTAATCTTTAGATCTTTGTAAGCTTAACATCAGATGAAAATCAATTGTCTCGGAATAAAAGTGAATTTGAAAGAAGGATCCTTTGGAAGTAAAAACAAGCAGAGACGATTTTACTGAGTCTGTTCTTATGTGCTTCAAAGTTAGGTTCCGCCATTTTTCAAACATACATTTATTACATAGATTAATTTCTGTGATTTCAACCAAGCAATAAAAAAAATACTTTATTTAATCAGATTTCAGGCGACAATTTGGTACCAGCAAAATCGATTTAGCCGCGTCCAACACCATCATCACTTCCGGTAGATGTACTAGCGACCGATCTAAGGCGATGGTTCTGATGTCGGTTGTCCTTTTTTGTGGCATTCCGGCTGGTCCCGGCGTATTTTCGTCACGAAAACATACCTATATACATGTAATTTTGATGCCCTTAACCCCCACTTTAATATAGTAAAACTGGAGTTTACAGGGGTATACATTAGTTTTCTTATTTCTGCTCAAAAACATATATTTTGGGTACTCGTTAGAACCGCATCGGTGAGGCGGTTCTAACGAGTACCCACAATCTATGTTTTGAGCAGAGATATGAAAAATATCAGAGTTTTTTATCTGAAAAGTTTCAGTTTTTGAAGGTGAAATTTTCTATATATTTGAATAGGCGTGTTTTCGTAATGTGTTTTCATATTTTGTCCTATTCGTTGCCTTGTTGTTGTATTTAGTGGATCCTGTCTAACACTGTGATCACCTTGTTGGGAAAGAGGGAGCCGGGTGCATTGCCATTTTTTGTCTAAAGCTGACGTACTGTCTGTCAAGGTTTGTTTGCTCTTCCTCTTGGTGTCATTGATAGGCTATGACCTTTTATTGAAGCTACCCTTGGACATCCTCTATACTTTTTTCAGCCCTACCCCGATTTACCGCTTTATATACTTAACCCAATTATACCTGGTGTCCCAAAAAAGGGATATTGACAAACAGTGCAGATCCTGATCAGACGCCGCGTTCTGCGGCGTCTGATCAGGGTCTACACTGTTAGCCATAAAATTAGAAAGTTCCAAAACTAAAAGCAACTATGGCAATTTCTATATACCACCCCTTTTGCTATATAGTGGACCCTTCCGAAGTTCAGGATGGGAAAGTTCATTGAAAATATTCAGGCATAAACGGGTTAAAAAAAGAGGAATAGAGGGTCCGGCGGTGTCGGAAATTATGAACAAGTTCATGTGATGCATTTCCTAGACAAATCTTTATTGTTCAATTCATCACGAAAACACGCCTATATAGTTTTGACCCCCTTAAACCCCACTTTTATATAGTAGAACTGGGGTTTACAGGGGTATACATTATTTTTCTTATTTCTGCTCAAAAACATAGATTGTGGGTACTCGTTAGAACCGCCTCGGCGAGGCGGTTCTAACGAGTACCCACAATCTATATTTTGTGTAGAAACATGAAAAAAATATCAGAATTTTTATCTGAAAACTTTCGGTTTTTGATGGTGAAATTTTCAATATATTTGAATAGGCATGTTTTCGTAATGTTATAATATACATATGAACGTGTTCGTATAGAAGACAACTTGGAACGATTAACCATCGTGGAGCCATGCTATCGATTATAGCGATGTGAAATTAAGTTCCGTCAGACTTTGTCATGCTTACTTACATGAAATAGCGTATTACTTCTGTCAACAAATTTATCGTTTCAAATCCGCTGTGGGTAAAATCAGACTTCGATCATAATTTTGGTTTATTGTCTGACTAACGAAAACCGAGACCAGCATGCGAATTTGCTCAATCGGGTCACATATTACATGCCCATCACAAGAAAAAGACCTTGATGTCACAGGCAATCAGGGAAATCCAAGGTCAGTCTGCATATTCATAGGAGAGCGTTTTTCCTTGCATATCGTTCCAAGAATATATGGGCCGTATCATGCGAAAAAGTGCCTTTGAGCATGCTCAAAATGTGCGGATTCGCATCACCCTGTACATGCGCAAGGACTCACCAGGGCATTTGCTCTCCACTGAAATATTCAATAGTAAGTAATGATTCTTTTAGCGGACAGTGAAGGCCCCGATCAGACTGCGCGGATGCGCAGTCTGATCTGGGCTTTCTCTGTCAGCATATGTCCGAATATGCTTTCTCATAGCACATAATGTGCGTGTTCACATCATCCTGTACATGCGCAAAGTCTCAACCGGGCATTTGCTCTCCAATGAAACATTCTATAGTAGCCAATGATTCTGTTTGCGCACAGTGAAGGCCCTGATCAGACTGTGCGGATGCGCAGGCTGATCTGGGCCTTCTCAGTCTGCATATGCCCGAACACACGTTTTCTCATGTCGCCGCCCATATTTGAACCGCAAATGGTACGGAATCTGCTTAGCCTTCCTAAATGAATGCTTGGTTTGGTGCTTTGATTTATGAATATGATGTAATCTGAGCTACGTCAGGATGGGTCCGATCAGGGCAACTGTTGTTCATCGATGAACCGTAATAACTCTAAATTTTGAACACCTTATTTCCTTACCAGACTTGTCCTAGAATGTTAACGTCCATTTTACTACATGTACCTGTTTATGTGTTTGAAAATGCCCGACTGAGTACAAAACAGTGTAGACCCTGATCAGACTGAGATCTGAGAGACCTTGGTCTACACAGTTTACTCTGACCTGTATGTACTTACACTTAGATTTAATACGAAAATCTACATAAACAGTACCTTAATGCAAGGAAAGGACTAAGGCTCTGTTCAGGCTAAGCGGATCTCCAGAATAGGTTGGCCTTGGATGCCCTGTGATATTGACCGTATTCTCATGAAATGAACCATTTTATCATTATATGTACCCTATTAAAGACTGAATAAACTCTCCCACACTTTATATTGGAAGAGTCCATTTTCGATTTTAGGTACGACAGGCTATATCATATAGATATTCCGTAAGAAAAATGGTTAAAGGGCAAATATAAAGGTTTTAATTCTACTAAATATTTAAGGGCACTTCAGTAAGGAGGTGACTGCCGAAAACCGCATCAAATTATCTTAAACGGTTTCTGAAATATTGCGATTTGAAATTTTATATTTAACATCCAAGAGGATTGAATTCAGACTGCCTCATTAATATTCATGAGCCTTTTTATGACATCATAAGGGAACAGTAAAATTTTAAACTTTTTTAAATTGCCAATATTTTTTGCTCTTTAATCTGCATCAATTCAGTTTTCATATTGTTTAATTTATTCAGCTCCTTTAAACTAATATACATAGGAATTTAGCTCTTATTTTCCGTTTAAAGTGTTACATTTCAAATTTAAAAATTTCATTTAAATAATTTAAAATCCAGTTACAATGCTTAATAATTAGCCAAAATTGACTTTTTTGGTATTCATTTATATGATATACACCCAAAATTCACTATTATTAAAAAAAACTTACGAAAAATTTAATATTAGTCAAGTTTTAAACATTTTAAAATTTAGCTTTAAATTTAAATAACAGATTAAATTTTGAGTTAAATTCTCTATTCATGGGCTTATTTGTGGACAGAGACCAATTTCAATAATGGTTAAGGAGAAAAACTGTGTAGCATATAAGGAAATGCAGAATATTCCTGTTTGAAATTTCAATTTAAAATTTAAGTTCCACTATGACATCACAGAATATTGCATTGTGGGCCTTAATCAATACACAATCCAAGGGAGGTTACTCTAACAGGAAAAAAGGTAGGTATCGTAAATTAATCACCATAACTTTTGATTGGATTGGAATTTTTTGATGGGGTTTTCAACAAAATAATTCTCTTAAAGCATTCTATCAACATCCTGAAACCAGGAATATTTTAAATGTCTTTATATTTGCCCTTTTTAAACTATTTGCAAACAGTGCAGACCCTGATCGGACTCCGCGTTCTGTGGCATCTGATCTGGGTCTGCACTGTTTGCCAAATACCTGTTTAGGGGTATCCAGTCTTCAACGGGTTAATGAAGTCTGTCAGAGGAAAATAAATATATGTTCACATATGACAAGTCAGCGATTGCATATATCAACTAGAGCTTTACAATTAACGTCTTGACTAGTCTTTCGTTCTGCCTGCCAGGCTTTGTCTGAGTGTATGTCTATCTGTATGAATTTGTCTGAGTTTATTTCTGTCTGTCGATCTGTTTCTTTCTCTCTCTCTCTCTCTCTCTCTCTCTCTCTCTCTCTCTCTCTCTCTCCGGGCATGCGCCTGTGAAAGCATATTTTAATTGATTCTCACCACTGATCTTGATACCATCAAGAAGCTCTCTCTGTCTTTCTCTGTCTCTCCCCCTCCCTCTGTGTGCGCGTCTGAATGTACAAGTTTCGAAATGATTCAGTGAATCTAAATGATGCCATCAGGAAACGCTCTCCCTCTCCCTCTCATTCTCTCATTCTTTCTCTCTCTCTCTCTCTCTCTCTCTCTCTTCAGGTTTTTAAACGATTGAACTTGATGATGCTATCAAGATACGTTTTACCTTTTATTACATTACGAACGCACGCCTATTCAAATATATTGAAAATTTCACCACCAAAAACTGAAAGGTTTCAGATAAAAATTCTGATATTTTTCATATTTCTGCTCAAAACATAGATTGTGGGTACTCGTTAGAACCGCCTCGACGAGTACCCACAATCTATGTTTTTGAGTAGAAATAGGAAAACTAATATATACCCCGGTAAACCCCAGTTTTACTATTTAAAATTGGGGTTAAAGGGGGTCAAAATTATATAGGCGTGTTTTCGTGATGCACAGTTCTGGAATTTCTTATCTTACGATATCTTCATTATTGAAATTGAAGTGTGCTATACTCCAACTCAATATACATATTAAAACGTCCTTTGACAGACAGCTACCAAAACAATATACTTAACCACACCAAGCTTTTCACACGAATTCAAATATTAAGTAAGTATAACTCGTTCAAATTCAAATGAGCAGGACAGTATTATAAAGAAGAGACTAGAATAAACAATGAAACATGTATTGAGGTGACTCAATTAACTTGGTAAAAACAATTTTGGCAGAGTTGCCTAATCCCCTCTAGTAGCCTTAATTATTTGATATACGTTACACAAGTATGTACAGTGGACCCTCGTTACAACGACAGCTTTTGTTTCCAAAGCTTTGGCATTAAAATGAATTTGCTGTTTTAAAGAATCCTTTATGGACATAATGATATGTCAGAAAGGCCTTGTGTTATTCTTCCTTACCCATAGAACATATGTTTTGGATATTTGTTAGAATTGCCTTAATGAGGGGATTCTAACAAATATCCCATACACATCTTGCTAGAAAATTCAATGCAATATTCTTGCATAATTTCTCATTAGATGTCCCCTCTTGAGCGATGGTTTCGTGACATTTAAATTGTCATTATAACGAATTTTGTCGTTGTATCGAGTGTCGGTATAAAGAGGGTTGTCTGTATTAATGTGGAGCTAAACATCAGTAAACAAACATTCTAAATATTTAAAATTAAACCAGCACAAATCATTTTACACTTTCCATCACAGAGCTGCCTAACATGAGCACTGCTGTATATTATGAATGGAACCTGCAAACAACATTACTAGCTGTTTTAGACGACAAAAGCAAAACGCCGGCATGCGTAAAGGTTTAGATAATTACTGAAACCAGTTTCCAGGTGCCTATATAAAACTAAAGTGGAAGAAACCACAACTTTATGTACAGAAGAATATCATTTACGTTACATTTCGAAAACACGCCTATTCAAATACACTGAAAATTTTACCACCTAAAAATGAAAATTTTCAGATGAAAAATTCTGATATTTTTCTTATTTCTGCTCAAAACATAGATTGTGCGTGCTCATTAGAACCGCCTCGACGAGGCGGTTCTAACGAGTACCCACAATCTATGTTTTAGAGCAGAAATAAGAAAATAATATATACCCCTGTAAACCCCAGTTTTACTATATAAAAGTGGGGTTTAAGGGGGTCAAAATTATATAGGCATGTTTTCGTGATGACTTATCATTTTGTGGAAACTGAAGGGAAATGATGATAGCTGCGTTACTGAAAATTAAGTTTGGCCTAGAAAATCCAATACATGTAGTTTAGCTGTTGGCCTTTATGTACATGTATGTGTGTTCGTTGCTCTCATTCCTTTAAGAATCTATTGAAACTTAACGGAATATAATATAAAAATCCATGTCCTCTACTGATTGATTTTCACCACAAATCTAAATGATACCATCTCTGTCTCTCCCTGTCTCTCCCCCTCTCTCTCTCTCTCTCTCTCTCTCCCTCTCTCTCTCTTTCTCTGTCTCTCTCTGTGCGTCTGTGTGTACAAGTTTCGAAATGATACAGTGAATCTAAATGATGCCATCAGTAAACGCTCTCTTTCGCTCTCTCTCTCTATCTCTCTCTTCAGTTTCTAAACGATTGAACTTGATGATGCTATCAAGATATGTTTTACCTTTTACTATCAGAAAGGTTCAAATATATTGAAAATTTCACCAACAAAAAAGTTTTCAGATAAAACTTCTGATATTCTTTTCATATTTCTGCTCAAAAACATAGATTGTGGGTACGAGTGGTTCTAACGAGTACCCACACTCTATGTTTTTAAGCAGAAATAAGAAAAATAATGTCAACCCCTGTAAACCCAAGTTTTACAATATAAAAGTGGGGTTTAAGGGGGTCAAAGTTGTATAGGCACGTTTTCGTGATGCACAGACACATACCAGTTTGCTTGAAACATATGTAGTCCTCTGGCAAATTTACATTTTAGGGCAGCCAGTTTGAAATTCTACAAACAGAATAAGGCCCCAAATTTTACTGTTCACCTTTATGGTGTCCTGGACAAGTTCCGCAATTTTGAATATTTACAAATAGAAATAAATGCAGAAATGGACAGTTTCGTTAATCAGCCTCTAAGTAGGCTATCGTAATTATAAGTTATTTATTTCTAACACTGATTTGTTATTTTACATATAACATTCTGAAAAAGTAATAAAATTTGCTAAACTGTCTTTACAAATCACACTAAAATGTCATTGGTGTATCGCGAAACATTAATAATAATATTGAAAGTAAAAACCACTTTCAATAAATTACCATAGATGGTTTCTGTCGTAAGTAAATTTTGTAAACAATGTACTTTCTTAAAGTAATGAATCAAATAAAATTTCAAGCTGTTCGATTTCGTTCACTTTCTGTGATATACGAGTATAACAGAAGCTTTAACTGTAGTCCTGCTGAACTGGGATATGCCCTGCCTTTGCAAACAATGCAGATCCAGATCAGATGGCTTCTGATGAAGCTAACTGATCTGGATCTGCACTTTATGCCATTCAGACTTTGAATTTGTATCAACAACCTGGATCAAGTAATCTGATTTGCTGAAAATTAGAAGTGGGCGTGGCATCTTAATTTATTCAACATGACAAGGTTTAAAATAGTAAAGGAGCCAAAACGTCAGAAAACGTCCCTCCTGATATGAACACCAAACGTCGACTCTGATCAGCCTACCCATCCGCGCAGTCTGATTAGAGCTGATGAAGAAACTTTGTATCCTTGTCTATCACAAAATGCGCCTCATAAATATTCTAATCCAACGGCTGATTTGAATCTTCGCTGGGTGCACATATCCAGAGGTAAGTTTTCTGACGTTGAGGCAGAAAGATATATTGCAGAATCTTAAGAATTTAAGTCCCCTAAGCCATTTGTTTTATTTCAATCTCAAGATTGTAGTAAGTAAAACTTCAATGACACGAACACCGACGTCTCGTTTACCGTGGCTGATTCTAACTCGTTTTTAAGTCCCTAGGAAATTCTCAAGAAATAAATATTTAGGAACATTTAAATGAAACTTTCTTTTTCCATCATAAAATGTTTACTGTATTTTTTCATTAGATTGGCCTCATCGAGGAGATGGTAATGATTATACTTAACATACAACTAGTTTATAGAAGATCAAAAGACATATTTAAAGCATCCCCACTATTCTGCTGTCCTGGCGCTATGGTAAACCCTCAGTGGCTCGAACTACCTGTGTGTAGAAAACATTACATGGTCCCAAAGATGTTCGAGCCATTTAAGTGTGTACAAGTACCTAATGGACCCCTTTTATATTACCTACAGTTTTATAAACTATATTGACAAACAAATTACTGTAATACTTTCTTAGTGTATCTGTTAACCCATTTATGCCTTGCGTCCCCTAGAAGGAACATTGACAACATTATAGACCGAGATTAGGCGCCGCAGAACGCGGCGTACGATCAGGGTCTACACTGTTTGCATTTCGGACAGGAGTTGCCATTATGCAGGGTAACAATAAAGTTAACAAACAGTCGAGATAAAAGAGTCCACTCGGGATAAATAGGTTAATCTAAAGCTTTTAACCCTTGCCTTTGCTGAATAAAGTAAGATACCACGCCCATTTCTAATTTCCAGCCAATCAGATTACTTGATCCGGGTTTTGATAGAAATTCACATATTTAATGACAAACAGTGCAGGAAGCCAACTGATCAGGATCTACACTGTTAACTAAGACAGGGCATGTCGTGTTCATCAAGAGAAGGGTTAAATGTAACTTAAATTAGTTTTTCGTTTTCTTACATGATATTAAGGATCTAAATAAAGAGTAAGCTTACCTAGTGTATCTGTTAATCTAAAGTATTAGTCTATACAATTTTATAGATGATATTAATGAACTAATCACAGAGTGAACAGTTTCGGTGTTAATCACAGAGCAAATAATCTTTGTATATCGAATGATCTTAAGCTTTAGTCTACATTTTTATATATTATATTATGTGCTAAATGTAATCACAATCTTTAGTTTCTTGGTGTATCTATTAACCTAAAGCTGTAGTTTTGATATTAAGGATATAATCATAGGGTAAACTTTCTTTGTACATCGGTTAATCTAAAGTGTTAGTCTTTATTTTTCTCTACATGATATTATGGAGCTAATCACAGAGGAAACTTTTTTCGTGTATCTATTCATCTAAAGCGTTAGTCTTTCGGTGTGTTACCATTGTAAATGAAACATCTGTAATCTATTCACCATTTTCTCCTCACATGCAATTTATTCATTAATTTGATAGAATTACAAGATAGATACCAATAACATATATTGTTTACATGTGTGGAATAATGCTTATTTATAGTTTCAGATCATTATTATTCTTTGTTTATAAAACAAACAACTGATGCCTATTAGCGTATTTACTTTACTGCCATAAAATTTATCGCTAGTTTATTTATTTTATTTTATTTTACTTTATTTTATTTTTATTTCGAAGAGCCGTTTCATCTCCATGTACATGCATTAATTAGTGTGCAAATTAGTCGTATTCTGACTTTTATATCATGCCTCCTGCTTTAAACGTAAAAGTTTACTACATCTACCACTACTACTTCTACTAAACTGTTTCTACCTCTCGAGGAAGAAGAAGAAGATGTATGAAAATAGCATATGGCTTTGTATGGGTACAGTGTATAATTAGTATTATTCATTTATTAACCATTGCAAGTAAAAAAAAAAAAAGTAACAACTACTCAGAAACCAAGAAAATATGTTACATAACAATTAATAGCACTAGTTTCAATAATGGTTGTTATAATGGTATTTAATTGTTATCATTCAGATAATGATTGTATTATTATTAATGTTCTTTTTTATATTATAATTTTTAATTGTTATTATCATGATCACTATAAAAACACATTATCAAATAAAAAATGAATAAAGGAATAAATAAAATAATAATAATAATAATAATAATCATAATAATAATTATCATAGTTCTGTAACTACTATAATTACTATTTCTACTAATATTGTTTGTCATTATGGAAATCCGAAGGAAAGTGTGTATAGTATACATGTAGGTACATATACTTTTAAAATCAATGAGCTGTAACGTGAGAAAACATACCTTCTGACAAGTGCGACGAATACACGAATCAGCCTGCCCATCTGCAAATTGATCAGTTTTTGTTTACCGCACGATGAACATTTGCTTCCTTGTCTATCCCAAATGCGCCCAAATGCGCAGTCTAATCTGAATCTTTGCTCGGAACACATGTCCACACATGTTTTCTGACGTTGCGGCTCAATTAAAGTTAATGGAACCCAGAAAAGTGTCCTGACGTATGAAAAGATGTAAGAAGTCACACGTTTAAAATAAACATTGAATAAATACACATACGTAAAGCCAAAAATGTCTGCAGAAAACCAAGAAATACTATAAAACCTATCTTCAAGGTAGTTTAAAATATGTATTGCGTAAATACATTTGGTATATTAATCAAAAGCCATTTTAAGTCAATTAAATATAACGTTAATGGAGTTTGACGGATTCGAGGTAAAACCCGGAGGTTTGTCTTATCTAGAGTACATCAACATAACTTTTATGAGCCTAATCAGAATTAAGGGTGAGGTTTCACGCGAGAAAAACTAAGTCCACACCTTCTAACAGTCGTTTGTACTACTGTCAATTCCAATGTGGATATTCTGATGCTGATTATCTTTGTTGTAATTCTAGCATTTGGTCATCCGCTATACGACTGCACATTTTGCTTTCTGTTTTCTTGTGATGCTAGTATTGTGGTCACCTTCAACAGTTGCATATTTTGCTTTCTGTTTCATTGTAATGCTAGCATTGTGGTCACCTTCCTGAACACATGCACATTTTTATTCAATTTGTAGTATTTTAATGTTTGTCGCTGCCTCAGGATGTAGGCTTGAGCTTCGCGCGAATAAAACTGGTTTAAGCCCCCTTTTCCGTCCAGTAGTTTCCTTCTTATCGTTTAGAAGCGGTTTCACTGTTGCAGCACTTTGTTCGTTTGTGCGTCGGTGGTTATATATGTGGCGTTTGTTTTGCCCTTATTCGTTTCTCATGTCTCCTTCGTTTGCTTGCATTTCCTGGGTATCGCCACTAAAAGGTTGTCTACTTACTCCGTACGTTCCTACACAGGGTTAGTTTGAAACATTTTTTGTGCCATCTATGAATGAAGACGAATTTGGAAAAAAAAACAAAAAAAAAAAAAACAAAACACCAACACGAAACTCTCGTGATCAGCTGTAACTATACAGCGCCATACCTTGTCGAATATTTCAAATTAACATGTTCTAATCGACGTGTTTTTTTTTTTCTATACTAGCTCAGGATATTACTAAAATCATTTTTATCTTTTTCAAATTGAATGTTTGCGGTAACAATTCAATTGTAAATTTCTATAACAACTATGATAGATAACAGTCGTAGAGCAAAGCGTTTCATGGCCATAACATTGAGCAGTTTTGCTGTACTCAGATGCAGACTGATTTTTAAACAATATAAACTACTGCAGATTCTCTAAGTTTGTGATTGACATCCACGTGCATTTTCAGGTGATATACACTATCGACAGCCAACCATCGCTTTTTGCGTGTTATTTTATTGCTATTAAAGCATTCAGTCAACCTTGACTTTTATTCTACAAACGGTTCAGGGTGTGAGAGAAGCAGAGCATGTAGCTGTGTTTTTTTCTTTTAGTCTTCAAGAAAAAATGTATACAAAGATCATTTTAGAATCATTAAGCTTCTTCATAGTCTGATCATGTTTTGCTTAAAGCGTTTTGGATAGCCATTAATTCAAGGTTGTTTTAGATGAACTGCGAAGATTGATCAGACTGATCTGTCTTGGGCACACATGTTAGCATGCGCATTTTGTCACGTTTTTAGTTGATTTACAAAATGGGTCTGACGGCGCATACCAAAATCGTATTTCGGACCAAAAAAAAAAAAAGGTCGATATACACAATGTTCACAAAGGCAAAATTAGGAATGTTCAGACAGACAGACATGGTCCCAAAATAAATGGGGTGTAATCAGGCGTCCATGGAAAGTAAGCATTACTTGGTAAGCAGGCTTCGCCACCCATGCCGATCAGCCTAAACAGAGATTTAGGAAATACAGGAATAGTAATGTCAGGGGTTTACAAAGTCTGTTTATCACTTGGCTTTGGTAAAAAAAAAACATCAGATATATATCTGACATTATCCACATTGTAAGGATTGACAAGGTCGTGATGCCACCCATAGAACTTCTTAAATGTTGACACCAATTTAGTTCTTTGCTATGCCTGAATCCACAGTCTTGTAGTGAGCAGTCTCCCGTTTAATAAAGTCCGGATACCTAGAGCAGGCCCTAGCTGAACGTATGAACTGTGATACGTAAAAAAAACATATGCTGGCGCAGAAGGAATATTACAGCTCAGAAACGGAAAATTAACTATGGGAAAGTTGAAGTTTTGCGTAAAGTCTAGTAGTGAGATTTCCATTGTCGATATAGAGGTATAAATCCAGGTATGAAGAATTGGCTTTCGTCTCAGACGTTTGTTTATTTCAAGTTAATTTAAGTAGCTGTAAACTTTGAATTATTGAGAGATAATACATCATCTGTTTATCTGCATGTAAAATTGAATTGTTGGGCAAGACGTTTTTGTCTGCTTTCATGAGACCGTGTATAAATACAAATTCGAAAACAAGTCGGCAAATAATGGCAACTAATGGAGCACAATTAGTGCCCATAGAAATGCCGATTGCGTGTTGAATTCTCGGGCCACCTAATTCCACAAAGATATTTTCACCTGGATATTCCAGCACCTTTACAACATCTGCATCAGAGTATTTTTATGGTGTATCAGAGTGACCACGACCATGTGTCTGCATAACCAAGGACAACATACTGGAAGCAAGATTTCCGTTCTTGTGAAGAAAACACTGGGTAATAATATAGGGATCAAACATGGGTTTTCATGCATTAACATTCGCCAGGTCCCGTGGGAGGTGTTGAAAACCGAGGCCGAAGGCCGCGGTTTTCAACACCTTCCAAGGGACCTGGCGAATGTTAATGCATTGAAAAAACATGTTCGATCGCTATTATTGCATAAAAACTGAAAACATTTGCTACATTTCGCGTTATATCTTGCACTATTTTGTTTCGCCTTTTCACTGATGTCTCGCGAACGCAATTTCCACGGACTATGCTCGTTCTAGGGCCGGACACTACACATCTCGTGACGGCAGCAATTCTATGGCCCCGGTATACGCATATTGAAAATTGCGTAGCCGTGCATTAACAGCGCGTGAATTGCCTTGTTAATACACTGCTTTTCGCCGGTTAATGCACGGCTGTTAATAACGTGCGGCACTGCTTTTTATGCAATAATATCTCGTAATTTGGATTTCAATTTGTCATAAGAAATTGTGGTATAAAGTGTTGAGAAATCAGATGATTTAATACTGTTTACAGAGCAAAATGACTGTGAGTTCTGTATAAGCTCTTTGCAGTTTTTCAAGATCCACATCTGACTGATAACGCTTCTTGCGTATGAGGTGTTGCAATACCTCTGAAGCCTTTCTTTTACTACTGTAAATGATCGGCATAATCTTCCGTCGTTTTTCAATGCATTTAGTTTCGTGTTCCGTACGTTGCACAAACAATTTAACAGATAATCACTCTGTCAGCTAAATCAATTATAGTACAAAATTAGCAATATTTTCTTTGCCTTTTTACATAACAAAATGCTATGTTCATCCTTGCTGAGTTTGGGAACCTCTACGTCGTCCGAACAACAATGTGTACTGGGATTTTTTTTTTTTTTTTTTAATTGAGGTGTGATGGGGAATTGGAAGAGTTAAATACTACAAATATTAGCTTTCACAAAAATCTTCGTCTATGCTTAGCACACAATACACCATCCTTTTTATGAGAGATCATTTTTGGTTATAAAACGAGCAGTCCATGACAAAAAGCCTTTGATCAGTCTATGACATTTTGTAAAGTGCTTCTGGAACAAGGAAAACAACAATAAAGTTGTGGGCCCAGACAACAATGCCTACACAGACGAAAAGTCTAAGCCAGAATACAGGGTGTGCTGGCTTGTATGTTTATTTGCCATTCACATTTGAGAAAGCGATAATTTCTAAACAATGGGCATTCCTTTGTCGGTACGAGGGTAGTTTATATTGAACCCAAACAAAAACAAAACGAAAATGAAAAGAAGAGATAAAATCGAAAAGATTCACTAGGTGCTTATTGAATTAAAATAAACAAAAAAAAAAAAAAAAAAAAAAAAAAAAAAATGAAAACACACAAAAAAAAATGAAGAAAGAAAGAATCAAAATAATTCACTGGATGCAATTTAAGTCAAACTAACAGAATATCAAAAAAAAAAAAAAAAAAAAAAAAAAAAAAAGAGAAAGGAGCGAAATGTGTTCCGTTTTTAGTTCTTGATTCATTGTATTCCATATGATTTATTTCCTGTACTCTTGCATTTTGTTTCTATACTGGCTTTAAATATGAGCCGCAACATAAAAAAAAAAAAAAAAAAAAAAAAAAAAAAAAAAAAAAAAAAAACTTCTGACATCGGCGCAAGTCAGTCTGCGCTTCCACAAAGTCTCCGTTGTCCGCATGAAGAACATTTGCATCCTAGGCTATCCAAAATGCGCCCAGTTAAGATTCTGATCAGACTGCGCATATCTTTGCTGGGTGCACATGTCCAAAGGTAACGTTTTCTGACATTGTGGCTCATATTAGGGAAACAGATACTGTCATATTGTTCTAAAAGGTTCGAAATACGACACGTTACACTTGCCAAGGCTTTCAATTGTCTTCCCCAGATGATAATCAAATTCAACATAATGGTTTTAATCATTGCCTTTTATTGTTTTCTCTGCTGGGTTCATTTCGTTCCATAGCAAAGACTCAATACTCGGAACGTGTAAGTTGAATTTATGTGGAGATTAGGAAAAGAATTTAGCAGAGATATTAACAAAGTTTCGCAAGGTCTCTAACTATTCAGACAGATAAGCTCAACCAAACAGTGTAGACCCTGATCAGACGCCGCATAACGCGGCGTCTGATCAGGGTCTACACTGTTTGCCAGTCATCCAGCAGTTTTATACACTTTAACAAGTAATAAGATGCAGGTGTTCAAGGTTGAAGGTAAGTATAGTAACAGATTAAGAGGTAGGAATACTTCAGGCAAATGCAGAACATGTTCACAGAGATTTTCTTTCTATCAAGGATATATTCTTGTTCAGGGACACCATTATATCGCCAAATTATTTGAAGGAATGACGCACATTTATGCAAAAAATGATTAGCTATCCTATATTAGGATTACACTACTTTTTGTTTTTCCTAAAAGAATGAGAAAAGTGAAACGAGTAAAAATAGTATATTTTACATATTGAACCGCAACGTCAGAAAACGTACTTTCAGATATGTTCATCCAGCGAAGATTCAGATCAGCCTGCGCAATCGCGCAGCTAATCAGAGTCTTCGTTCTTCGCATGAAGCAACTTTGCATCCTTGCATGTCTAAAATGAGCCCAGTGAAGAATCTGATCAGACTGCGCAAATTCGCTGATCTGAATCTTCGCTGGGCGCACATGAGAACTGTCCAATACTTCATCACGAAAACACGCCTATATAATTTTGACCCCGTTAAGCCCCACTTTTATATAGTAAAACTGGGGTTCATTTGGTATACATTATTTTTTTCTCATTTTGCTAAAAACATAGATTGTGGGTACTCGTTAGAACCGCCTCGCTGAGGCGGTTCGAACGAGTACCCACAATATCTTTTTATCTGCAAAATTTCAGTTTTTGGAGGTCCAATTATCTATATATTTGAATAGGCTTGTTTTCGTAATGTCTAATATACCAGTGTGAAAGAGGAAACAGAAGATACATTGCGATTACGAGGTTTATATGTTTATGGGAGCACATGTCCAAAGGTACGTTTTGTGACATCGTGGCTCGTATATGTAATATATGTTTAGTTTACATATACAAACATTAAAATTGCGACTGTATCTTCTGTGTCACTTTTCATACTGTGTCTCTGAAATGGAAAGAAAATGAAAAATAAAGAACAAAACCTAAATACTATCTAAATGTCTTGCATGACCAAACGAGCCCACCAACTGATTTTTTTCAACGTGTAATCGCGAATCGAGCAGGCTTGAATTTACTGAGGCCATGTGTATATCAAAATGATATTACGAGGGTTGAGCGTAAGACTGACGTAAGTCAAACGGTTGTTTTTCCCCAAAGTTAATCTCTTCACCATGAAGGCGTTATGAAGATTACAACATTTCTTTCTGTAAACAATGAAACTTTATGTGCCATTGCTCGTATGAGCAATGGCACCTACTCGTATGAGCAATGGCACCTAAATTTGCATTGTTTACAAAGGGGTCAAAGTTGCCCCTAAACAAGGGTTTCAAAAATATGTTTGAGGTACTACTGTCTTGCGCTCAACTCTCGATATGTAAGATGTATTGGACAGTTCTTATTTGAACCGTAATACATCAGCGGGAACGACGTGGCGTGCATCTCATCCAAATGAAACACCGATAAAGCGTTCTATAGCAGAGATTCGCCTTGAGAAATTACGGATTATGGAGATGATATTTCCCTGTAGATTAACACAGAGAAGGAAAACCATTGATCAAACGCTAAAGAGCGCGGTTTGTTTATTTTCATGAACAAAGATCTACTTAATACTGCTCACTACAATATTATCGATACAGTTTAAAAGAGAAAGGCAGTTCCGTGACGGCAGCGGAAAGCAATATGTGAATTTCAATTCTATGCTTGAGCTCAGACCTAATTGTGGAGATAAAAATAAACACATTTCTGAATTCTGCACAATCGATCCCGAAACATGTTTTTGCAGATAAGTAAACGTAAGGCTTTTTGTTGCACAAATACTCTTTCTCTAGTAATATAACAGATTCTTATGATCATTTAACTGACCCATTTTAGTCTGGGCACCCCCAAAATAATAGTTTGTGAACAGTGCAGATCCTGATCAGACGCTGCATTCTGTGGTATCTAATCAGGGTTTCCACTGTTTGCAGATAGTTTAGTTATATTTTCCCTTGGAATATCTAGATCACATAGGCTGACATACATGAAATTGAAATTCGACTATTTCAAGAAAAATATAGAGTTTGGTATTCCGTTCAAATTGTATCCTTCAAATTGTATCCTTCAAAGCCTTATTTTCTGTCAAAAAATAAAAAGTAAAAAAATAATAAAATAAAATAAAATGTTGTTAGCACCTTTTTTACAATCAGCAAGTTTAAGAGTTCAGTTTTAGAACCTCTTTAATGTACTTGCAGAAAGTTAGGTTACGTCCATTCTTAGTGGATGGTTTAATTAAAGACACCATATTCCTCCGAGAGTCAAAAATAGACATTTTATTTTCAAGAAAGGTTTAATCAATTGATATATATATGGTATTAATGCGATCATAAAATGTGGCATTTGATAGCATGTAAAAATCATTTCAGTTTTGATCCAGTTCAAGAATGAGAGACTAACTGAAAATTTACAGGCTCTCAGGTGCCACATTTTAAGATTGTATTAATATTTTTTAAACCATTCTTGGATAATAAAATGCCTAATTTTGAGGAATATGGAGCCTTTACAAAGCGGTTTCATAAACTCTTTCTCAGATATAAATTAATTGATATAAAGGTTTCATTTATTCAGAATTCAAACAACCTTTCACACTTTAGATAGTACCATGGATAATCAAATCATTGAGGTGGGGATAGCTATTATGAGGAACTTCATGTGATAGGAATGCTTCTCAATGTCTAAAGCGTCGTTCATATCAAACTCCTGTGGTTGTACCTTGTATATATTCCGTGAAAGAATGCACTAGTCGTCCATCTGTGGTCGGCCGCTCTCCCTGGGTACTCCGCTGTTTTCCACCAGGCATGGCCACGAAACGAAAACATCATTGTCTCCTCCCCCGTCCATGGTTGGTGGTATTCCGGTTTCCTTCACCACGCATGACCACAAAACGACAGTGTCCGCGCCTTCGAGAACGCGTCTATGTTCGGTGAGCTTTCGGTGCAGTCGAAGTAAAACCAAATAGTTTTATACTGAAAGAATGCGCAATCTCCTGTAGCAAAGTTTCAGAGATGCAGTCTTTACAGGTCAAGAAACTGTATCATTCTATTATTTCAAAACACACTGTCGTTGAAAACGGTCTAATGTCTTAACGATGTACTTTAGATTCCAACAAAGCATCTTGTATGTAACAAATCAATCAAACGAGGCATATTTAAATTAGAAGCGATTAAATGCATTTTAAATTTAAAAGACGCGAAAATGGGTATTTTGACGTCCTTTTAATTCCCTTTTGGGCAATTTTACATTTCTGTAATATAATTGGACACACTGGAACCATTTGATGTCGTTTTTCAGAAGGTAATAAATTTTGCAGACTGAAAGTGACTCCTTAGTACTTAAAAATCCTTCAAGCCAGGAGGCTACTCTAAATGAAAAAAACAAAAAACAAAAAAAAAAAAAAAACAAAAAAAAAAAAAAAAAACCTCCTAGATCTACATGTGGCATATCATTTCCTTTAAGGATAACCTGCAACTAGAAGGGGGAGGCAAGTATTTCCATATGTACATCATTTCCCCTTGGTATGTATCGTATCCATTTCTCTTTAATTATCATTTGGAACGTCTATATATCCAGCAGAATGTAAATCTTCGAGCACAATGACAATGAAGGTCGATTTTTCCTCGCAGTCACGTAAACAAAACAAAATTGTCCTGTATCACGAAGCATTATGCAATACAGTGTGAATACAGTAAAACCTCGATAACCGAACACCGATTGCTCATTTACCTTGGATGATTAGAACTCGTTTTTGAGTCCCTGCGAAATTCTTCCTAAAGCTCAAGAAAACAAATATTTAGGGAAATTTTCTTATTTTATCATGAAATTGTATGTTGTGTGTACTCATTAGAATCGCCTCATGGAGGCGATTCTAATAAGTACACCCAACATACCATTATTTCATAGACGATCGAGAAGACATACATATATTATTCCCATTTGTCTCTGAACCTGGCGTTATGATAAAACGTCAGCGACTCTAACTACCCATATCTCGATCAAATTTCTTTAGTCCCTAAGATGTTCTAGCTATTGAGGTTCGACTGTATATAAGTAGTGTCTATTGACCTTTCCAAGATGATTCTTCTGTTGCGGTTCTTCGTTGTTTATTTGTAATTATTGCAACTGTGCCGTCGTTTCTTGTCATTGACTGTTCCCCATCATTTCTTTCGGTGCTCCAGGAAGGCAGTGCTTCGTGATTGTGTGTCTAAATAAACGGTAATATCATTTCTACGTTTTGTGGCTCGGGATAATTTTATTAAACATCAAGAAAACACGCCTATAGAAATTTGACCCCCTTAAACCCCACTTTTATATTGTAACACTGGGGTTTACAGGGGTATACATTGTTTTTCTTACTTTGCTAAAAAAAAACATAGATTGTGATTGTGAGTACTCGTTAGAACCGCCTCGCTGAGGCATAATCTATGTTTTGAGCAGATATATGAAAAGTATTAGATTTTTTATATGAACATTTTCCTTTTTTGGTTGTAAAATGTTCAATATATTTGAATAGGCGTGTTTTTGTTATGGCATTGCGGCTTTTCTAGATTTTGTACAGTCCTACGGATTTCTGAAGTTTTTACGGCCATTCAGCTAATAACATTTAGGATCAAATAGCCGATTAATATATAAGCCGCGTCGTGAGTAAAATCTCTTTGGACTTTCAGTTGATTCAGTCTTTCAAGTCGCATCTTCTACCCCTTAGCAAGGCCACATGTCTAGTGATTTAGCTTTAGTGTTTGCTTGGCCTACCGCTTAACCGTTTCGAAAACACGCCTATTCAAATACACTGAAAATTTTACCACCAAAAATGAAAATTTTCAGATAAAAAATTCTGATATTTTTTTTATATTTCTGCTCAAAATATAGATTGTGGGTGCTCATTAGAACCGCCTCACGGCCTAACGAGTACCCACAATTTATGTTTTGAGTAGAACCAAGAAGAATAATGTATACCCCTGTAAACCCCAGTTTTACTATATATAAGTGGGGTTTAAGGGGGTCAAAATTATTAGGTATGTTTTCCTGATGACAGAGCCAACGGTATAGGTTCTGGCGAAGCAGCGCTGATCTGCAGGCTCGCCTGAACCTTTGATGTTCGCATATAATGTCTCTTTTCCCATGGCGTGCTTCATATGTTTTACTTATACAAAAGACGCAATGCGAGATACAAATGTCTTTGGGTCTTTTAGAATTATGTTGCTGAAGGTCACTCTACTCTGCTTGCAAAACAGCATAATTCTGAAGCTGATGCTGTTAGAATGCAGAAAATTCTAACAAACAATATATTTGCGGTGGTTGATGGACAGATGTATCAACAAACGATCAGCAGTTGTGCCTCATTTGCTATACGATTCATTTATGCACTCTCATCAGGCGGAATTTATACAAGAACTGAATTATGAGCTTTACAGTTACATACTCGTACAGTGTAGATGCCCTAAATAATCCTAAACCTGAACCTAAATAATCGTAAATGTATGAGATTTAATCTGTTCTGTTGAACTTGAAATTAACAGCTTGCAATGTCCGACTCGTATTCAGTTGTTGGAGGTTAGTATCATCCCTCAGATTTTGCAAGACTATCCACGTGGCTCGTTGCGGGGCGTTTTGATGTTTTTTTTTTTTTTTGTTTTTTTTTTGTCTTATTGTTCAGTGATCACTCGCTACAACGACAGCATTTGTTCCCAAAGATGCTGCCATTAAAATTAATTTGTTCTTGTAAAGAATCCTAAATGGCCAGAATGATATGCAAGAAAGACATTGTTAAATTCTTATTTCCTCATAGAACATTGAATAATTGTTAGAATCGCCTCATTGAGACGATCTTAACAAATATCCAAAACTCATGTTGCTTGAAATTTTAATGCAATACTCTTGCATAATGTCCCCTTAACTGTCACCTCCTGAGTGAAGTTTTTGTGGCATTCAAATTGTCGTTATAACGAAATCTTCGTTGTATCGAGTATCGGTATAAAAGGGTTGATTATATTAAGTAGATCAGTATAGCATCGTGATCATCTTTGCAGGGCAAGTACAAGCCGGTTGCATAATTGTTTTTTGTCTCTCGTTTGTGTACTGTCTGTCATGGTTTGTTTGCTCTTTCTTTTGGTGTCATTGGTAGGTTATCTGTAAATGTTGTTCTTTCTGGGCATTAATTGTACTACTTTTGAAATTCACGGAATTTACTGACATTGATACTCAAGTTTGTTATTTATATACAGTGAACCCTCGTTACAACAGCATTTGTTCCCAAAGATGTTGCCATTAAACTGAATTTGGTGTTGTTAAGAAACCTTAATGGACACAATAATATGTAAGAAAGACCTTCTTTTTTTCTTGTTTACTCACAGAACATATGTTTTGGATATTTGTTAGAATTGCCTAAGTGAGGCGATTCTAGCAAATATCCAAAAAATAAGTTGCTTGAAATTTTAATGCAATACTATAGGGATCAAACATGGTTTTTCATGCATTAACATTCGCCATCTCCAGTCAACCAACAGTAGGCCTATGGTATTTCTAGTCCACTGACTGACTAAAATAACTTCACACCTTTACCTGTACAGGTAAAATATTTCCCCTATACTGGGATCCAGACCCTGGTTTGAAAATCCTGTCTTTAAGTTTGTAATGTATATATTGTAACTTATATATTAAAAGAATAATTATGGAAAGAATACAATATAGACAGACAGGCAGACAAAAAGTTTATTTAAGTCTCATTTTCATACATAAAACATTTTAATATTGTATAAAACAATAAATGCATGAAACCACTCAAGATGAGTTATAAGAGACTAGTTATGAAATATAAATAAAATGGATGTTTAACGTACATGTATCTGTACATTGCTAAAAACCTAAATGAAACATATTTACATGTAAGAACTATCTGCACAAAAAATTTCTACGTTCTGTTAAAATAATTTGGCAGGCTTTGGCACTATAAATAGCAATTCTATCGTCAGATAAAAGATGACAAACTTTTTCATGGTTATCAAGAGAGTCAAAATGCTGAAAGTCAATTTTTGAGAGCAACTCTAGGCGTATATCATTATATAATGGGCATTCCAATAGTACATGTTCCTCACTTTCTATTTTATTTGTACAATTAAAACAATACCGTTCCTCATAAGGTATCATTTCATACCGTCCCGTTTCAATTCGAAGGGGTGCTACCCCGCATCTAAACTTCGCTAAAGCGCTTCTTCTTGTCCTTGACATACCATGGCATTTAACATATGCTTCTGTTTCATAACTATGTATATACGTCAGTAATAATAAAACATAAAATGATTAGAAATCGAACAAAAACAAAACAGCAGCGGCAACAGTATAAACAACTATACCAATGACAATGAATTAAAAAACATATTTAGAATGAATGAATATTTAAGATGCACAATCACGTAACTGGATATCTGTATCGGCGGCTTTGATATATAACAAAAACCAAAAAAAACGCTGATTTGTATTTTCGTGTACGCATTCAATGCTTTCATGATTATATGGAATCGTTTAGAACATCTACGTACTATAAAGTGCAAATATTAATTGGTCATACACACGCGTCAGCACAAACACGCACACGCACACGTGCACACACTCACATCAGTAAATGTGTGATTATGTATAATCGGCGCAATTTGATCAGGGCTTTTCCTGTCCACTAACAAAACTACTGGACACTCAAGCATGTATCAATACAGGAAAATGACCGAGAATCCGTACATTTCGCCTACTTTCAGAAGCATAGCAATTCTGTATATGCAATATATAGACCTAATAAGTCGAGGTATTCGTGTCGAATTACTCCGCGTCTGCTGTCTGCCGAGTAACTTCGAATTACGACGCAGTTAATAGTGTTGTGTTGCATCGTGTCTGTCTGCCGCTCAAATAATGCCAATTATCACAGTAATCGGATTCAGCGGGAAACATTTTCAAAACCCATTTGATTCACAATGACAGAAAAAGAATTTCGGACATGAGCGCCGACCAAAAATATTCAGATCACCTTGCGCCTTCGCACATTTTGGATAGCCAATGGTGCAAAATTTCTTGAAGTGGACAACGAATACTCAAATCCGACTGCGAGAGTGAGCAGGCTGATTTGAGTCTTTGTTTGGCACATGTGCCAAAAGGTACGTTTTTCAACGTTGCAGCTCAGTTAGTTTTTGTTCCCTGCAGGTTTGTTTATACAGAAAATCTAACGATTCCTATATACGAACAGACAAACACTGAGTGGCTACTTCCGCACAGCTTGACCAGGGTGTTTGGTTATAGCAATGCCACTCCTGGGTTGTTGACATGTTGCGTTGAAACGGTTATCGCATATGGACAGATTGAACTTTCTATAACCCATCTTTGTTATGGTATGAGTCAATTCATATAATATGTCAAATAAAAATAAAAGCTATAAAGATTGCCCGCCAAAACTAAGAACACATAAAATAATGAAAATCGGAATGTCGGTTTCGATGTTACCTTCATATGACACGCAACACACGAAAATGGCACTTATGCAGTGTGTGGGCAACGCAGGCCCTGATCAGCCTGCGCATTTGCGCATGCTGATCTGGGGCTTCATTGTCCGCTTACCGACTCAATGTATACTGTAGTATACATGTATGTCGACGAAAAAAGAATGTCCTGATCCGACTACATGCGTGCGCATGCTCATCTGTACCTTCGTTGTTCGCATTTGGCATAAGGGCCTTTTTCCCACACTCATATCATGGCGATATTGTGATTTACAGAACTGCAATACGGCTCCCACAAGCCCTGGCACCGGCTTAAACAGAACCTGATGTTTCAAGATAGCAGTTTGGGCTCATTGATCTCAAGGAAAATAAAGATAAGAACAGCAATATGCTGAAAGTTCAGGAAGACATTTTACGGTCGCCGATCTGTCATCACGAAAACATGCCTAATAATGTTGGTTCTCTTAAACCCCACTGTTATATAGTAAAACTGGGGTTTACAGGGGTATACATTATTATTCTTATTTCTGCCCAGAAACATAGGTTGTGGGTACTCGTTAGAACCGCCTCGGCGAGGCGGTTCTAACGAATACAACAATCTATGTTTTGAGCAGAAATATGACAAATATCAGAATTTTTACTTGAAGTCTTTCAGTTTTTGGTGGTGAAATTTTCTATATTCATTTTGAATAGGCGTGTTTTCGTGATGTAGAGATTTTTCTTGAAAACAAAGAACGCATAAACATATAAATCGTAGTCTCGAATTCATTGAGACTCTTCCCCCATTTATGCCTGGATATTTTCAATGAACTTTCCCATCTTGAACTTCGAAAGGGTCCACTATATAGCCAAAGGGATGGTATATAGAAATTGCCATAGTTGCTTTTTGTATTGGAACTTTCTAATTTTATTGCAAACAGTGTAGACCCCGATCTGACGCCGCATTTTGTGACGTCTGATCTGGGTCTACACTGGTTTTCAATGTCCCTCGTTTGGGACACCAGGCATAAATGGGTTTATATGGCAGCAATCGGTTTGCAGGGCTGCCTGCGTCCCCATAGCTCAGGCTTAAGCGAAACTCTATATTGCAAGATACTAGCATGGGTTCAATGACCCAAGAAAAACTTTACATTATGATGAAGCAAGCGAGGGACACAAAAGTCAGCCTGTAGTTAGTCTGATAAGTGCCTTCTCTGTACTTTGACTTTGATTATGTACCTGTAAGCTGGTAATGAATGTTCTGGTCAGTCTGTTGGGTTGTACAGGCTGATCTTGGCCTTCGTTGCCAGCATCTGGCATAAAGGTCACTTTCTAAGGTTTTGTGCCAAATAAGCTCCGTAATGATAAACGATAAAACCGTTTAGTGCGTTTCATGTAAATTAACTTGACCAAGTTTATTGCATGTCTATTTCCTTGGCTTGTTGCTTCAATTCCAAACACGAATTTGTTTGAATGAAATACTAGTGACAATGCAGTGGAAAAAGCCTCTTTTATATGCACTTTAAATCTACGCATAACGATTGGGCGCAGCCTTTCCCACATTATTACATGTGCGCCCAGCGAAGACACAGATCAGCCTGCGCAATCGCGTATTCCGAGATGAATCTTCGCATGGCACTTTGTGGCTAGCGAAATATCTGAATCGGCGTCAGGCGGATAGCAATGACTGATCAGTATGAGCGTATGCACTGGCTTGTCAGAGTCTTTGTTGGGCGAATCTTGTAGGAAATGCTGTGACCGGCTTATTATTATTAGTTTTGTATTGAGATTTTGCATTACGTATATGAACCTATAAGAAGCTTGAGGTTAAGAGACTGAATGGAACTCAACTGAACCAACTAGAAAGGGGTACAAGGATAGTGCTGGTCACTTTGCGCGTTCACAAGGTCCTGTCTTTACGTTTTTTTGTGTTTTTTTTACTTTTACTATGATCTTTTACAATATCCGGTGATTCTGTATACATATGGCAGTCAGTTGCAAGGCTGTTCAGATGCACAGACAATTTGCATGAAATGTCAAAGCCTATGTCCTGAAACAAATAATGAAAAATATAAAAATGTCTTCTGCTGAAATTTTTGCCTAGCATGCTAAGCGTTAAGGGGACCGTCTAAACTTGCTAGATTTTACATCAATGTCTTACAACGTTGTCTTGTTTGCTTTCCTATACACCAAGCTCCTTAGGTGAGAGAGTCTTTCTTTACAAGAAGGAAACCGTTCACTTTAGAGCAGGTCCGAAATCAGAAGGGGGGCAGAAATGATTGTGGCATAGTTGTCTCGCCTGAAAGTGTATCTATTCAGCTAAAGTGAGAGTCAAAACATCACGAAAACATGCCTATATAGTTTTGACCCCCTTAAACCCCACTTTTATATAGTATAACTGGGGTTTACAGGGAGTATACATTGTTTTTCTTATTTCTGCTCAAAAACATAGATTGTGGGTACTCGTTAGAACCGCCTCGGCGAGGCGGTTCTAACGAGTACCCACAATCTATGTTTTGAGCAGAAATATAAAAAAAATACTAGAGTATTTTATATGAAAATTTTCATTTTTTGGAGGTAAAATTTTCAGTATATTTGAATAGGCATGTTTTCGTAATGTCCAACCGTCACTTGCGTGAGGACGGTGCAGTAAAATAACACATGTCGCTCATTGCAATCAATACCAGACAGTGAAGCGTTCTTCATAAGGTGAATGGACACACTAGGTAGCTTTTCAGCCACGTTTTACAAGAGAAGTACATTTTGTAACCTTTTCACAACAGTAGCTGTTAGTGCCGTGTGGAGGCCGTAAAACAGCTACCCGTACATCACTGAAGTGTAGTTTATATGTTCATTACTCTCAATGTTTTATTTTTTTTAATTCAATTTCTCTTCTTCACTAGAGCTGATGTAAGTGCGGCCGTAAAAATTCATTTTCTCTTCTTCACTATAGCTGATGTAAGTGCTATATGGAGGCCGTAAAACGTTCCTCCATACTTCACTATAGTGTTATTTATATTTACTAGTATTTTGTGATATTGAGTTCATTCCATGAAATTTGAAAAATTATGAGCGGGTCAATGATGAGGTCTAAATGGTCGAAACTAGCTACTCCGTCCCGGAAAATTTAACATTCTGGGCACAGTTGTTCAAAGCTAACGATGACGTTAGTTAACGATTCGTTAAAATTTACATCGAGTGATACGCAAATACGCTGAAATGTTTTGCTGAAAAAATGTGAGTAGGTTTTGCAGTGCAAAGCTACTCACATTTTTTCAGCAAAACATATCAGAATATTGCATATTGAATTCGCTAAAACAGTTAAGGGAATGACCCTTAACGAGCTCGTTAAGCTAACGACGCTTTGAACAACTGGGCCCAGTTGTTTTAATTTTTGCAAATGTGTTCATAGCTGTCAAGGATCATTACTTTTAGAATATATTCCTATTTGTTTTCCTGCATATCAAGCCCCTTCTGAAAAGAATCTCCTCTAAATGGAAAAAAGTGTGCTACCCTTCGAACGACCATTGAGAGTATTGAACACACTAAAAAGGCACAAAACAGCTGAATTGTCATTTTTTTTTATGGCGGGACTAGCCAGTTTCGGTCAAAGTCTACGTAATCTGTTACTCTCATTTAAATTTTCAAAAATCCCTAATAGGCTCAATGATTACAAATGACCAGAAAAAATACACTTGTTTACGGTGAAATACGAAAATACGAGGAGGCGCTTTACGGCCGTCAAACGGTATTTACACCAACTATAGTAAAGATAGATGAAAAATGAACCCGTTTCAAAAGAGAGAAGCCGGACTCGGTGGCTCAGTTGGATGCGTCGTCCGACTGGATACCAGGAGGTCGCGGGTTCAACCTCCGCCGAGGTCGGCAACATTCTTTCGTGGAGATTGATCGTGAAATATTTGCTACGGTTCTTCTCTCCCTTCCGCTGATTTAAGAAGGGCAGTTGTCAGTTTCTGGCGAAAGAATGTGCACAATACTGGTTAACCGCTTACAGGACTAAGCCTGCCCAGTGAACGTGTGGTTAGGTAAACTGACCGCGCTCTTCATGACTCCATTGGGTTGACTTGGCCGTAAAACCGCAACACAAACAAACAAATGTAGGAAAACCCGATTTGATAGAATAGCCGCTCCTGAAAGTAAATCTTTCTCAATGAAAGCTGAAACCTAGCTGCGACTTGGGTTAAAAAGATGTGGTAGAAAAATGCATGCCACTCACTGCAATCAATACCAATCAATAAAAGGCTCTTCTCAAGTTTTGTTTCTGGTGATTAGTTTGTTCGGAACTGATAATTCTGTAGATTACTCTATTAAGAATGAAATATGTACTGGTTACAGTGAAGCGTTTGTGAGCATTGGTTTAGTTTAAACATATTTTATTCGTATAATACATATACTGTTACAGTACAAACATGAATGAACTCATACAAAAGGGATTCAGAAGAAAGTCTAAGACTTATGTAAATCTGTATCCCTAGAAGTTTTGCAATAATACAACACTTATAAATCAAAACAATTGTCGTTTCCAAAAACTGTTGTATATAATATTTTACTTTGCAAGTGAATTTCAAAAGTCAAAATGTTTACTTTTACTTATTATAAGCAATAAATATACATATTCAAACATAATTTTATAGAAATAAGTAGAATGGAACACTGAAAGATTCAAAAAAGAAGGTAGGGGCTCCACGGGGGGTTGGGGTGTGTGTAATATAACATTTAACTCTTACTGCTACATTAAGCGATGTTAGACATACTAATCAAAGGTATTAGCTCACGTATACAGTTCAATAAAAGGTCTCAGAAGACTCTTCAATAGGGTACATATATTAGGGCGGAGGTATGCTAGCGATTGGCTTGAAATCTTTTAGTATTCAAAATGTATTTTTGCACAGAAAGAAAGATTTGCTTGTTATCATTATCATTCAGGTTGGGGTCTCCATAGAGAAGAATATTAAGGCTGGGTTGACAGAGATGATTAATAGATCTTAACATTTCGTCTCTGTGATTAAGATAGAGGGGACAGTAAAGAAGAAAATGCCCAGTATCTTCCACAAGACCACAGGCACATAATGAGCATTGAACAATGCTTTTTGAGAACAGGTGTTGGTTTAAAGCGCTACAGTTAGTCCTCAGTCGGCAATGAAGAATTTGTCCAAGTCGTTTCCCTTCGTAGAAATGTCGTGGTGGAAGAGTGACGTAAGTGTTAAGATGACGTTTCAATGAAGCTATGCTACTGCTTTTTCTTGTGTCCTCAGGCAAAGTGTTCCAAGTTCTGACTGCACTTGGAAGAAATGAGTTAAAGTAGAGCTGAGAATGGCTGTGTATTGTTTGAAGAATGTTAGGGTTGCGGAGATTATATGAGGCATTTGCTCCAGTTGTGGGTGGTAAGAGTGAGGACAGGTAAGCTGGAGAAAGGTCATAATACATTTTATAGAACATAGTAATTTTGTGTTTATTTCTTCTGCAAGCCAAGGTGTCCCATCCCGTTTCGGAATATAAAAGATTTAAAGATACTAGTCTGGTTGCACCGGTTACTATACGCGCCGCCTCGATCTGAATTTTCTCCAATTCGTTTGCTTCGTATTGAGTGCAATTATCCCACACGACGTCAGCATATTCAAGTAAGGGTCTAATGAAAGAAAAGTAAATTGTCTGAAGAGATTTCCTATCAAGTAGAAATTTTAACTTGCGCATAATGTTAATTCTATTCCACGCTTTCGATTTGACCTGGGCCAAGTGTTCATGCCATGTACAGTCACTAGAAAAGGTAAGACCTAGATGTTTGTGGGTATCGACTTCGGTTATAGGTTGATTGTTCATAACAACCGGTGGATGGTAAGGTTTGTTACGTTTGCGGGAGCATTGGTTTTGTTGTATGACATTCATCATTGCCGCTTACATGGAAAACAAAACTTCGCTTTCGATATTTTTTAGAAAGTTTTCGTTTCCCTTTTTTCTATGCCGTCTTACTTTGTTGAAGTAAATGCATTCTGTTTTGTCATGATTCAGTGCAAAATCCTTTTGTTGTAACTATCTATGTACCAAGTGTTTCCATCTATTCATTTGTTTGAAAAAAAAAATCCAATCTTCCTGTAGTAAAAATGACTGCTTAATGTGCACAAAAAAATGCAAGGGTAGGTAGTTAAATTAAAGGTTCTCAACAAAGACTACTTATTCAAAATGGCTAAAATTTTCACAATATTGTTGTGAAACTTCAATAATTTAATAGCAACAGTGAAACGCCGAAAACACATTTTGTAATAAAAGTATAACAAATATCAGTTTGCAATAAAAATTTTACAGGTCAGACCCATTTTGGTCGTATAATTACATGTAATTGTACGGTAAATAATTGAAAACAAAGCACATAAATAGGAAGGACAAATGGTTCCTAATTAGACATTGTCGATCCAAAAATAATCATTTTACATTTAGAATGAGACCCCGAGCAAAACATGCCTTACAAAAGGAGGATGTCACTAGCACAGTAATCTAAAAGGCCTTTTTGAGCCCCTTCAAACTCATATCGGTGATGGAGGTATACAAATAGGCTAACAGCGAAGGCCACTGTCAGCATTTGCAAGTAACGTATGATCTGGCGTTTACGTTCGCATGCAGAATTAATAGTAAATAGAAATGATACAGTTACAAGGGAAGCAACTGCCAAAATTGTTTTGCCTTACTTCTGAAAGGGGTTTACTATAAAAGAAAAGAATTTGCTCCGAAAGGGAGCAAATTCATTCCTTTTAGAGTATACTGCTTTTGAGAAGGAGTTTGGTGCGCAGGATTGCAAATATGAAATAACAAAAGTTGTCTCCCTTATGACCGGTCTCGTTAGATCAGACTGGCCTGATGCGTAGGCTGTTATGCTTGTTATTATTTGAATATGCAGCACATTTATTTTATTTTGACTTCACATGTTTTCATAACGTTAACGCGTCTGTGTGAAAATGTTGCTCTACCCTACAACCTTTCCACTGAATTAAAATTGACAATTTGAAAAATATGCGGAAGTGTTTTGGAGAGCTAATTGCTGATTGAAAGGACACACAAATGTCTAAGGAAACATACTTTTGAAACGATTGTATTCGAATGTCACTGGCTGACCCTTATTACATTTGGTTTTGTGTTATCAAAACTTGTGACTCATTTATGTGGTTTAATAATGTGACGGGTAGCAGAGAAAAGTGACTGCATCAGAAAGTTAGTTGTCCAAATGCGATTATTGGCCCGTCCGAAATAGAAAAGTATTTCTCAACATTGCTTTAGCTTACTAGTGAACTTTCGACTTCCTTTGGAAAGATGATTTTTTTTCCCTTGGCGTATTTTCTGAATGAAATTGTTTTGTTCTGATTGACCTAACTTATCAAAAACCATTTGTCGTTCTTATTTCTGTGCTTTGGTTACAAATACTTACCGTGCAATGAATTTTTCGGTCAAACAAATGTGTCTGTTCTCTTCAGTTGCTATAGTAAACTATATGTTTAGAATTATATTTTATTGGGAACATTTGTGTTTTTTTTCAATCCACAACGTACTTTGTCACTTTTTTGCATACTTTCCAGCCATTTTTACTTTGGAAAAATAAACATTTGTGATTTGCTCAATCCACAACATACTTTATCAATTTTTACATACTTTTCAGCCATTTTTATCTTTTTTTTTTAGAAAAATAAACATTTTTGATTTTCTCAATCCACAACATACTTTATCAATTTTTGCATACTTTTCAACCATTTTTATTTTGGAAGAATAAACATTTGTGATTTTCTCAATCCACAACATTCTTTATAAATTTTTGCATACTTTTTCAGCCATTTTTACTTTGGAAAAATAAATATTTGTGATTTTCTCAATCCACAACATACTTTATAAAATTTTGCATCCTTTTCAGCCATTTTACTCTGTAAAAATAAAAATAGGTGATTTGGTAAACAAAGAATACAATAAAACCTTTTGGTGCATACATACTTCCGACATGACAAATTAACTTCTGCCAGTAGGAAAGGCCCAGATCAGCCAGGGTAACCGCGCAGTCTAATATGTACCTTTTCTGACCATCAATGCACTTTACAGTATCAAGTTCCATTTAGTATCTATTTATCGTCACTACAGCTGGTTCGTATTATTACCATCTATCGGCCTTACAATGTCTTTTCGTAATTCACTATAGTGCAGTTTATATTTGCTGCTACTTAATCATCATTCAGAATATTTGCAAATGATAAGAGTGACTGTTCGAAACATGCTGATAAGATCATGTTTGGTCGAAACATGCTGACCAGGCCTAGAAAACTTGGACACACCAACTGTTCTGTGTGTGTTCATGGCTCTCAAGGGTCATTCCTTCTAGAATGTATCCGAAACGAAACTCCAACAGAAATACTGCCTTTAAACGTCAACGATAAAACAGCTGCAGGACCATTACGAAAACACGCCTATTCATATATATAGAAAATTTCACCTCCAAAAACTGAAAATTTTCAGATAAAAAATCCGATATTTTTCATATTTTTTGCCTAAAACATAGATAGTGGGTACTCGTTAGAACCGCCTCGACGAGGCAGTTCTAACGAGTACCCAAAATCTATATTTTGAGCAGAAATAAGTAAAATAATGTATACCCCTGTAAACCCTAGTTTTACTGTATGAAAGAGGGGTTTAAGGGGGTCAACATTATATAGGTTTGTTTTCGTGATGACTGACCTTGTTAAACTTCTCCCTTAACCATTGTCATGCTGGATAAATTAAGATGCCACACCTACTTCTAATTGTCAACTATTCAGATTACTTGATTCAAGTTGTTGATACAAATTCACGTATTTAATGACAAACAGTGCAGATCCAGATAAGTTGGCTTCTGAAGAAGCTAACTGATCTGGATCTACACAGTTTACAAAGGCAGGGCATATTTGGGTTCAGCAATTCAAGGGCTAATCCTGAAAAAAGTCTAGCTACATATAATGATTGGTCAACATATGGGTTCTGTAGAGAAACTGTCTTCGACGGTGTAAATGTTTCCAAGACGTGTCTTGTTGTTTTTGTCCGTCTGTTTACACTGCTGCTTTTCGTCTGAAACTGCACAAAATGGAAGTTGTTGTGTGTTATTGCTGTTATTCCGTGCCATTTGTGCTTACTAGAATACATATACTACATGCATTAGGAGATATGGGGAACAATTTCAATTATTTCCTGTTAGAACATAATCCTAATGACTGGAACAAAACTGATTTTGACACAGTTTTCTTCCCTGACAGAGAATCTATTCCTCTTAGTTATTGAACTATCACGCTATGTATTTCTTTCCGGTAGATCTATTCACAAAAAAGAAAAAAAAATCCAACACGATTTGATTATCTTTATTAATTCCAAAAGATCTAAAGGACATAAAACATAACAACTACTTTCAGCCTGCTTTCTACCAAAGAAAAACATGTCAGTCGATAATTGGTCTTAAAGAGACAAAAAATAAAACAAAAAATAAAAAAAACTGCTCATCGCACGATCTGGTCAAGGCATTCGTTTGACATTATTTGACCGTATATGAGATGATGGCGTTTTCTCATCTGACATCTCATGTATTATACATTTTACTAACGGAGTGAAATATGAATTTCCTAAATACGCGGGTAAGCATATTTGCCTGGGCCTACGTGTTTCGTTAAACGGATAGGAATCATTTTGCATGAAGTGGCTCACATGTTCTCGTTTTTGTTTTGTACTTTGTTGGTAAACCAATTACAAGGATCTTAATAGTAGGTCAAACAATAGAGAATAACCAATAAACATGTTGTGAATTTGACAAAACATCTCTTATGGCATATGCGAAAATCGAAGGTCAAGATCAGCCTGCACTTCTGCACGGTCTGATCAGGTCCTTCTCTGTTTATTGATAAATTTGATAAATTTGCAAGTGAAAAAAGGGGCGATATCCTTATCTGGCATCTGAGAAGAAAGATTGTGTTCCATGACTGTGGTCTTTACTGGGCATTACGAAAACACGCTTATTCAAATAATTATTATATTGAAAATTTCACCACCAAAAACCGAAAGTTTCAGATAAAAAATCTGATATACACATTTCTGCTCAAAACATAGATTGTTGATATTCGTTAGAACCGCCTTGTCGAGGCGGTTCTAACGAGTACCCACAATATACGTGTTTGAGTAGAGATAAGAAAAATAATAATGTATACCCCTGTGAATCCCAGTTTTACTATATAAAAGTGGGGTTTAAGGGAGTCAAAATTATATAGGCATGTTTTCGTGATGACATCTTCATATTTATTTTTCCATTACCCATAAATTTAATATCTTGATATTCCTTCATACCATAGGAGGGAAAAGATGAATTTTTAACATTGCAGTTTTTGAGACAGAACGAGATTTTGATGCTATACCATATACCGTATAAGTGACTTTCAACCAGTTTAGCTTGGAAATGGGGACATCGATATAGGAGGTCTATAGATAAATAGATTCCTGTTAGAATATATTTATAGAGAGCTCGCTGCCGCATTTGACCGAAGGCCAAATGCGGCGCAGGCCGAAGGTCTGCGCGAGCAAGCTCTATAGTATAGCAGTTGTCGTCAAACGAAACCGGAAATAAACATTTTGTTTGCAGTTTGTCGGGTTCTCAATTAATGTGGCAGATCTATTTGTATTTGCCGGGACCAACTGGGAAAATCCGGTGCAAGAATCCGGTACCAAAATTTTAACGGTGTAGCTTGGGTTTTATACTTTGATTGTTTGGACGATTTTTGGCTTAAATATTATCCAGTTGTACTGTAACTGCAATTGGTTGTTTTTCAAGGCATAGTGCATTGCGAGCTCGCCTATAGGCATTGCCTATGTTCATATTAAATTATTCTATGGCTCAGGGTACCTGATACACTTTATAGATTTCTGTCATTATATACCGGTCAGGTTACTTCTGTGACTTCCCATTTGGGTTTCTGCTCGCCAAATTCCTTCTGGAAAGAGCTCTAACGGTAAATAATTTGCTCCCTTGTGCAGCAAATTATTTCTTTTTAGAGTAGACACCTTTTCAGAGGACAAAACCAGTTAAAGCAGAGTTACCTTCCGTGAAAGTGTATTCATTTCCCTTAACTCTTTCGGTGCCAAATTTCAGACGACATTTGTCGTCTGCTTTATTTTTTTCAACAAACTATCGCTTGGAAAGAGGTTTATATGTAATGCTGAAAGACTGAATGTCAAACAGCATAGATCCAGAAGAGACGGCTCAATCTCATCTGGATCTGTGCTGTTTCCAAAAGCCTGTTATTTTCGCCTGTGGCAGCGAAAGAATTACTGATCTTAGTACTGATGGACTGAAGCATAGTTGTTTATTTCATGGACACATTCATGTTGTGATTTTGTGCTGCAGTCTGTCAAGTTAAAGTCGATTTTTCAATATATGCGAAACTATATTACATATTATATAGCACACTCTTGCACTTTCCTAGAAATAATTGGGCACTACAAGTTTGTTTGCTCAGTAACAGAAGGAAATCGAGTTATTGAACAGAATGGTAATTTAGATTTATGAACATCCATAAATCAACAAGGAATAAGAATACTAGACGCTCCATCTACAAGCTATTTCTGTAAGTGATATATTTACGAGATAGATTGTTGTTACATCTTTTTTTTGTCAACCGATGAGCAACGCACACAAAAAGGGTATTTATTCAATTTTAGCTCACACATTCGCACAGGTTGATCTTGGCCTGCTTTGTCCGCTTACAGAATCAACTCGAACAGAGAATGTCCTGATCAGACATAGCATACGCGCCTGCTGTTCTGGACATTCGCTGCTCGTATATAACAAAAGAGCCGTTTCCCCTTCTTGTGTAGTAAATGAATTGTACGAATGGTTGCTATATGTATGCAGAACGCAATTGCTTTTGGCATCCTTTAACTCGCATGTACCAGATGCGGACGGCTGCCGATATATGTCACGGATGTAGCTAAACGTTGGTTCTATTCATTAGGCATCACATTTAACGCTTAATAGTCCAAGTAAAAATTCCAGCATACGAATGTTTGAATTTTGTTTTCCTATTTTCCTAGGGAAATATGCTTTGACAGTTCATGAAAATTTGTTCCATTCATTAGGCATCACATTTTACGCTTTGTAATCCAGGGAAACTTGAATTTTGTTTTCTTATTTTCCTAGGAAAGTAGGCTTTAACAGTTCATGAAAATTGTCTCCTAAGAGAATGTCAAAACCTTTTGCATGAAATGTCAATGCCTGTTTTATATAAAAAAAATCCTCAGTGTGTCATTTGCTGATACAGTCGACTCTCGTTATCTCGAATTCCAAGGGACTCTCTAAAACACTTCGAGATATCCGTACCTCGACATATCAGATTTGCAGAATTGAGGAAACAATAATTTGAACAACCACATTTAACAAATGAATATGTAATTTGACTCCTGAAATTAGAACTATATATAAAATAACGTGGAAAAGAGGAGAAATTACTCCTTAATTTTTCCCACAATATTTTATTACCTGTTCTTAGATTTCCATGTTAAAACAGAAAAAAGAATTTCACTTCGATTTTATTTATTTTTTATTTTATACAATGTTTAAAGAGGGTAACACAATTAGCTGTATTAACTAGTCTACCTTGTGGCCCTCTGTAAAAACTAAAAATACAAATAATAACATGTACATGTATAAGCGATACATGTATAAGCGATTATTCGAGATAAGAGAGGTCGAGATAACGAGGATCGACTATATAGCTAAGTGAGTGGTAAAGATTAAATAAAACAACTTCGTCTCTAAACGACCAAGGCAAACATTGAGTATTATCTGCATTTTCACACATTTACACAAGAATTAAGAATGTATCAGACTCTGAGTCGGGGTACAGCATTTCCTACAAGCTTGCATGTGCGCTGAGCGAAGACTCAGATCAACATGTGCATCCGCGCAATCTGAACAAAGTCTTCACAGAACACTGCGTGGGTCGTCAAGGATCAAATGCGTCTTTAAGTGGATAGTGAAAACTCTGATTAACCTGATCTGATTCTCCACTGGGTGCACATGCTGTCTTGTAGATTCTAGCTCAGTTGGAGAAGCTAAAGTTATAGTAATGGAGCAAGAGCAAGAAATTGCATTATGCGTAAACCATGCGTATCTCGAAGCACTGAGAGTGCTGAAGTGGTGCGAGTGGCTAGCATTCTTTAGGCCTCTAGAACTGATTGGGATTTGCGCAGAAATTAAAGTCCTTTTCGGCATCAGATAGCCCCTTTTCGGTCCTTTCCAATGAAAAAAAAAAAAAAAAAAAAAAAAAACAGTCATTTTCGGTGTTCAGTAGGACTACGGCTTCGGTTACACTTTTTACCCAACGTTGAAGATTTGTCGCCGCCAGTATTGTACTCAGTATAATTAGAATCTTATATCTTCAAACGTTTGAAGTTTTCTTCGATTTTGTTATTTTATTCGCTATGTATAAGCATCAGAGTGTATAAGTCTGGGCCCATTTTGACCACTAACGAGCTCGTTAAGCTAACGATGCTTTAATTAGCTGGGCGCTGAATGCAGAATTAAGCGTTATCAGCGTTAGCAGGAAACTGTTTGCTAGGTAGTTATTAGGTAGGTAGTAAAAGGAAAACGTGTGGTATGTTATATCAGGCGACAGTTTGGCAACCGCCCCCGGAAATAAACACCAAAAACCCTCACTACCACCCTATCTAAAGGGAGAAGCAGACAAACAAAACAATGCTCGCATTTTAAAGGGCATAGTTTTAATACAATGCATATGCCTCGTGTATACCTCCACTCTCATTAGCTGTTACATGTATAACAGAGCATTTTAGTGTATATTCTGAGAAATGCCCCGATCAGCCTTTATGTATATTCCTCGAAGACAACTTTTTGTTCATGGCGTGACTCAACTTATAAATGGCTAAGTCAGACTTATGACGCTGCGTACAGTAAGCGGCCAGTCCCCGATAACCGGTGCAATTTCTGCCCTCCAGAAGAAGAAGACCTACTCTCAGATATTGGCTGGTGTGGTTTCTTCCCTTCAGAAGAGGAAGCCTGATACAAGGTCTTTGGAAGAGAGAAAATCGATGTACACATTGAACACAAATTAGTTCTAAATCTAATAAATGGAAATACAAATACAAAGAACATGCCAAACGTTAATCAGTTTTTAATATTGTACTAAAAACAGCATCAACCTTTCAATAGCTTATTGCCTGCCTTTGCTTTGGAACGCGATCTCCGTGGTGACTCGTGTGGTCGTGTTCTCTTCTGATCCTTCCATTGGATTTTTGGAAGGATCGGAAGCCTTTTCAGTGTAAAAAAGTAAACAACTCGATAGGCTTCTGAGAGTTGCGAATTTCTTCCGCCTACTTTTTGTTTAACCTTCTGAAATCAGAATACGCTAAGTAGCACTGGCACGAGAGTTTTGCCTTTTCAATACGCCAGGTCTTCCTGTTTGATTTGAACAAAAAAAAAAAAAAAAAAAAAAAAAAAAAAAAAATATGCAACATGTGCGAAGGGCAAACCCATGTCCCTCTGATTGCAAGACAAGAGCACTAGTTACAAGACCATTCTGCCAACTCATGTCAAAAATTCAGATGGGACACTTGAAAGTCAATGGCTCATAAAACCTAATTTTACGTCAATTTAAGTTACCAGCTATCTGTTTTAGCGTTCGAAATAAACTCACAATCTGAAGGCAATACAACTGGAATATTAGAATTTATGTCTTTATACGCGCGTTTGTCAGACAGGAGATTGAGTTAGTACGGAAAATGCATACCGTATTTACCCTAAGTGTTTAGACACGTTAACTCCTTACCATACTTGTCTTATTTTCTATCAATGCCATTTACTCCTGGTTTATGTTTCTAAAAACTGATGGATGGCAAATAGTGCAGACGGTGATTATACGGCGCATTGTCTGGCATCTGATCTTGGTCCACACTTTTAAATCATCAGTATCTGTCCGAATACTTGCGGTTAGTACAGCACTTTTCTTCTTCGTCATACGTGGGTTTGAAATAAAATACAATTACGAGATAACTTGGAATACAATGTTTTTACGAACCCATTATGTCCGTTATCAAAATACAGTCGACTCTCGTTATCTCGAACTCCAAGGGACTCTATGAAACAGTTCGAGATATCCGTACTTCGACATATCAGATTTGCGGACTCAGGAAAACAATTAATCGAACAACCACCTTTAACAGAATGAATATGTAATCTGACTCCTAAGTTAGAGACATTTTGAAAATATTGTGGAAAAGAGGAGAAATTGCTCCTAAGGAGCAATTTCTCCTCTTTTCCACAATATTTTATTGCCTGTTGGTAGATCTCTGTGTTAAAACAGGGACCAGATTTTCACTTCGAGATAAGCGGTTATTCGAGATAAGCGAGTTCGAGATAACGGGAGTCGACTGTATAATTATATTGTTATTTCATAGATTAGTTTTTTGGCTATCGTATAACGAGTAGTTTTTTTTTTTTTTTTTTTTTTTTTTTTTTTTTTTTTGTATTATTATTAAATTTACCGTTCGCTGTACTGCTAGTGTATGTGGGCTTAAGAGACGTTAACACACATTCAAGAGACAACTCGAAATCGAGTTTGTCCCCATATGTAAAGGAGTCCATTCTGTAAGGAAATACTTTGCCCCCTCTTGGAATTTACTCCCAGAGAGAACAAATTCTTACTTTATAGAGTAGACCCATTTTCAGAAGGGATTGGCGTTCAGTAAAGCTCTCTGTCTTGGGGAAAATGACGGGAAATCTACTACATATATCCAAGCCTTTTAATCCTTGTCATGCTCAATAAATTAAGATGTCACGCCTATTTCTAATTGTCAGCCAATCAGTTTACTTAATCAAGATTGTTAATATTAGTTCACATACTAAACGACAAACAGTGCAGATCCAGACCAGTTGGCTTCTTCAGAAGCCAGCTGATCTGGATCTACACTGTTTTTAAAGGCAGGGATTGCCCGGGTTCAGCGGGACAAGGGTTAATATACGGCGCTTCTTATGTTCAGCTCCAGTATGTCGGTAGGAAATGCACCTTCGGAAAAGGACCGTCGTCTTGCCATATACGATTGACAAATCTGAAGCAGAAATCGTCTTACTAAAATATGATACAGAATTCAAAGACAATGTTTATACAATGTTTTGGTAACGATAGTTAATTTTAAATGTTGCTCATCTAGACGTTTTTGTTCAGCTTAATATCATTACTCATAGGACACCTCAGTTATTTACATTCCATTAGGAACAACGTTTTTTTTTTTTTTTTTTTTTTTTTAGTTTTTTTTTTTTTTTTTTTTTTTTAAGTGATCAGTATACTGACATGAATATATTCTAACAGGAATGATCTTTACAAACAATGGGCAGACTGAAATATCTGAAACATATGAAGTGTTAATCAAGTACTTCTGTGCCACACTAGCTTGTTTCTAGGAACTTTAACTTGAAACCTTGTTCTGTCTGCTGGTGTATGCATGCGTATTTGATTTACAAATAAGTTGTTTAAAGTACTTATCTAATAATACTTAATACAATGAATAGGCTCTGTATTAGACATTTGTTAGTGAAGGACATTTCTGTGTCCACGACCAGACTTACATTAATTTTGACAATGCAGTCAAACAGGTGTTAAGCAAGCACTTATCAGAAAGCCAAAATGTGTAGCTTAAAACAGGTGTTTGCTTAATATAGGTAAATTCTGACTTATTTACATTTTAGTAGTGGTTGCTTGAAAGAGGTTGTTTTTAAGACAGGTTTTACAGTTAATTCCATTTTCATTTTCATGGCACAGTGCATTTGTTTCTATTCAATATATATTCAACCCGAGCAGAAAACATTACTGTAACTTGGAACCAGATATATTCTTTGCTGTCCGCATGTAATTGTTTTTGGAATTACGTAACTAATAAAATTTATGTAACGTGTACCCCAATGTTTCCCCACATATATGTAATATACTCGAAACAGGGACATACCTTATAAGGCTGACTGTCAGTATTTTGCAGTTTTTAAAAACAGCATTCCATTGATTGTTACTTTTAGCAAACTGTTATTGCATAACCCTTGTCATACTGAATAAATGTAGATGCCACACCTACTTCTAATTTCCAGCCAATCTTATTAATTGTTTTGAGTTTTTAATAGAAATTCACATATTTAATGACAAACAATGCAGATCCAGATCAGTTGGCTTCTTCAGAAGCCAACTGATCTGGATCTACACTGTTTTGCTAAGACAGGACATGACGCGTTCAGCAAGAGAAGGGTTGATAATCAAAATCTTCCTTTGTTCCCATAGTATTTGGTGAAAATTACATGTCTGACATAGCTCTAGCTAAGAGTCTTATCAAGACATGTGATCTTTTATTTCTCCACAAAAATATAATACGCATTAGAAGCGCCTCTGCGAATCGCTTCCATCACAAAAACACGCTTATATAATTTTATATAGGAAAACTGGAGTTTACAGGAATATACTTCATTTTTCTTATTTTTTGCTAAGAAACATAGATTTTGGTACTCGTTTGAACCGCCTCGGCGAATTTTTATTTGAAAATTTTCCTGTTTTGGTTGTAAATTTTCAATACATTGGAATAGACGCGTTTTTGTATGTAACGCATAACCACAACTTGTGTGTGTGTGTGTGTGTGTGTGTGTGTGTGTGTGTGTGTGTATGTGTGTGTGTGGAGAAATGAGAAAATGATATCAGTGAAAATGGCTTATTTAGAGTTGTGGCTAAGAAATGTACATTTTAGGTAGGTGTTTTTACGCAATGTATACAAATGTTCGGTCCAGACTTCCAGTTTTATTGCAATATATTCATAACGTTAACATGCCTATGTAAAATGTGTCAGTCTATGCCATGGCAATTTTACTGCATAATATGGTGGAAAAATGCTGAAGATTTGGCTAACGTTACATTGCGGGGTAAAAGAGATAATTTACATGAAATGTCAAAAAAAAAAATAGAAAAAAAAATATCATTAATTTGTCTTCTGGTGAATCTTGCCAGAGAGTGGTAAAGGTTACCACGGCCCATAATATAGATTAATGCAAATGGCTAATAAACAAAACAAACAAATTGAGTTAAGTTTTAAGAACAGAAGTACCACGTAGTTGTATATACCCATGTATACCCCGAGTTTCAGTAGGGGTTTCATTAGGGTCCAGATTACGAACATTTGTCAACGTTATTTCATAACTGATGCAATACTATAATGGTAAAACAATTTGAAATGTTTATCAAGCACGCTTAGCAGGTAGCATAAAAATCATCAGACGTCATTTTAAATAATTGTGTTATTTTAACCGAGAAAATAGGTCTGTTATTTCATGATAGTTGTCTCCTATGCATGCAATGTGAAATCTTTTTGTCTGTGAAATAGGGGAAAATGATCAAAAAACTTCTCGTCTGTTGAACTTAACCGAAATGCTAACGGATAATCCGTGCAAAGAATGTTACACAACTGATGTGTTAATGATGTATGCAACTGTTTCAGTGAGGGCGGCTATACCGAAACGGATCACGCCTTCTAAATTTGTACCTAGACATTCACAAATAAACAGCATGCTTAAGCAATGTCTGGCATCCGGTGTCTTTGGTCATATGCTCACGGCAAAAGCCTACAATTTAGTCAATCTGGATCAAAATATTTTGCTTTCCGCTTGCATAATCATTAATGAGAGCGGGTATACTTTAGTGTCAGCCTTCATGATGTTGCTTCGTTTTAAGGGGTTTATATATATATATATATATATATATATATATATATATATATATATATATATATATATATATATATATATATATATATATATATATATTTCAAAAGAACCAACTTAAAAATGTTTAGTTTCCTTCTAAAAATGGTCTAATCTACAAAGAAAGAATTTTCTCCCTTGGAGTAGACTCATTTTCAGAAAGTACTATGTGTACAAAAACCGAAACTGGCTGTCATAAAAGCGGTATCCCTTGCAAAAGATTGCAGCAAAGCTACCAGGTGTACCCAGACCCTTACAAATGGTTGGTTTTCAAACAGCTTATCGCGAACAAGTCGTGGCAAATGCAACGTTAAATATGGCAGTAGATAATAAGCAAAACGTTGTCAAACCCTATACATTAAATAAAACAACTAGATCGCCCTGCGTGGCTACTGAGCCTGATCAGAAAATACTCTGTTGAGTGCTTAGAGACTTATTGGATGGTTTTTAACCATGTGCAAACTACATTGTAACAGAATGATTTAGGTATCAGTGTTCGCATACCCCTACCTCGTAAAGTGCCATATATTTTACGATATACACTTCAAATACAAAATGTATGCGTTTTAGTTTGGAGCTTTGTTTATGCCAAGAGATCATTGAAGACATATTGGCTTATGTTTTCCTCGTTTGTTTGCTCATACTTTAAAGCATTAAATGGTTTTATTGCTATTGTTTGTCAGTTTAATTCTTATTAGATTCTTCATACGCTGTTGATGCTTAAAACAGATTCCAAGAATTGTATCAATAGAGCTTACCGTAAACGCGAAATTTCAGTAACGCATGTTAAGAATTCCAACCTTTGACACTATCACGTGTCAGTTGTCTATGCAAACATTAAATGCCAAACCTTTGAAAGAAGATCTCTAAAAAATCACATTTCACATGCCTCATTTCGTATTTGTTCATTCATGCCTTACACAATCGGAAGCAATTCCCTTGGGCTGTACTTTTTTAACACAAGGACTAAATTAATACTGGTACATGTAAACGTTTAGTATGTAAATCATTAATTCTACAAGAATCATTATTAATTTTATTAATTAGATATTATAACTGTTACTAAAGCGGTGTTGTAAGGAATCGCATTGATCGATCACACTTTTAAATGTAAAAAATATTGGTTTTGAGCGTTTATACCCTGGATATAAAAATCAGTAGATATTACTTGTTCATGAACATGCCCGCATCACGAAAACACGCCAATACAGCTTTGAACCCCATAAACTCCACTTTTATAAGTAAAACTGGGATTTACAGGGGTATACAATAATTTTCTTATTTCTGCTGAAAAACATAGAGTGTGGGTACTCGTTAGAACCGCTTTGCCAAAGCGGTTCTAACAAGTACCCACAATCTATGTTTTGAGCAGAAATATGAACACTACCAGAAGTTTTCATCTGAAAGGTTTCATTTTTTGGTGGTAAAATTTTCAACATATTTGAATAGGCGTGTTATACTAATGGTGGTCCGACCAGATCCTTCGCAGGATTCTCTGTGGGTAGCCAAACATCCAAAGCGTCTTAAGGCGGACAGCGAGGACTGATCAGACTGTGCAGATGCGCAAGCAGATCTGAGTCCATTGCAAAAACAAGCCTGTTCTTTTACACTGAAAATTTTACCATAAAAAATGTAAATTTTCAGAAAAAAATTCTGATATTTTTTTTTCATATTTCTGCTCAAAACGTAGATTGTAGGTACTTGTTTGAACCGCATCGTCGAGGTGGTTCTAATGAGTAGCCACAATCCATGTTTTTTAGAAGAAATAAGAAAAATAATGTATACCCTTGTAACCCAAGTTTTACTTTATAAAAGTGGGGTTTAAGGGGGTAACATTATATAGACATGTTTTCGTGATGCTTCGCTCGGCGCACATGCCATCTGGTAGGAAATGCTGTGTCCCGGCTCATATTACAAGTAAACCTATGCTGCATCATGTACTTAAGCTTAGCAAAGCTACCTGTGCTGAACCGACCGTGTACATCCATATTTTGGAATAGGTTCACTGGACCATGTTTTATACTTTTATGCCCGTGTTCGACAAACTTCAGAGAAACAGTACATTACGAAAACACGCCTATTCAAATATATAGAAAATTTCATCTCCAAAAACTGAAAATGTTCAGATAAAAAACTCCGATATTTTTCATATTTCTGCTCAAAACATAGATTGTGGATACTCGTTAGAACCGCCTCGCCGAGGCGGTTCTAACGAGTACCCACAATCTATGTTTTGAGCAGAAATAAGAAAAATAATGTATACCCCTGTAAACCCCAGTTTTACTATATAAAAGTGGGGTTTAAGGGGGTCATAATTATATAGGTATGTTTTCGTGATGAAATACGCGAAAAGAAGCATTCATGAAAGAATAGCTAGCAAGTATATATTAGTTAAATGCTTTTTTTTTATTTTGAATACTTGTATTAATGCCAAGTTAAGCATGTTTTGTTGAAATAAAGCAGAGCAATTAATAACAACAGATACCTGTTGACTTGAAACGTACTAACGCTATAAAAAATGAGTAAAGTTAAAAACGCATTGTATTCCAAGAATGTGTTTCTACAGCCACAACTTTCACCGGAGGCGCATCATGCTGTTTCGATAAAAAAAAATGTGGTTGCGCGTAGATACTTTACAATCAGTTGATTCATATACACGCGGGAAAGTAATGTCCTTGGAACGTTCATTTGTAAGTCATGGGTCCAATTGAGGCAGTTCTGGAAGCATAATTTATTGTTGTTGTTGTTTTTTTTTTATTTCTCATTTTTTTGGGCGGGCACTCTTTAAAAGGCCTAGCGGAGGTGCTTTTAATAAATACATTTTGCATGTGCTAGGTATTTCCAAGATAATATATTGAGAAAAAACAATATATTTGGCTATTTAGTAATTAAACATTTTTTTTGCATTATATAAAGTGTCATGTAAATGAAAAATAAAACTGAAACATTTCCTGGTTATAAGCCGGTGCTAGGGGGCGAGGACATATGCAGCCTCCTAAACTACATTGTTGCTTATAAAGAGACTTAATAAAACCGAATCTCCGATTTTCGTTCTTTTGTATGTTTTTGTTTTAAAAGCAACCTTTCAGATTGTTTACATCATAATGTATACCATACATACCCTTTCTTTTACTATACCCGCTCGTTTATATAAACCAAATAGGATCACAGAATGTATGTTTAGGAAATTCCAACTACTAGGTATAATTTAAGACATCTTCAACGACAAAATCGTATTTGGTGTACTCTGAGATTTAAGTTCATTGTGCTTACATTACGAGAAACTCTACAAACTACTTTAAATAATCAACACAATAGAACTTGTTACACTATTGTCAAAACATCAGGATAACTGACAACCAAAAATCGTTGAAAGCTAATGCTGATAATTCATGGGCATATCCATGGAGAAGAAACTTCACAACTACTATTATTATATCTAATATTCATGTTTTTGGTATTAACTTGCCCATTGAAATAATTGATTCCATCATGTAAATCAGAGCAGTTTCTTGTATTAACTGTTCTAGATAAAACAAATCAGTTTGAACAGCAGTGTCATGTCTTACAAGGGTTTTTAAACATTTTAAACATTTTTTTATTCTTTTTTTTTTTTGTATACAGCTAAAATGCCACTTCAGTCTAAGTCCCCACAGAATAATTAAGCATTCAATAACACTTGTTTAAAAGTCAGATTGGTCCCATATGTTATGTATTTACCAGATTACTTTAACAAATCTATGCAATGAGAGCCCGTATGTTGTTACTCTATAATATATAGTAAACACCGGAGTATATGAGTTACACATTATTGTGTAATTTGCTCTGATCTGGATGTTTCTAAACCTAATTTAGATTTGATTATTTGGTATTTTTATCAGCGTTTTATATTGTAAAAGATCATTTTATTGGAATTAGTAACACCAGTTTCTTCTCTTTCATAGAGCAGAAGAATAATGATGTCGAAGTGATTTTTTCTCATTGGCGTGTTAACGAAATGAATAACATACTTCAGCTAGATACTTTGATTTGGGCCACGTCGCGAGAAAAAAGCTCTTTGGACCTTCCATCAAATAAATTTTTCGACGCATACCCGACATCTTAGCAAGCCCACATGTCTAGTCCTCTGGCTAAAGTTTCCCCTCGGCCTTCCGCTTACTTCAGCGAACAGCAAAGGTTCTGGCGAGACTGTGCGGATGTTCTTCGCAAATACTATAACGGCTCTTTTTCCATGACGCGGCTCATTCATTGGTTTGTTATCGATTACATATATTTGACAGTATGTTATAAACAGAAACAATAATTATTGAATATCTACATGTAGCTTTTGCAAAACCATAGGTGAAAATACTCTAAAAATGCCACAATTACAATGCACAACCTTGCCGAGGCACCAAAACAAAAAACAAAACAACAACAACAAAAAAAAAAAAAAACGGCAAAACAAATGCCACATATATAACAACCGACATACGAAAAAAAAAAGAAGAACTGCAGAGGATTGTGCTTCGTGATTCAGGCATTTCCTGGGTATCTTCACTTATATTTTTAAAACGATAATCAGAAAAACTATTGGGGACTTAAACCAGCTCTAAATTATAAGCAGTTGTTAGGTCCGTACAGGGGTTCTCTACCTCATCAATGAAACATCGCAATGAATCATACATAATCGCGAGTGCTATGATTAAAGAAAGCAAATGGCTAAATGACGATTTAACAGGATCACGACGGGCCCGACCACAGACATTGATAGACTAGTGCCAACCATTACAAAAGATAGAGGATGTAGTCGGCATTTAGTCTGAGGACTGGATCACCGTCGCGAAAATAAGGAGGGAAGCAAAGTTATCTACCAAAATTTTGATTAACATTCATGCATTCAGTTTGCCTCAGAATATTCATATTGGAACCTATCTTAAACAAATGACAATCTTTTTCAAACTTTAAAAAAAAGTTTTGTCAACGAACTTTCTGAATTAATAAATTACGTCACTACGGAATTCAAGTTCTTTCTGTAGATGTTGGGTCGGTCATCAGACTAAAGGACGGCTCCCTCCTCATCACGAAAACATACCTATATTATTTTGACCCCCTTAAACCCCACTTTTATATAGTAAAACTGGGGTTTACAGGGGTATATATTTGTTTTCTTATTTCTGCTCAAAAACATAGATTGTGGGTACTCGTTAGAACCGCCTCGTCGAGGCGGTTCTAACGAGTACCCACAATCTATGTTTTGAGCAGAAATATGAAAAATATCAGCATTTTTCTCTGAAAATTTTCATTTTTTGGTGGTAAAATTTTCAGTATATTTGAATAGGCGTGTTTTCCTAATGTCAATTTAATGATTGGCGCCTGACTATCAATTTGTGATCAGGCCATCGTGGTCCTGGATGCGAATGTTTTGTGTTCTGGCTTCAAATCGCACTTGAGCCCTTTGCTTCGTTTCGTCACAGCGCGTTTGTGATTTTACGTGTTTCGCTGTGATGGTTCACGGATGAAGTAGAGGACCCATATGCTGACCGAACAAATGTTTGGGGAGGCACCAGAAGGAAGATGAGATTTCGCTCGCGTAAAACTGCTTAAGTCCCCAGCAGTTTTTCTACTGCCGTTCCAAGCCGGCTCCTCTGTTGCAGTTCTTTTGATTGTGTGTCGGTGGTTTCATATGAGACAGCGCACGACAAAACCTACGATCAGACCTGTAAGTGACCAGCAAATACTCGAATCAGCCTGTAAATCCACCCAGTATGACAAGGGTTCTCGTTCATCTCTCTTTGGATAGCCTAGAGGCTGTAGAAGGCACATGCGATCAGCAGAAACTCTGATAAGACTGCGCGGTACGCAGGCTGATCCGAGTCTTCGCTGGTCGCACAAGTCATTTTGTAGGTTTCGGCGAATGAAATAGCTTATTCTATTCTATTCTATTTGACATATGTATTGTCATTATTGTCTTTTTCTCCTTTTGGTGCCTCTGGAAGGCGGTGCTTCGTGACTGTGGCATTCCCTGGATATATTCACTGGTATTTTTCCAAACAAACGTTATATTTGAATCGAAGTCAATATATAGAGATAATCATTTAATTTACAGGGCCCAGTTGTTCAAAGCGTCGTTAGCTTAACGAGCTCGTTAAAATTTACATCGAGTGATACGCAAATATGCTGAAATTTTTTGCTGAAAAAATGTGAGTAGCTTTTGCAGTGCAAAAGCTACTCACATTTTTTCAGCAAAAATATCAGAATATTGTGTATTGATCTGCTAAAACAGTTAACGAAATGACCCTTAACGAGCTCGTTAAGCTAACGACGCTTTGAACAACTGGGCCCTGATGTATGCCATAAAGCAGTCTCAAAACAAGTTGCATTTTACATGTAAAAGCTCTATACGAACGATATCTTATCATTCATCACGAAAACATGCCTATATAATTTTGACCCCCTTAAACCCCACTTTTATAAAGTAAAACTGGGGTTTACAGGGGTATACATTATTTTTCTTATTTCTGCTAAAAAACATAGATTGTGGGTACTCGTTAGAACCGCCTCGGCGAGGCGGTTCTACTGTAACGAGTACCCACAATCTATGTTTTGAGCAGAAATATGAAAAATATCAGAGTTTCTTATCTGAAAATTTTCAGGGTTTGGAGGTGAAATTTTCTATATATTTGAATAGGCGTGTTTTTGTAATGTTAGTTTGTACGCAATTTGAGCAGTACAATGAAAAGGCAGAATTGTGAGCGTATGCAAACTGCAACGGGCGCTCAATTTCCAGACTTATCAGCGCTTTCTTGGTTACCCTTTTATTCTGCAGTATTCAATAAATCTACGGGCGGTCAGCAAAATCATTGATCAGGCTGTGCAGGTTTACATGATTATCAGGTCTTAATGTATATCCGAGATCCATTTTCTCACTGCGCGAGCCATTTTAATTTTGTAAAACCATAGGAGCTGATGATATGACTGTATAATGTGAAGTTATGAAATGTAATTATTGTCTATATCAACTGGTTCGCTTTTACAATCAATTCTAAGAAAAAAATAAAATGAACTCTTTGAAAGAAAAGAGAACTAGCGGAATAAGTCAGACAGTAAATCAATAATTTCAACTCCTCGTCCTTATACACATTTCATGCAATTTGATTGGTTGAAAGAAAAGTTTTACACTGCAATAAAGACTGGAGCAAGAATCAGCCGGATCAATTTCCCTTCAGCCAGCTAAAAAAAAAAAAAAAAAGATAATTTTGGCAACAATGACAAAATTAGAATTATAAGGAATGAATTATAAGGAATGAATTATTGTTTTTGTGGATTTCACAGATGTGTAAACTCCGTCGAATCACTCACAAACTTGACATAAAGCCATTTGGGTTTTTGGGAGTTTACACGTCGATACAATCCACAAACGTAAAATGTATTCCTATAATAAAGGACTCTGTTCAAATTACTTGCAGGTCTGTATGATCGCGTTTTACACGTACAGCATCCACTGAACATTACTTTTTTATATTTGCAAACGGTTGGTCTATTTCCAACGGTGTAGTAGGAAACATCGTTTTCACCATGGAGTCATGAAAGCATGGTAGAGGTGGAAATGGTTTAAAAAGAATTGTTGGGCATTATGGATTTACGAACGGTAAACAGATATGCATAATACATAATACAACCTTTGTTTAACATTCGTAACATAACTATCTAGTTGCTAACATTATAATCTGAAAATGGTTTTCTAGAAGAACGTTATAGGCTCCATGCAAAGTGTTATATCGATTAAGCCCAAAGACATGTTAATGGGCTTTATGACACTGATATCAAGCATTCTGATGACAATAAAACGTTTGATGTAAATTTGTACTTTTATTACCAGAACGCATGCGAATATCACTTCAGCATAAAATTAAAACAACTTATAGGAGACCAAACATTTTAAAATGCTTTTGTAAAATTCAAAGAATTTTCAAACTGGTGGGCTGCAAAATTAAACGTTAATAAAGTGTCTTATCAAATGCCATTGAGTAATGGTCATATTGCATGCCTACTTGCATTACTAGACGTATACGAACGACACAAACAACAACTACAGCAAATTAATGATAACAATCAAAAATAAAAACATATTCGAACACAATATATATGTGTGAAATAAATAGAAACAAAAATAAGTTTCTATTTTTTAATCAGTGATAGTACTATTGCATAAGCCACGGAACTATCCATGTGTCAGGCATAATATGTTAGGAAATGTAATTAATCCATGAGTAAGAAGTACAGCTTTATTTAGCTTGGCAATGCATTACTTTTTAATAAGATCATGTCAGAGTTATCGTTTATAATAGAACTTCCTGTATTTCATGCAAATAGTGTAGAATATGATCAGACGTCGTTTTTGACTGTTTTCCAATGTCCTTTTTTATATGATATAGGCATAAATGTGTTATTGATTGAGAGTTTCCCCTGTTTTTGTGCTTCTAAGTCTGCGAATATACTAGAGCTCGTACATTAGCAATTGTCGTAAACAAGATATAGCAAGCGTTTAAGAGTATCCGTGTCATATTGAAGTGTCATTGTATACAATAAGAAATTATAACGGAGAAACTGACGAACAGAGGGATCACAACATACTAGCTTATACAAGTACTCTGGTCTGGGTCCTTTAGTAGAACCACTGAGACTAGCAGCAGCAACATGCAGATTGCACTGAATTCTTACGTACATTTGACATTAGACAGATATTATCGAAAATGGAGCATATAAAATAAATATAATTTTGTCTGGATGTTCTAATACATTGCACTTGCAATATTTTTGTTCTTCACAGCAAATATGACTTGACCGTTCCTTTTGTGCTGCCCATTCCAAGCCGGTTCTTTCGTTGCAATTCTCTGTTTGTGAGTCGGTTATTACAATTTTATAGTGTGTTTCGTCATTGTTTGCTCCTTGTCACATGGAGAATGTGTTTCGTGATTGTGGCCTTTCCTGGGTATCTGCATTTATACTTTGACATTCCATGTGAATTGTGACCTAAGGAGAAAATTCAAATGACATGTCAAAATATAAAATCATGGACTAGCTGTATTTTACCAAGATAGAACCAGAGTTCGAGTAGTAATAGAACAGAATCTCTGCTCTTGTTCACCTCCCATATAAACAACCACCAACACACTTTAACAGCCACTTTGCCATTTCATAAAAGTGCTTTTTATCATACGTTTGTTCCGCAACCTCAGAAAATGTACAATTGGAATTGGGCGCCATCCGAGGACTTCAACAATGCACCCAGTTAAAATTCTGATTAAACTGCGCAAATGCGCAGTTTGATCAGAATTTTCACTGTGTGCATTTTTGAAAGCTAAGAGTGCAAGTTTATTCTACAGCAACGAATCTGATCAGGCTGCACAGATGCGCAGATTGATTTAAATCCTCTTTGGGTGCACATGTCTGGGAACAAGTTTGCTTACGTTTGTTTAACCTCTCTTGAACAGACACCACCCTACAATAGTCATCTCTAGCAAATGATGATACTTAATTTATCTAGAAATAAAACCATACCAGAATCTGTGGAGTAAATTAAAGTGTTTGAAATGCGATCAGTTTTCGAATTGCTGTATGAGATATAGTTGACATTACATGTAAAGCTTGGATCCTGTCTGTTGTCTACATAGCATTTAATTGCTGTATGGTGGTTCTCAATAAATCTGTGTTCATGTATCGCATCATGAAAGCATACCTGTATAATTTCGATTCCTTAAACCCCACTTTTATATAGTAAGTTTACAGAGGTATACATAATTTTTTTTCTTATTTTTGCTCAAAACACAGATTGTGAATACTCTGTAGAACCGCCTCGCCGAGGCGGTTCTAACGAGTACCCACAATCTATGTTTTGAGCAGAAATATGAAATAAAAAAATCAGAAATTTTATCTGAAAACTTTCAGTTTTGGGTTGTGCCTTTTTTCTGCCTTTTACCTTTTCATTCCCGAGTTCCTTGAGTGGACACTTCCGTATCCGTCACTGAATCTGGTCAGAGCCATTGTTCTAAAAAGGTCTCTCATTAAAACTCAAAATAGAATGGCAAACAATGCAGATCCTGATGAGATAGGTTATCATGAGCCGTCTCATTAGGAACCTACACTGTTTGCAATAGAAAAATGTTTTGGTCTGTAGGACTGAAATAGTTAAATAGTTGTGGTCATGGTACCCAAGCCATAATCCAAACTCATGTATCCAGAATAAAGGGTGTAATTAGACGTCCGCGGATAGTAAGGACTACTTGGTAAGCAAGCTTCGCCCACCATGCCCATAGGCCTGAACGAATGCAATGTAGGTAGAAGCGTATGTCCGAGATTTTGGAAGTCTACTTATGGCTCGTCATTGGCAAAAACATCAGAAACAATATTCTGGATACTGCCACATTGTAAGGATTGACCAGATCATAATGTCTCCCATAGAACTTCTTAAGCGTTGCTACTAGTTTGGTTTTTTGATACCTCTGGTTCAACAACTTTGTACTGAGCACTTTCCCAAGCTCCATGAAGTCCTGATAATTTGAATAGGTTCTGGCATAACAGATTAACTATGATACGTAAACGCCGTATGCTGTTGAAGAAGGGATATTACTGCTCAGGAATGGAAAGTTAACAATTAGAAAATTGAAGTCATCCCGTTTGTCGTAAAACCTAGTAGTAAGCTTTCCATTGTCAATGTATAGATAACAATCCAAGTATGAGGAGGAGGCTGAGGTCTCCGTTGTTTCCGTTATTTCAAGTTCACGTGGATAGATAAATTCCAGATACTGTGCAAATTTTGTGTTTTTCGGAGACAATACATCATCTATATATCTGTAGGTGAAATTGAATTGTTGTGCAAGGTGTGTTTTGCCTGCTTTGAGGAGATTTTGTACAAACTCCGCCTCATACGAGCATAAAAACAAGTCAGCAAGCAAAGGTGCACAGTTAGCATCCATCGGTATGCCGATTGTTTGCTGAAATATCCGTCCGTCGAACTCCACAAAAATATTGTCAATTAGATATTCCAGCTTCTTTATGACATCTGCATCTGAGTATTTTTGTGGCGCATCAGAGTGATTCCGAACGAAGTATGTATCTTTGTAGCCAATGACAACATACTGAAAGCGATGGTTACCATTCTTATGAAAGAAACACTGGTTGATAATTTCCTTTAATTTAGATTTCAATTTATGATGAAGAATAGTTGTGTAAAGAGTTGAGAAATCGAAAGATTTTATACTGTTGACGGAATGGAGATTGTCATGTTAGGTTTTCTAAAAGCTCTTTCCATTTATGATGAAGAATAGTTGTGTAAAGAGTTGAGAAATCGAAAGATTTTACACTGTTGACGGAATGGATATTGTCATGTTAGGTTTTCTAAAAGCTCTTTGGAGTTTTTCAGGATCCACATGTGATTAACACCACTTCTGGCATATGCAGTGTCACAATACTTCTGAAGGCCTTCTTTAACTGCGGTTAGGATCCGTGTTAGAATCTGAGAAAGAGGCTTGGTTCAGCAATTAGCCGAACCCGCAATATATCTCTGCTTGTGCGGATTCATGTGGAATTTAGGAATCCAGTACAATTTTGAAGGTCAATATCTTCCTCTGGGATTGTTCTTCTGGGTGAAAATGAGCTGTAATATTGAACTTATTTTAAGCGCCGAGTACAGCACGCCGTGGTTATTGTCCAACTATATATTGCTCAAAAGGGTATGCTTTTGAGTACAGCTGTCGCAGAGATGAAATATTGTTCATGATTATACAGACCAACACGCTGTATAGAACAATAGTTTTGTGTGTGCCTCTGAGCATTCTAGAATAACACTGGTATAAAACGTGTACTTTCAGAAAAGTCAGCGCTGTCAAAATTATTTTGCTTCCCTTCTGTAAATAGAAAATGCTTTTTCCCTTTTAAAGGAAAGACGAATTTCATCTCAACGGGTTTGAGAATTTTCATTGATCGAGAGTAAATTCAAAACGGCATTTTAACTTTCATAAATCCATCAAGGAGGAAACTCGGAACTCTTTTCAGTCTTTGCATAAAAGTTATGAAATAGGCTATTTTACTCACGTTTTTAACATAACTTAACCCTTGTACTGATGAATAAATTAAGATGACACGCCCACTTGTAATTTTCAGCCAATCAGATTACTTGATCAGCCTCGCTGCTATAAATTCACGTACTAAATGGCAAACAGCGCAGATCCAGATCAGTTGGCTTCAGAAGCCAACTGATCTGGATCTTCACTGTTTACAAAGACAGGGTATATACGGATTCAGCAGGTTAAGGGGTAAAACTTTCGGACTTTAGTTTATGAGTGGTTCGCCGACATTTACACATTCACAAAATTCACAAAGTTCACAAAAATAAAATGCATTCCTGTAATACGAGTACAGCCTTGCACCATTCTTTGCTTTTGGGTTAACACAGTGTACATTTGGTCAGTTTGTTTGCACACAGGGAATGTAAAAAGACCCAGTCTGCAACCGGACAGCCATTTGAGTACCACCTCATATAATTTCTGAGATTTTAAACACAACTATGAGACGACACGATTCCTGTTTTCTGAATATAGTTATCCTTTAATTTGTATAGTGTTAAGGAAGAAAAATAGAATGTCAGAAAATGTGAGAAAGTTTATCGGAATACAGGAATTGTTAAGGAGTATTTGGTGATAATTATGGGATAATTTTCGCCAGTTCTCCATGAAAAAAAAAAAAAAAAAAAATGTTGTTGTGGGTACTCATTAGAAGCACCCCGGTAAGGCCCTTCTAATGAGTACCCACAACATATGTTTTTATGGAGAAGTAAGAAAAAAATATTCCAGAATTACCACTTAATACTACTTTTTCACAATTCCTCTGTGAAAGTTGTCTTAGCGTGTTTTCTTATTTTTTATACTTAGCATATACCCCGTACATACTACAGTAGCCATTGAGTCCGTGGGCGGCAACAATGGCTCTATCAGACTGTGTGGATCAGGGCCTTTGTTGATCGCACATGTGATAAGAACCGTTTTCTTATGTGTCAGGTAATTTACAACATTTGCTTTTTTTTCTTTTCTCTTCTATTTTACGTCTTCTGAATCCGTTTGCTGCATTGGTGGTAAGACTATAAACGTCTCTTCCTATCAGTTTCTAACATTTCATAGTGCAATAATATCGCAATCAACTCCGCATCACTGGTACAGCTATATTAAGCGCCAATCACAAATGCAGCAGACGACATTTTGATTTCTTTTTATCATTTTGCAAAAACAATAAGACTCGACATTTCATGTAAATCGTCTGCCAGTCAAAACTGTAACAGACATTTTGAAATATGTACTCATTATTTTTCAGAGAAAATAACACATGAAGTTCATGTTAATCTTCTGCCAATCACAACTGCAGCAGACGACATCTTAAAATATATTTTTTTCTCTATTATTTTTGCAGAGAAAATAAGATTGACATTTCTTGTGAATCGTCACCCAAGTAGACGATTAACGTTAAATGCCAAGTCTCATTTTCTGTGTTAAGTTAAAAAAATAATAAATTATCGTCTGCTACAATTTAGTTTGGCATTTTTAGGATTAATAAATACTAGTCAATATAGGATGAGAGATTTCTCCCATAGGGTCCGGTTCAGAAAGTTAATTTAGTTTGTTGATGCAGCTGATACTGTTTATATCGGCATTCAGTCGTCCTTCAGATGTATAGTTTGTATTTATTTTCTGGTCCTTTGTTATCACTGAACCCATTCCGGGATATTTGAAAATTGATGTGAAGGTCACTGATGACGCCTAATTGGCTGAAACTAGCTAGTCTGACCAGAAAACATGACACGTTGGCTGTTTTCAGTTTTGTGACTGTGCTCATGACTCGCATGGGCCATTTTTGTTTTTAAATCAACCTTTAAATAAGATATTTTACCCATGCGACGCATAGACTAAATCGAACACATTCAATTTATAATTCAACTTTGAAAACGGGGATCCGATGTTGATGTTATACTGTTCGTCATTCCGTGTGTTTAGTTGAATTACGAATGCAGGCCTATTCAAATATATTGAAAATTTCACCTCCAAAAACTGAAAATTTTCAGATAAAAAAATCTGATATTCTTCATATTTCTGCTCAAAACATAGATTGTAGTACTCGTTAGAACCGCCTCGCAGAGGCGGTTCTAACGAGTACCCACAATCTATTGTTTGAGCAGAAATCAGAAAAATAATGTGTACCCCTGTAAACCCCAGTTTTGCTATATAAAAGTGGGGTTTAAGGGGGTCAAAATTATATAGGCATGTTTTCGTGATGGTTTGTTTCGTCAGGTCATCTTTTCATATTCACTGAAACAGCACAGTCGGTACATGCATTCATGTATAGTAAGGTCCTTGTGTCCTGCTTGCAAATTGTAAATGGGGCGGTTACATTTTGTCTTACATGTAGCATATTCCTCCAGTTATTGTACACAGGTACACATGCCTGTAGTTCAGATTAAAAAGGACAATTTTCAGTCCGTGAAAAGCAAAATACGTGCAAATATTATTAGCCCTTCAATCGCAGAGTATATTTCTAGCAGACAAGATTCTAAAGTTGATTTTGTTATTTCATCAGAAAATAAACCTTAGCAATTCATGTGTATCAGCTGCTAGGCAAACGTTTGACATGAAATGTCAAGTATTATTTTCTCTGAAAAATTCTAATACAGTAAAACCTGTGTAAGACAGCAACCTTTGAAATTGACCTAATTGGTTGATGTGGAAAGGTGGTTGTCTTATAAAGGTACATGTCATGTAATTTTGCTAGCAAAATTACATGACATGTACCATTATAAGACACATAACTTTTTTCACATCAACCACTATTTAAAGTCAGTCTCGAAGGTGGCTGTCTTACACAGGTTTTACTGTAATAATAAAAAAAAGGTTTAAAAAAAAGTCGTCTCTAGTTATAATGAGTCTTTTAAGGGTAAATCCATCCACAGAGTAATGATCCATATCAGACGATGATAATTCGATTATGCAACCAGACTACAGTCCGTAAAATATGCAAATTTGTGTAGACTAAATATGAGCATTTATTGAGGACGACATATTTTTTCAATGTCTGCTCATTAAGAAAGCGTCTTGAAGCTGAGAAAGTCGTTAACGTTTAATGGTTTAAACTTCCCAATGAAAACATAGTCGCATTAATGACCATCAACACACATTTGAATGTCGTTTTGAATTTGTAAAGCGGAAACTTTGATTCGTGCGGCAAATAAAACGTTATTGGAAACTGTGCCGTCAGTCTCGGAGCAGACTAAATTTTAACCCGTTTTATCATTTAACACAATATATATATTGGGAAATTCAGCCGATGACAAATTGTTGATATTTTCTTATTTCTCCCGCATTATGAAAACATGCCAATTCAAATATATTGAAAATTTCACCACCAAAAACAAAGTTTTCAGATAAAAATTCTGATATTTTTCATATTTCTGCTCAAAATATAGATTGTAGGTACCTGTAATAACCGCCACGATGAGGCGGTTCTAACGCGTACCACAATGTATGTTTTTGAGCAGAAACAAAAGCAAAATAATGTACACCCCAGTAAACTCCAGTTTTACTACATAAAAATGGGGTTTAAGGGAGTCAAAATTATATAGGCATATTTTCATGATGGAGAAAATGAGCTTTGATGCTTTACACAAATTGTTGCCTTAGAAGTCAAACCCTTTTTTCCAGGAAATTTAAGAAAAATAATACTTCAAAATGTCATTCTTAAGTTTAACCAGCATGCTAAGCGTTAAAGTTTCGTCTCGGAATGCTTTTATATGAAGTATTTTTCAGAAAGCTTTATCTTATTCACTCCATCACGAAAAATTGCCTGTTCAAATATACTGAAAATTTTACCACCAGAAAATGAAAATTTTCAGATTAAAAAAAAATCTGATATGTTTTCCTGCTTCTGCTCAAAACATAGATTGTGGGTACTCGTTAGAACCGCCTCGGCGAGGCGGTTCTAACGAGTATCCACAATCTATGTTTTGAGCAGATATCTGAAAAATAATGTATACCCCTGTAAACCCCAGTTTTACTATATAAAAGTGGGGTTTAAGGGGGTCAACATTATATAGGCATGTTTTCGTGATGCTAAGGTTTTGGGCAGGCGGGCCTGAATAACCCAATGTAGACCTGGATCTTACGCCGTGGAAAGCGGCGTCTGATCAGGGACTACATTGTTTGCCGCACACCCATCAGTGTTTAAGACACGATTTTAACATCAGATAGTAAAATGGACCAGTTCAACTACTTTTGGACCCGTAAGGAAAGAATTATGGTGTCTGACTATTTAGGGTAAAAAAATATGGCAATTTTATTATCAACTAAGTTTTGGAAGCAAGAATGAAATAAACGCTGGATTTGATCCCTTTTGAAGTCTAGAAACAAGGTCGATTATAAAGCAACATACAACCTTAGATGTATAACGATTACATGCATTATTTCTAAAACGGAACTGTTCGCAAGCGTTTATTTAGATCACATTTGAACGATAAAACTATACGAGTTTTGCAAGCCTTAACGAGCGAAATGTAGAAACTTTGCATTGTGTTTCATAAATTTAATTTTCCAGTGATGTTACATAGAAGACATAATATAATCTTAAGGTTGTCCTTTGGAAAAACAGACCAAAAGAAATATTGTAAATAGCAGAGTTGATTTGATTGAGTTTGTTCATGATTGATATTAAAACTCTGTGAAATCACTCACGCCCTCTAACAGCACATTAAGCGGGGCTCTATGTTTTCACATGAAATGAATGAGCTTATTAGTCCCAAATAACCAGGAAATTTAATAATATCAGCACTTTATCAAAGTATGTGGTGACTTTGTACGGCCTCCACACTACCGTTTTATGTAAGTACTCGTACAAGATTGTGTTTATGATGCTATAAAACTGAATAAAACGATGAAAATTAGCTATAATCATTAAATATACAGAGAATAATTTTGCAGATACTGGCAAAGCGAAATAAACTGGAACATGTTCGTTGTTACATGTACCTGTGCTTCTAGCGAAGACTTACATCAATCTACTCTTCTCTATCCATTTATCTTTTTTTCTGTGCGAATAATTTTGTTAGCAGACAACAGAGTCCTTGGTCCTGAATCTATAGCGGGCCGTTAGCGGCCCGTCAGGGTAGCTGACGGGCCGCTAACGGCCCGCTATAGATTTATAAAGAATGCTAGCTGGGATATCTTTGAATTCTACAGCAAGAGTCCTTGATCAGGCTACAAAATAATAAACTCTGGATTAATAAAACCCGACAGCACTGGTTGATCGACTATCTCTGGCTAGGAAAATGGTCCTAAGTACAGTGCAGACCCTGATCAGGACCGCGTTCTGTGGCGTTTTATCTGGGTCTGCACTGTTTTCCAATGCCCCAGCACTAAGCCCAGTCTAGGGTTTACTGATAACCCTCTTTACACGAAACTCTAACGTCACAGCGACAAGAAAAGCGCAGCTATAAATAACCGTTACCTGGATTTCGTACAAACACTATTTGCGCGGATTAACTTTGTTGGTCAGCGATATTCACGCGGACAATACAACAGCAATATTACTCAGATTCTTAGTAACTTTGGGTCGACTGATGAACAATCGATCCAAACACGTTCGGTTTGGAATAGAGCTGGGTTCAGAGACAACAGGTTGTGGATTTCATATCGTGAACAATTGGTTGGTCCGTCTAACGCGCGGTTTGATTTCACTGGTCAATGATAATCCCGTAGATAACAACCTTAAGGAATATTGGTGTATGTATATTTTGAGTCGATTATAAACAGTCGATCCAAAACGAATGAGAGTTGACTAAGTACTGACGACAGATTGTACTATGTTAGTTTGTGAGTTCTGTATATTTAGATAATATGTAAATCAGTAAATACGAGTATTACTAAATGTACGAGCCATCACGAAAACACGCCTATATAATGTTGACCCCCTTGAACCCCACTTTTATAGAGTAAAACTGGGGTTTACAGGGGTATATGTCAACTTTCTTATTTCTGCTCAAAAACATAGAATGTGGGCACTCGTTAGAACCGCCTCGCCAAGACGGTTTAACGAGTACCCACAATATATGCTTTGAGCAGAAATATGAAAAATATTAGAGTTTCTATCTGAATACTTTCAGTTTTTTTGGTGGTGAAATTTTCAAAATATTTGAGAAGCGGTTTTCGAAATGTTTACTCGAAGACTAGACACTGCAGCTGCTTTTAGTTTAGTGACTGTGATAATTGCCCACAAGGGTAATTCCTTTTAGAATCGATTTACGAAAATACAAGCACTGTTAAATGCATGAGCATATACTGCCATTCGTCAAAAAGATGAGACCTGTTCAAACTAAGTTCAACTTTACACTAAGCTATTGTCTCTCTGATACATTTTATAAAATTCCAATCTCAATCTGAGCCAGATATTGGAAAGCAACACAATTTGCCTCTTTAAAAAGTTTAATATGATGCAACTATACATAAGGACTTACTGAATGGACAGTAACGAGCATAACGCGAGCACTGAAGAATATACAAAAGCACAAACATAACTAAATATACGAGCATTACAAGTCTTTATGAAAAACGGGCCTATAAGCTTGCTAATCAGGGGTAAAAAAAAATCGATTATCAGTCCTGCCATTTTGGTCGATAATCGATTAGTTATCAGTGAAGATTTGATCATATTCTTACCTTTCTGGTTTACTGTCTGAGCATGACTCTTATCACATGTTATACTTTACCGCATGTATTTGGACCGAAAGGCCCGTGCATACAGTGTAGACCCAGATGAGACGCCGCGGAAGGCGGCGTCTCATTAGGGTCTATGCTGTTTGCCGCTCATCCACCTACTTTTAGACACAATGTTGGGTAGTAAATCGTACTTGTTCAAATTTTAGAACACGTATAGAAACAGTTAAGGTGTCCTAGCTCTTAGAATAAATATTGCAATGTAAAAACCACAGAAATAAAAAATTCGATTATTAGCAAATCAGTAACGATAATCATTGTTGTGGAATTTATCGATCGATTAATCGATTACCCTATTAATTGTGCCAGACTGAGCCTACACTCTATACACGTAAATATAACATATCTGCCATACGTTTGTACAGCAGAAAATTGCCGAAAACAGTGCCACTCAAAGTTCTCGTTTTCAGGAATCCAGGAAGAGGCAGTGAATAAGAAACCATAGTTTATGCAGTGAATGTAAGAAACGTTTTTCTTTCTAGGATTCCAGACATTTTGTTCTGTTGGGTGTTATGTACTGTGGTGGTAAAACACCGTAAATGTCTGCTTTGATAAATAACTCATATCGAGCATTGACACAATAAAATATACCTTATTATTTCTTAGTATATACAGTCGACTCTCGTTATCTCGAACTCGCTTATCTCGAATAACCGCTTATCTCGAAGTGAAAATCTGGTCCCTGTGATAACACAGAGATCTACCAACAGGCAACAAAATATTGTGGAAAAGAGGAGAATTTGCTCCTTAGGCGCAATTTCTCCTCTTTTCCACAATATTTTAAATATATCTCTAACTTGGGAGTCGAATTAAAGATTCATTCTGTTAAAGGTGGTTGTTGGATTAATTGTTTTCCTCAGTTCCGCAAATCTGATATGTCGAAGTACGGATATCTCGAAGTGTTTCATAGAATTCCTTGGATTTCGAGATAACGAGAGTCGATTGTATATCAGAATCATAATAAGCTTCAACGCCAGAAAACGTACCTTCAGACATGTATGTCCAGCGACGATTCAGATAAGCCTGTGCATCAGTGCATTCTGATCAGAGTCTTGGTCGTCCGCCTGAATGAACTTTGCATTATTGGTTATTCAAAATGCGCCCAGCGAAGATTTTGATCAAACTGCGTTCTGCGGCGTCTGATCTGCGTCTGCAGTGTTTTGCTAATTACTCTTTTAAGGGTCCTCAGGCTACAATGGAATAATGAAAATTTATTAACACCCCCACCAGTCACTTGTTTATATAGGTACAAAAGAGTATTCTCGGGGTTAAGCTAGTGTTTGTCCAATTTTGACATATACTGCTAAAAATGGGATTGCGTTTTTGTCTTACTACCACATTCACCCTAACGGTTCGGAAAACTATGCCAGAGTTAACAGTGTAGACTGGGATCATTTGCAGCATAACGCGGCGTCTATTCTATAACGGAGGCCCGAAGCCAGTTATTTTAGATAAACCAACAGGTAGTAAGATGGATCCCAGTAAGCAGTCTTTATGAATCTATAGCGGGCCGTTAGCGGCCCGCTATATATTTATAAAGAATGCTAGCTGGGATCTATTTAAATTCTACAAGTGTGGCAAGTGTGGTAAAGAGTTAAGATGTCGCACATGTGGGGTAAATACGGTACAAAAGAAAATTTAGACCGGGCCCCGAGGTTATAAAATTTGTTTTCATGCTCAACTCAGCTGAGCATGAAATTTGTCCTGCTAATAAATCTTACATTAATAACAATTGCAAAATTTTCTTGCTAAACATAGCTGAGCATGAACATTTCTCTGCTAGTACATGTAAATATGAAATGCCAACTAAAGTTGGCATTTTCATATTATTAGCAGAGAAAATTTCATGCTCAGCTGAGTTGAGCATAATGAGCATGAAAAAAGTTTTGTCACCTTGGGGCCAGGTCCTATTGTCAGAATATCCACCTTTAAATTTTAGAAACGCAATGTTATATTTACCCTAAGTATTCGGACGCCTTAAGGGGAAGAGCAATGTTAGTAAAGAATATATTATTTGAGATGCAATATCCCGACAAACCGTTCATTTTGATGAAAAGTTGATAAAAATTCGATGAAAAATAAGAATGTTATCAATGTTTGAATACATCAAAATTTCGGCCATTTTGAATATGTAATAAAGCTTTATGACGTTAACTGAATATGCTAAACATAAATGAATAAGCAACAATATTCAACCTCTTTATTTGCGTATTTCTGTTGGCATTAATTTCTATAGGAAATAAGATTTCATTCGATATTTTGAAATATTTGGAATCTCATTAAATATTCAAAATGGCGGCGTCCTTGATAAGTGTTTTTTAATCTTTAAACATCTTTAACTTCCTTAGTTTTTATCTGATTTTAATTAAATTTACATCAAAATGCATGAACTGGCAAGATATTTCATCTCCGATAAATTCTTCACCAACTTCGCGCTTTCCTTTAACTCTTTTACCATATATGTACTATTTCTTAAAATTCAAAAATAATAATAATAAATAATATATATATATATATATATCATGTCTAAAACTGCTCGCTGTGGCATTTGATCTTTGTTTACATTGTTTGACAAGCAGAAGCCGAGTGAACGGTTCGCCGGAAAAATACTAGATTATTTATTTAAAGACTGCGTGGATGTGGTGGCTACTCATGGTTTGTGGTAGTGTTGATATTCGTAGATTTGCTCAGACCAGTGTACTCGAATATTTAGGGTAAACACGCAGAGTTATGGACATGTAATAAATAAATCAAGAATACCAATACATTCTGTGACATGTAAGATAATTGTGTTCAGTCCGTCCGTTGGCTGTACGATTTACAATGTACTCAGTGGATAGATTGCTATTAAAGCATGTCAGAAATAATGCTATACCGACTCTTTAACGCAAATAAAAGGCCCAAGTGTTTATGCAAACAGCGAGAATACAGAGCAGCGTATGCATTCTTACAGTGTGATCGTGATTGTTGCGTTTCGTCTTGTTTTTTATTTTTTTATTTTTTTATTATTTTTTTTTTTTTTCGCAAATACAGTTTTATTTTAGGTATTCTCGTCTCCCATCTTCTATAAGCAATGCATATGCTGATTATGATCCATACACTTCTTATAATATGTTCTTTTGTTTCTGTTATTTCTGTTAGATCGGCGTCTCGCCAAGCGAAAATGCGTCACTGGGCGCATGCGTACGTCGGAGGAACAACTGACATTGCCGCACAGTCTAATTAGGTACTCCGGTGTCTGCTTAGTGAATCACTAAATGCTGCAGAGTGTTGTTACTCTTTAGAACCGCCTCGCCGAGGCGGTTCTAACGAGTACGCACACTCTATTTTTAAGCAGAAATAAGACAAATAATGTATACCCTGTAAACCTTAGTTTTACTGTATAAAAATGGGGTTTAAGGGGGTCAAAATTATATAGGTATGATGTCAACAAAGGGCAAAGCCTTATGTGTGGCTATGACATCAAATGAACGTCCTCGTGATATCTGATCCCCACGATCACTCCATTTTACTGATATAGTATAACGTAGTGGCATTTAAAAAAAAAAAAAAAAAAAAAAAGGCCACACTTACGATCCACAGCCTTCCGAGGCACCGAAAGAAGACAAGATGGGGAAAAACAATGACAATACACAAAGACACAGTTGCAATTGCCGACATACAAACAAAAATAAATGAACTAAAACATAGGAACCGCCCTGGAATGGACAGCAGAAATAAACTCCGAGGGCCAAAACTAGTTTTACTGAATCGTAACCCCGCCCTAGTCTGAGGCCATACTCGCTGTCGTGCGGCCAAAGAGAACAAAGGGAAACAAAGACAGCAGCAACTACAGGCCAAGCGACCACACATGCGCGGGGGTTGGCACGGTTGTGGCTGCTTGTTAACGGTATGATATGCATACTGTAATCCATACCCACGCGATCCAAAACCCTCCCAAAATGGCCCGAAAACCAGCATTACCAACAATGCTACAGACTCAATACAACAAGACGTCACACAATTCTGGCTCCGACAGACTTATTGTATTTAGAAAATAATTCAGAATGACGTCGGTAAAACCCAGAAAATGCCTTACGCAGCCTACGACACTGACACCCCCGCACCATATGGCCAACAACCAAAGGGTTATTCCGATATAAAGGCTTAGTCCAGATAGCGCATTGACGCATTATAATATGGGCCTTCTTTATCCGCCTTCCAAATATGTTGACAAATACGTTCAGCAATAGCAAATGCTCTATTCGAATTTGCGGATGCGCAGTGATCAGAATCTGTATTTCGCATATGATGCCTGAAGACCTACTTTCGCTTGATTCAATTCAATTATAAAGAAATCCTGATGGGATGAATTAGAAGCAGTCATGATATGGTACCGTTTCTCTTGCAAGGCCTTATTTCCCAATAATACTAGTGCTGTTCCTGCTCGAATAACGGATGCCTTTCCTAGGCTTTCGATCTTTCTTCCAGTTAATCAACTGTTGTGGCGTTTTCTGTGTCGATATAAATGAACTTATCCCTGGCATAATTCAAGATAAATGCAAATAAAAATGCAAATTGGTTTGTGCACCGAGTCTCTACTTAAATAAGTTTTATTTATTCGGTTATGGTGCGGTAAATGTCTAGCCGCTGGATTAAAATCCAAACTAGTTTGGCAGTATAACTGAGAACGGAAGCTCCAAGAAACGAGTTTTTTTTCCAATATGGAATGAGAGGACAGATACAGAATAGCCATGATTTTTGTACTTTAGTGACAGTTTGGCGACCATTATACTTAAGGGTAACTGAAGCACCACTTGCAAGATTCGATGACATTTTATATGATGGAGATAACATTTATCACTTCCTGTTTGCTTTCCTGCACAGCCAATCCCTTCTGAAAAGAGGTCTACTCTAAAAGGAAAGAATTTGCCTAAAAGGAACAAATTCTTTCCTTTTAGTATTGATTTTTTTCAGATTAAAGACAAAGCAAATTTCCTTCCCTGAAACTGTGTCAATTTCCCTAAAGGCTTACTAGAGAAATCTACACAGTTTCAAAACAACAAGGTGAGATTTTTATACGTGTCATCAGCCTGTTGAAAAGCTTAACTCATCGCCAAAACCCTTAAAGTCCATTGTTTTGGTACCGCTAATACCTAAGACGACAAACCAAACGAGCAGGTACCTTTGCCGACTTAGCTGACCACCATGCTGTGTGGCGGCTGTAAAACGTCTCCCCATACCCCTCGCTTTAGTATAGTTTATTTTTTCAGGTCATTTGTGATCACTAAGATTCTTTTGAGTTGTTCGAAAATAGAATTTGCTCCGATATCTGCTAGAAGGCGCGAACAGTAAACTTTCAGGGTAGCTGTTCAGGAACTGACTCAATAAAATCGATTCTCCTATTTTCGTTTATTTACGTTTTGTTTGCTTCCATAGAATTCCTCGTTTTAGAATCTACTCTATCTATATAGACATAAATCAAAATACATAGCATTGTTCGTTTCTTGCAGAGACTTAACAGTTTAATTCCATGCAAACTTGATTCAGAAATCTGTTTGATAATAATAATAATAATAATAATAATAATAATAATAATTATATTGCATACAATAGCTAACCTCTAGCTTTCGAATTCATTCTATTGGACTCAGCAAATCCACTCCGGACATCAGGGTCGAGGTTTAAAGAAGATTTGGTGTTGTATGAGTGTAGCACTCGGGAAATTTGTGCACGTAGTTTGGCTGAAATCCGTTTAGTACTGTATGGTGATATACGTTGGACGTATTCTCCACATACCCTAGTGTCGCAAGGGTATATCGAAATTGTTGCTGTGTGACACATCTGTAGCATCTTGGGAATGTATACGATTGATATAAGTCCAATGATCTAGGATAATACTGCATAAGTGAAGGTGGATAGAGACCGTTACAGAAATTCCGGTTTTATCCGAAAAACGTTTGTATAAAAAGTATGGGTATCAGTTAAAGTTGTATGCTTTGTTTCGCTAAATTATTCTTGTAACTATGCCAAATTTGGAAGCACAGCAGAAAACTATATGGTATAATAGAACTAAGTCCGTTTCGTAAATAATCCGCATCAAACACTCTTTTCAGCATCCGGTAAAACAAGAAGATTAACAAAGTAATATCAATGCTTAAACCAACATTTGATATTGTCTAAAAATAACGAATAACCGCTTACTTAAATTACAAACAGCGGTAGTTCAAATTAAGATAAAAGTTACTTGATTCTGCGATAATACAACGATATTTACAAACATTTATCACACACAGTAAACACAGTCCTTAAAATGGAACTGAAAGAATATTTTGTTTTATCACATCGAGATAATTAACCTTTGTCATGCTGAATAGTAAAAGTAAAAAAGGATTGCCTTTGGAAATTAAGATTTCATACCCACTTCTAATTTTCCGCCAATCAGATTATTTGATCTAGGTTGTAGATACAAATTCACATACTTAACAGCAAACAGCGCAGATCCAGATCAGTTGGCTTCTGAAGAAGAAAGTGCATATTCGAGATCAGTGAACGATTGTTAACACACGAACTAAGCAGCCAGTCAAGTTTTACCGATTATGCACGCAGTATTTCATACAATGTTTGAAGGATACAAAGTCAGTGCAGCACAGAAGCACAAAACAAACCCACGAACCCAAGAGGAGAAGAAAAGTAAAGCCACTATATTGATATGGTAACACCAGAAATTTTATTTATAACAAGCGAAAACAGAGACAAAAGGCTTCTTTGTATTAATTGCAGTCGCTAAAAGAAATACAGCCACAGGTACTCGTAAGACTATATGAGAAAATTACCACATTTGCACATCATTACGTTAACACGTCTATGTTTTGTGCATGTACCCTATGAAAATATTGAAACCAGAGATACACAGAAGTATACATTATAAAACGAATTTTCAGAAATGTGCAGAATGTAAATGTGTTTTGAATTTGTTCTGTTATTTCTATCGGCCTTTTATACTGCATAAATATGTCTGGTTGCACTTATTAAAAGTAAATAAGTGAACTCAGAAACGGATACAATCAGATCCTCATCAAGCCCCCACCAACACTATAGGGACAGACAGACAAATACAATTAAGCAGTCATAAAATGAACAGATAGCAAGCAGAGCTGGCAACTCTTTCATAAAAAAACGTGGCAACTCTGTTACCTTAACTTATCTGAATATATCTTATACTAACATAATTGCTAAAAAAAAAAAAAAAAAAAAAGTAAGAAAGTGAAACACTAGATAACCATTAACAGAAAAGTACCACAATGAAAACACCGCCTTGGAACGGTCATTTAACGAATTACTCGAAGGACTTAAGCAAGCTTTATGGGTCCCAGACCCTCGCCCTCAGTTTCCATAGTGGTAAAAACATATATTTGTTCGGTCCGTTTGAAGATCTGTTAACTCATCCATGAATCATTACGGGCAACAAATAAATCTTAAATAAAGCCTGTAATAAGCCCATATAACCCCTATAATCTCATAAGCTATATAATTAAGCCTATGTTTGCCCCATTCTCCACATATAATAAAATGACATATCTAGATAAATATTTGTGTTGTGGATACTCATTAGGCGCTTAAGTTTTCATGTGGAAATAAAAATAGCAATGCGTTATGGTTGAAAAAGAAAAGTCTCTTGTGGCTCCATTCCCTAAGAAGGACCAAGGTTGACGAAATATAACAGATACCAACCATGGGATATAGAGCTGGGACGGAGACATCATCAGCTTTGATATCTAATAAATAGTCAAAGAAGGAAGCAAAGTATCAACGCAAATATCCAGCTTTTGCCTGGTACTAATCACACACGTAGTCATAAGTATCCGCTCTAAAATAACAGCAGACGATGAGACTACAATAAACCATGACATGCTTATAAATGGATCCATAATCTCTTCCATAAGCAGACAAGATTAATTCCAGCCGTTTTCTGTCGACAGGGAATACAGCCTTACCACTCGTTCATTTACTCCTGTAAAGTGATCCGTATCGATATATTATGAATCTTATGTAATGTTGTCTTAATTTCTCATCTTTAAGTCAAATGACAATTTACTGCTGCAGTGGAACCAGTAGACATACATTGTATACGATATGATTAGTACATACTTCATCATACAGACATCAAATTCATATTCAAGAAAACATTTTACATGCATTTGTTTACTTCGAAAAGAACACTGAAAACGAGGCTGTAACTGCTAGGTACAAATCTACGTAGTATTTTACTGAATGGCAATAGTCAGAGCTTTGAAGTTAAATCCGTCCTCTACTTATAATTCTTTATACGGGTTCATTTAGATAGTAATAGATTGATTTGTAAATTTATATATTTTTTTTCTTTTTTTCTTTAACATAGGACCTGGCATTTCATGTAAATCGTCTCCTAATGGAGATTTTTCGCAAGAAATCGCAAGTCCTGTTTTCTGGAAAGTAGGAGACGATTCGCATGAAATGGCAAGTGCTATTTTCTGGAAAATTAGGAGAAGATTCGCATGATTTTTGGAATAAAACAATTAAGAAGATGCATATATATATATCATTTGTTGTTTTGTCATTTTGTTCCGAACGAATGGTTTATAGCTTCTGTTATTCTTTTGTTGTTACAAGCTTATTTAATAAATAACCAGATGCTTGAACGAATGGAGTTTTGTGGGTCTCTTCAATATAGTATATAGTAGTAGTTAGTAAGCCAGTTGTCACGTGGAGATCACTTTAACTTTGGTCGCTTATCTGCCCTTCATTAACCCTTTTCATTACATGATACGTGTTTCTTATAATTTATAGTAAGCAAATTTCATATGTACCAAACGTGTTAAATGGCAAATCACAATAAAACTACTCCTAACATTTCATAAATGTGTTTGGGTGCTGCGATATTTATGACTCTTTGATATTTTACCACATTATTTCTGTTAGAGGATTACCCTTTTAGCGAGATGTCTTCTTTTATAGTAGTTACCTTGGTATACAAAACTGTATTTTAATCTTATATCGATCGACAAATAAAAATCACGATACTTAACTGTAGTGGAACTGGAACGCATTTTATTCTATGTATATAATAGAGCGTAAGCTGATTTCAGCACTGAAACATTGGATGTATCAAATGAATCTATTCATACGTAAAGAAAATCAGAGTCACAAAATACAACTTTCCTAGGGCATCGCAAGGAAAGGAGATAGGGAACAAGTAAAGACAAAAAGAATACAGCACCTTTATCATAATTGTGACCAAGTCACATCCACTATTTAGCATGTATAAAACATCTGGAAGAATGTGAAGTCAGACAAAACTAGAGCCTTCGTTTTAATCGGTAAGCAACAACATGGTATGCCAAGTATGATTAACACATTTTCTACCCTCTTAAATGCTTTGAAGATTGGTCGGGTCACAGTCTGCATGACAGTTCGAATCTGAATCTGTTTTAAAAGGTTGATACCTGATCTTTTAATTCTTTAGTCAGGTTCTTACTGGTTGATCTGTTGGTTTTCTTTTGCTCAGGTTTTCAGCTCCTAGTCGGGTCTCACCTCTGTTTAATCATAAGTTTGAATAATTAATCAAAAGCGTTTTCTGTGTAGACTACTGGTGAGGTAGGAAAATCTAACGCAAAGAGCACATATGAGCCGCCTCATGACAAAATCAACACAAATGGCATGTGCGCCCAGGGAAGACCCAGCTAAGGACCCAAGCTTTCCTCGTGCAGTAGCAAATACTCTAATCAGACTGGGCGGATGGTAAGGCCGATCGGAGTCTTTGCTCGGTGCAGATGCCATTTTGTTGGATTTGCCATGAGGTTGCTCATTTATATATATATATATATATATATATATATATATATATATATATATATATATATATATATAGTGCCTCAATCACAAACCGCAGACCTTCCCAGGCACCAAGAGGAAGAGGAAACCGATAAATCGAAAACAAGCACAAATTGATCAAACGTACGAAAAGCACTAAGATTAGCTCTCTCTTCCCCAAGCGAGGTAATCGCAATGCTAAAATGACTGAAAAACACAAGAACAAAGTGGCACAAGGTAAGACATACAACAAATCGCCACGTAGAATAAACCACAAAGCACCAAAGAGTAAGACTAATACCAGGACCACCGCCCCAGAACGAGTCAGCAGAGCAAACCACCGTGGGGGTGGGGGTGGGGGTGGAGGTTAAAGCACTTTTACAGCCAGCCAACTTCACCCTGGGTCCCGATGCTACTCTAAATACAGAAATACATAAAATTTCGGTTCGCTTAAAGGCTCCCAACTCAGTCCATGCATCAAAGCGAAAACATAAAAATCAAATTAATCACTATAATAAACAAAGACTCCTGGCTAATTCTACTGTATGCCAGAGTACATGGAAACAAATAGTTGAACCACTACGGGCCAAGCAAAACATATCGTCAAGCACCATATATTTATCACATGACCGTCAAGTTATTCAGTGAAATAACCCATGGCATTAAAAACATATAACCACACGTGTTATAACACCTGAAAGGCTTCCCATTGGTTAGCCTAGTTACCCTCATTAATATTCGTATTACTCTGCTTATTGATAGCAACCAAGATGGTGTCCGCGTTCGCCGATACAACTTTCACTTTTGAAACTGTCACGTCCCTATTTTATCTTGAATATATTTTACATGTACATAGTATAAAAAGAAGTTTGTATCGATTTTTATTAACCAGGTTAGATTAATGCATTTGTAACTGGAGCGCTGATTATGATGACAGTTTTACTTTTTAAGCAAGTAGGTACACTTCAGCTTTCAAGTTACGGTATTACGGTAATCACGAGATAGTTATGCTGAGGGTGTATTTGATTATTCACGTCTATATACTTGAGCGGTTACCAGAACACTATATATTCCGAGTGAACCTAGGTTGGTGATCAATATCTTCACTGTTCTGGGATTGATTTTCGTCTCAAGGCTATCTTTTGAAAGGGGAGACAATTTTCTGCCGTAATTTTGCAGTTTTGTAGCGTTCCGAGAGAAAAATGTTTTTTACTTCATAGTTTTAGCAGTTGCTGTGTGAAACTTTGCACCGTTCGGACAATCGAACGGGTTATTTTAAATCTTGACTATCACGGTATTCTTGTGAATATTATTTTTAGATCTTGAATTTCACGGATTACTTGTGGACATGTTTCAAAACGTGCCACATTACTATAAAAGTTCCCTAGTTGAATAGAACGATACACACTACAAATTCATTTCATCGAAGACTGATCCTTGTCTTCCTTTTATTAATCTTCATGTTGTGTTGTATCTGGGGAATCTGACCATGGTAAGTCAATAATTTATTTTAATTTTATTCTTGCAATATTCTTGCTCGTCTTTACCGCAGCTAAAATTCGAGTAGGTAAATTTATTGCTTTACTACGTTGCGATTTTTTTTTGTATCATTCGTACTTACAAACCCGGCATGATAAGTAGATAGACCCTGATCAGATGTGTATACTTTGGTTATATGTGTAGACCCTGATCAGACGAATAAGCCGTGTCGGGTGTGTAAACTATAGACCGAATAGGGAGGTTAAGTTTGATCGATTCTATGGATCCTGATCAGTCTAGTGAGTCTGATAGGTTCTGTAGACCCTGATCAGAATGCAGTCATTAATATTTTTATTTGAATAAGATAAATGGATATTACATTCTCATCTGACATGTACATACCAGACATATACGCTTAAATGTAAGACACAGTTAGGCGTTATGTTGTTATGTTAACCGCACACACCGTACATATACGCGTAAAAGTACGCTACCGTAGGCGTTATGTTAACTGCATACACATTCATTAGTTAGCGCGATTTACACAAATGACAAAGACTATATTCACCTTGAATACATATACAGAGGTCCTTTTTACTTTAATCACAAGTCTGTTTACTAGAATATTTTACGGTGAAATGGCTCAAGCAGCGAGGAGTCATGTTTGAGGCTATGACGATGGCATGTTGATATTGTACCCAATGATTACGTGGGGACGATGTGTGATCGTGTAATCATTGTGGTATAATGGCAGTTATAATATATTTTAGCCTTTAGCGTTCTAAAGGGATTCTTACAGTGGAAGGCGCATGGGTTCTTCCTGTAAGAATGTGTAATCGTCGAGATGCCATTCCTCCGATTAATATGAATGTCAGATATATTCTGACTGTGTGTCTGCCTGTGTTTAATTGTTTTTACAATATTATATGTCATTAACAGCGTCCATGTGGTTTTAGGATCTGATTTTGCTATATAATAATCAATTGCAACGGACTTGTCGCATTTATAACATTTGGCGTACACACTCTGTATATCTAGTAGAAATTGATAAGGAAATATCTTGTCATGTTTGATATCGAGAGTTCTAGGACATGGTACTTATTTTCAGGTCCCGTATCCGTATCTGTATCCGTATCCATATCCATATCCGTATCATGTATCTGTTTCACCACTGTTATCGTCACTATGATTGACCATCAAATGTTTTCCGGCAAGCTTTGTTCAAAGTGCTATGGGAAAAAGTGTTAGTGATAACCGGAAATATCATGAAGGATACATCAGTGGACAAGTTTCTTCAAGTTACGTAAATTTATATTATATTTAATTATGTAAATATAATTAATTAGATTTTTCAGAATATGAAGTTTAACAGTACCTATGGATTATGGAATCTTCTGAACATAGAAATTAGAACATGGAAATTTGAACTTTTAATTATAGTTTTTTTTTTTTTTTTGAACTTTTTAAATACATGCTTGTTTTTATTTTACAAAGTGTTGTGTTTATCCTCTGATTGCTTGTGATTGCGTCTAGTCCATCGTCACCGTGCCCAACGCTCGTCCGATCACGTGACAATGGTGTCAGAAGTGGGATCATGGTGACTTTGGACACGTTATTCTAGCAAACGGAGGATCAGATCTATTGTGTTAAATATATTTTGTTGTTTATGTAGTTATATGTAGTTATGTGGAATTAGTTACTGTCAAATTATGTATATTCCAGAAGGTAATGACAAGCAGGACCATGGTCAATCATGTTGTGTAGTGTGTCACATGGTGAGATAAAACAGATACAGCACAGCAGGCGTGAAGAAAGGATAAGGTCGGAAAAGCTTTGTTTATTTTCCAGTGGTCACTTTTTATCTGACCGTGAATGCCCTTTATATTTTATTGTGGATAAACTAACGCGCAGGGTTGTGTATGTTCCATTGATAACTCGGAGAGGTGCGATATTAACATAGTTAAGAGTAATTTTGTGTGGATATATTATGATATAGGCAACGAGGAGTGATGTATGGGTTTATTTTGTAGTATGGATGCCGTTGGCCTATGATCATTTTTGAGCATTGTTATTGTCCTCTTCTAGAGTTAGTGGATATTGTATTCATATTAGTGGAATGCTTTATTTCGTGTTAGACTTCAGTGTACACTAAGAGTTCATTTTAGTTTTAGGGCATTTAATAGTGATTTTTTCTGAGACTTATCCTATGAAACTTGTGCATAATTGAAACAAACTTCTTACTATAATTGTTTCACTGAGACTTAGAGAAATGGAGACCTTAGAAAATTTAAAAGCTCAAGGGGAGGCTTTAGGGTACGAAGGCGATGCACTTCGAGCTTTTATTAAGGATCAGCAAGATAGGTTACGCGACGAGAGAAAGGCACAGCGTGAGGCGCAAGCACGCGAACGCGAACTCGCGGAGGCTAAGGAAGCACGCGAGCGTGAATTAGCAGAAACGGCGGCAGCGCGTGAATTAAAAGAGCGCGAACTCGCGGAGGCTAAGGCCGAGGCTAAGGCAGCACATGAACGCGAGATACAAAGAATGCAGTTACAACAAGACATTGAGCAAAAGAAACATATATTTGAAATGGAAAGGTTAGCCGCGGAGCAAAATATAAAGCCGGCAGTGCAGCATAAGGAAGATAAAACTTATGTCACTGCTAAGACCCCAAAAATACCAGCATTTGATGAAGGTAAAGATGAAATGGATTCTTATTTGCTTAGGTTTGAAAGGTATGCTACAGCTCAAAAATGGAAGAAAGAAGATTGGGCTACTAATTTGAGCGCACTTCTCAAAGGTAAGGCACTTGATGTATATGCATTAATGCCTATAGAAGAGGCATTAAATTATGATATGTTAAAGGCAGCTTTACTCAAAAGATATGAGTTAACTGAAGAAGGATTTAAGAGAAGGTATAAGAAGTGTAGGCCAGATTCAGGTGAAACTTTTCAGCAATTCACCAGTCGTATGAAAAGTTATTTTACAAGGTGGGTAGATATGTCTGGCATTAATAAGACTTATGATGGATTAGCAGATTTAATACTTAGAGATCAGCTTGCATTTATTTGTAATAGAGACCTTGAACTTTTCCTTAGAGAAAGGGAACCCAAGTCACTTGAACAGGCTAGTAAATTAGCAGATCAGTACAAAGAAGCCAGATATACTGATATTCGTAATTTGACATTTAAGATCAATGAAAAACCAAGATCTAGGTCAAGGTCGAGATCACCTTCACCTTCTGTTCGAAGGTATAATCATCAAGGCCCACAGCCTTTTAGAGGGTCATGTTTTATTTGTGGTGATAAAAAACACATAGCTAGATTTTGTCCTGATAGAGCAAAAGGTAATATGAAGGTAGCTGCAACACGAACATATGGTAGAGGTAGAAGTAGATCCCCCTCGAAACATGTGCGTTTTCAGGATCAGAGACAAGGACAGGAACTGAGCGATAACGGGAAATCGGATGACAACCAGGTATGTGGAGCGTGTTTTATTCATACTGATACAGTTAGTTATGTCCAAGCAAGCAATGTTGGCACTAAGGTCTGTCCAGGGATGGAAGATACATTGAAGGTGAGTACTACAGCTCAACCTTCACCCATTTGTAATGATATGAAGACCGTACAGGGTATAATGGGGAACCAAATTGTTAGTGTCTTGCGCGACACTGGGTGTACTGGGGTGATTGTCAAACAATCATTAGTTTCCTCAGAGAATTTGACTGGCAAGATGCATTCATGCATGATGGTAGATAGGACTACATTACAGCTTCCTGAAGCTAAAGTATCATTAGACACTCCTTATTTTAAGGGAGACACACTTGCCCTTTGTATGGAGAACCCTTTGGTTGATGTTATTATAGGTAATATTCCAGGGACGAGGGATGCTTATGACCCGAATATAAATTGGGTGCCAGCTTTAGCAGTACAAACCCGGTCCCAAACCAAACTACCTAAACAAACCAAAACATCACTCAAAACCCCCAATATTATCGATAGGGATATTTCACCTCAACAAATTAAGGAAGCTCAAGTTAATGATCCTACTCTAGCAAGAATTCGAAAAGCTTGCGATGAATCAGAAGTTAAAGGTAATGCTAAGTTTTTTCGCAAAAATGACTTGATATACAGACAATTTAGTTCACCTAATGTGGAATTTGGTAAGATTTTTATTCAACTTGTAGTTCCACAGCAATATCGCAAGATAGTAATGAAATTAGCCCATGAGTCAATCCTGTCTGGACATCTTGCAGTAAAGCGGACTATTCAAAAGGTACTATCAGAATTCTTTTGGCCAGGGATAGCAAGTGATATAAAGAGGTTTTGTCAGTCTTGTGACATATGTCAGCGCACTATAGCCAAAGGTAGGAATACAAGAGCGCCCTTAGGCAGTATGCCAGTTATAGATACCCCATTTCAAAGAGTAGCAATTGACTTGGTTGGTCCACTTGAACCCCGTACTGAGAATAGGAATAAGTATATTTTGACGTTAGTTGATTATGCAACTAGGTATCCAGAAGCAGTAGCTCTGTCTTCAATTGAGACCGAAGCAGTTGCAGAAGCTTTAGTTAGTATATTCAGTAGAGTCGGAGTACCGAAAGAAATATTAACTGACATGGGAAGTCAATTCACGTCAGCACTGATGAAAGAGGTAAGTAGACTTTTGTCATTCAAACAGTTAGTTACTTCCCCTTATCATCCCATCTGTAATGGCTTAGTAGAGCGCTTTAACGGTACATTAAAGAAAATGTTGACTAGAATGTGCGCAGAACGTCCGAAAGACTGGGACAAGTATATAGATCCATTATTATTTGCATACAGAGAAGTTCCACAGGAAAGTCTGGGGTTTTCTCCGTTTGAATTAATATATGGATGGCCTGTGCGTGGACCTATGCAAGTTTTAAGAGAATTGTGGACGAAGGATATCGAGGATCCTCGGGTACGTACTACTTACCAGTATGTTTTAGATTTGAGGGAAAGATTAGAGTCAACGGTAAGTTTAGCACAGCAAAACTTGCAGAATATGTCAAAGAAGTATAAAAAATACTATAATCGGAAGTCGAGGCGCCGACATTTAAAGGTAGGTAACAAAGTTCTCGTACTTCTTCCGACTAAGACAAATAAGTTGTTGATGAGTTGGAAAGGCCCGTACGAAGTAGTGGAGAAATTAAGTGTCTTAGATTATAGAATTAAAATGGGAAAGAAAGTAAAAACTTTCCATATCAATATGCTTAGGCAATACATTGAGAGAGAGGATGATCAACAGACTACAGATGTTCAGGTATGTTCTATAGCAGTATTAGACTGTACTTCGGAAGATAACGAAGATAATATAGAAGGATTAGTAGAATCACATTCAATTTGTGACAATGAGTCAGTTGAACTGTTAAACATTAATCCAGACTTGACAAAAGAGGAACAAAGTCAGGTAAGGCAACTTGTAACAAATTTTGCTAGTACATTTACAGGAATACCCGGCTGTACCACTCTGTTGGAACATGACATTAAGTTGACAACAGATACGCCGGTAAGAGTTAAGCAATATCCACTTCCTTTCAATATGATGGAAGCAGCAAAGGATGAGGTAAGAGACATGATCAATTTAGACATTGTAGAACCATCAGAAAGTCCTTACTGTTCCCCTGTTCTTATAGTCAAAAAGAAAGACAATACGAACAGATTTTGCATAGATTTTCGTACACTGAATAAGATTACGGTTTTCGATGCAGAGCCGATGCCAAATATGGAGGAAATATTTACGAAAATAGCAGGTCATAAGTACATATCCAAGCTTGACCTTACCAAAGGTTATTGGCAGATACCTTTAACTAAGAATGCGAAGCAATACACAGCTTTTCAAACGCCATTAGGACTGTTACAATTTAAAGTTCTACCTTTCGGTTTAGTAACAGCTCAAGCTTCCTGTAGTAAACTGATGAGGAAACTGCTGAAAGGTATGTCTAATATAGACAATTTTGTCGATGATATCATCATATTCACATCTACTTGGGAACATCATATGCAAGTATTCGAGGAATTATTGAAGCGACTAAGAGATGCCAATTTGACTGTGAAACCAAGTAAATGTTTCGTTGGTTTTCAAAATTTAGAATGTCTTGGTCATTTGGTTGGTGGTACACTTATTAGGCCCTGCCCTGATAAGATTCTAGCAATTGAAAAAGCAGAAAGACCTGTTACCAAGAAACAAGTACGTTCTTTCTTGGGACTTGTAGGATTTTATAGATCTTTTATTCCTAATTTTTCTCATATTGCCGCACCTTTGACGGAACTTACAAAAAAAGGTGAGTCCAATAAAGTACACTGGGATGAACCACAACAGAGAGCATTTGATTCATTGAAGAAGGCGTTGACAGTTCAACCTATTCTTAAAATGGCCGATCTGTCAAAACCATTTACTTTAAAAGTAGATGCCTCTAATGAGGGATTAGGAGCTGTCCTTTTGCAAGACGAAGAAGGTAAGAAAAGTCCTATTGCATATGCAAGTAGAAAACTGAAACCTAGTGAAAAATCATATGCAGTAATAGAGAAAGAATGTCTTGCGCTAGTATGGGCAGTACAAAAGTTCCATAGATATTTGTATGGCACAGCATTTACGATAGAAACCGATCATCAGCCATTAAGCTATTTAAATAAAGCAAAGCTTACAAATTCTAGACTGATGCGATGGGCTTTGGCATTACAGCCATATAGATTTCATATAGTGGCAATACGTGGTGCAGAAAATGTGGGCGCAGATTATTTAAGCCGTGTGTGACGTAATATATTCGGCGATATAAAGTGACGTTATACTCTAGTGCTACGCACTTCTGTAAGAGGGGAGATATGTCACGTCCCTATTTTATCTTGAATATATTTTACATGTACATAGTATAAAAAGAAGTTTGTATCGATTTTTATTAACCAGGTTAGATTAATGCATTTGTAACTGGAGCGCTGATTATGATGACAGTTTTACTTTTTAAGCAAGTAGGTACACTTCAGCTTTCAAGTTACGGTATTACGGTAATCACGAGATAGTTATGCTGAGGGTGTATTTGATTATTCACGTCTATATACTTGAGCGGTTACCAGAACACTATATATTCCGAGTGAACCTAGGTTGGTGATCAATATCTTCACTGTTCTGGGATTGATTTTCGTCTCAAGGCTATCTTTTGAAAGGGGAGACAATTTTCTGCCGTAATTTTGCAGTTTTGTAGCGTTCCGAGAGAAAAATGTTTTTTACTTCATAGTTTTAGCAGTTGCTGTGTGAAACTTTGCACCGTTCGGACAATCGAACGGGTTATTTTAAATCTTGACTATCACGGTATTCTTGTGAATATTATTTTTAGATCTTGAATTTCACGGATTACTTGTGGACATGTTTCAAAACGTGCCACATTACTATAAAAGTTCCCTAGTTGAATAGAACGATACACACTACAAATTCATTTCATCGAAGACTGATCCTTGTCTTCCTTTTATTAATCTTCATGTTGTGTTGTATCTGGGGAATCTGACCATGGTAAGTCAATAATTTATTTTAATTTTATTCTTGCAATATTCTTGCTCGTCTTTACCGCAGCTAAAATTCGAGTAGGTAAATTTATTGCTTTACTACGTTGCGATTTTTTTTTGTATCATTCGTACTTACAAACCCGGCATGATAAGTAGATAGACCCTGATCAGATGTGTATACTTTGGTTATATGTGTAGACCCTGATCAGACGAATAAGCCGTGTCGGGTGTGTAAACTATAGACCGAATAGGGAGGTTAAGTTTGATCGATTCTATGGATCCTGATCAGTCTAGTGAGTCTGATAGGTTCTGTAGACCCTGATCAGAATGCAGTCATTAATATTTTTATTTGAATAAGATAAATGGATATTACATTCTCATCTGACATGTACATACCAGACATATACGCTTAAATGTAAGACACAGTTAGGCGTTATGTTGTTATGTTAACCGCACACACCGTACATATACGCGTAAAAGTACGCTACCGTAGGCGTTATGTTAACTGCATACACATTCATTAGTTAGCGCGATTTACACAAATGACAAAGACTATATTCACCTTGAATACATATACAGAGGTCCTTTTTACTTTAATCACAAGTCTGTTTACTAGAATATTTTACGGTGAAATGGCTCAAGCAGCGAGGAGTCATGTTTGAGGCTATGACGATGGCATGTTGATATTGTACCCAATGATTACGTGGGGACGATGTGTGATCGTGTAATCATTGTGGTATAATGGCAGTTATAATATATTTTAGCCTTTAGCGTTCTAAAGGGATTCTTACAGTGGAAGGCGCATGGGTTCTTCCTGTAAGAATGTGTAATCGTCGAGATGCCATTCCTCCGATTAATATGAATGTCAGATATATTCTGACTGTGTGTCTGCCTGTGTTTAATTGTTTTTACAATATTATATGTCATTAACAGCGTCCATGTGGTTTTAGGATCTGATTTTGCTATATAATAATCAATTGCAACGGACTTGTCGCATTTATAACATTTGGCGTACACACTCTGTATATCTAGTAGAAATTGATAAGGAAATATCTTGTCATGTTTGATATCGAGAGTTCTAGGACATGGTACTTATTTTCAGGTCCCGTATCCGTATCTGTATCCGTATCCATATCCATATCCGTATCATGTATCTGTTTCACCACTGTTATCGTCACTATGATTGACCATCAAATGTTTTCCGGCAAGCTTTGTTCAAAGTGCTATGGGAAAAAGTGTTAGTGATAACCGGAAATATCATGAAGGATACATCAGTGGACAAGTTTCTTCAAGTTACGTAAATTTATATTATATTTAATTATGTAAATATAATTAATTAGATTTTTCAGAATATGAAGTTTAACAGTACCTATGGATTATGGAATCTTCGGAACATAGAAATTAGAACATGGAAATTTGAACTTTTAATTATAGTTTTTTTTTTTTTTGAACTTTTTAAATACATGCTTGTTTTTATTTTACAAAGTGTTGTGTTTATCCTCTGATTGCTTGTGATTGCGTCTAGTCCATCGTCACCGTGCCCAACGCTCGTCCGATCACGTGACAGAAACAGATCCTGCCTTCAATTTTGAGATGATTTTGAGATGAACGATAAATGTCAGACCAATGGAAGGGGAAGACACAACACAATCACAATGTAAATAACACAGCTACCAGAAATATTCATTGTGGTTAAAATTCGATGTTTTCCCGCAACATATTTAGAGACACTTTCAACATTCATGTCGTCAAACAGTCGGAAAAATCACCTCCACCAAAAAAGTATTAGAGGATTACATGACCGACAGTCAATAAATGTGTCAAATTAAAATCCAAACTACAGTTAAAATGTTTTATGTTCTTGAAATCTGTCATTTACTTGGGTGTATCACCCACCGTTTAAACTGTATTGATCTAGGTCAATGACGACAAATACGACAGCTGACTTCGGGGGATTTCCCTACTGATTCTCAGTGACGCATTGACTCGCTGAATGACGTTGAAGGGAATGTTTATTTTAAAATTCATTTATTCAAATGAAATATATATTAGCTCAAATTAAAGTCATCATTAATTCCTACAGTTAATGAAGTAATAAATGGCATATTTATCTTGTTTCTAGTTATTTTCGGTACTTATAAAATATTATGCGAACCATTTTTGTTGCGTAGTCTTATTGAATTCTTGGTAGTGAGTTGTGCTGCTTAGCCGCTTAGCTATGGAAAGCCGTTATCTTTAAAAAGATATTTTGTGCAGTTTTTGTCATCGGAAGGGCCATGTGATAAACAGAATCTTACATTCGTGGTCATTTGATATGAAATTTATGAAACTCGTTGGCTCGCAAAATACCCCGAAATTACCCAAGCTCGTTTCATAAATTTCATACTAAATGACCACCCTCTCATGTAAGATCATATATATATATATATATATATATATGTGTGTGTGTGTGTGTGTGTGTGTGTGTGTGTGTGTGTGTGTGTAGCTTGAACTACTTCAGGACAAAGAGCGGGGGTTAAACTCTCATTAAACAAATTTTAAACCTTAAGCGTTTCAAGGCATGCAGGGCTTTTACTGCGGTTCCTGTTTGTTTGCTTGTTCTGGTTTTGATGAGTTCTCTTAAAATCCTTCTTTTTCTCTTTTATTTTTGCAATCTTAGGTGAGCTATGATCCATGGATATAGCCTCTACTGGTAATATCTATGTTTAGATTTCAAGCGTGTTACATGTGCAATAAATACAAAAAAAAAAAAAAAAAAAAAAAAAAAAAAATCAGTGCTATTACTGTCCGTGCGTAGAAGGGTGCGGATAAGGGCCTATTGTACTTGTAACAGGTGGGAAAATTGAAGGGAGTTTGTTAGTATTTCTTCTACATTTTGACATCCATTCAATTTTCCCTTACGCCCTCCCCATTATTTCTCTTTTTCCTCTGTTTTACTAGCCTTTTTATTCGGTTTCTCCATTTCGCTGGGAGGCGACACAAAAGCACCTTGTCGTATCAGTAAAGACAAACTAACAGATAACAAAGCTCTTAATGTCTGTACATAGTATTTCATCAACACTCGTATTATATAATATGTAGATAAGCCAGTCGTGCTTGATCAGCCCACACAATATATTTGACATTTCAAACAGAGTAATTAATGGCGCTCAAAGCAATATATGATTCCAGTAAATAGATATCTTGCAGCTTAAGGCGGCCAAAGTTGTCTCCTTTTCCTGAAGAAAATCCGTAGTATTAGTTGCAGTCTGATGGAAGGCTTAGTGATTCCTGATGGTAAATTCTGTTTGAAGTAAGCAAATTTAGATTGACCCGCAACTATTATTCTTTACATTATTGCTTGGGTAAATTAAGTTTGATTTCATATATAGTCCGCGAAAGACAGGGCCATGGGCCACGGACCCCGTGTCCAACATGAAAACAGATCGGGTTTGAAATGCAAAAACCCTGTACTTTTCTCAACTTGTAATAAAAACTACATCATTTCTTCATGGGTCTTTTCGTTCTGTGTCAAACAGCATGCATGATTGCTACATGTAACCAAATTATTTTTGTTGAGATTTCTTGCTCTTTGTTGCTTTGTAGTTTATTCTACGAGGCGATTTGTTGTATGTCTTTCTGTGTATCATTTTGTTCTTGTGTTTTTCAGTCCTTTCAGTATTGCGATTACCTCGCTTGGGGAAGAGAGAGCTAATCTTAGTGCTTTTCGTACGTTTGTTCGGTTTGTGCTTGTTTAGATTTGTCGGTTTCCTCTTCCTCTTTGGGTCTGGGAAGGGCTGCGGTTTGTGATTGTGGCACTCCCTGGACTTTTCTCTTACCTTTTTCTCTACCCGCTATAACAGCACGGCGGTGCGTCGGCCTCATATTTAGTGACAGCTCCTCCGTTAATTTGTTGCGGAATTTAGGAGCCTGGCTATATAGTTCCGCGGTCGCGTCTATCCGTGGACTTACTTGTGATCCGTTTCGTGACTTTTTTCACTTAAACTTTGGGTACTGAACTCTGTTCCATCATAGTGTTTTGTGATAATCTATGTTTTAGTTTGATATTTCACTGATGATTTGGAGGAACCAATGCAAAGACCGAAGACTTACTTGTAGGCTGGAACCCCTACAGAATGAAAGGTGGGATTTTGCGCAAGCGAGGCATGTTAAACCCCATCAGTACAATTTTCTGCTCATGGTTTCAAAATAATTTATCATTAGTTCCTCGTTGTACATGTGGCTGTTTTCGCAAATATGCTGAATAGGTTTAAACATTCTTCTTTTGGTACTTTGTTATTCTTTGCTGTAACTTTTCCTCTGTATTTCTTGTGCATTACGAAAACAATCCTATAAAATATACTGAAAATTTTACCACCAAAATATGAAAATTTTCAGATAAAAATTTGGATATTTTTCATATTTCTGCTCAAAACATAGATTGTGGGTACTCGTTAGAACCTCCTCGCCATAATATATGTTTTTGAGCAGAAATAAGAACAATAATTTGTAACCCTGCAAACCCCAGTTGTACTATATAAAAGTGGGGTTTAAGGGGGTCAACATTATATAGGCGTGTTTCCGTGATGGTGTGGCCTTTCTTTACTTGTCAGATTAGCAGTTCCTTATACGTGTATCAAGGCGTAGAAATAATGCTACTATTGTACATTATAATTTTATTGTTCATATATGAATTTTATTTCATGAATGCAAAGCACAGTCTATGTATTGGAGCATGTCAGGCTAAATGCGGCAATACAAATCTATACCAAATAAACCAAATAGCTGGCATTAACCAAATTATTCTATCTGCTTTCCCCCATGAGTTTCTTATGCAATAGGTATATTATATTCCCTCAGTTGTCTCAGTCAGCTGAAAGAGAAATGAGCCAGCGTACGACAAAACCTCCAATAAGACTGTGTGAACAGCAAAGACTCAGATCAGCCTGCACATTCACCTCAGAGTGGCAAAGGTTTTTGTTTATCCCTCTGCGAATAGCCCAGAGGCTGTAAAAGTCACATGTGATCAGCGGAGATTTTGATCAGACTGTGAGTCTTCGTTAGTTGCACAAGCCGTATTGTAGGTTTCGTCGTGCGCTGGCTGATTATTAAGATATTAATCTTCCATTAGCGGCCGCCTTTGGTCTGCTCCGTTTAATCTTGCATAATGGACAATAAAACAATTATCTTCACTTAGTGTGCCTAACTGTTCACAAAATAATGCATTTAAAGAAAAATGATGCACAGAAAAAAAGACTATAGTCGAACTTAAATGGCTCGAACTTCTTTAGGACCATGGAAATTCGTTCGAGACATGGGTAGTTCGAGTCACTGAGGGTAATCATGGCACCAGTTCAGGAAGCAAATAGCGATAATTTTGGGAAGTATTTTCGATTTTCTACACAATGATTGTGTGCTAGTGTATTCATCAGAATCGCCTACAATTCCATGATAAAATAAGAAAAGAATCATTAAGTATTTGTTTTCTTGAGCTATTGGAAGAATTTTGTAGGGAATGAAAAAAGAGTTCGACTCATCCACGGTAAGCGAGCCATCCATGTTCGAGCCATTGAGGTTATACTGTATTTTTATATCAATCATTCTTCTACAGTACATTTTACTAGTACACTGAGCAAACAGCGTAGTACCGAATCAGACGCTCTGTTTAATCTTGCATAATGGACAGTAAAATAATTCTCTTCACATAGTGTGCGTAATTGTACACAGAATAATGCATTTAAAGAAAAGCGATGCATAGTAATATATATATTCTTGAATAACTATACCAGCGCTTGAAATACGGATGTAATTGTGGAAGCCTAGTATTTATGTTTACATTTCCGAAGCCACGCCTACCCGAGTGAAAATATGCAACACTTCATTGACTGCAAGGTGCAATTAATGGGTAATTTGTCTGCAACCTTGTTTGTGGACTATAGTACTGTTACACACCGTCTATATTGGTCAGTCACACGCTATCACATGACCAGTGATTGACATACTGCGCTGGGTGGAAATCGGAACTGTAATTAGTATGTTGCAATCGACTTTGTACGTGAAAAGTAATAATGAATATGCTGAGCTTTAAGTTTTTCTACGTCTTCGAGTAAGACTTCCATCACTATGGCCAAGTCGAGAAAACTCTCCTTTAACAGATTAATCATTGCATTAGCACGCCCGTGCAAAGTTTGACCCCAAACTATGGTTCCTAAACTACTGTTTTGGATGAAGTCTTGTTCATAGTCCGGGCATGGACTTTTTGGGCTCGCTGGAGTCGCCTCAATGAGGCGGCTCTGGGGAACCACAGGGACCTATGTGTGGATTGTGGATGGGATCATTGAGATATACCCCTGTAGGTCCCACATTTCTCTATATAAAATGGGGTTTGCAGATGTCTTAATTGCACGGGTATGCTGGCGTAATGTCTCATATATGTTTATTTGATGAAGGACTTGTATTGAGAGTTCGGAATCTGCTGATAGACGGAGCAGAACCCTTCTCAGAAATCAGCACTTTCCCGTGAATTGGGCAGGTACACACGTAGTGAACGGGGGAGCAGTTATAGTAGTTCATTGACTGGTCTTTTGTTTACTATTTGTGTACGGGTACTCGAAATGTACCGTTAAATTATGTCTTTGTATGCGACAGTGGTTATTTCCCTTTGTACAGACTGAATAAGTTATTTCTCTTTAAAACTTGTTTGAAAGTGCGTGCACTCGGGTATCTGCGCGCAGCGGGGACTCACGTCAGCCTGCCTTTCAGAGTAGTTTGGCCGGAGTTCTTGCTGTAACTTGACCTTGGATAACATGCGGCCAACTGGGACCCTGATCGGTCTGTGCGGACGCGCAGGCTGACGTGGATCCTTCTTGATAGCGCGTACCCGAGTCTGGTCACACGTGCCCGAGGTTCAGATTCTTTTTCATACGACGCGGTTTGATAAATTGTAAATATAAAGCCTAAGTATTGTGTTCCCTTTATTTCTAGTGTCATGTGTTATTATAATTTTCTTTTTACATTGTTTTTCTTTCGAACTGTTTTATTTTGTTTCAACCTTGCTGTTTATCTTGAAGCGATCCTTGGCTATGTCAATGCATCTCGGCCCGGTGTGTCTCTGTTGGTGTTTGCCCTTATGATAGATGCATTTGTTTTCTTGTATTTGCTTTGTGGTATGACATAAAATAGGTAGGAATAGCAGATGTGCTGTCATGAGGGCTTACCACTGTAATATAACGTTGAAGTTACTTATATACCTTATTATCCTACTGGCTATCTGTCGTAATACAGAACATACTTTTTGCTTGAATATAACACTTTCACAAATATCGAAAATTGCAAATGAAATTAAACCCTTCAATTTTACGCGGATAACCGTAAAAAATGATCATGCGCTGACGAACCAAATATTAACCAGGAGGATGCTGTCTTGTTTGACAGTTATAACAATAGTTACATGGCTGTATTGCCTCCTACTTGTAGCTGGTGACGTGCATCCGCATCCGGGACCTTCTTCGTCTTCATCAGTAAGTAGCATAAGTACTTTATCGTCTGGGGTTATTTCGTGTCAGCTAAACGTTTTTCATCACTTATCATTCGTTCATTATAATGTACAAAGTATTTTGAACAAAATCGACACGCTTGCCATTGAACTTGCAGAGTTTGACATTTTAGCTTTCTCAGAAACTTGGCTAAGGCCAAGCATTTCAACAGATGATCTTTTCTTACCCTCATATTATAAGCCCGAAAGAAAAGACCGAATAGGTGACCCTCATGGCGGAGTTTTAGTCTATATCAAGGATACTCTGGCATTTAAACGTAGACATGATTTAGAGCTGCCTGGAATTGAGTGCATATGGGTTGAAATATTTTTGAAACATAAACACATGCTTTTTGGCGTTTTTTACAGACCACCAAATTCAGATCATGTGTACGGGTCAGCAATAGAAGACTCGATACATTTGGCAATCGATACTGGTATCATGGACATAGTCATTACAGGTGATTTTAATTACAACATGCTAAATGACGTTACGAAACGCAAAATATCCTCCATTTGCCAACAATTTTCACTACAACAATGTATAGACCAACCAACTCATTTCACTGAAAATTCGTGTTCACTGATTGACTTAATTTTTGTCTCAAATGAAGACAATGCCCTTTTTTGTGGTGTGGGGGAACCATTCTTATCTCAGGACGTTCGCTTTCATTGTCCTGTCTTTGGAATTCTTAACTTTTCAAAACCAAAATCCAAATCTTTTACTCGTCATATTTGGTCTTATGATCGAGGAGATTTTAACCTGTTAAGAGAAAAAGCTTCGCTGACCGATTGGAATTTACTTAAAAATGAAGACATCGACACTTACGCTTGTAATATAACAAATCATATTTTAGAACTTTCTAAGCAGTGTATTCCAAATAAAACAATTCGAGTAAGACCTCCCGATTTGCCATGGATAACCTGTGCAATTAAAAAACACATTCGCAAACGAAAACGTTTATTTCGGAAAGCCAAAGCAACACAAGATAATGAAATTTGGGCTAAATTTCGAAGACAGCGAAATAAAACCACCTCTTTAATTCGTCGTTCCAAACAGACATACTTGGAAAAATTAGCAGAAAAACTGAAGTGTAATGATTTGTCATCAAGAGATTGGTGGTCAACCTTAAAAGGTTTTATTTGCCCAAATAAAACAAAAACAATTCCTCCCTTACATTCCAATGGCAATATCATAACAGAAACTATAGACAAAGCTAATTTACTTAACAATTTTTTTCGAGATCAAACTATTATTGATGATTACAATATTGACCCTCCAACAGTTACAGCATACCCTGTTTTCTCTGAACTTGATTCTCTTATTTTAACATCAGATGATGTTTTATCTGTTCTTAAGTTACTTCCTATCGGCAAAGCTGCAGGCCCAGATGGTGTCAGCAATAGAATTTTAAAAGAACTTTCTGAACAGATTGCTGAACCATTAACTTCCCTCTTCAACGAATCTTTGACAAAAAGTTGTATTCCTCAAGCTTGGAAAATTGCAAATGTCAGTCCCATCGCGAAAAATGACGACCCCTCACTTCCGTCAAATTATCGACCAATTTCGTTGTTAAGTAATCTAGATAAAGTTTTTGAAAGAGTCATTTTTAAACATATACATAATCATCTTCGAGACAATAATATTTTAACGGAATACCAGTCAGGTTTTACTCCAGGTGATTCTACAACGAATCAGTTGACTTATTTATATGATACATTTTGTCAAGCACTAGATCTTGGTAAAGAGGTGAGAGTAGTGTTCTGTGATATCAGCAAAGCTTTTGATCGGGTGTGGCACAAGGGTCTAATTTGTAAACTGAAAGCTGCTGGTATCACAGGTACACTACTCAGTTGGTTTCAAGATTATTTAAGTAACAGAAAACAAAGTGTTGTTATTCCTGGCGCTACGTCGGAGTTAATTTCCATCGGTGCTGGTGTCCCACAAGGGTCTATCTTAGGGCCAATTTTGTTTCTTTTATATATTAATGATATCGTCTCGGAAATAGGTTCAAATATAAGACTCTTTGCTGACGACACTTCCTTATATATAATTGTGGAACAACCAGAAACAGCGGCCTTACAATTAAACTTGGATCTTGAAATTATTTCTGATTGGGCTAAAAGGTGGTTGGTGTCGTTCAACCCGAACAAAACTGAAGCCATGATAATATCACGGAAAGTTAATAAGCCGTATCACCCTCCATTACTCATGACAAATGTCAGATACATGAAGTAGACTCACACAAACATCTTGGGTTACATTTTTCAAACAATGGCTCATGGCATAACCATATAGAAAGTATTAAGGAAAAAGCTTGGCAAAGAGTGAATGTTATGCGGAAATTAAAATTTTTATTAGATAGAAAATCTTTGGAAATAATTTATATATCTTTTATACGACCTCTTTTGGAATACGGCGATACAATATGGGACAATTGTACTTAATATGAAAAATGTGAATTAGATAAAATACAAAATGAAGCAGCTAGAATTGTAACTGGTGCTACAGCTTTGGTCTCTTTGCAAGCTTTATACAATGAAGTCGGCTGGGATTCTCTTCAGACTAGGAGAACTAATCACAAACTTATAACTTTCTTTAAAATGCAACATGGTTTAGTGCCCCATTATTTGTCAAGTCTTACTCCACCTTCTTTTAGTGAAACATCTATGTACAACACTAGGAATGCAGACGATTACATTACTATCCAATGTCACTCTCAGAGCTACTTTAATTCATTTTTACCATCTGTTGTTCGAGAATGGAATAACTTACCTCAACAAGCTAAACAAATTACTTCGTTATTGTCATTTAAATCATTTTTGACTTCAAACAAAGTCAAAGTGCCAAAATATTATTACCATGGAAGGAGAAAATGGCAGGCAATGCATGTGCGCCTCAGAACAAATTGTAGTGCTTTGAATAGTGATCTCCATTTAAAAAATATAGTTCTCAGGCGTCTGTTCTTGTGGAGCAATTGAAAATGCTCACCATTATTTCTTTCAATGTGATAAATATCGGCATCAACGAGATGAATTATATACTGAACTTGCATTTCTGCCCTCTGTTACTTTGAAAATATTGTTATATGGCGATGAGTCAAGAGGCATGAATGACAATATTCATATTTTTGATAGCGTACAGAAATTCATTGCAAATAGTAAGCGATTCTAGATTGCAACAGTTTTTGCCAATCTTTTCAAACAGCCAGTGGAATATTCTCGGTATCATATGTATGAGCTAGATGGTGGTGCTGTATTGATTAGTAGCCAATTATCGCTTCGTTCTTTCATTTTATTCATTTATTTATTTACTTACTTCCTCACTTGTCGTTGGATATACAGTTGAACACGGTAAACCAGATCGAAATGTGAGCAAATGAATATATGATGTTTATGTAGGACACATGGGCGTATGTGCATGACTGAATATGTAGATATGTATTTGCATGTTTAGGTGTGCATATATGTATGCGTGTTTGTGTATTGTGTATATACACATTTGCAAATATGTTTGCAGCTCTGTTCAATAAATATTACAAATGTGTTTAGAGGAAATTTACAGTCAACCTTTATTTCGCTTTGTTTTCATTTATTTTTCTATTTATTTATTTATTTATTTATTTATTGCTCTTTTTGGTGTCATTTGTTTTATTTACATATTTATATATTTATTTATCTCCTCTCTTTTTCTGTGTCATTATCTTCTCTTGCAGACTTGTATTCCACAATTTGACATATATATATGTAGGTATTCGTATAATGCTCACAGATGGACTCGCCATTACGTTCACATTTGCTATCATATTAGGAGATGAACTTTATAAGCTATTTATAGCTTTCGTTCAAATCCTTAGCTGATATTATGTATATTGTGTATCATGTTTATTTGTTGATTAAATAAATACGTTTAAACCAATCATTCATTGTTCACCCCCTAGTAGTTTTCCTGTTTGTCGATCTAAGGTTGCTCGACTTTTATAGTTTTTCTTTCTTTGTGCGTTTCATATCTGGCGTTTATATTATCTTAATTTGTTCCTCATCTCTCCTTCGTTTGGTGCCTCGGGTGGACTGTGCTTTATGATTATGGCATTTTCTTGGTATCTTCACTTATATTTTTATACGTTGATTCTAGACTTACATTGATCAAACAATGTAGTGTCTGATTAGACCCCACAGATCGTTGCGTCTGATAGCGTCTGCATTGTCTGCAGACACTCATCTAGAAGTTTTTAGACAAAATGAGGAATGAGATCATCCTGATTGCACGTACAAAATGTGAAACATAATCTATTACGAAAATGAGTTGACACATCCGTTCAACTTTCTTTTCCTATAAACTTTTATTATTTCACCTCAGGAAAAATTCACTTCCAAGTATATACTGCTACTCGTAATGATAAAATAGACAATTTGTTTTTATTACAACGTGGGTGACTGTATACCCTAGGGGTTTCGACCTCAATATAATATCAAGTTTCGCATCATGTAAACCAATTCAAAGAAACTAAGTTTCTGGCTTAGTTTTGTCTAGCTACGAATAGAATGTGCCTTATTAGTATGTGCGACATGTGAACTAATTCAAGTTTCTTGGACCAGAAATAAGCAGCAATTGATTTGCTGGATGCCACAATAAAGTACCTTATCGCTCATCACAGTATACAGTCGAACTTGTATGGCTCGAACATCTTTGGGACCATGGCAATTTGTTTTAGTCATGGGTAGTCCGAGACACTGACGGTTGATCAGAGCGCCAGGTCAGGAGGCAAATGGGATAATGTACGGATGTCTTTTTGACCTTCTATAAAATGCGACAGCGCACGATACAACCTACAATAAGACTTTGCTGGTCCACAGGAGATAACCTTTGTACAAGCCTTTGGCTTAATGTTAGATCCTGGATAACATGTATTTGTCTATTGTTTATACATGTAACTGAAGCAAACAAAATAAAGTTTAAACCAAGACTTCTGCGACAAGCTAAGACTCAGATCAGCCTGCGCATCGCGCAGTCTGATCAGAGTCTTCACTGATCACATGTTTCTTCTACAGCCTCCAGGCTATCCAAAGGGGGATAAATGAGAAACCTTGTCATACTGGGTGGATGTACAGAATAATCTGAGTTGTTGCTGGTCACACAGGTCTTATTGTAGGTTCTGCCATGCGCTGGCTCACACAAAAGGTATATTGAGTGTTCTCAACAGAATCGCCTCGGCATGTGGCGTTTGTCTAGTTATTGTTCGGTCTTCAGCTCTTCCTCTTTAGGTGTCTCTTGAAGCCTATGCTTCGTGAATGTGGCATTTTTGGGTATCTTTACTGATCCTTTTGCTGTTTCGACATGCATTAAGCACATTCGGTATGTGAATGTGCGTGTGTACGGATATGTTTATGTGTATCAATAAATTGAGCCAGCGCACGACAAAACCTGTAATCATTACGAAAACATATCTATATAATTTTGACCCCCTTAACCCCCACTTTTATATAGTAAAACTGGGGTTTACAGGGGTATACATTATTTTTCTTATTTCTACTCAAAAACATAATTTGTGGGTACTCGTTAGAACCGCCTCCCCGAGGCGGTTCTAACGAGTACCCACAATCTATGTTTTGAGCAGAAATATGAAAAATATCAGAGTTTTTTATCTGAAAAATTTCAGTTTTTGGAGGTGAAATTTTCTATATATTTGAATAGGCGTGTTTTCGTAATGAAGGCCTGTGTGACCAGCAAAGACTTGAATCAGCCAAAACATCCACTCAGTACATCAACGCACTATGGCAAGGGTTTCATTTTTCTCTTTATTACATTGGACTCTGTAGAAGGCACGTGCGACCAGCTAAGACCCTGATCAGACTGCGCGGATTCGCTGGTCGCACAAGTCATATTGTAGGTTGTGTCGTGCGTTTACTCATTTCTATCTAATGCTCACCAGTTGTTTGACATTTTCATCACGAAAACATACCTATATAATTTTGACCCCCTTAAACCCCACTTTTATATAGTAAAACTGGGGTTTACAGGGGTATACTTTATTTTTCATATTTCTGCTCAAAAACATAGATTGTAGGTACTCGTTAGAACCGCCTCGCCGAGGCGGTTTTAACGGGTACCCACAATCTATGTTATGAGCAGAAACATGAAAAAATCTCAGAATTTTTATCTGAAAATTTTCAGTTTTTTGGTGGTGAAATTTTCTATATATTTGAATAGGCGTGTTTTCGTAATGTGTTTGGCATTTGTTAAGCGCAGTTTTTTTTAACTCGATTCCTCGCTTATCGGTTAACGATAATTGATACAATTACATAGCGGTTGACTATTTTGCCACGTCTTCTTCTGAAAAAAGTACACTATAAATGGAAATGATTTGCTTTTCTTAGGAGCAAAATATTTCATTCAAATATGAAATTTATCAGAGTTTCTTATCTGAAAAATTTCATTTTTTGAGGTGAAAGTTTCTATATATTTGAATAGGCGTGTTTTCGTAATGATTGAACGACATATAAATAATAAGCCGTCTGCAAGCTGATTAGGTCCGACATATCTCATTCTTATTCAAATTCATATGCGTTTCCTTACTACACCCGCATAGATTGTAGCAAAAGTCATCAAAATGCAAAGAGGGAGAAACTGTAATGACGAAGTAACAATTGCTCTACTTGTTACTCTGTTGTGTTATACACACACACACACACACACACACACACACACACACACACACACAATTGCCTTTGAGGACCCTGATCAAACCTTTTTTCATTTAGGAACCATTTGTCAACACTTTACAGACACTAAACAACTCCGCCAGGGGCCTTTAGCATCAATTTGAGGTAGTCGGAATTGTGCATACCCAGAGCAAACCACTCTTGCAAAAGCCATTTAGGACCTATTTGATATGGTCTACACCTTGTAAGAGCTACTCAAACAACGCCTTCAGGAGCCATTTAGAAACCATTTGATACAGTCTACATTACGAACTCCCAGGCAACATTCAACGTAAATCTATATTGGATAGTTGTCGGCCCTTCCTGTCGGATCCGCAAGAGCCCGATAATAAATTTAAGTAGAACGCTTGCAGGATGCACACATTTAACAAAATAAAAGTATTATACAAATTAAATTTAAATACACAAATAAAATAAACTATCATTCTGAAATAAGTTTCAGTCATGTTTTTAATTTCTTCCTTTAGCTTATATCTTTCTCTTTGTACAAGGTACATATATTTTGTGTGTGTGTGCATAGTTTTGTTGTAATATATTATAACTGACAGATATCAAAACTTCATTTATTGCAATACTTTAATATCGTCGGAAGTGTGGCAACAGTGATTGCAGAATGTCAACGCCCACATCACTACCAGTTAATTAGCTCGTGTTTGCTTCTAGGCTTTCCGTTTCATGCGTCTGCAGCAGCAGTTCATTAAAACTGTAAAACAAATTTGACATTAATGTCACCAGTATTCTGATCTAGTGATCGTTCCAAGGTAATTCTTCTTATGCGTTTAGTCATTGCTTGCTTTTTCTGGTTTGTTTTAGAGGAAAACTGTATTTTGTTTTGTTGTCATAACGAAAACATACCTATATAGTTTTGACCCCCTTAAATCCCACTTTTACATAGTAAAACTTGGGTTTACAGGGGTATACATTATTTTTCTTATTTCTGCTCGAAAATATAGATTATGGGTACTCGTTAGAACCGCCTCGCCGAGGCGGTTCTAACGAGTACCCACAATCTATATTTTGAGCAGAAATATGAAAAAAATATCAGAGTTTTTCATCTGAAAATGTTCAGTTTAATTTACAATATATTTGAATAGGCGTGTTTTCGTAATGGCTGTTTATGCTTACGATAATTCCTAATTTCGATGGTTTGCGAAAACTTCCATTTGAGAGTGTGGCCATTTCTGATTGTGTAATTTCACTATTGACCTTAATATCATCTTGTGATACGTTTCTTCTCAACAAAGTTTCCGGTTAATTCATGCTTGAAATTATAGAACACAATACTCATTCACAGCCTCTATATTGAGGAATTATGTTTCGATATTCATAACCTGTTCACAATAACAGCTTATGTTCGAATTTCTCTAAACTTGGAAATATTTTAGGAGGTGTATGCTTCTCTTTAATGTCAAAATTTCTTTTTGCATTCTTTCACGTAGAGTAGGAAAGTTCATTGGAATCTTGAAACCAGTGCGTTACATATCAGTCTTTTCGTCGCCCGACGACCTCTAATTAAGAGATAAAACAGCCAGGATTTCTACTGACCACGTCATTGGTCATGCAAGCAGCAAGCAACATTCCCTTTCCTATTTTACGAATCGGAACAACCCTGTGTAGAAATTCTCCCTATATGATTGCAACATACTATTATATAAAGGCAAACCATCATGAAAACACGCCTATATACTTTTATACAGTAAAACTGGGGTTTACAGTATACATTAATTTTCCTATTTCTGCTCAAAAATATAAATTGTGAGTACTCGTAAGAATCGCCTCGCTGAGGCGGTTCTAACGAGTACCCATAATCTATGTTTTGGGCAGAAATATGAGAAATATCAGATTTTTTTTTTTCTCTGAAATTTTTCATTTTTTTGGTGGTAAAATTCTCAATATATTTGAAAACACGTGTTTTCGTAATGAGTGCATGTATTACATTAACTGTACGCGGAATTTTCAGACCCTCTGATCTCTATTTGTATTATGTTTATGTTTTTGGGACGCCATCGCAGAATACATTGACGAATAGCAAATGCTCGGAGGAATTGCATGAAAGGACACGAAGGATGACCTGAGACTTGGACGCCTGATGTACGTAAAACACAATTAATGCAAGGCCTGGTTCAGTGTTAAATTTCATGATTGTACAATGTAGATGTCTATTGCCTCCAATGAATCTAGAGATGGAGATGTATATATAACTGTAGTGCGGCCCTACTGTAAGAAATAAGACATGGTATAACAAAATGAAAGGAAACAACGGGACAATACTAGGCTAATCATTGAGCCCATTCTGGTTACTTTTAAAATCGAATAATCACTTAAGCCGGTGCTAGGGGGAGGGTGTGTGTGTGTGGGCTGGGGGCGGGGGGGGGGGGGGGGGGGGGGAGCAGGAATGCAAACTACATTGCTGCATATGAAGCGACTTTCTAAAACCGAGTCTCCGACTTTCGTTGTTTTATGTGTTCTTTGTTACCAAGGGCAACCGTTTAGGTTTTTTTTGTAATGTGTTTACCCAAAGTATTCGGATAAACAGGTATCATTACGAAAACACGCCTATTCAAATATGTAGGAAATTTCACCTCCAAAAACTGAAAATTTTCAGATAAAAATCTCTGATATTTTTCTTATTTCTGCTCAAAGCATAGATTGTGGGTACTCGTTAGAACCGCCTCGCCGAGGCGGTTCTAACGAGTACTCACAATCTATGTTTTTGAGAAGAAATGAAAAAAAATAAAGTATACCCCTGTAAACCCCAGTTTTACTATAAAAAAGTGGGGCTTAAGGGGGTCAAAATTATATAGGCGTGTTGTCGTGATGGAACAAATACGGAAGATCTTGATAAGAAAGAAACATGTGAATGTCAATACTATTTGTCAGTCATCCAGATTTGTTACCTCCTTTAATAGCTACTAAATTGGACCAAGTGAAAAATTAAAACAATTAAGTTAAGCAGTTGCTAGTAGTGTGTCCGAATAATATGGGCAACTACAATTATACTTGTAAAAGAGTAATATAGCCTTGCAATAACTTGAATGCTGTTAACTAGAGAACATCGTCGCGGCGTAAGCTGTTTATAGAGAGTCCGTCACTTTGTCCATAAAATTTGGCCTCAACATCAGATTACGAACCCTCGGACATGTGCGCTAAGCTAAGATTCAGATCAGCCTGCACATTTGCACGATCTGATCACAATCTTCGCTTTGCGCATTTTGGATATCCGAGGATGCAAAGTTTCTTCGTGCGGAAAACGAAGACTGATCAGGTTGCACAGATGCCCAGGCTGATTGAGACATGTCCAAAGGTGAAGGCACGTTTCCTCTCGTTGCGGTTCAATTGATTTTTTTTTTCTAGAATGTTGGTTTCAAACAGGTCTGATCCGTGAACATGAAAGAATTTTGTCATATTACTATAATATCTTGTTTTGGGCTAGACAGTCTTGTACATGAAGCGGGCAAACTAGCTGAAAAGAAGCAAGACGATATGTTATATGTCACAAAGCTAAACCACATGCAGTGAAAACATTGTCGCATTTTATATTGACAGGATTCTCAAGTGGTGTGTTGCGTCATTGCTACTAAAGGTCATTCCTTCAAAAATCTACTGACTCGCACTACAAAAGATGTTAATATGTTTAGCGAATCCCCTTACTTCTTTATAATACATTTTATATTCATGATCTTCTGGACCCATACGGGATTTCTAAACTGATACGACGGTCAGCGATACTAGTTGGCATTACACCGAACACTTCGACATGGATATTTGACTATTTTTTTTTTTTTTTTTTTTTTTTACAACTGACCACGTGGTTGTGGTGAACTATGTTCAATTGTGGAACTGTTCATCGTCTTAACTTGTCTCGTTCTGGCATTTTGATCACCATATAGGGTATGAGGGAGCCGGTTGCTTTGTTTTCCTTTGATTTAGAACGTCTGTACAGTTTGTTCTTGATTTCCTCCTCCCCTTCGTGCCATTGATAGGCTATGTGTTGAGATTGTGGTGCTTCATGGGAATCTTCACTGTTCATATATACAGTCGACTCTCGTTATCTCGAACTCACTTATCTCGAATAACCGCTTATCTCGAAGTGAAAATCTGATCTCTGCTTTTACACAGAGATCTACCAACAGGCAACAACATATTGTGGAAAAGAGGAGAAATTGCTCCTTATTGCTCATAATATTTTCAATATATCTCTAACTTAGGAGTCAAATTACATATTCATTCTGTTAAAGGTGGTTGTTCGATTAATTGTTTACCTCAGTTCCGAAAATCTGGTATGTCGAAGTACGGATATCTCGACGTATTTCAGAGAGTCCCTTGGAATTCGAGATAACGAGAGACGACTGTGTATATATATATATATAGCCTCAATGGCTCGAACATCTTCTTTGGGACCATTGTTCAATATATGGTTAGGTCGAGCCACTGAGGGTTAATCATGGCACCAGGTCATGAAGCAAATGGCGAGGATTTTTTCGATCTACTAGACAATAACGGTATGTGAGTGTACTCCTTAGAATCGCCTCGATGTGGCGATTCTAATGAGTACAAACACCAAACAATTGCTTGATGGAATATGAAAATTTTCCTAAATATTTGTTTTCTTGAGCTATCGGAAGAAGATCGTAGGGACTAAAAAATGAGTTCGAATTAGCCAAGGTAAACGAGCCATCGGTGTTCGAGCTATCGAGGTTCGACTGTATATATATATATATATATATATATATATATATATATATATATATATATATATATATATATATATATATATATATATATATATATATATATGTATGTATGTGTGTGTGTGTGTGTGTGTGTGTGTGTGTGTGTGTGTGTGTGTGTGTGTTCATTGATTACAATCAATGTTTAACTAATTTCTTTGATAATCAAAACAATTTTTACTTATAGCATACATTTTGCATATTATTATATGTCATTTACTATTCCGTGGTTATCTCGTCTTTCTTGAAAGGTAGGAGCTTATGCATACTCTTGTCTTGTTTTTGTTTTCAATAAGAGTTGAAAACGTGGCAAAACGTAAAGTCCTGCTTTAATTATATAGTACTGATATGATTACAAATACTTTTTTCCATAGGACAATTAGACGTATACATTACTTGGGCCGCGCCATACGAAAACGTGTCTTCGAGCATATGTGGACACTGAAGGCCCGATCAGCCTGCGCATCCGCACAGTCTGATCAGGGCATTTGCTGTCCGCTATCAGAATAGTTAGACACTATGGAATGTATCCTGGACATCGCATCTACTATTTGAGCCAATGCACGGCACAACCTACAAAAAGTCCTGTGTGACCAGCAAAGATTCTGATTGACATGTACACCCACCCAGAATGGCAATGGTTCTCATTTATCTCTGTTTAGATAGTCTGGGGCAGTAGAAGGCAATTGCGATCAGCGAAGCCTCTGATCAGACTGCGCGGAGGCGAAGGCTGATCTGAATCTTCGCTGGTCGCACAAACTGTATTGTAAGTTTTTTCATGCATTGGCTCTTTTATTTTCAGTTATACAGAGTCTGTTATTTTCCATCTTTTCTTATGATGTCAATTTCGTAGAAGTTGAAGGGGCATATTGCTTTGGATTCGTGCATATGCTCGCGTTCGTTCATTCATTCTTTCGTTCGTTACGCATTCCTTGTCTGCATAATATCTCGATGACTATTTGTATAGGGCATTATTGCATAAAAAGGAGTGCCGCACGTTATTAACAGCCGTGCATTAACCGGCGAAAGGCCGTGTATAAATAAGGCAATTCACGCGCTGTTAATGCACGGCTACGCAACTTTCAATATGCTCGTACCAGGGACACAGAATTGTTGCCGTTACGAGATATGTACTGCCCGGCCCTAGAACGAGCATAGTCCGTGGAAAGAGCGTTCGCGCGACATCGGTGAAAAGGCGAAACAAAATAGTGCAAGAAATAACGCGAAATATACATGTAGCAAATGTTTTCAATTTTTATGCAATAATAGCGATCAAACATGGTTTTTCAATGCATTAACATTCGCCAGGTCCCTTGGGAGGTGTTGAAAACCGCTGCCTTCGGCCTCGGTTTTCAACACCTCACACGGGACCTGGCAATTGTTAATGCATGAAAAATTATGTTTGATCCCTATATTGAAACTCGGTGATCTAAATAAGGTAGATCATCTGATTAATAGTAAAAGAAAAAAAAAAAAAAAAAAAAACGTTTATGGTTTATTTTTCATTTTTACTTTGAGGGACAATCGTATAGGTGGGGTCATATTGTTTTACAGATACATGTATAAGTTTTATTTTGTGTTTCCAAAGGATCCCGTATCAGATTATTTTTGGAATTCATTGCATTTTTTGATGTCACACTGAAGTTTTTCGTCCAATTTCTGCAGTCTCGTTCATACGTATGAGCCTCTTTTGGGAACTGCACGTCTACCTTTAGACCTATATCTGACTCTTTTCAAAACATAATAGTGACGCGTAATGTCATTTTGTATCATTCCCTGCACAACCAAGACTAAAAAAAAAGATTTTTGTACTGTAAGCCGTTTTGTGTGTTTGTGCGTGTCTAGATTTCCACACTATAGGACTTAAATAAGGTCCATAGACATACGGTTTCGAAGAGAAATCAGGTATTTACTATATCTATTCAAATACAATTAAAAAAATTCACTTGCTCGAACACGGATGGATTGTTTTCCATGGATGCATTACGAAAACAGGCCTATTCATATATACAGAAAATTTCACCTCCAAAAGCTGAAAATTTTCAGATAAAAATTTTGATACTCTTCATAATTCTGCTCAAAACATAGATTTTGGGTACTCGTTTGAACCACCTCGGCGAGGCAATTCTAACGAGTACCCACAATCTATGTTTTTGAGCAGAACTGTATATAAACATGTATATATAAGTAGGGTTTAGGGGGTCAAAATTTTAAAGGCATGTTTTCGAGATGACAGCACGAAAACAGGCTTATATAATTTGACCCCCTTAAACCGCACTTTTATATAGTAAAAGTTTATATAGTATTTTATTCTTATTTTGCTAAAAAACATAGATTGTGGGTACTCGTTAGAACCGCCTTGCCAAGGCGGTTTAACGAGTACCCACAATCTATGTTTTGGAGAAGAAATAAGAAAATATCAGAATTTTTTATCTGCAAATTTTTCCTTTTTTTTGGTTGTAAAATGTTCAATATATTGAATAGACGTGTTTTCGTAATGATTCGAACTCATTCTGAGTCCCTAGGAAATGCTTCCAATGGCTCAAGATAATGAATATTTAGAGAAATTAAGATTCTTATTCTATCATGAAAACGAATGTCGTGTGTACTCATTAGAATCGCCTCATCGAATTGCTCGAACTACACATTTCTAGAATAAGTTCCCATGGTTCAAAAGATGTTCGAGTCAGTGAAGTTCAGCTGTATTATGCCAGTCTACTGATTCGTAACCGTATAAACCCTAAAACACGTAATTTCTTACCATATAAGTACGGAAATTTGAACATGTATACTTACTGTCTAACAGTTGATGCGTCTAAATAAAACTTGTCATTGCAAGGTTTGCTCCTTGAAATGAGGTTCTGGTAATCGAGAGGTCAAAACTTAGAATTTAGTCGCCACATTTATGTTACAAATATTTATGACTGACATGTTATTTGTACAAGGATGCTTTATTATGATTTTCAAAGATGTAATTACACTAAAACAAAGAAACACATTCATAAATATTACTGATAAATGCTAGGAACATTATAACTACGGGTTAAAGGACAATAAATGCACCTAAAAATTGTACTGCCCATTGAAAAGGCAGATGACTATTCCTGACAGGAAATTGGCTTTCTAGTGTGTGAAAGGTTCCAAAATCGCAGCTCTGTGTTTCATCATGAACAGTAATGTCAAACGCTTATCTGCTCATAACCCTTTTCAAATATTGAGCACTTTACAATTTCACAAAATGTGATCTTCTTCACATAATACGGTTCAAATAAATCTTATAGCTATTCTTCTATCTTATGTTTATTGTGCTTCAATACAAACCATAAAATTGCCGAGTAAATAACTGTTTTATTATGCTAAAAATAAAAACATGTGAGATTTGGCAATAGCACATTTTTATTTATATTCTGGGATAAAAAGAAAATATCAATTTATCGTCTGCTGAACTAGCCCAGAGAGTGACGAAGGTTCAGGTACATCTCTTTAAAGAACACGGTAAGCACTATTCATTAAGAGCTGGCCCACTGTCCCCTCACAAAGTTAACCATTCTCTTGCTGAACACGACATGCCCCGTCTTAGCAAACAGTGTAGATCCAGATCAGTTGGCTTCTGAAGAAGCCAACTGATCTGGATCTGCACTGTTTGTCATTAAGTATGTGAATTTATATCAACAATCTGGATCAAGTAATTTGATGGCTGAAAATTATAAATGGGCGTGGCATCTTAATTTATTCAGCATAAAAGGGTTAAATGTTGCGCTATATCGTCTCTGGTGTTCGTTTCTGTAACACATATATACGCCAGAGAACCATGTTGTCCTAATGTGTTACATTAATTACCCCTTAGAAGTAAATTAAGTTATAGTTTTCGAAAGTTATTTTGGCCCGCGAATCCCCCAATACATCGGCCTTGCCATGCTAAAACGTGCCTTCAGGCATATGCAGAAAGCGAAGGCTCAGATCAGTCTGCGCATCCGCACACTCTTATCAGGACCTTTGCTGTCCGCTAACAGAATTATTGGACACTATATACATGTAAAGTATCAAAAGAGAGCAAATCCGAATGAGACTTTACGCATGCGTGGAATGAATTTGAATCTGTGCATTTTGCGCATGCTTGAAGACACATTTTCTCTTGAAGCGGCCCAATTATCTCTTAGAAGTAAATTAAGTTATAGTTTTCAAAAGTTATTTAGCTTCACGAATCGCCAATAAATAAAACTGGAATAATCGTACAAGACTTAGCAGCTGCGAGGAATTTGTGTTAGAAGTAACTGTTTTGTGATTTATTGTGGTGGTTGAGCTCTCTAATGAATTGTATGTCAGACATATTGCTAAACTAATCAATAGGTAAATAATATAAGAGAAACTGCTCATTTCTTTCATTCCTGTAGTCTTTCTTCGTTTGTTTTGTCTAATGGAAATAAGAGATGGTGAAACAGAAAGAACTGAAAGGAGTTCAGAATTTCAAGCTTGCTTTATTCTTGAAATGATCAAAGTAAGATCTATGTCACTGGTCAACATAACTACTAAGGGTCATCTAACCACATATATCCTTGATTAAGCCTTTTACTCCTGAGTTAATGAAATACAATCTTTCATCTTTGTATATACCGGATAACCTCAATAGCTCGAAAATGGATGGCTCGTTTAACATGGATGATTTGAAGTCCCTACCAAATTCTTGCAATAGCTCAAGAAAACAAATATTTAGAGATTTTTCTTATTTTATCATGGCATTGTGTGTTGTTTGTACTCATTAGAATCGCCCTATTTAGGCGTTTCTAATGATTACACTCAACATACAATCGTTGTGTAGAAAATCGAAAAAAAATCCCTAAATTATCGCTATTTGCTTCCTGAACTGGTGCCATGATTAACGTTCAGTGGCTCGAACTACCCATGTCTCGAACAAATTTCCATGGTCCCAAAGATGTTCGAGCCATTGAGATTCAACTGTATTTAGAAATACACATTATTGCAAATAGGGTATTCAGTTCATGTCTGTAGATACCACTTTGTTGTGTGTGTTATACGCACATTGTTTGTCAAACCAATCCAATGAATTCAATGTCACGTACATACATACATACATACATACATACATACATACATACCTACATACATACAGTAAAAATATATAATACAGTAAAAACTTTGGCTCGAACATCTTTGGGACCATGCAACTTTATTCGAGACATGGATAGTTCGAGCCTCTGAGGATTAATCATGACACCAGGTCAGGAAGCAAATTGTGATTTTTTGGGGGATTTCTTTTTGATCATCCTTACAACAATGGTATGTTGAGTGTACTCACTAGAATCGCTTAGATATCGCAATTCTAATGAGTATACAAACAATATAATTTTATGATAGAATAAGTTTTTTTTTTCCGTAAATATTTGTTGTCTTGAACTATCGCAAGAATTTCGTAGGGACTCCAAACAAGTTCGAATCATCCAAGGTAAACAAAAAATCGGTGTTCGAATCATCGAGGGTTTACTTTGCGTACATAGATACATGCCTACCCTTTTTCCTAACCGATTTACACTTAAAATACCGTCTGCAGCCATTATCTAAAGCATGGAATGAAATCAGTTAATTGCTGTATCGGAAAAACCCATAGTCCAACTGTCTCCGTTTGATGCGGAACAAAGACATAAATAGACGAAGTAGTAGTAAGTGATTGTTACAAGAGAATACACCGGGAGTGCTATGACGTCTGAAATCAAAGCATTGACAGCACTGGTGGATTGATTGTCTCTGAGTGTAGGCAAGGAAAATAGTCCTGAACGGCGATGTAAGACTGTTTCATCTAATCCTTAACTTCCAGTAATTTAAGAAAACTGTGCATATTCTGATTAGACGCCACGTTCTGCGGCTTCTGATCTGGGTCTGCACTGCTTGCCTATGTCTCAGTCGAGATTTTACAGATAACCCTCTGTACATTGCACACTTACGTCACAGCGACAAAAATAGCGCGGCTATTAATACCCGTTTCCTGGATTTCGTCTAACGTGCGGTTTGAATTTATTGGTCAATGGTAATCAAGTGGCCAACTACCTTAAGGAAATTTTGGCGTTTATATACTATGGCTCGATTGTAAACAATCGGCCCAAAAATGAACCGCAATGTCAGAAAACATATCTTCGGACGCGCATTCGCGCGGTCTGATCAGAAACTTGACAGGGCACATTTTGGATAGCCAAGGATGCATAGTTTATTCGTGCGAGCAACGAAGACTCTAGTTTGGCTGATTTGAGTCTTTCGTCGCTGCAGATGTCAGAAGGCACGATTTCACACGTTGCTGCTCGAATGTACGCAGCGAGCATACGACGTTTATACAACGTCGTCTCAACGTCGATGCAACGTCATGACGTTGCATCGACGTTGAGACGACGTTGTTTAGACGTCATATGCTTGCTAGGTATATACTGAACTTAATTGAGATATAGTCTAAACCTACCGTTAGTGCGTAGTAAACTTCCAATCATCTTCACAGATGCATAGTATCTATTGAAACAACCATCAAATGTGCATGTTTAATGAACGACAGTCTGTTAATGTCACATTTTGTAGATTTTTGTATGGGCGTGGGATAGAAACCTGTATCACTGGTTTTAACTCCTTTTCAAAATATACAGTTGACCCCCAATAACTCGAACACCGATGGCTCGTTTTAAATGGCTAATTTGACTTCGTTTTCGAGTCCCTTCGATGTTTTTTCGATAGCTCAAGAAAACAAATAACCGGGGAGATTTTCTTATTTTATCATTAAACTGTGTGTTACGATTCTAATGAGTACACTCAAAATACAATTATTGTGTAGAAAATCGAAAAAAAAATTCCTTAATTATCGTTATTTGCTTCTTGACTTGACGATGTGATTAACATTTAGTGGCTCGAACTACTCATGTCTCGAACAATTTTCTACTGTCCAAAAGCTGTTCGAGCCATCAAGGTTTGACTGTATTTTATAATACAAGTGAAGCAACATGATAATATCATATCCAATAGCGAAAACTAAGACGACGTAGAAAATGCAGGCTGATCAGTGTCTTCGCTAGATTCATGTTCCGAAATGTAGACGTTCACATGTAGTGGCGAATACTAATCAATATTGACAGTGTGCATCAATACTCTATATTTGTTAAAGTAGATTTTTTTCTTGTTTCGTTACGCTAATGATGTAGTAACTAGGCTGCTAGGCGGACCCAAAATATGTTTGATGTTTGTATTTTGGTGTTTCATCAGAATTGACCCTAGTCCTGCTGAATAAATTAGGATGCCACACCCACTTCTAATGTTCAGCCAATCAGATTACTTGATCTGGATTGTTGATATAAATTCACAAATTTATGGCAAACAGTGCAAATCAAGATCAGTTGGCTTCTGAAGAAGCCAACTGATCTGGATCTACACTGTTTGCAAAGGCAGGGTATATCCGGGCTCAGCAGGATAAGGATTAAGGGCGAGGTTTGCGCAAGTAAAATTGGTTTAAGGCCCTAGTAGTTTTTCTATTGCAAGTTCCATGGCGATTCCTATGTTGCAGTTTCTTGTTCGCATTTCGAAAACACGCCTATTCAAATATATTGAAAATTTTACAACCAAAAAAAGAAAATTTTCAGATAAAAAAAAATCTGATATTTTTCATATTCCTGCTAAAAATATAGATTGTGGGTCGTTAGAACCGCCTCGGCGAGGAAGTTCTAACGGGTACCCATAATCTACGTTTTTTAGCAAAATAAGAAAAATAATGTATACCCCTGTAAATCTCAATTTTACTATACAAAAATGGGCTTTAAGGGTGTCAAGGCGTGTTTTCGTGATGGTGCGCCGGTGGTTTCATATGTAGAGTTTGTTTTGTTATTATATGTTCCTCCACGCATCTTCTTGCGGTGACTTGAGAAGACTGTGCTACGTGATTGTGGCATTTCCTGGGTGTATTTTCTTATATATTTGCTGTAAGAAAAACCTTCACAAAAAAAATACTTATACAATTTTGACCTCCTTAAACCCCACTTTTATATAGTAAAACTGGGGTTTACATGGGTATACATTATTTTCTTATTTCTGCTCAAAACAAAGATTGTGGGACTCGTTAGAACCGCCTCGGCGAGGCGGCACTAACGATTACCCACAATCTATGCTTTGAGCAGAAATATGAAAAAAATAGCCGAATTTCTATCTGAAAATTTTCATTTTTTGGTGGTAAAATTTTCAGTATATTTGAATAGGCTTGTTTTCGTAATGTAAATGTGTGAGTAGGAATGTTGGATTCAGTGGCCTTATCATGCTACTGGAGCGCCACTTTGAAAGTAAAGAATTGTCAGCAGCCTGGCGATAACATTATATTCTGTAGATGATTCCTTTTGCCTAGTGTCAGTATCCTAAAATGTCCAATGTCAGTAAATTAGGTTATAAAATTGAGTTCAGGGACATATAAACATGTTTTACAACATTTCTTTGTCATTCACACAGAAATAAAACCAGTTTTAATCTGAATTTATTTCTACAGGCTTGATCATTGCTTTTATCGAGCTTTTAAGCCGAATGGTGGAATTGGTTCATTTGTGTGTATCGTATATGTTTACAAAATTAAACAAATCCCTGAAAATAATGTACCATAAAAAATACTAATACTGGGGTAGAAAAAGAGATAAACATTCCTGTTACAAAGCACATTGCACAATAGAAACGGATATACCATCACCGAAACATGCCTATATTATTTTGACCCCCTTAAACCCTACTTTTAAATAGTAAAACTGGGATTAACAGGGGTGTACATTATTTTTTTTTTTATTTTGCTTAAACATAGATTGTGGGTACTGGTTAGAACCGCCTCCCCGCAGCGGTTCTAATGAGTACAATATACCTAAAATCAAGTTTTTGAGCAGAAATATGAAAAATATCAGATTTTATTTTTATCTGAATATTTTCCTTTTTTTATTGTAAAATTTCAATATATTTGAATAGGCGTGTTTTCGTAATACAAGCATAGGCCATAATCACGAAACACAGCACTCCCAAGGCTTCGCACCATGCGAAAACGTTCTTTTCGGGCATATGCGGCCAGCGAAGGCCCAGATCAGCCTGCGCATCTGCGCAGGCTGATCAGGGCCTTCCCTGTCCGCTTACAGAATCATTGGATACTATAGAATGTATGAATTGAGAGCAAATACCCGGATGATACTTTGCATACGCACAGGATGATTTGAATCTGTACACTTTGCGCGTGTTTGAAAGGACTTTTACTCTTGACGCGGCTCACATGATTATTGTGTTCATAGTATCAGAATCACAAGCGTGTCAGCACCAGGACCCAGTTGCTCGAAACTCGTTAGTTAACATACCATTAAAACATTGATCATTAAATATGGCATATACGTTAATATTTTTGCTGAAAACGTGTGAGTAGCTTTTGCATTTGCAAAAGCTACTCACATTTTTTTTTCAGCAAAAATAACTGTGAATTAGATATTGTCCTTAATAGAACAGTTAACATTTTGACCCTTAACGAGCTCGTTAAGCTAACGATGCTTTGAACAACTGGGCCCTGAATTTCTACCACAGACTGACCCATTTACCAACTCTACTGCTGACGGTTCTAATTGACCGGCGCTCGCCGGTCTCTGAATATAGCTTTGGATTTTTACGTATGGAGAAGTGTTCGATTAGCGCAGAATGCAGTTTGGTAAGTTTGAATATGACCTGCAGTCCATCTTTGGTATGTTTGACTATGACCTTTGGTCCATGCTTAAAAAGTTCAAATATATTTATATCTGACGCCTTCTGATAAAATCTGGTAACTTATTTAAGTTTTCGCATGTTTTTCTTTTCTTTTTTTTTTTTTTTTTTTTTTAATAATAATGTACAAACTAAATCTCGTGGAGATCCCAATATGACTAGGATTCGCATATTGCTTGATCAAGAAAATTCATAAAGCTTAATAAAAGCATACATTAAAGAATCACATTGTTGTTCTTTTTTTTTTTTTGCCTATTACATTGAAAATTTTTTAAACCGTATACCCGTGTCCCATTTCTATGTAAACATGAACAAAATTTGCGCCGGTACTTAGACGCGTAAGTCTAAATATTTTGTCTTGTGTTGCATTTCTGTTGCAGTTCCTGTTTATCTATAGGTCTGTTTTCTGTGAGGTACGTTTTGTATTTTCATTTCAAGTAACTAAACCCTTATCCGATGCCTTAGGGCTGCTTAAATCCACAGCTGAGGCCCTTACTGGGTATACACATATGGTAAATGTTCTAAAATTTCAAACACTTTAATCCGAACTATTTTGGCCTAAATAGTGCTTTGTATGCAGCTGGTTCTTAAAATACGTAGTGGAAGAGTAAACAGTGCTGACCCTGATCAGACTGCTCCACCAGGAGCAGTCTGATCTGGGTCTGCACTGTTTGCACATGTTATTTTTTCAGACATTTTGGTATTCGAATTTTAGACTATTTACCGTATTATTTTTATCACCATACAGGCAATATCCAATCTTGCTTTGGTACATTAAGTTCCGTGTTTGTTGACAGCGGTTTGTAATTGTTATCTTTATATTACTCTTTGGTATGATAAAAATGAATTTAAATATGAGCGTTGATGATAATATAGTTCTCCAATGGTCATGACTTCAAACAGACAGACTGAGTGTTGACGCCCAATACCGAGGTATGTCAAGTAACCAAGTTGGAGACGATGTATATAGTATTGATACTCCATCTTCAATAGAGGCAAGTTTTCTTGCAAGGTTTCCCTAATATTTGCAGCGATATTTTACCTGTAAATTTGTGTGTATAACTATATAACTTTTTCTCTAGAAAGGTATAAATTTTACTTGAAAACTGCACTGCTTTCTGTAATATAGACTATTTTTATTTAATAATCTGAAATGTTTAGAATATGTCCTGTTTAAATATTCGAAATGGTGGTGTCCTAGACATTAAACGCTTTAAACGTTATTAATTTTCAATTTTTTTTTTTTTTTTTTTTTTTTTATGCAGCTGTGTTGCGCGTTTGAATCATTAGCGTAATTACTTGCAGCGTATTCCTTGTTGGTTCTGTATGTCGAGACCGCTACAGGCAATGCATTGAATTCGGGATCTTTGGAAAATTAGAAGGTCACTGATAACTGGCCGAAATTAGCTACAGTTTATCCCAGGGGAGCAAAATCTTTCCGTTTATAGTCGACCCCTTTTCAGGCAAAACTATTTTGACACAGCTGCTTCCCTGAAGGTATCCTTCCCCATTAATCTAATGGGTGATGTACAGTAAATTTTCAATGGCTCAAACATCTTTAGGACCATGAAAATATATTTAAGACATGGGTAGTTGGAAGTTCGAGTTCGAGGGTTAAATCTGGCACCTAGTCAGGAAGCAAATAATGAATATTGAGGGAAGTCGTTTTGATCTTCTATACAATAATGATATATTGAATGCACTCATTAGAATCGCCTCGATGATGCGATTCTAATGAGTATACACAACAATTTCATGATGATATAAAAAAAAATCCTAAATACTTGTTTTCTTGAGCTATCGCCACTCGAAAATGGTTGGGTGACGCAAAGATGTCTTGTATCTTACGTCACTGGGGCGTCCAGCTGAGATTGGCTTATACAGTAGTTTGGCAAGGCCTGCTATCCTTGCAGTAAATATGGCTACACGGGGAATGTTTATATTTCTGCTGTTTCTTCACTTTCATTCATTTTCCTCCTGTCCCTCTATTTCATCTCCTCTACTATCTCTTCTCCCTTTCTCTGGGAGACGACACAATATGACCCACAAGGGTTGACGCGTCGTTAAACCCCAACACAATAGACAAAAACAATAAAAAAAGTAGCTCGAAGCATCCAAGCTTTAGGAATAGGTTTATCTTGGTCTAGACTGATTAATTTTGTATGGTTGTCCGTATATTTAGAGTACATACGACATATTACACGTAGGTTACTTCACGTGCTTTGCCCGGGTACAAAATTTATAGAGCATTATCATCATGTAACGTCATTAATTTAACGCTTAGCATGCTAGGTATTAAGTTCAGCAGACGACATTTTGAAACGTTTTCTCATTTTTGTCCAGGTTATAATTTGTCGTCTGCTGAATTTGCATAGTGCGTGCACGTACTACGTCTTAACTTGGAAGGTTGGGAAATAGTAAACGATGAGTTTGTGCTAGATTATTGTCTTTACTTTAAAAACACACTTCTTACTTACGAATAGTTGACACAGAAGGGACAGTCTATTCGGAAGCTATCTGACAGCATTCGTTTCTCCAAGACGAATTTGCATTGCAGAGATTAAAAAGCAATGAATCTTGTTTCGTACGCAATGAGAGTGAGATTGATTTTGAATGAATTCAGCATCGATTTTTTTCTTCTCAATGGACAGCAACTTTACCGACTGGAATTATAGAAGATCATTTATCAAAGAGACCTCTAAAGTTCAGACATATTGACAGATTACTCTTATGGAGCAACAATGGATGAAAGGGTCTGCAACTTACAAAGTTGTTCGCAAAATGCTTTTTTGAGGTTTCGTTCCGTGCTACAGAGATCTATGACCGTATTAATTTGTCATCATAAATGTCAATAACGATAATCTGAAAATCAATTCTGTTCTTTTTTCTCCTCAGACGGACATTTATCTTGCCAAAATATAAATTGTTATAAATAGATTTATTGTTGATCCCGTAACTGATTCTAGTCTATAAATAATGTTTCATCTTGTGTATAGTTTTGATGACGTTTCCTTGTGACCTTGAGTTCTCTCGTAATAACCCTAATACCCAGAAGCATAATTTAGTTACTCACCCAACCATACGCACATTGAAACATAAAGAATTAAATACAGTCGAACTTCAATGGCTCGAACATAGTTTGGACCATGGAAATTTGCTCGAGATATGGGTAGTTCGAGCCACTGAGGGTCAATCACGGTGCTAGGTCAGGAAGCAAACTGCGATAATTTAGAGAAATGTTTTCGGTCTTCTCCATAATAATGGTATGTTGAGTGTATTCGTTAGAATCGCCTCGATGAGGCGATTCTAATGAATACACACAACATACAATTTTATGATAGAATAAGAAAAAAACCCGATTATTTGTTTCCTGAAGCTATCAGAAGAATTTCGTAGGAACTCAGAAACAAGTTCGAATGAGCCATGGTAAACGTGCCATCTGGGTTCGAGTTATTGAGGTTCGACTGTACAATCATTTCTCTCCCTGTGATGAGTCATAAATTGCTGGCTGAATTACAAACAATGTATATAGTAATCAGTCTGAGGTGTGTCTACACAGTTTGCCCAGACTTAATTTACGAATAACTAAGAATGATCCTGGGCACATCATTTCCTACAAGACTGCATGTGTGCCCAGCGAAGACTCAGATCAACCTGCGCATCCACGCAGTCTGATCAGAGTCTTCGCATGTCAATCTTTAGGTAGCCAAGGATCGAAAGTGTCTTCAGACGGACAGCGAATACTCCATTACGAAAACATGTCTATTCAAATATATTGATTTTTTTTTTTTTACCACAAAAAAATTGAAAATTTTCAGATAAAAAAATTCTGATATTTTTCACATTTCTGCTCAAAACATAGATTGTGGGTACTTGTTAGAACCGCCTCACCGGTGAGGCGGTTCTAACGAGTACCCACAATCTATGTTTTGAGCAGAAATAAGAAAAATGATGTATACCCCTGTAAACCCAAGTTTTACTATATAAAAGTGGGATTTACAGGGGTCACAATTATATAGGCATATTTTAGTGATGTTATAATATTGTAGGTTCCTTATTTCCCGGCTCAAACGATACGATACATGTATCATGTTGTTATTTATGTTATCTAGGTTATGCAACCATTTTCAAACTTGCACGATAAGTTTGCAATATCGTCTATTCCCAGAGAATGGGCGCACATGCAATCTTGCAGGAAATCCTGTTCCCTGCTTAGATTAGACAATACATGCACAGTGTTTTCCTGTATATCTATCTCTCTCTCTAACTTGCATGATGAATTTATAATGTTGTCCATTCACGGAAGAGCTTGAAAGTGACAGGGTGTCAGCACCTTGGACTGAACCGTTTTATTTTATGGTATTTTACTTTGCAGTTGCCGCTTTCATTACGAAAACACGCTTATTCAACTATACAGAAAATGTCAACTGCAAAAACTGAAAATTTTCAGATAGAAAACTGATATTTTTCATATTTCTGCTTACAACATAGATTTTGGGTACTCGTTAGACCGCCTATGTTTTTGAGCAAAAATAAGATAAAATAATGTATATTCCTGTAAACCTCGGTTTTACTATATACATTTTGTATAAGTGGGGTTTAAGGCGGTCAAAAATATATTGACATATTTTCGTAATGTTAATGTATTTGATAAAATGTTTAGCTTTTCATTATAAATGTGAAGCGATGAAACATAGACAATCCCTGCTATACTGCGAATTTGCAATATGGTCCACGCCATACGAAAACGTGTGTTCGAGCATGCGCGGATAGCGAAGGCCCAGATCAGCATGCGAATTCCCGCAGTCTTATCAGGGTTTTCACTGTCCGCTCACAGAGTTATTGGATTCTACAGAATGTATGACTAGACAGCAATTACCCAGATGATACTATGTACATGCGCACGATGACTCTGAATTTTGCGCATACTCGAAGACATATTTTCGCTTTGCGCGGCCCAGTGGCTAACTCGAATCTCGGTAATCATAGGATCGTATATACCCTAGGTATTCGGACAGACAACCCTAATCAGATGGCAAAATATCATACATACTGCATTTACCCTAAATATTTGGACACCTTTACTCCTTACAATACTGGTGCTAAAATTTGAACGTCCATACTGTTACCTGTTAATGCATCTAAAATTTGTTGGATGAGTTGCCACCAGTGTAGACCCCGATTAGACGCCGCTTTCTGCGGCGTCTGATCTGGGTCTACACTGTTTACTCAAACCCGCCGCTGTCCCGATACATAGGTTTATAACGGTACATGATTTTTAAACAAGTCAACAAGTAAAACTTGTTTTCTTTTTTTCACATTTTACGACAGGTATGGTAAGGAGTTAAGTGCGAATATTGAAGTCACAATTGGTACTGTTCTTAAAAATCTGTTTTGGCGAAGTACGCACTACATTTCACTCTTGTTCTTTCTTTCTCTCTTTGTTTGTTTCTTTCTTTCTCGGAATATGTTGTACATTTCACTTTCTTCCGTTCTTTCTTTCTTCCTGAAAGTAGATTAGTAGGAGTCTGTGCTATTTGCATGTCTGAATATTTAGTGTAAATATGGCTACCATGTATGACACCCATTAGCTCACCAAAACCCCGATATCTTTGTGTATTCTGTTTATATATTCCATTTGATCACCCAGACTCCTTACCATACTTATCCTAATGTTTGACCAAGTCAATTTATATACTTGTTGGTGGGTCTAAAATGGGTGTTGATTTCGCGGCAAACGGTGTAGACTCTGATCAGCCGCGTTCTGTGGCTCTGGTCTCGGTCTACACGGGTCGCTTAGTTGTGTCTGTCGAACTATAAAATCAATTCGGTAGGGTCGTACTAATTTGTGTTTGGTTATTTGTTTAATATGCTGTAATGTCTCTTTTGCCCAACTGATTTCTAATAAATTGATAGCCGTTATTATGCTCTAATGCCCAAGTGAAAAATGAGATCAGAAGAACCAGTTTTGATGTGCAAGCGTTTGTAAACTTCAGTAGCTGTTCAAGGCGCTTGCTAAACATGGAAAGAATCGAAACTTCGGGCTGTTGTTTCTTTTTTCTTCGGCGAATGGCTAGCGGCTTTCCTGCGCGCATACATTGTACGCTTATTTTTTTTTAGCTTTTGTTTAAAACTAAAAGTCGTTTTTGTCAAAAGTATAAACACAGTTGAAACTTGAAAGAGCATTGTACATTGTAATAGACGTTTTCAAATGAAAGGATTAAAGGAGATTGATTTTTATATCTAGATCCTGTCTGTAGCGAGTCACTTAACGTCAGTAAACGTACATTCGGACATGTCCGCCCAGCGAAGACTCAGATCAACCTGCGCATTGCACAGTCTGAGCAGAATCTTCACTGGGCAAATTTTGGATAGACAAGGATGCAAAATTTCTTCAGTCGGACAACGAAGATTCTGATCGGACTGCGTGGATGCGCAGCCTGATTTTGAGTCTTCGTCGGCATCACGAAAACATACCTATATAATTTTGACCCCCTTAAACCCCACTTTTATATAGTAAAACTGGGGTTTACAGGGGTATACATTATTTTTCTTATTTCTGCTCAAAACATAGATTGTGGGTACTCGTAAGAACCGCCTCGTCGAGGTTTATTGGTGGTAAAATTTTCAGTATATTTGAATAGGCATGTTTTCGTAATGGGTGCACATTTCAAAAGGTGCATTTTTGCACATTTGGTTCATTTAATTCCTGTCTATAGTATATCACTTGTTAACACTGTGAAATAAGAACAGTCTATACCGGTTGTTATATTCACCCTTAGAGAATTATAGTGAAAATGTCAGTGTTTCTTTTCGAAATTCGATCGAATTTAAGTCCTCAAATAAAATGTCCTTTTTCTTTCACCAGTTCTTCAGGCAGCAGGATTTTCACTACATCCTCTTGTATATTATGCGTAAACAGCGCACGTTTGTTTGTGTTTAGGTTTTACGGCCCAGTCAACCCAATGGGGTCATGTCGAGCGCGGTCAGTTTACCTAACCACACGTTTACTGGGCAGGCTTAGTCCTCTAAGCGGTTAACCAGTATTGTGCACATTCTTTCGCCAGAAAAAACAGCGCACGTAAGTGGGTTGAATACATCTACCAGTTTACCGCCATATTTAACAAGGGAGCGATAACACCTGTAACTTCCTTTTTGCTTTCCTGTACAGAGAACGCCTTCTGGAAAGGGGTCTGCTCTAAAAGGAAAGAATTTGTTCCCAAGGGGAACAAATTATTTCCTTTTAGAGTAGTCCCTTTTCTGAATGGACAATAGACAGTCGCCCTTGAAAGTGTATTGATTCACCTTAACGTTTTTTTTCTTTGTTCCTGTTGTTGACACATATACGTAGTATACACGTATTATGTTCCACATACAATTTTGTAAAAAGGTTCCACTTCGTGGCTCTTGCAGCAACAATGATAAAACATGAAGCAAATGAAAATACCCTGACCTGACATACTTTTGATCAGAAATTGTAATCACAAAGTTTGAAAAAAAAAAAAAAAAAGATAAAAACAAAAAAAATAAAAAAAAAACAATAATATAAAGATAGACAGAAGCCATAATCACCGAAGATGAATTTTACGGGGCACCGGATAAATTTCAATTAGATGAAATGACAATACAACACTTCGTTGAAAAACAGAACAATCGAAGTCAGTCTGCACATTTAACGTTATACAGTCGAACTTCAATGGCTCGAACTTCATTGGGACCATGGAAATTTGTTCGAGATACGGGTATTTCGAACCAATGAGGGTTAATTATGGCGCAAGATTAGGAAGCAAATGGTAATTAAATATAGATTTCTTTCGAGCTTCTATACAATAATTGTATGTTCAGTGTACTCATTAGAATCGCCTCGATGAGTACACACAACATACAATTTCATGATAAAATCAGAACATTTACCTAAGTATTTGTTTTCTGGACCTATCGGAAGAATTTCATAGGGACTCCTAAACGAGTTCGAATGATCCATGGTAAACGAGCCATCGGTTTTCGAGCTATTGAAGTTTTACTGTAGTTTAGAATATAAAACGTTAGACTATTATATCAATGTTTACACTAAATAATCGATCACTTTATCTCCTTGTCCTTCTTCTCCGAAAATTTTAACAAGTCAATTATACTACTTGCTGAGAACTGCAGAGAGACAAAAGAGCATACACGTAGGAATAGAGAGCTCATTATTGTTGTTGTTGTTCATCAAGACCGAGACCTCAGAGTTGTAGAAGAAAAACAGACTGTTCTCAAGCATATGCTTATTCGGATCTTCGCCATTCACTTATTGCTAGGTACAGTCGAACCTCAATAGCTCGAACACCGATGGCTCGTTCACCATGGCTAATTCAAACTCGGTTTTGAACCCCTACGAAAGTCTTCCGATAGATCAAGAAAACAAATATGTAAGGATATTTTCTCATTTCATTGTGAAATTGTAAGTTGTGTGAACTCATTAGAATCGCCTATTCGAGGCGATTCTAATGAGTTCACTCAACATACAATTATTGTGTAGAAGATCGACAGATTTCCTAGAATCAGCGATACTTGCTTCCCGACCTGGCGCCAAGATTAACCTTCATTGGCTCGAACTACCCATGGCTCGGACAATTTTCCATGGTCCCTAAGGTGTTCAAGCCATTGAAGTTCGACTGTATTCTTATTGTATAAAGTGACTCATCTGTCTGATCGGTTTGAACTTCATACGCCTAAATTAAACATTCAACATTTAATATCAGCATACATGTGCCAAAACCATATACTGTTCTGCAGATAAAGAATCGCTCTAAATAAAACAGAAAGGAAGGCAATGATCAGGAATCGATACAATTTATCGAACACCTTCCGTCCAAGACACCAAAGGGAAGGAAGGACGCAGTGAAATCTACACTATTTCCCATGCCATAGACCGGAAGCTTTGTTTTTTTTGTTTTTTTTTTTTTTGTTTTTTTTTTCTTTGTACTTTGAATTCATCGGACTTTTTTAACCATTCAGCTTTATTTCATCCTCACCTGTTTTTATCTCTTTTTCTATTTTTTTAACTTTTCGCAATACTGGCTCCCAGACGGAAGCACACCAGGCATATGCACATAAGCCCTGCGAGCGAGTGTTGCTGCATCAGCAAAGAAAAAAAAGTAGAGTGCTAGCTGGGATGTTCGCTCACTGTCTAATTTATGTTAGTTGCATTGCTTTGTGATTACATGATCAATAAACAATTGATTTGAATGTGTTTAGTTTTATTTCATTGTATGTGAAGCAAATCTCATTCATTGAACGACAATGTACTTCGCTCTGTGTGAAAGTATACCAGGTGATCAAAAGTGTGAAAGTATACCAGGTGATCAAAATTGGCTCGCACATTTTGTACTTATCTCTGTTTCTGTTTCGTATTGGCAATACCACCAGCAGTCAACCTTCTTTTATTGAACTCGAGTTTAATGAGTTTAAATAAGAACGTCTAACTAAGCCAAACTACTCCCTGGAGAGACTCTTAATGCAATAAATGTATTCTTATATCATTTATCATTACTTTCTATGCAGACCGCCAGCTAAGTTGCCATTTCTGGCAATTAAAATGTCCTATGTAAATCTGCTACATAACATATCAATTCTGACTTTGTGTTAGTTTGAAGAGGTGATTCTGACTTATCACCAGTACATATGAGCCAGCGCACGATAAAACCTACAATAAGACTTGTACAACCAGTGAAGACTCATATCAGACTGCGCATCCGCACAGTCTGATCAGAGTCTTCGCTGATCGTATGTCTTCTACATCCTCCGGGCTATCCAAAGATAGATAAACAAAAACATTTGTTATACTGGGTGGGTGTACAGGCTGATCTGAGTCTTTGCCGGTTTTGTCGTGAGGCAATAAAAACAGATAGCTCTGAATACTCTCCAAAGCAACCGCCGTATTTTTTTCTAAGAATTCGGACAGATGAGTGTGAGCATAGCGTCGACTCAGATCAGTTTCGGCATCTGACCACGATCTACACCGTTTGCCACTTAGATCAATAGATAGAGTGGTATGTTCAAATTCTAGGAAATATGTCGAACAGGGGTTAAGATGCACCAATATTTAGGGTAAACGAGTGTTTATCTGATATTAATTCAGATGAACGTGGAATAGTTTAGTACCGGTGCCAAACTGACGTAAGTGAAGGCAAATGAAATTTTATTACATGCCTTTTATTAAATATTAAGCAAGATATACTACAAACTTGAGGTTTAACTTGACTGTAATTTTGTTAAGTTGCAAAGTTTTTGCCATTTATCTATTACAGATATCTTTTACTGCATGAGCCATTTAATATTATTGCCTCTATTGTATCAAAGGCTGATTGATTTGTAGCAAATGAAACTTGAAGCTGACACTTTTCAGTCCGGTGGATAAGTTCCAACAGTTTTATTACAAACTTTTGTCGACTTTCGTATTTTAGACTGACTAAACTACCCCCACACTATATATTGGAAGAGACCAATTTCAATTTTAGGCACATTGTATGTTAGGCTATTTGATTTAGATATATTTAGAGCAAAATGGCTAAACTATTTGCAAACAGTGGCGACCCTAATCAGACACAGCAAAATCTGATCGGGGTCTGTACTGTATGCTGTTTGTGGTTTCCAGACTAAAATGGTTTAATGAGGCCTAATTAACCGAAACTAGTATATTTGGATGGGAAAACTTCGACATCAGTTGTTTTGGTGTGTGTGTGTGTGTGTGTGTGTGTGGTTGTGTGCTTATTTATTTTTGAATCTGTGTCAGTATGAAAAAAATTTATAACTTTTAACTGCAACTATGCAAACAGAAGAGACTACATCATGCCGCATCTGATCAGAATCTGTACTGGTTGCCATACTGGCGTAATTATGCTGTTTACAATGAGAAGAAATGTAAACTTCTTAGATGACATTTTAAGGGGATAATGGCTCCTTTTGATTGGTGATGGTGTTTGCATAGATTCTGAACTATTTATATCCGCGGGGAAACAACTCAGCAGTAGTTTGTTTATTATCTCTGGCACTAAATATTAACTATCTAAGACTTGCAACTGTATCACATAGATTTCATGTTGATCTTTTAATGGTTGTGATTATTATGATTGGTGGATCCAGTCTGGCATTGTGATCGCGCCGTTGGGGAAGAGTGAGATGGTTTGCTTACCTTCGGTTTGTGGCATGTGCACTTTTATAAACACTAAACCAATAAACATGAAAAGCAGAAAATGTAGATGTATTACACATCACTTGGATATCACTGCAGTATACCGCGTTAGTATTACATGTAAATGTTACCCTTTCTCAAGGTTTTGTTTAGAGTAATCGGTAAGCTATATATATATATATATTACACTGGCTATCGTATATCACATCGTTAAACACAATATTGTCTGCACTATTCTATGAACGTGTAAAATATACTTATATAATCTCGCACATGACATACTGTTATAAAGTAGACATATTGGTCTTATTGTTGCCTGCTACTGAACTTGACATATACTCAATTACCATTCAGTCATTTTGCTTCTTAGGTCTGTCAGTGTGTCTTTGTGAAGCAATTTTCTTGTCATTTATATGGTTGGCATCCCAGTGACGTGTTGCTATTATTTAGTCTTGATAGTGCGTCTGGGTTTAGCTACGAATTTCCCAGACGCATTGTCTCATTTCCCAAGACAGAGGGACCTGTCCTCCTGCCAAATTATAGTTTCAATTTTTATATATAACCTCATAATTCTGTGACTGTTTCATCCTACTTGGTGATCATGTTTTATTTTTCATTCCGTCTCGATTTAAACGTTTGAATAATGCATCTCTTTATTGTGTTTATGCCAATTTTTTTCCATATCTATATATAAAATCCTTTGTTTTCTGTCAGTCTTTTCTGAAGAACAAAGTTTGCATTCGTTAAGTCGTCTGAATTGTACCTTTCTCCTGTAAACCCTGACCCGATCGTGTATACGCTTATAATATGGTATCATAAACTGTATAACATTAACTAGGTTGTATCACCGTCCTTCTGAATTAGTTGCCTTATTTTGTTTTAGTTTGACAATACTTCTGCACGAAGGTGTATCTGAATCTGTATTAATGGTGACCCTATATAATTAGATGGGTTGTAATACTGATGTTTGTTTTACTAAGTTTTCGAAACAATCCTAAACGATAGTCATTCATTATTAAAAAAAAATGATTACTTCAAGGTAAAGTCAGTTCTGTGCGGCAAACTGCATGCTTGGTTCTAACCATATTATTTAATTCTTTGTTTAACTGCACGAAGGTAAGTCTTACTTCAGACTGAATGAAAACTTCTTTCTTCTTTCGTTTTGAATTGTTGGCACTGTAATCGGGAACATCGCAGTCCTATTGGTGGTTTTCATGAATTCTGGCTTCAGGTCGCCACCCAGCCTTTGTATGCTAAATTTCATCATAGTGTGCTCGATTATATGTATCCTACTGTGGTATTTCACTGAATAGGTGTGGGACCGAACAAACATTTGTATTGTGTAGCCACATCAAAAGTAAGAGCGAAGTTCAGCGCGACTGAACCTATTTAAATGCCTGTGCTCAGAAGTTTACTGATGCCCATTTACAAGGCGGTTACTCGGTTACAGTACCTTTAGTACGTATGTTGGTTATTGTACGAAGGTCCTACAAAAAAGTTTGTCACTGGGTTCGGATTACTTCAGTGCTACGTTTTATCAAACATATTTTTATTACAAACCTTCAAAGTATTCCCCCTTTACCGAAACACATTTTTGTAACCTTTTTACCCAGTCGCGAAAAGCAGACAAATAGTCTTCATTTGGTATCTGTTGGAGACACTGATAAATGGCGCTGCCAAGAGAACTTCTAGACGTATACGTATTTCCAGAAAGCATTTTCTTAAGCCTTGGAAATAAAAAGAAGTCACAGGGACTCAGGTCAGGTGAAAAGGTGGATGGTTTAAAACTTCCATCTTTTCAGAAGCAAAAAAAAAAAAAAAAAAAAAAAAAAAAAAAAAAAAGGGAAAAAGAAAAAAGACTTAACAACCTCACACTTATGAGAGGAATCGCTTTGCTTGGTCGTTTCTTATTGTAAAACTCTTTCAGTTTCTTCAGTACAGAATTCTTGTAGAATCGGCCAGTGACTGTATGACCAGATGGACAAGGCACTTGAACGACTAGCCCACTTAATTTAAAGAAAACTGCGTACAACATCTTTTTCGAACTTATGGTTCTCTTGGCAATACATGGGCGTTTTTTTTTTTTTTTTTTTTATCTTTTCGCTTCAATTGCTTATTATCAGCTCTTCTTTGTGGCTCAAACATCTGCACCCAGGTTTCATCAGCTGTTAGCAAGTTAGAAATAACCCGACTATTACAGTCTTTGTATGTTTTTAAAAGTTCCAGGGCACATTTAAGGCGTTGTGTCTTTTGCTCCACAATGAGCAAATGAGGTACCCACCTAGCGCAAACCTTTCTCAGGTCCAAAGGCTTTTTCAGAATTGCTTGCACACTGCCTTCTGATATGCCAGTACAACTAGCTATATCTTTGACAGACAATCGTACATCCTGTTCGACCACAATCGTTACAGCAGCGATGTTAGCTTTGGTAACAGAGGTTTTAGGCCTTCCAACACGGGTATCATCTTCAACAGAAAATTTCCCAGCTTTAAAAGCTTTAACCTACCTAAAAACTGTGCGCATTAAAATGGTCTGAGGTCCATATATACCACACTATTCATTAAATATCTGCTTTGAATCTATATTAAGCCTAATGCGGCATTTAATATAGCTACGAATTTCAGTCTTCTGGTTCATATTCCAATGTCACAAGTAAATTGGTCAGTGTATATGACTGCATCTATTTCAAGTTGAAAGAACTCGGTCAGTTGGAAAACAATTTGCAAGGAATAAACGGGTATCGTTAGCTAATCAACACACCATTCAAGTCCAGTGAAGCATTTTAAAATATAACTGAGATAAAACTAAAGAAGCCTATTAGTGACAGAACTTTTTGCACGACCGTTGTATATGTGCCTTTTTGTCTCATTATTTGTCCTGCATGCCTTCCATTTGCGGTGCTACGGGAAGGTTTGTGCTTTTTTATTACATCTTTGTGTGAATTTTATTACATCGCTGTATATTTTAACCAAATCGCTGCTTCCTTGCTCAGTTCTACAGACATGCAAAACTACTTTATTTTTTTATACCCTCTTTCCAAGTTTTCGGGATATGATAGCGACAGTAACATCACAAGAGCGTGGAGATTTGTGATGATTGACCACAAACAGATACTCTTGGTGTATTCTGTTTTTACCGATTTAAATGTTGTTAGTGTTTTAGGCATTTTAATTCGTGTTTACCTAAAAGATGATTGGTTATTATCCCTGGATCGTTTATGTCTCCTAAATAAAAGTCACCTGGGTGTTGCTTCGTTAATTTTAATGGAACTGCTTAGTATATGCATGTACACATAGCGATTGATATAGTCAACAGGATAGGAACGAATTGTCTGTTTGACGGTTTGTTAGGTTCGAGATTACTATTCAGTTAAGCTGAATTAATGTTTTTCGTAATAATGAAATCCAATGTAATTGTTTTTTATGTCGTTTTATTTTCAAATTATTCCATAATTATAAACAATTAATCTTTATACCATAATTTATATGAACTGCTTATTTTGACTTTCTTTTCAAATATTTCTTACCCTTGATAAGCAGATTATTTACAAGATTGGCTTTAGATAGGACAACCAAGCTTAATCTCGACCGTTACAAATGTTGCCTTGAGCTATTGTAACTTATCATCGGAAGCGTTTAATGTAAATTAAATTCAGTTTCCGAGAGGAAAAAATCGCATTACCACGTTGTATTTTGCAGACTTTAATTATTTCATGAACTGTAAAGCTTTAAATGCTTAAAGTACCATATAATGGCTGTTTGATAAGGGACGTGGCACTTAAAATGACCCGACCTGTGAGAAAACCGTCTGACATGTGGGCTTAACGAAGACTAAAACCGTCCTGCACGTCTTCCGCTTAGTCTGATCAGAGACTTCATTGTCCGCATAAATATATTTTGCATTCTTGGCTATTGAAAATGCACCCAGTGCAGATTCTGATCAGACTGTGCGAATGTGCAGGCTCATCTGACTACTCGCTGGTCGCACATGTCCGCAGGTAAGGTTGGCTAATCGAAGCTGAAAAGATAATGGATTATCAGTCCTGCCATTGTGATCGATAATCGATTAGTAATCACTGAAGATTTGGTCATAATTTTACCTGTCTGAGCATGACTCTTACCATATGTTACACTTTATTGCATATATTCGGTCAGACAGGCCTGAGCAAACAGTGTAGACCCTGATGAGACGCGCAAATGCGGCGTCTCATCAGGGTCTACACTGTTTGCCACCTATCCAGTTATTTTAAACACAAAAATTGGTAGTAAATTGTACTCGAACATATTCAAATTTTAGATTATATATGGTAAGGAGTTGAGGTGTCTGAATACTAAGGGTAAATACGATGAAGTAACAAACACGGAAATCAAATGATCGATTATTAGCAAATCAGTAATGATAATCATTTATGTGGAATTTATCGATCAAATAATCGATTTCCGATTAATCGCGCCAGCCTTATCGCAGGTATGTCTTCCGAAATAAGCTAGATACGAACCAACTAAAACAAAATCGATTTAACGTGGCACAACCCTCGCCCTTAGTTCTGCCGTGGTATACACATTTGTTCACTCTACGTGAGGGGCATCTTACTCTCCGAGAACGCAAAAATCAAACAAATACAGAAATAAAGCTACGATGAGGACTCGACAGCAAGTAATAACTGAAATACTGAAACAAAAGAAAACCAAACGTTGGACTACGGTGGTCCCGACCAGAGCCAGAGCATCAGACACCAACCGACGTACTTATAAGTCTTTAGGCCGGAGCCGTTTAAGACACCCGTTTAGTTTGGTCAGAACGTCAAGTTCGTTACTGTTATGGTGTTAAAGTTCGGGTATAAGAGATGTCTCACTGACATTTCAATTTACTAACCGACATTTGTTTACTCATTTACTGACTCATAATACCCAGCTAGCATTCTACTTAAAACTATATAGAACCGTTATTGGCCCTGTAGAACCGAGAACGGTTACATATAGGTTTAAGTACTATTCTAGCTGGGCAACTGCCTTCAATAACGTACATACCAGACATTTTGTAACCTGCAGGAAAACTGACGATGAAACATGTAATAATGATATCTTTGCGCGAGTATAATCAGTCGAAGAATTGTTTGGCTACTGAGGGAAAAGTTAATTAGTTGAGAAGAATAAAACGTTCGGAAATGGCTTCAAGAAAATCATACTTGCCATTTTCATTGCATGCATAGAACAATTAAACCAAGTCCTGCTGTTTACAATTACCCATCAATGTCATTGTGTAACGAAATATTTCATTATTTACTATTTCGAATATCTTTTATGCTTATTGCTCGCCTTGTGCGATTTTCTGTGCTTTGATTAGTAAAATTTTTATGCACCATCAAACGATAGTGGCGAAGTATTATGTTTTTTTTTCGCTAGACGTTAGCTCGAACATCTCTGGGACCATGGAAATTTGTTCGGGACATGGGTAGTTCGAGCCACTGATGGTTTATCATAACACCAGGTCAGAAAGCAAATGGGATGATTTAGGGATTTTTTTTTATCTTCTATACAAAAATGGTATGTTGAGTGTACTCTTTAGAATCGCCTCGATGAGGCGATTCTGATGAGTACACACAACATACAATTTCATGATGAATTAAGGAATTCCCCAAAAAAATCCCTAAATATTATTTTTCTTGAGCTATCGGAAGATTTTCGTAGGGACTCAAAAACGAGTTCGAATCAGCCGTGGTAAACGAGCCATCGATTTTCGAGTTATTGAGGTTCAACTGCATTTCGTTTTCGTTCTATATTGTCAGTTACATTTCACTGAGTGTACTCGAATGGGTGCGATAGTATTGGAAGGTGTCATACCGGACTATTACTGCTTTAATTCGAATAATTATTCATTTACAATAGCCCCTTGTTTAATGGTTTTCCCTGCAATAACTTACCTGCCTTTCATCCGATTTAAATGCAGTTAAAGCGCAGATGAAGAATAAAAACAGATTCAGTCTGGAAACTGCATATATGTGTGACTTCTTATGAGTTATGAGTAGGTTGCCACCCTATACTACTGTTATGACACTGATAAATGTTAAAATATGGCTTCCATAACATACTTTGCGTTTTGTTTATCTGAATCAAACCAATATTTTATACCAGCTTAATGATGCATGCACAAATGTTTAATCCGAAAACAGCATTCATGTGTCAATTTTGAGCTGAGTCATGTTGGTGATAAATGGTAAAATGTGTTACCATGTCCGAACTTTCGTATCTTTCATCCGGTTCAACTGCAATTCAATACTGACTTAATGGCGTATAAACACATTTTCAGTTTAAACACGGCATTATATGGGTTATTCGTGTTTTAGATGAGTTATGACCCATGATAAATGGAAATAAGTCTCGATGACATACTTGCTTGTTGTTTAGCCGCTGAGCTCCATATAATGTACAAAACAACGTAAATACAATCTGAACTTCTCCAGGGTTAGACTAGTAAATAGGATATACCATAGCAAGCGACGCAGGCTATGATAGGACAGCACATTCTGTGTCCCTTTATCAGGATATACACTGTTTACAGAGGTTAATATTATGGTATGTTAGGCATTATTTATGCTTTAAAATGTCAAAGGAAGAATGACATTTCAGAATGGGATATTGTGTGCAGCAGAGTAAAGAGGAAGTTAAAAACTTTGTCTTCCTCGTTCGAAGTTGCCAAACATCTGCCAAGAGTATCTAGCCAACTTGAAAAAAATATATTTGAATGTATTTACCTCCCAAGTAAAGGGGGTATTCTTTTAAATGAACCAATATGCTCCCGGGGACGGGATTCATATACCAGTGTATCACCATACAGTCGAACTTCAACGGCTCGAATATGTTTTGGGCCATGGAAAATTGTTTTAGACATGGGTACAGACAACCCTTTTTTTATACCGACACTCGATACAACGACGAAATATTGGTTATAATGACAATTTGACTGTCACGAAACCTCCGCTTAAGAGGTAATAATCAGTCACAAAGGATGCAAGAATATTGTATTTAATACTTTGAAGAAACATATGTTTTAGATATTTGTTAGAATCGCCTCAGTGATTTTGGATATTTTGGACATTTGTTAGAATCGCCTCACGGATATCCAAAACATATGTTCTGTGAGGAAATAAGAACAAAACGAGACCTTTCTTACATATCAATCAGCTCATTAAGTATTCTGTACAACAGCAAATTCATTTAGATCATTCATATTTAATGGCATTTTAAACAAAGGGATTGACCACAAGTTATAACAACATTAGATGGTCCTCTCCCTGCAGCATGAAATACATTCATTTAAAGGTACAATGGTGCCAACAAACATTTTACATCACAAGTTAGCAAAAGAACATATTTAGTAAAGAGGTTGTGGTCTTTGACAGTGCAAGCTGCTTTTAGATATGCTGATGGTTTAAGCAAGAACAACAAACAAAATGTATGGAAATCTAGTACACACGATTAGATAATTAGTCAAATGTGTTAGTGCACTTTATAAATTTCAAAACTGCTAGTATAATTTGTTTATTAGTTTCAAAGTCGTATATGGTACTGCCGTTTGTTAAGAGATCAAAGTTGACAGTAGGAATAGTTTGAATTTGGTGTATTGTTTGCAATATTATTTGTCTTTGAATGTTGTAAAGGGTGCATTCAAAGAGACAGTGCGGCGTTTTCAACTCATACAACACAACTACAATTTGAATAAGGAACTATCTTAACGTGGAAAAGATCTGCATTTAAACTACACCTATGCCTTATCCTATTCATTTTAATGGCAACATCTTTGGGAACAAATGCTGGCGTTGTAACGAGTGTTCACTGAAGTTCGTGCCACTGAGGAATTATCATAGCGCCAGGTCCTGAGGCAAATGGGCATAATTTAGGAATATATTTTCAATCTTCTATACAATAATGGTAAATTGAGTGCACTCATTAGAATTGCCTTGATAAAGCGATTCTAATGAGTGCACACAACATAATATTCATTATAAAATCAGAAATTGTTCCTCAAATATGCTTAAACATTTGTTTTCATGAGCTATCGGAAGAATTTCCTAGGTTCGAATCAGCCACGGTAAACAAGTCATCGGTGCTCGAGTCAGTCAAGTTTTACTGTATATTGAAGCTACGCAGGAACGACTACTGGCGTCTTTGATAGGACTTTGGTATAGACTTTCCTCACGTTGGAATACAGAACTTGGTTTTACAAGTAGTTGGAAGTAGACGGATCATGTTATAACGAACAGCAAGTGCAGTCCACTCTGTTCAGTCTTGAATTTTGTCAAGACAAACTATTGTGTAACAGTTTCGTTTTGGAGATGAACATACAGTGTCTAGACCTTCTAGAAAGGCCAGGTGTGTGCTTATGAATACCTATGTAAATATACCGACATAATAATAATAATAATAATGTTATTATGTCTCTTTTATATTCATACCCCCGGCATACGAAGTATGTAGAGGTAAGCAGCCTAAGCTCTTGGTAGAGGGTATATAGTTTTCGGCTTTGCGTTCGTCCATTCGTCCGTATCTTTATATGTGCGTAGGTACGTCTGTGCATCCGTTAATTAACATCTACATCAAAGCTTTGCGTCAAAGTTTTATTTTTATAATTAACAAATGGCGCCAGCCGGGCATATTCGTGCCCCTCCGGGCACTTGCTCCAGTTCGTTGTGTTTTAACAAAATGTTCTAAAGACCAATTTGATACATTCCGTTTTACTTCGCATCCCTCTCATGTATGACAGTATCAATTTACCAGCTGTCTGATTTCAAGCTAGCCTCTTGCCTTTATTAGAGATTCCTACGAAGAATAGATCTATAGAGTGGTTAGAATAGCTCTCAATTTATGTTATCGTATGACCAATACGTTATGTGGTATTTTACTGTCTTTTCATATTATAATCTGTTTCTTTGTAGTCAAGAGCAGTTTTTGTTTTCTTTTACATTGTTTTCCTTATTTTTGTAACAATGACTGGCACACCATCAGCTCCGTCTCCTCAAGGTACAACATAAAACAAAACTTCTTCACAAACAGAACCAACGAACGTAGAAGGACCGCAAAAGGCATACCGCCTTAGAGCGCTCAAGAGCAAGTCTGTCGATGGCTCAAGGGGACATGATACACTTTGCATGGAGACAACTTTGTCAAGATTTGTTTCGTTTCAAAAAGGGGTCTACTCTAAACGGATATATTTTGTCCCCCACGGGAGCAAAGTCTTTCCTCTTATAAGAAGGAGCTTGGTATACAAGAAAGCAACAGGAAATCACAAACATTGTTATATATATAGTTCAGTCCGCGTGCTTTCCTTAACTCATTCAGTAAATCAATACAGGTAGCACAAAAACATGTTTTCAGTGCTGAAAGAAACATGAAGACTCGATTGAAAGCTGAATATAAAAGCAAAGAAAACAATTAGTTCAACTACGAACGTACTGGTAACAGGCGACACTACTTCAGTACTAGCACTACTGTCTACATGTGTCTAAATGTCACATATGGCAAATTCTCCGAACAATAAAATTGTTACGTTTTGGCGTACAAGCAATGTACAGATGCACAACGTTGGAAAGCTTTATTACAATACTGCATTTAATGTTATCTTACCAATACATAAAGCGCACAGAAATGCTGTTGAACATTATATTAATTAATATTTATAAAGTGTTTAACAATGGTTTCCTGTCTGAAAAATGGTGTATCTCTCTGCAAACTGGCGGTGGAATAGTTCATGTGCATCCAGTTATCTTAAAGCCGCTTTTCTTTAAAGGGGAACGCAACCTTAAAAGGCATTGTGCTTTAAAGTAAAGAACTTTACAAACAATGAATTTTGACACAAATTTGATCAAAATCGGTGGAAATTTAACTAAGTTATAGGCAATTGAATATTTTAACATTGGTGGAATGGGTGCCGCCATTTTGAATATTTAATGAGGCTTCATAAAAATCAAAATTCGTTTCATAAAGGTAGTTATTCTAGTAAAGTTAGTTTGTTTTAGGAATAATGATTGTTTGTAACTAGAATTAACAGACTATAAAAAATTTGTAGCAAAATTATTCTTAAAAACCCTGCATAATTTGGTTTGCGTAATTAATTTGGGCTGTGTGACGTCACAAAGCCTACAATATGGCGGCATCCATGACAGCCACTTTAAATATATTCAAACCACCATAACTACCTTATTTCTAGACTGATTTTGAAAACTCTTGCATCAAAGTAAATTACTTGTTAAGCACTTTACACCAAAATATTCTTACAACTTATATTGCGTTCCCCTTTAAATTGATAAGTGAATTAGTTTAAATATGCAGGGAATTTGAAACCACTCAATGTATTGTCGTGATCCTAATACCATAGCGTCTTAAGTTTACGAAATGCTTAGCGTTCGCTTGGTTACCATTTGGTTCAAACAACACATTTTTGAACCTGAGCTAAGGCAGTGTGCATATTGTTATAAACGAAGAAGTGAAGCAAGTTTCTTTAAATAAGCCAGGTATTAATCTGTAATTCTGTAGCTCATATAGAAAGTTGTTGCGTGATCATTAAATACCAAGAGCTAATTTCTAATAATATCCACATTCAACCACTTCCAAGAAGCTGTCAGAGACCACTTACAGAATTATTGGCGATCTTAAGAAAGGTATCAACGGCGAATATAAGCATCGATCACCACACACACGCACGCACGCACTCACGCCACACGCACGCACGCACATACGTACACATACAAAATTTGGTATTTGTCCTAAATTTTACTGTACGTTATCTTATTTGTTAACGTGACTGCCTAGAACACTCTATGCATTAGGCTAAGCGCCCGCTCATCGGAAAATTCCTGTGTGCTGCGAAAATATAAAATTTTGTTAAATGAGCTGAATGAAAAATGTTTTATGCAGGCAGCACAAACAATATTAGTCCAAGTTGTTCCCATATATCATAAAACTATATTCATTCCACGTGCATCAAATGGACTGCGTCAAGCGAAACAGTTCCTTTGAACATGCGCAAAATGTGCGCATTCACATCATTCTGCACATGCGCAAAATCTCATCCTGGCATTTTTCTCCATTGAACCTTCTTTAGTATCATAGGATTCTGTTTGCGGATAGTGACGGCCCTGATAAGAATGCGCGGTTGCGCAGGCTGATCTGGGGTGTTCGCTGTCATCATATGCCCGAAGACACGTTTTCGCATGGCAAGGCTGAAATAGTTTGTTGTATATTTATCTGAAAACAAATCTACCAGTAAAAGCTTCTAAATATGGCGACAAAATGCTTTACTCTAAAATACTTTGTTCTTTTTAGAAGCCATAAACAACGACGTAAAATAACTGTAAAATGTTCCATTCCGTTGCACTCAAATCTCAATAAAACATTGTAGATTTCCTTCTACGAACGCACGTACAAATGTATATCGCCAGAGACACCAGTTTAGTCGAAGTTCGAAGACAATAATATGGCTTGGTTCAAAGCCTGCATCAAAATAGTCGAGGTACAGATTTTTCTACAAGACTGCATGTGTGTCCAGCAAATACTCAAGGATCTAAAGCATTTTCAGACAACGTCTTCGTTTGGCCCACATGCAGTCTTATAGAAAATTCTGTGTCTCGTCTCAAAAGTCATCGAGTGAATAAATTCTTGGAAAATGGAATGCTTTCGCATTAGGGTGTTTAAGTAATTGGCATGAATATTTGAAGAACTCTAAATGGAACAAAAACGTGCTATTTTAGATGATGTGGTGTAATGCGTGGTATGCTCGAATAGAACAAAACTGCCATAGTATCTTAAAACCATCTCACATTGTAAAATAGGCTGCACCAAGCGAAAACAATCTCCGGGCATATGCGGACAGCGAAGGCCCAGCTCAGGCTGTGCACTCGCGCAGTCCGATCAGGGCCATGGCTGTCCGCTAACAAAGTCATGAGATGCTACAGAACAGTATCAATGGATACCAAAGACCCGGATGATATCTTTCGCATGCGAAGGATGATCTGTATGTGTGCATGCTCGAAGATACGTTTTTGCTTGATGCGGCCTAAACAAAAACAATTAAAATTGTAACCTGCTATAATAGCTGTACCTACTGGTAAACTTTGTACTACCATTTTAAATTTCGTTCGTTAATTAGTACATAGAAATTCGTCACGAATTGGAGCCATAAAGGGACATTCTAAAACAGTGTATGCCTAGATCAGACGCCGCAGAATACGGCACCTAATAAAGGTCTACACTGTTTGCATTGAATACAGGAATCGCTTTAAAGCATGGTAATAATAAAAAAAAAAAAACTGACCAGGCCTCGAGGTTATAAATTTTTTTCATGCTCAACTCAGAGGAGCATGAAATTTTCTCTGCTAACAATAGTTAACATTTTCATATTTACTAGCGGAGAAAATTCGAGCTCAGCTATGTTTAGCAAGAAAAAATTGCAAATGTCAGTAATTTGAATTTTTATTTTCATGCTCAGCTGAGTTGAACATGAAAAAAGTTTTACTACAGCGGGGGCCGATATCGATCTGTTGTAAATGAACCGATTCAAAGAATTAAGATAGAAAAAGTCCGATAGGGAAAAATGGGTTAAATACTCGGACATACAGGCCTAAACAAATCATATAGAAAAACGATCATTTTGAAGCATCAATAGCGAGATAAAAATGTGTTTTGGCTAGGACTAGTATTGTATGGAAAAATAAATAAAACAAAAAGAGATAAAGTGTTAGCCAGGCTTTATTAATGTATCGATGTTTTTAATTTATATAATATTCCAATGAATAAAGTAGTTTCATTTTGCATTTTGTTTCATAATAAAGTATTTTAATCTTGCATTTTGTTTCATATAATTTTTTTAGATGGGTCCCGGGTTCAAATCCTGCTAGAGGCAAACTTAGCTTGTAAGTATATCGCGCTTTATTGCACATGACTTGTATCATCCTCCCATCGCCCCGATACATGTATAACTTTAATCACCTAGGCAGAGACGTACAACAAATAATCATCACCATCATCATTTAAAAAGTACGTTCGTCAACAGTAAAATTGTGTTGAACTGTTCGGGTAAAAGGCAAAAAGTGTTTTATGTATGATAAAATATTCCATCATGTGACAGGCTGTATATATACAGTCAAACCTCGATAGCTCGAACATCGATGGCTCGTTTACCATGGCTAATTCGAACTCGTTTTTAAGTTCCTACGAAATTCATCCGATAGCTTAATAAAACAAATATTTAAGGACATTTTCTTATTTTATCACAAAATTGTATGTTGTGTGTATTCATTAGAATCGCATCTTCAAGGCGATTCTAATGAGTACACTCAACATACAATTATTATGTAGAAGATCGATAGATTTCCCAGAATTAGCGATATTTGATTCCCAACCTGGCGCCATGTTTAACCTTCATTGGCTCGAACTACCCATCCATGGTCCCAAAGGTGTTTGAGCCATTGAAGTTTGACTGTATATATATTGGAAGTGTATCATTAACAGTGCAACTGATTTGTTTACCTGAGGCATTTCGGCTTTCGCCTTCTTCAGAGGTTTTCTATTTAAAAAAAAAAAATGACATAAAAATGTAAAATTTACGAATACAAGATTATGCACTTTTCAGCCTCATGTTATCTGGCCCGCTGCGACTTGATAACTGATCGTGTTTAGATATATGTGAAATGTAAACAATACGCATAAACACAACGTGCAAAAAGTATAAAGCTTATCTTCACTATCAGCACAATGTGCAAAACGTACGAAGCTTATTTTTACTACATGTATCATCACCACTGTGCCCATATACGCAATGTATACAATGCACATAACCTTACACCAAAAGGGATATACACCAAACTGAGTGTTTTTCACCGATACGTAAGGCAATTGGGCGAATGCTGAAAAGCCTCAGGTGAACAAATCATGTGCACTGTAAATGATTAACTCTCAACATATAGTTTAACGCCTATCATTTCAGCATCCTTTCTGGATCCAGTGCTACTAAAAATATTTTTTGTTCGATGTTATGCTCCTTCTCCCAACCTAAATTAGTGTAAATACGGTACCACTTATCGGATATAGTTATCAGGGCCCAGTTGTTGAAGGCATCGTTAGCTTAACGAGCTCGTTTGTGGTCAAAATGTTAAGTATTCTAGTAAGTAAAAAATCTAATCCACAGGTATTTTTGCTGACAAAATGCAAATGCAAAAGCTACTCACATTTTTTCAGCAAACATACTACGTAGCATATATGCCATATTTAATGAACAAAGTTTTAACGATACGTTAACTAACGACATCGTTACTTTTGAACAACCGGGCCCAGACATATAACTAAGAATGATATTTTGACTGAAAGTGACATTGTCTACGGTCTCTTGACTGTCTCTCGTAGGTGGGGAATAAATACATACAATTCTTACTTGTAGTTGCTTAACTTATTTTCCCAAACTATTGGGACACCTAAATTTCTTACCATACATGTCATTATAATACAAAAAAAGTACACTGTGCGACTGCTTGGTGAGTGTCAAACACTGTAGACCAAGGTCAGACGTCACAGAACACGGCGTCTAATCTTGGTGTAAGCTTTTTGCTCAGATCTATCTGTCCCAATGCTTTAAGAGAAATATGGTATACGTAAAAACTTCTAAAGTGCACACATATATTGTAACTAACCTATATATCTGGCTGCATATAATTGTGTCTGGGTCTATTGTTTACAATCGAGCCATTGTGTACGAACCCCAACATTTCCTTAACATATCTGTCCGTGTGATTATCATTGACCAATGTAATCAAACCGCGCGTTAGACTAATCCTGGTAACGATTATTTATAGCCGCGCTATTTCTGTCACTATGACATCAGAGTGCTGTTGATCGAGGTTTGTCTGTAAAACTGGACTGGGACATTGGCAAACAGTGCAGACCCAGACGCTCAGCGGCGTTTGATCTGGGTCTGCACTCTTTGCCTGAATTACAGGAAGTTAAGGGTTCAATGAAACAATAGTAAGTCCCGGTTCAGTACCATTTTTTCAGTCTACTCTCAGAGACAGTTGATCCCAAGCAAACACACAACGTCTTTAGAACGTCGCTGCAACGTCACGACGTTGCAGCGACGTTGTTATGACGTTGTGTGTTTACTGGACCACCAGTGCTTTCAGTGCTTTGATTCCATATTGTACTTTAAACTAGAACATATCCATTCCTTGGTCTTGTGATGTCTAAAATGCGGATTCAATGGGTACATATTGTAAAGTGCAACGCCTAATCAAAACTGCTTGAAAATAGGACAACTGTCTTTGCCCAGGCATATGTCCAAATATTGAGACGAATAGGGTAGATATCATTTTATAGCGTCATTTACCTAGGCCGTAATCTTTTCTGATGCATTAACCATTCTTCAGAAAAGACAAGTATATCACTGGTCTCGCAGCTGTAATATTGACAAGTTCCTAGTTATAATTCTGATGGAAATATTCATACGCTGTATATTTAGGCTTTATGATTAGAGACAGTGATTGCTCCAGTAACGTTGAGATTTTATCTCTCATAATTTACGGTGCCACTTTCCTTATGAAATTCTGGTCGATCTGTCGATAAGAGGCCTGGCTGATGCCTCGCTTAATTAAAGCTGTCAGACTTTACAGCTTCTCACAAGAAATATGCAATTTTATATGGCGGAAGCATAAACATTTGGCACCGATGTATGTCCTGAGGACAAAAGTTATTTAAAGTGGCTTATACATACAAATCACCTCACAGTCAATCCACTAAAATTCATATCGTTGAATAAGGGAAATCTGTAATAATAATAGTTGAAACAACAAGAACAAAAACAATAATAATAATAATGATAATATCTATTCCTATTCAGTGTTTACATATATTTGTAAATGTGATTACTTTTTAATTATACCTTTTTAAGTATGCTGACAACCATCAGTTCCATGATTTTGCAAGGCGATTTACAAACTATTGTTTTATGTGTGTGTGTAATTAAGATGGGTTTATATGTTCCACATTTTCATGGAAAATGATTATATAATCTTTAGCATTCCATTGTATCACTTCGCTTTAAAACAGTTGGTGCACGAGTGCTTACATGTAGTATTAAAATGAATATTCAGTTTATTTTAGAAACAAGAAAGACAGCTTTGTAAATAGGAAATGACTACCATAATGTAGTATAATTACAGTCGACTCTCGTTATCTCGAATTCCAAGGGACTCACTGAAACACTTCGAGATATCCGTACTTCGACATATCAGAGTTGAGAGAGTGAGGAAAACAATAAATTGAACAACCACATTAACAAATGAATTTGTAATTTGACTCCTGAAGTTAGAAATATATATATAAAATAATGTGGAAAAGAGGAGAAATTGCTCCTTAGGAGCAATTTCTCCTCTTTTCCACATTATTTTGTTACCTGTTGTCACAGTTTCATGTTAAAACAGGGACCAGATTTTCACTCCGAGATAAAACGGTAATTCGAAATAAGCGAGTTCGAGATAACGAGGTTCGACTGTATATAATTCAGCTGTTCTGACAGCTAACAGCGTTCTTCAGAGCCTCTACCTATTTACATACGGGGTATACATTGTAGCAGAAGTGATGTAAACAACAAAGTGTCCAGGCAAATAAGTAATACTACAAAACTTCTGTTTAAGCTTTTGGAATAGATTTCAATATACATTTAAAAAAATTCTAAATACAGTTTAGAAGTTCAAATGCATTTAGATAAAAAAGTGTAAATCTTAAAGAAGTTTCCAAAGTATGTGAGTGAAAAGTTTTGGCTTTGAATGTAGTTATATCTTTGCAATTATGAATAAATGTGCTCCATACTGAGTTATGCTTAAGTGTTCATACTTATTCCAGAATATATCATAATTAACTTGTACAGATCACACTTAATGCCGTTACAAAAATAACTTGGCCTTCGTGTAATCTTTTGTACTTATGTGAAGTTAAAAATATTTATTGTATTAATCAAGCCTTTAAAAAGATTTTAAGGGTAATCAGTGCAAAATTGATCAGAAGCGTAGACTGTAATTGTAATAAGTATCCTCATGCAACAAATTTGGAAAAATCATCATAGCAGGTCAAAACAGGAATGAATAATCATATAGTCATTTTAACGTTTTTTGGCTATTTGCAGTCGACTGCAAATAGCCATTTTAACGTTTTTTTGACTATTTGCAGTCGACTGCAAATAGATTCTTCCTAAAGAAAAATCAACCAGAAGTTAAACTTTTATCTCCAGCGTAAGACTTTGGAAACTGGGTTAGGCATACGTGCTAGCTCACACCGGGTAAAGTGGTGCAGCCCACATTATCGGGCTTCCATGAACATTCATTTATAACGGGCGAGACACAGGAATTCAGACAAGACGACTTGTGCAGTCTGATCAGTCTTCGCTGTTCGAATGAAGAAACATAGATCCGTAGTTATCCAAAGATTGCATAGCTAAAACTGATCAGAGTTTGCGGGTAGGCATATTGATCTGGGTCTTCCATTACGAAAACATGCCTATTCAAATATATAGAAAATTTCACCTCCAAAAACTGAAAATTTTCAGATAAAAAACTCTGATATTTTTCATATGTCTGCTCAAAACATAGCTGGTGGGTACTCGTTAGAACCGCCTCGGCGAGGCGGTTCTAACGAGTACCCACAATCTATGTTTTTGAATAGAAATAAGAAAAATAATGTATACCCCTGTATACCCGAGTTTTACTATATAAAAGTGGGGTTTAAGGGGGTCAAAATTATATAGGTATGTTTTCATGATGGCTGGGTGCAAAGCTCATTTTATAGAAATTACTCGAGCTGTAGTATACAAATTCCTACAAAACATGCTCAGAGGAGACTCAGATCAGTCTTTGCTTCTACAAAGTCTAATCAACGTCTTCTCTGTCTGTATGAAGAAGCTTTGAGTCCGTAGCTGACCACAGAGAGCATGAAGAAAACTCTGGTCAGACTGCATATTCAACCGGACTGCGCAAATGTCCACGCTTATTTGGATCTTCACTGTGCACACATGTAATGTTATGGGAATTGCTGTGCCACGCTCATTTATGTCATTAAGATTGCTACGTTTAATGTCAGTCACGGTATACAAGAAAAAAATATTTCACGGGCGTGAGATATGAATAGAGAAATCTGACCCTGGAACCGCTTTCTATTGCCTCACTCGGCAATGTTTCGGATATACTTGCTCTTTAACAAACACAGTAGAGACACTAATTGTTTAAAAGAGAGTTATTACGAAGACATTATAGGATGATTACATTGCACACGATTTCATGTCAGTAGTAATAGTTTCTTCGGCTACATTCAATACCTTTTGAACATCTTAAATGATGTTAACATAGTTTCAAAGCATATAAATTTGATATAGAGTGCTCAAAACATTCGCGCCACTCGATTCTCATTTTTTTTATCTGCCTGTTCCATAACAAAATCAATGAATGGAGCACCGGATTGGCTTTTACATGAAAGAAAACTCAAATTGGAAATGAAACATCAATATCATTAAAACATAAATAATGTAATGCTCATTTGTAATTTATTATAAACTAACAGTAAAATATGAACGTGCTTTCAAAACGCAGTCAACAGATTGATAATTTACTTATTCTGTCCCAGAAAATAGGCCTCTATCTTTCAAATCATAACCGTTTGCTGGAAGTTTGCTCTGTGCGAACTTATATGCGGAGGAAATTTTCTTTTATATATAAGTCTGTTTTCATTGGAAGCAAACATCCACCGGCTGTCCAAAGGAAAACACCACGATAACATGCCTTATAATTTTGACCCCCTTAAACCGAGGCGGTTCTAACGAGTACCCACAATCTATGTTTTGATCAGAAATACGAAAAATATCAGAGTTTTTATGTGATAATTTGCAGTTTTGGGAGGTGAAATTTTCTATATATTTGAATAGGCGTGTTTTCGTAATGTGATCAGAAATTATGCAAGAACATTATATGTAATACTTCAAGGAACATATTTTTGACAATTCAACAATTGATATCCTCATCATATGTTCTATGAGGAAAGAAGTATAATACAAGGTTTTTCGTACGTATCATTTGCTCATACAGGATTCTCAACAACCGCGCAAAATGATTTTAATGACAACATCTTTGTGAATAAATGATGCCGTTGTAACGAATGTTCACTGTATACATGTAATAAAAACGGGGTTAGCTGTGGTGTACATTTTGTATTAAACAAAATAAGATATAGTAACGTAAGATACAATTCTGTTTACACTTCTTACCTCATGGACACGGATTGTGTATTTGAAACAAATATAAAATCAGCTTTGTGACTCAAAAGTACCGTAAACTATAAATTGAGATACACTTAAACTTTAACTCTTTTACTGCCACAGGCGATAATAATAGATTTTTTGCAAACAGCGTAGATCCAGATGAGACGGCTCATTGAGCCGTCTCATCTGGATCTACACTGTTTGATATTCAGTCTTTCAACTTAACATATAATAGTCTTTCCAAGCGGCAGTTTGTTAAAATAAAAAAGCAGACGACAAATGTCGTCTGAAATTTGGCACCGAAAGAGTTAAAATATATATATAAAAAAAAACTAGCTGAAAAACAAAAACTACCATCATACAGCCTTGAAAGCTATACAGCTTTGGTGCCTGATAAGTGCAGTTCATATAGTTGTGTTATCGTATCGTCAAATACATGTCAGAGCACAGCATTTCCTATATGATTTCATGCGCGCCCATCGAAGACTCAAATCATCCGAGCAGGCTGATCAGTTTTCGCTGTCCGCCTGCAAACGTTTGAGTTCCTTGGCCACCCACAGAGTAGTCTGCGCAGGCTGACTTAAGTATTCCCTGGACGCATATGGAGTCTTGCAAGAAATGACGTGCACCGACTCATGCATGTGTGGTAGTTTGCCTTCCGCAGGTTAAGAGTTAACCGTCTGGCTAAATGCTAGACAGAAGAAGGAAATGATAAAGCCTTTGAAAACATCGCATATTTCTACCATGGTGCTGTAAAATCCGACATATTCAATTATGTATCATGTCAAAACTGCGGCTTATCTGGTAATAGACCAAAACCTCACAGTGCGAAGACTATATGTATCATATGATGCTTAGTTCAGGAGGAAAAGGGTTCTTATGCCATATGCGAATCCCCTTCTTTGCTCCTCGATAAATTTTCAGAAGCAAATGATTTTAGGCGGACAACCAAGGCACATATCAGCCTGCATAAACGTTAATGTGCAGGCTGATCTGAACCTTTGTTGTCCGCATTTTGCATATGAACCCTACCCTCATGGCGCGGCCCTTATATTAAAGAAGAATGTATAAGATTGTGCTGTTTATAATATCATTTAAAAAGTCTATATACCGTATTTACTCTAAATATTCCGACGCCTTATCTCCTTACCAAATTTATTCTCATATTTGAACGATTCAATTTTACTATCTGTAAAACTATCTAAAATTCTACTTAATGAGTGGCTGACAGTGAAGACCTTTGTCAGACGCCACGTTCTGCAGGGTCTAATCATGGTTTTCACTGTTCCCTCAAGCCTGTCTGTCCGAAAACTATGGGTAAATACACTGTTCCCTCATTACAAAAACACGCCTATTCAAATATATTGAACAATTTCCTCATCAAAAACTGAAAGTTTTCAGATAAAAAGTCTGATATCTTTCACATTTCTGCTCGAAACATAGATTGTGGTTCTCATTAGAACCGCCTTGCCGAGGCGGTTCTAACGAGTACCCACAATGTATGTTTTTAGCAGAAATAAGAAAAAAAATATACCCCTGTAAACCCCAGTTCTACTATATATATGTATGTGTTTTTGAGTAGAAATAATGTACATGTATACCCCTCTAGACCCTAGTTTTACTATATAAAAGTGGGGTTTATCGGGGTATAAATTATATAGACATGTTTTCATGATGAAATAAAATAATGATTAAACATGGATTTGGACTTGTCTGAAAACTTAAAACCATAAACGACACGCATATCTGGAAATATATCCTTCTATATGTAAACAGAAAACCAGTGCTTTGTAAATCCCATAGTATGGTGTACCTATAGTATACGTACAATACTTAAGTGGAAGTACATTGTACTGGAACATTTTTCTCAACCTAGGTTGTTTAACTTCATAACTGAACAGAAAACGTTATAATCTCACTGTCTATCCCTTAAATTTGATGATACCACATATGTACCAGTGTATTAGCAGTTACCGCAACTTCCAGAATTGCTGTGTCACGGATGTATTGCCAAAAGGTATACCACAATCAAATTATTTTCGCATTCACTTTATTTTGGAAATCCGTAATTATTCTCAGGTATTTGTATTTATTTCATGGAAATGCTAGTTTTCATGATAAAGGTAATTTTTTTATCTCATGTTGCTACTTTTTGATGTAGTGCTATTAGCGTACATATTAAAACATAACTGTCTGAAATCAAAGCCCTGCCTAAAAAGACACGTAGTTTGCATTGAATTAATGTGAAATTTTCAGTGATATATTAGGCCACAAAATGTATCGAAACTATAAACTTTCAAATGGCATAACATTTCTTAAAAAAGTGCATGTGCCCCCAGTGAAGATTCATCTCAGCCTGCGCGCCCGTGTTAGTTAAACCATTTTGGCCCTCATCATGAAAACATGCCTATATAATTTTGACACCCTTAAGCCCCACTTTTATATAGTAAAACTGGGGTTTACAGGGATATACATTATTTTTCTTATTTCTGCTCAAAAGCATAGATTGTGGGTACTCGTTAGAACCGCCTCGCCGAGGCGGTTCTAACGAGTACCCACAATCTATGTTTTGAGCAGAAATATAAAAAATATCAGAGTTTTTTACCTGAAAATTTTCGGTTTTTAGAGGTGAAATTTTCTATATATTTGAATAGGCGTGTTTTCATAATGTGTAGACCAAGACAGATAATTTTGGAAATAGTGTAGATCCAGATGAGATAATAAGCCGTCTTATCTGGCTATACACCTGTTTGCCATTTCGCTCTTGAATTACAACTGTCACTTTTTTGGCAGGAATGGATGTGTCCAAATGCAGAGATGGGGAAGTCTGTTTCAGAAATGCATGGATGGAAGTGTTAAATACTATAGCACTGGATATTGTTTTCGCCTTGTGTTTTAATTTGAGCACTTGTAACCTAAGCTGAGGGCACTGTGAAGGTCTGTGGACTACCCGAGAGCCAGGGCCTGAACCGAAGGAATGATATGGCCCGAGCCGCAGGTAGTCCATAAACCTTCATAGTGTCCGAAGCTTAGATTTTTATTGCCTTTAGTGAATTCCATAGTTCTCGAAATTTTGAGTGACACTTGACAAACACATGGAATTCGGCGACGTTAAATAACGTGTCTCCTGAGCACTAATATAAGAACCTACTAGCCGCGCAATATGTACAGCAGCCATTAAATCCAACTATCTAGACATCAAGAAAGTTTGCCCATACATTCCTAGCCCAAAATTTCTCACATTTTGTGTCCATCTTAAATAACCTTATTGAAATTATTTTAAACAAACTGTGTTTAAAACAATCTTTGGCATTACAGTAACAATTTTATAACATTTTCTTGGACACAACTTCACATGAATATACACGAGAAAAGGTAGTCTTATGGCAGTGAAAATGAGTATGAAGGAAGCCACGCAATGAGTTATGCTAAACATACAGGAAGCGACAATAAAGACCCTGATAACAATTCGCAGTTTCATCCGGGTATTTGTGAAGTCTAATCTGGGTCGTCGTTGTTCGCACATATAATATACGAGGCACTGTTTTTGCTTATTCGGCTGTTGAAAATGTTGCTGCTTAAAAAAACAAAAACAAAAAAAAAACATTCATGCTTTTCGCGCTGGTTTTCAAAGTGGGCACTATTACACTTTGTGGACCGGTCCATATCAAGAAATAGTGCCCACTCGTGCTTATACACATAAATAGAGACTCGCATGTGATGCGGTTATGACCAGTAATTAAAAGAAAACAAAAACCTGTTACATGTGTGATATGCACTAATGCAGTCAATGTTGTTATTTCATGCATTTCGCTGAATACTTTAGAGAATGAAGCAAAACCAGTTTCAACCAGTTTCATGCAACTCACCAACAATGGCCAATAATGGCAGAACATTTTTATTAACGCCAGTGCAACTGTCTTGTTATCTTTCCGTAGATGAAACCTTAAACTGCCAATCACAACAAATGTCGTCTGCTTTATCATCTGCTTGTGATTTTAAAAGTCATTTTTGCAAACAGTGTGGACCAAGATCAGACTGCTCCTCAAGGAGCAGTCTGATCAGGGTCCACACTGTTTGCCTGTATGCAAAATAGGTTTGAAAAAATTCCAAGAATATTCAGCAGACGACATAAACAGACGACGAGTACAGTAAAACTTCAGTGATACGAACACCGGTGGCTCGTTCACCGTACTGATTCGAACTCGTTTTTGAGTCTTTAAGAAATTCACAAGAAAACAAATATTTATGGATAGTTAAGGGAAATTACATGTATCTTATTTCATCATGAAAATGTATATTGTTTGTACTCATTTAATCGTCTCATCGATGCGATTCTAATGAGTACACTCAGCATGCCATTATTTCATAGAAGATTTTTCCATGGTCGCAATGATGTTCGAGCAACTGAAGTTCGACTTCATGTGGACAAACTGTTTTTGTTTTTTGTGTTTTTTTTTGTGTTTTTTTTTTTTTTTTTTGTTTTTTGTTTTATTTTCTCAAAGTGTATGTGACCTGTTTCCAATATTGCTTCATATAAATGTCGTATTTATCTTGTGTATTCGGAGAGTTTGCTCTGAGCTAACAGTGTAGACCGAATTATACGCCATAAAACGTGGTATCTGATCAGGGTTTACATTGGTTGCCCCTCATCAAGCAAGTTCTAGAAACAATAATTTATAGTCGAATGTCTCTCTTCACATTTTCGGATAAGTGTGGTAATGAGTGAAGGTGTTTGAATATTTAAGCGCAATATGCTGATTTACTTGTACTCTCTCTCTCTCTCTCTCTCTCTCTCTCTCTCAGATATTTGAAATCGAAGTCCTATTATCAAGACACGCATGGATCATGAGATTATCATTACTAGGAAGCTAAAGAGCTAGACAGCGTTCAGAGCTCATTAAGCCTATAGGTATAATTAGATAGTTTTTCTTAAAAGAATTCGTGAAAGCATCTAGTTATAATGATTACGTAGAAAACTTAGGTCTGGTTTCTTGAAACAATTAATTATGCTAAACAATAGTTTGAAGTGAGTGATGAAATAGAAAATGAGAATCGCAGTGTTTGCTGAAAGAAACAGTTGAGTGGCAGTTGTATATTTAGCTGCAAAAGTCAGTGATTTTAAGAATTGTCTAGTTGTGGAATACCAAAAAGAAAAACAGATAAACAAACATAAAAGAAATAGTGAAACATCAATATGAGTATATTCAGCTGCGTAAACAAAAAAAATATTATACAAGTGGCTGGCGACGCTATGGGAGATGCAAAACAAATAAACAAATAAAAGGTAATGTGGAAAGCCACGAAATTGGTATGGTAATCTCATTTAATAAGTTCTACATTCTTGGGCAATGATTCACTGTTCTAACATAATATTTCTTTCTAGGTAATTATACCATGTGAACACCTGTTACATGTATAATATGTTATGACTTTCGTCCTTCCGTCTGCAAATGCACTTTGTCTATCAAACCATTGCATCAAAGTGAAGACAACTTGCACAGGTTAAAAGTAGGGAGAAAGTTGCGTTATTCCACGTAATATATTCCAGAAGATGTGAAGGAACTGCCAGGATTACACAACATAGCCTACCAATGACACCAAGAAGAAAAGAAAACAATTGTCGACGGACCAATTAAAGCAAAACAATCATCTCCCCCTTCCCCTAAGAGGTGATTTAAATACCAGACAGTGCACACCATACAAAAAATAAGACATTCAACTTGACAAAGCACAAACCCCTCCACCCCAGGCTCAGCAAGCAGGCACAAGACCCCACAACATCACGAAAACATACCTATATAATTTTGACCCCCTTAAACCCCACTTTTTTATAGTAAAACTGGGGTTTACAAGGGTATACATTATTTTTCTTATATCTGCTCATAAACATAGATGATGGGTACTCCTTAGAACCGCCACGCTGTGGCGGTTCTAACAAGTACCCACAATCTATGTTTTGAGCAGAAATTTGAAAACTACCAGAATTTTTCATCTGAAAGTTTTCAAATTTTGGTGGTAAAATTCTCAATATATTTGAATAGGCGTGTTTTCGTAATGAAGCACTAGAACTACCGCATTCGAACGGTTAGTACCGCGTATGATGGGGATAGGGGCGCTGTGCGAGGTTAAATGTATTTTACTATCGCCAAATTTTCACTCTAGTTCAAATATTATAAACATACAAAATTTTTGGCTCACATAGAAGCTTCCTAACTCCCTAACTCAAGTTTTTATCACTGCCAGACATGTGATGTCAAGACAATACAGCCGATTATATTGGATGGAGGTTTCGATTGAATGTAATATCAAAGTTGCTTACTAAATTAACAGTAGATATCTAATAAAAGTCAAAAAGGACTGCCTTTGGAAACAAAGAACACACAAAATCACAAAAATCGGAGACTCGGTTTGACTAAATCTCTTCATATGCAACACTGTAGTTTGCGAGGCTGCATACGCCCCCTAACCTAAGCCACGCTCCGCATTTTACAATCCTTTGTAGTAAGTGCATTTAAGGGGACTGTTAAAGGGTAGATTATCCGCTATTCTGTTAAGGAAGACGATTTTTTTATAATTTCTTGTTTACTCTCCTGTACAAGAATTCCCTTCCGAAAAAGATTTTGCTTTAAAAGGGAAGAATTTGCTCCCCTTGGGAGAAAATTCTTTAATTTTCTCCCCTTTCCGTTTAAAGTAAACGCCTTTTCAGAAAGAAACAAAATCAATTTTAACAGGGTTATGCCCCTTGAAAGTGTATCAGTTTCCCTTCAATTATCTTCCACAGCTTACAATATTATCTTAGAGATTTGTTGCATTAGCTAAATTTTGCGCGTTAATATTCTGTTTTGTTTATGATGTTTAGTTTTGTTCATTTTTTTTATTCGTCGATATTAGGATTTGCTTTAAAACATCATAGTCAAATGACCTTAACCCTATTACACATAAATTGTCGTTTCAAATAGACGTCATCATTTATCGATGATAATTCTTTTGTATTGAAATTTGAGTTGCGATCAGAAGTGCGAATTTCTCGTGAGTGTTTTGTCCTGAATACCTGCTCCTATTGGCGCTTGTCATTACATCCAGGGATCCTGGGCAAAACATTCGCTATCACTTTACACTTTTGAACGCGGCCCTGAAGTTGTACATTTGATTGTACCACATGGCACACTGTAGCTAGACGTGATTCAGTCAGATGCTATAGTTTACATGTTTTGGATAAGTTATTGTTAAACTATGTTGTGTTTTAGATCTTTGTTAAGGAGTCGGGTACACTTGGTATTTTCTGCAATTTATTCGAAGGCTGTGCTTCTGATGCAGTTCTAAAACTTTTTCATTCCTGCAGACCACCACGTATACCTTTGCAAACAGTGTAGAGCCAGATGAGATGGCTCGGAATGAGTCCTCTCATCTGGATATGCACTGTATGCCATTTTTCATTTGTTTTTAGACTGGCACCCTGTTTGCAATAATTGACATACACAAATTTAAAGAAAGAAGATTCCACTTCAAAACTCAAGGGTGAAATGACTAAAAGCAATCCATCTATATTCATCTGTTATGTCCTTTGAACATGATTAACATCCAATGACCAGGTTTACAATCGTTTCGCAAGTTAAGGTCGACTTAACTTTGAGGATCGGGATTAACAAAGCACATTTTGCGCGTTCATATGAAACCTGACTTTCAACGATGAGGTTAAGATATACAGCTAGATATTGTCTACTACACTTACTCAAAACTGTTCATTTTAACTGACTTTACATATCTTATTTCGTATCTTAAAGTTTCGAACCTTACGTTAAGGTAGACCTTAACTCTGAGGAATGATTGTAAACCTGGGCCAAGGTTACCTTGGCTATTGTATAAGGGAACAGCCTTCCCGAGTTCCTGCTTGTTGTCCTGTACACCAGTTCGCCTCTGAACAGGCACCTATAAAAGGAAAAAAATGCTTTCAGAGGGAAGGGAGAACATTCTTTTCTTTAAGGACAGACGTTTTATCATAAGAGCGCTACAAACAGTTCAACCTCTTTATGCAAAACGCGGCGTCTGTTCAGGGTCTTCACTGTTTGCATTAAATACAAGAATTTATATAAAACATGGTAATAATAAAAACAATCAGTCACCCCTTCTGTTGGAAATGGACTTGTCCAAAGAGTTAAGGTAGAAAAGTCTACTCGGCATAAATGGATTAAACGAGCTGACTCCATCCACCTTTAATAAGATTTAGGATTTGTTATCATTTTGATAACAAGCATAAGCTAAGTGGTTATTTTTGTATGAACACGAAAAATACTTCATTCTGGATGGGAAAGGCACAAAGTGTAATCCGAAAACAGATCCAACCTGTCAAACTAGACGCGCCTGAAACACGTACCACTGATGCGTATACTGTATAATTGGTAGAACACAATTTTCTGACAGATTCGATATCACAACAGGCTGATGATGCAAGCGTCCTCTGTGTGAGAGGATTTTTGTGACATTTAAGGACACGCAAAGAAAGACTTCTATCGCATATGCGGGACAACGAAGGCCCGGATCAGCCTTCGCGCACGCGCAGTGATCAGGACCGTTTATTGCACAGCTGACCGTTTACAACATCAGTAGATTACTTTATAACATATTGGCAAATGGTGACTTAATCTGATCTAAGGCATTGCATTTTCATATGAGTGCCAATATAAATGACGATACATACATTGTAGGAAATGCCACAAACAGAAGCACAGCCTTTACTAGGTACCAAAAAACAACAACAAAAAAACAAAAAAAAAACGCCACTAATGACACCACCGGCGCAAAAGCAAAGAAGAAATGCAATATCGGTACCGCCTTAGAATGGCCTACAGTAAGGAAAATAATCTGTTGTTTTTTTTTTAGCGCAAAACCTCGCCCTTTAAGGTCAATGACTGCTGCATATATATATGTGTGTGTGTGTGTGTGTGTGTGTGTGTGTGTGTGTGTGTGTGTGTGTCGATCCATACCAAATAGTTCCATTTTTTTATTTTTTATTTCTTTTTCTGCCTGTTTGGAAAGTGGTTTTTGTCTGTGTTAATGCCAGAATTGTTTAAAATATATAATTGAGACACTTCTGCAGTAACATTTACAGAAGTGTATTTTGGGGTGTGGCAACCACCGAAAATATACTGTTTTGCTTATAAAAATATGAAAATATAACATCGTCTATGCTGCATATTACACTTACACCTAGCTTGACCTCATACAAGATCTGTATCACTGCTTTCGAAGAGGCGGCAGCTGATTACAAGACGCAAAACTTACGATTTCGTTTCTTGTTTTAAAGAGTTTAGAGGGACTGCTGTCAGGCAAGTGCCAAGTATGGTCGATTTGAATATAGGGATCAAACATGGTTTTTCATGCATTAACATTCGCCAGATCCCGTGGGAGCTGTTGAAAACCGAGGCCGAAGGCCGCGGTTTTCAATACCTCCCAAGGGACCTGGCGAATGTTAATGCATTGAAAAACCATGTTCGATCGCTATTATTGTATAAAGACTGAAAACATTTGCTACATTTCGCGTTATTTCTTGCACTATTTTGTTTCGCCTTTCCACTGATGTCTCGCGAACTTAATTTCCACGGACTATGCTCGTTCTAGGGCAGGCAGTACACATGTCGTGACGGCAGCAATTCTGTGGCCCCGGTACGAGCATATTGAAAGTTGCGTAGCCGTACATTAACAGCGCGTGAATTGCCTTGTTAATACACGGCTTTTAGCCGGTTAATGCACGGCTGTTAATAGCGTGAGACACTGCTTTTTATGCAATAATTTGAAACAAGAAAAGCTGTGTGCTGTACAACATTTGCAAAAATTTTTAAAATGAATGAGAAAACTCAGTGACAGTCTACAAGCCAAATGATGATGCAGCTCCAGATTACAAAGAGATGTGCCGTCCGTATAGGGGATCTCTACCTCATCACTCTATTTTTGCGGTCCTATTTATGTGCTTATGTGGCAACACATCACGAAAACATACCAATATAATTCTGACCCCTTTAAACCCTACTTTTATATTGTAAAACTGGGGTATACATTATTTTTCTTATTTCTGCGCACAAACATAGATTGTGGGTACTCGCTAGAACCGCCTCGGCGAGGCGGTTCTAAGGAGGACCCACAATCTATATTTTGAGCAGAAATATGAAAAATATCGGAATTTTTTATCTGAAAATTTTTTTTTTTTTTTTTTTTTTTTTTTTTTTTTTCTGTGGCAAATGTTTTAATATATTTGAATAGGTATGTTTTCGAAATGAGCCAGACTACTTAATTCTAAATACAGTTATGCATATTTTAAATACAGTGTTTAAACAGTCACATGTGTTTTGTCATTCTGCATTCTTTTATATTACTATGCATGATCACTCATTGATGCTTATCATACTGAGTAAAATCTCAGCAAACGACATTTTGACATCTGTTTCTTATTTTTCCTAGGAAATAGGATTTGACACTTCGGTTCGCATTGAATGTCAAAGCCTACATGTATATCCTGGACAAAAATAATTATAAGACAGTTTGCATAAAAATTAAAAAGCTTTTTTTCAGGAAGAAATAATAATAATAAAAATATCATTACTTTATTATCAGCTAAATTTATCCTTGAAAGTAGTAAAAGTTTCAATTGTGCCGTTTGGATCGAGAGAAGCGACGTCTTGGTTTTATTATCAATTGTCTGTCTGCTATACCAGACTGGTATACACAATATAGTAACATTTAAACATTGAACTATGAACCGGGACAAGGCATTACCTACGAGTAGGCAAGTACGCCCGGCAAAGATTCAGATCAGCATTCGGGCAGGCTGACCGGTCTTCGCTGTTCATCTGAAGACGCTTTGGATCTTGACTTCCCACAGGGTGTCCTGGGAAGATTCTGATCTGATTGCGCAGATGCACTGGCTGATCTGAGTCTTCATTGGACGTACATGCAATCTTGTAGAAAACATTTTACCTGGGTCTATTTGTTTAGAGGTATTGTCAAGAGAGTGATTTTTTCGAAACAATAAAATTAAATCTGAAAGGTTGCCTTTGGAAACAAACAACACACAAAAGAACAAAAATCGGAGACTTTGTTTGATTAAGCTCTCCATATGCAACAGTATAGATTGCGAGGCTGCATACGCCCTCTAACACCGGCGTGAGCAGTATTCTAGTTTTAAAGTAACAAGAACGGGCTCAATCATCCCAAAGAAACTAGAAAATACAGTTGCAAAAATGTATAAAATATATCAGCAAAATCAGTCTGCATAGGGAATTGTATTAATATGTCAACAAAAAAGAGACAGCAGATCTTTGAGTCAGCTTGGACAGTAATGTCTAAACAAGCGCACGACAAAACGAACAATAAGACTTATGCGACCAGAGAAGACTCAGAACAGCCTGCGCATTCGCGCAGTCTGATCAGAGTTTCAGCTTATCGCATGTGCCTTCTACAGCCTCCGCGCTATCCACTGATGGGTTTAACGAAAAACCTTGCCATACTCTGTGGAAGTACAGGCTTATCTTAGATTTTGCTGGCCACACAGGTTTTATTCTAAGTTTTTTTTTTTTTTTTTTTTTTTTTTTTTTTTTCGTGCGCTGTCTCTTATAATACAAATCTCCGTATGCCCTCTATCCATGCAATGAATAACACTATATCCACAATTACATGAAACGGGATCAGCTCAATACTATAATCACAATCTCGCGTCCATAAAGTAGCTCATTCATAACAAGAAAATATGTGAAAGTGTAGGGGATAAAGTAAGTGAAGAAGAGATGAATGTATAATGATCAAGCTAGGAGATGGAAAGCAAATGAGAACGATCTTTTAACGATTTCAAAGAAAACCAAAACACTTATTGAAATACATGTATATAGGACACTAGTAGGGTGCGATGGCTCATGTGACACGTACTCTATAATCTCTGTAGTTTAACCACGGCATGGGGAAAGATGATTCAGACCATTTTTGCATTTGTTATCTGAAACTGAATTAGAAATAAGGGGTGGTTTTGATTAAGTAAAATTCTGTAATTTGACTGTTACATGGCGGCTTCGATGTAGCAGTTCTTCTTTGCTTGTATTTCGTTTCTTGTTTTGCTATCGTGATGTTGTGTCTTGTCATGGTTTGCTCCTCATCTCTTTTTTGATGCCATAGAAAGGCTTGGGTTCATGTTTTCGGTCTTTCCCTTGGTAAGTTTATTGATATTTTCTATGTATATTGGGAGAGCTGAGGTACTGTTACGCCTACACATCCGCGTAATTGCTTCAAGTCGGTAATGTCCGCTTACAATACCATTGTCGTTGGGGCTTAAACCGGGTTTCAAAGAGTCCAACATCGTCCTTAATCCGGCTGCAGTTCCAGTTACATACAACTGTTGGACCCCGTACAGGTTCCCTAACTCCTCAGACCAACACAGAAAAAAAAAAAAAAAAAAAAAAAAAAAAAAAAAAATATATATATATATATATATATATATATATATATATATATATATATATATATATATATATTATCGGTTCCGACTACATGCCGAAACATATAAAATGAAATTTGTTTTGTAATGTGTGTTTTGTCATTATTTGTCCATATCTCTCCTTTTTTGATGCCTCGGGGGAGGGCTGTGGCTCGTGTTTGTAGTATTTGCTGGGTATCTTGACATATTTTGCTGGGTATCTTTACTTATATTTATATAGAATCCGCAGTTTCACCCCGGGTTCCGAAATTAATCGAAACACAGAAAATCGTTCGGTTCTCGCAGAGGCTTCCCAACTCAATCATTGTATCATCACAGTGTATCACTACAGATAAAAGCAGTCGAACTAAAATTGCTAGAACATATATGGAACCATGAAAATTGGTTCTGTGCATGGGTAGTTCGAAGCTAATGGGGGATAATTTAGGGATGTTTTTCGATCTTCTATAAAATAATGGTATGTTGAGTGTACTCATTAGAATTGCGATTCTAATGAGTACACACATCATATATTGCCATGGTTATATAACAAAATCTAAAATAATAATAATAATAATAATAAATCAAAAGCAAACAACGGTTAAATCACATAATAGACCAACAAGATTGACCTATCGCTTTGACTTTTCTATTCTCCAGGAAACGTTCACTGTACAAGCCATTACGAAAACTCGCCTATTCAAATATATTGAAAATTTCACCACTAAAAAATCCTGAAAGTTTCAGATAAAAATTCTGATATTTTTCATACTTCTGCTAAAAAATATAGATTGTTGGTACTCGTTAGAACCGCCTCACCGAGAAAAATAATGTATACCCCTGTAAACCCCAGTTTTACTATATTAAAGTAGGGTTTAAGGGGTTCAAAATTATATAGATATGTTTTTGTGACGTAGTCATGGCAGTCAGGAAATCCTGCATTCCAATATGAGCTTAACTATACCTAATTTAGTGCCACAGAGGCCTTTCTGTTATTTAAACTTCATCAGTGTGGCTAAACCCCAAAAGATTGGAAATGAAACGTATGATGCGCATGTCTAGGCAAGCAGCAAGACATACAGAAAGCAAAATAAGCCTATAAAGTGGATTCCGAACCCGCTAAGATACATGTCATTTTGACAAGTCAGTCTTAGTTTTTGAACATTTTTGAATTTGTACTATAACAGGGATTAAGGTATAAAATAGTTACTTAATTCAGTACTTAAGTACTGACGTTAACACCGCAGTATCAACCTCAGCACTGAGGAACTGATACTGAGCTGATGATATCCTCGGGGACGAACAAATCATCCACCAGCAGAGATATCGGCCCAGTGGTTTGCAATATGAGCTTAACTATACCTAATTTAGTGCCACAGAGGCCTTTCTGTTATTTAAACTTCATCAGTGTGGCTAAACCCCAAAAGATTGGAAATGAAACGTATGATGCGCATGTCATACAGACAGGTATCCGATTACATATACATGTCATTACTCTATACGCAGTAAACCTATGCTTATAAATATTGTAATCAAAAGGTCAAAGTGACAGGTGAGTTTGGTCGGCTTATAAAATAACTGCTATGAAACAAAGATTAGGCTAATGGCAAAACCTATAAACACTGGCAGTCAGGGCCCAGTTGTTCAAAACTTACGATGTCCAGAATGTGAGTAGCTTTTCAGCAAAAATACCTGTGAATTGGATATTGTTCTTACTAGAACAGTTAAAATTTTGATCGCCAACGATCTCGTTCAGCTGACGATGCTATGAACAACGTGGTCTAGAACAAAAGCAAACCACTAGTTAATCAACGGTGGACAAAGCCACGAACATAGTATCAGGTACCTGCCCAATTACGTAAGATTCAGGTCCGGTCCGTCGCGACTAACCGTAGTAAATTAAAAAGGAATGTCTCATTATCAGCCATAATTGGGTCAACCATTAGGCATTCCATCTGCCGATTAGCAATATGGTAACACGGTTGTAGCATCTTCTTTTAGAACGGTTTATTAATCGATTGGAATTGTTCCGAAAAATAACAACCAAACAGTTCTTATAACTAACCAATCCGAACTTATATCAATAATGTGTACTCAAATGACCGGTGATTAGTGTAAGAAAATAAGCAAGAAAATATACTCAAATATTTATCTATTTGCGGTTTTTCGGCAATCTGTTTATGAAATTAGCATAAAATGTTTTTCTTTGGTGTATATATAAATAAAAGATGAAAACTCTAAAGGTATGAGAATTTGCAACATATGTTATTTCGCTATTGATGCACTTTATGATTAAGTAAACTATCTTCATAAATCGCCTTCTAATCGTTCCTACCTGTCGTTTGTCAGATCAAAGGAGACTTTAAGGAAATCTGTATGTATTAGAGCCGGGGTGTAAATATGCATTAATTAGGTAATTTTCTGCTCTTGTAATAATTACACAGCGACTATATTCACTGCTCATGCGTGTAGTTTTCTTCGTATGCTACGACTCCCTAAATCTGGTCCCTGCTTAAACATGAAAATCTAACAACAGGTAACAAAACATTGTGGAAAAGAAGAGAAAATTGCTCCTATGGAGCAATTTCTCCTCTTTTCCACAATATTTTTAATATATCTCTAACTTCAGGAATCAGATTACATTTACATTTGTGAAATTTGGTTTTTCGATTTATTTTTCCTCAATTTAGCAAATCTGATATGTCGAAGCACGGATATATCGAAGTATTTCAGAGAGTCCCTTGGAATTCGAGATAACGAGAGCCGACTGTATATAATAAATGCCGTAGTGTACGTAATAACCACATTTTTCTCTTTTTTTCTCCGTCTTACACAGAGGAAAGAGCTTATATAGCTCTAGATAGAATAGTTGTCCGGATAATGTTTTTTTTTTTTTTTTTTTTTTTTTTTTTTTTTTTAATTTCTATACAACACTATCTCTAGATGGCATCGGATATCTACATTATATCTACATTCTTTTTTATATTTCTTTACGAAAACATATGTTGTGGTAGTCATTCGAAACGCCTCAGCGAAGCGCTTCTAATGATTTACCCGCAATATATGTTTTCATGGAGAATAAAAAATGAAAATCAGTATTTTTGGGTTGACACAACGCGTTATCTGGTGCTCTGGAATACAAATGATAGAAATGCCTCAAATAAGGAATTATTCATAATGGTTGAAAACAATGTCTTACCTAGAGCGATGGCTCAAAAATATACATTTCACGTGGCTGTTTAACATATAACATAAAGCCACGCTTGACGAGATAGAAAAAAAAAGAAAAAAAAAACAAAACAAAAACAAACAAAAAAAAACCGTCTTTTAGTGACTGCATTAGGACGTTGACGTCGCTTGAGCGTAATTAAGTAAAACTTTGATGATTCTTCGAACACCGATGGCTCGTTTACCATGGCATATCTGAACTCATGTTTAAGTCCCTGGGTAATTTTTTTCGATAGCTCAAGAAAGCAGATACGTAGGTAGGGGTATTTTGGAGATTTTTTCTTATTTTATCATGAAATTGTATGTTGTGTGCATTAATTAGAATCGCCTCATCGATGCGATTCTGACGAGTACTCTCCACATACTATTTTTACAGAAGATCGACGACATCCCTTAGTTGTTCTTATTTGTCTCCCGACCCGTCTGCATGATTAACCCTCAGTGGCTCGAACTACCCATGTCTAAAACAATTTCCATAGTACCAAAGATATTCAAACATTGAAGTTTGACTGTAAATCATTTGCGTTTCATATTTACTGTCAAAGGAAGGAATACATCCCGAAACATTTAACAATAAATTTATTTTATAGGTTTTGATTTTTCAAGGCTTATTGGTGAATACCTAACTTACCCTATTTGGACAGATAGGCCTGAGTTAATAGCATAGACCCAGATAAGACGCTGCATTCCACATAGCGTGCCACTTAATGTAGCATTTTCAGGCAAATCAACGTGTTGTTAATAAATGGACTGTTTGGCACTAAATGGTTACGAAAAAAGGTATACATAGTACTAGCATTAATACATTTGAAACGTTTTCTGTTTATTGTTGTTTTATAAAAAAAAAAAAAATCTTATTTTAAGTTTAGTATTTTTACTATTTGTTCATTTTAGTTCAATTAATTGTCAGTTTGTTTTCAAAAATACACATTATAACAGCAATATTGTATCAGCACATCTTAATATTTCTCAGCCGCGTTCAAATTTTATAGGGTTATTGCACTGATATTGTTGAATATTTTCCCAAGTTGGGATATCGAAGGATGCGAGCTTGCAAGCATCCGTAGATATCCCAGGGGGGACACTACTCATTAATATCGGTGCAGTAACCCTTTTATTATATAACTATTAATATTGTTTTCTCATTTTGCCTCCTAATCTGCATTTTTTTTAATTTGACGCTGCAAACAATGCTCTCTGTAACAGTGCAAAACTGATATCAGAAAATGGTATCATTTTTGCACCAGTGTAATATCAACATGATATCATTTTTGCACTGTTGCTGTTTTGCAGGGAATCTAGTCGTTAAAACCAAATTATCTGAGCAAATATCACTTGTGTTGCTTAACTTGTGACTTTAAAACTTTAGGAGTAAATCATATGTTGTTTTGTGAAAATGACGTCAGCAATATTGACGTCATACTACGTCAAAATTCCAAAATGGTAATAAAGTTTGAGTTTTATTAATGGTCAGCAATCAAGCATAACTGATCTAAAGTAAGCGTGCAATTCTGATTTTGCGTACCAGTATTGAGAAATATCGGCATTATTGTTCCTCGGATTTTATCATTCATTTCTAATCATTTAATATTTATAGCTATATGATAAAACAGATAGAATGGTGTTTTCAAAGAAAATGCAATATATGGACACCTTAGTTCTTACAATCTACATGCCATAACATTTAAACAAGTCAAATCAACTACCTGTCTATGTCTCTGAAAACTGCTGTGTTAGTGGTAAGCTATCATATACGGATGTCTCTAGTTATCTCAAATTCGCTTATCTCGAATAATCGCTTATCTCGAAGTGAAAATCTGTTCCCTGTTTTAACATGGAAATCTCATAACAGGTAAAAAATATTGTGGAAAAGTGGAATTTCTCCTCTTTTACACAATATTTTCAATAGGAGTCAAATTACATATTCATGTGTGAAATGAGGTTGTTCGATTTATTTTTTCTCTGCAAATATGATATATCAAGGTACGGATATCTCGAAGCATTTCAGAGTCCCTTGGACTTCGAGATAAAGAGAGTCGACTGTACATGTACATGTACCTGTCATAAAACGTCAACAAGTGAATTCGACTACATGTACCTGTCTAAGTCTCTAAAATTGATGTATGAGTGGTAGACAGTGCAGACCCTGATCAGACGCCGCGTTCTTACCTGGTTATACGCTCTTTAGACATTACCGTATTTACCCTCAATATTTGTATCCTAAGATTTCAATTCGATTACGCGTACCTGTCTCTGTCTCGGAAACCATTGTATAAGTGGCAAACAGTGTAGACCCTGATCAGACACCGCGTTTTGCGACGTCTGATCTAGATCTACACTATTTGCTCAGGTAGTATCGTTTTTATATTCAATATTCGGGTACCATAACTCCTAACCATAACCTGTCCTAAAATTTTAAGTTCCATCACGAAAAAACACCTATATAATTATGACCCCCTTAAACCCCACTTTTATATAGTAAAACTGGGGTTTACACGGGTATACATTATTTTTCTTATTTCTGCTCAAAAACATAGATTATGGGTACTCGTTAGAACCGCCTCGCCGAGGCGGTTCTAACGAGTACCCACAATCTATGTTCTGAGCAGAAATATGAAAATATCAATTTTTTATCTGAAAAATTTCCCTTTGTTTTTGGTTGTAAAATTTTCAACATATTTGAATAGGCGTGTTTTCGTAATGATTCGGTTACCAGTTTATATCACTAAAACTGTTGTATGGGTGATGTACAGTGAAGAGCCTAATCATGGCGTCTGATCTTGGTCTACGATGTTTGCTCAGGCATTGCCCTGCATATTCGGAGACCTTAACGCACCATTACCTTTCCTGAAATTTCAGCACATCAGTCCGACTATCTGGCTAGACCTCTAAAACTATTGCATGCCTGGGAAAATAGTGTACCAGATGATCAGACACAGCGTTCTGTGGCGTCTTATATGCCTCTTCACAATTCGCCCATGCCTATCTGACCGTATACTAAGAGTTTAATATTGTTAATATATCAAGTATTACAATATCCCAGATTTTGACATTCTTACTTATGTTTTCAAAGACAAACAACAACATAGCTGAATAGGCATTTATTAACTTAATATTTAAGTTAAGTAATGTAATGTCATCTTACGTTGTTTAGTCAGCCTGTCTGTTAGTGATGTCGAGTTCAGGTAGATAGGCCTACATTTATAACATTGTTCGTTGTAATAAGGCCAAACAAAAAATATGTGTGTTTAGGGAAATCTACCTTACCTAAGTTTCCTTTATTAAACCTAGATATTTTGCCATGCTTTCTACAAAAAACATTATTGGAACAAAGTATTTGTGTAAGCATATTTTTGTTAAATATTTGGACAAGTAGGTCTGCATAAAACCAGATCAAACTGCTCCTACATGAGCAGTTTTATCAATGTCTTCACTGTTTTTACATTGTGATACTTTTTGTTAATTATGTTGTGTTTTACTTTCACTTTCTTATGTTTATCTTTTAACTATTATGTAAGTTTATTATATATTTAGTTAAGTTTGGGAAACAGAGCTGCCACCTTAATTATGGCATCACGAAAACATACCAATGTAATTTTGACCTCGTTAAACCCCACTTTTATATAGTTATATAGTAAAACTGGGGTTTACATGGGTATACATTATTTTTCTTGTTTCTACTAAAACCATAGATTGTAGGTACTCGTTAGAACCGCCTTGCCGAGGCGGTTCTAACGAGTACAACAATCTACGTTTTGAGCAGAAATATGAAAAAAAAAAATCAGTTTTTTTTTTATCTCAAAATTTCCAGTTCTTGGAGGTAAAATTTTCTAGATATATGAATAGCCGTGTTTTCGTAATGGGAAGGACTTGCTAAGGTTGCTTGCCGTCTGTTTATTTTGTGGCGGCTTAACTGTATTTGTCTGTCTTTACCTATTGTATTGTGGGCTTAATGTGAATCTGTTTGTATCAGTTACTGAGTTTTCTTATTTACATTGATAAACGCTTATCTCAGTTATGCTACGGAGTCCAAACATATTTGATAAATATGGTATAATTTTATATTAATGTACAATAAAAATAACAGTTAATAATGACCCTACCTACATCTTTTAGACATGTTACACCAGCTACAGATATTTTGTGTTTGTCCTAAGAAGTATCCAACTTTATAAAAGGCATATATTCAAACAAGGTCATGTGAAACCCTACTTTACAATACTCACATGACAATGATACCGACCAATATACTATTTCGCCAGACCGCTCAGAACCGTTTTACGAATAAAACTGGTATAATATTTCAACCTGTGTTTTTGCTTGGTACCAGTATAGGACATGGCGTAGCTTCTATCGAAAACAGGTTTCTTGCATACGATGCAAATACCTAGAAAGTGAACATGCATACAAAAGCTAAATAAATGTATATTGTGTACTCGAGATCCATTTTGAAAACATTTCGTCAACACGCCCTTCTGAATCGCCGACAATGTGAATGTCTGTGCATACATAGAGATTTGAGCCAGAGCACAACGGAACCTACAATACGACTTGTGGGCCAAATGAAGACTGAAATGAGCCTACTCATAAATGCAAGCGGTAGCTCTATTTCAATTTCTCTTTATTTGCACATCGCCGGTTCCGTATGTGGCGTTTATTTCTGTATTATTTGAGCCAGCGCACGACAAACCCTGCAATAAGACCTATGTGAGCAGCAAAGACTAAGATCAGCCTCTACATCATTACGAAAACATGCCTATTTAAATATAGTGAAAATTTTACCACCAAAAATGAAAATTTTCAGATAAAAGAATTCTTATATTTTTCATATTTCTGCTCAAAACATAGACTGTGTGTATTCGTTAGAACCGCCTCGCCGAGGCGGTTCTAACGAGTACCCGCAGTCTATGTTTTGAGCAGAAATTAGAAAAAAAATGTTTACTCCTGTAAACCCCAGTTTTACTATATAAAAGTGGGGTTTAAAGGGGTCGAAATTATATAGGCATGTTTTCGTAATGTAATCCCTTTTTGGACAGTGGGATGCTTTAGAAGGTTTATGCGATCAGCGATGCCTCTGATTAGATTGCGCGGATGTGCAGGCTGATCAGATTCATCGCTGGTCGAACAAGACTTGTTGTAGGTTTTTTTCGTGCACTTGCGTATTTGTTCCTCTCTTGTCGCCTTCTTTTGGTGCCTCGGTGTGCTTACCGAGATGGCGTTTAACGATGTCTTAATACAGAAGCTGAATACATTGTACTATCCTCGGAAGATAAGCTGACAGTGATGTCACAGATTGTTAATAATGTTAGACCAAGTCCATTTTAATAAACAGGACACGCTATCCGAATAGCTACCTTCAATAAACATTGTAAGCTGCGGAACCGTAAATTCACAAAAGCCCAGTAGTAGTTTTCCCAGACTACAATTCTGGACATTGTGAGGCCAAATCCTAGTGTTTTATTTATTTATTTATGTTTTTTTGTATTTCATACATTTTTTAAGAATTAAATATCAAAGAAAACTATATCAAAAAAGAAAATTTATTTTGCAATTATCGATTATGGGACAGATTTAAAGTAGTGAAAAAGAACAAGAAGAAAATCGGTAAGTCTAGTTAAACTCTTAATTTGAATGATTTCCACGTACTGACAATGGAGACAAGAAAACTGGAAGCATGTCCCCGTGTAAAATGTCAAAAATGCCAAAATACTGTCCAGTAATATATATGTAAAATAATATATGTAACATACAAGGACCATGAGAGAAGTAAAAGCAATTAAAAGACAAAAAAATAGGTACTACTAGGACTCGTGCACTAAACAAATATCTAACCGTTCGTCCAGAGCACTCCTCTCTACCAACTGCGCTATTGCTATACTAATCTAAAACACACCTATGACAATAAGATAGTATACTACATAAAATATTTTGTAACATTTCCCGATAATTCATGCAAAACTTGCTTTATCCGGGTGAAGTGGTAGTTGCCATGACTTCACTGTAAAATTATCCTCCGAGCACTATACAATATGCGAAATATAGCGTAAAGGGACCAAAACAAGATAAACGTGAGGAATAAATGACTGTTTAGAGCATATTATACAATGACAAAGATTTGACACCTTATATCATAAGTGAAATGTCATTTTACTGGCGTCATGAGGATGTGCTGATGACGTTGCTTTTAAGTACCCTCGGGAAAGGATGAGAATTGCTACTTGTTGGATTACCATTTTCGGTCAAACGTTTACTTGCTGATTATCTGGTGCAAGTATTAATGTACACCATTTAACAGATACTGAATTAAGGAAATTCATAAAATACAAATTGCATGATCGCAATTATTCTGTACTTTCTAATATTCATACATGTACAGGAATTTGATGAAATATAAGACTGTATCATGGATGTAAGGGGAAGATAGAAAAATCCGTCCCGAGGATCACTATCTAGTATCACGAGACCTGTGATCCCGAGGGACGGATTTTTCTATCTAGCCCTCACACCCATGATAGATATTTTTTCGTAAACATCTTTCATTTCTAGACGTAGATTTTATATAATATAGTCATTTAGATTGCTGATGTCCGCCATAATATGATGAAATTACTGTAGTTTCATGACGGCACAGCGTTCAGTGACGTAAACATTAACGATGGCGCACCTGATGTCTATTACAAGTGCATAGCAAACACGTGAGAATTCTGGATTTTTATTTTACCCGTGGTAGGATATGTTTGGTAGGATAAGAATTTCTATCCAAGGGTTATATCTAGGATTTCCTTATCTGGCATGAAAAACAAAATAATTTCTACGTAAAACAGTGAAAGGAGTGTACACATAATTAATGCAAAGCAACAGACTTTTCGCCTTAAAACATACAAGACGTGCACTTAAATAGTAACTTTACTTTATGCAGATTTCAGTCCTGTGACATAAATTCTCTGTCACTTATTAGGACACTGATAAGCCCGGCGTATATAAAACAGTATCTTTAGGTATATTCACGTCGTAAGTATCAAGTTCGATCAGCCAACATGGATGTCGTTTTAGTATTGATATTTGCTGTCGTCTTCTTGTGTTCTTTCTTAATCATATCAGCTCCGAAAGGAATTCCGCCTGGACCATTGTCGATACCCGTCGTTGGCAGCTATTTCTTTAACAGAAAACTCCGAAAGAAAGCTACTTATAGTGGTTATCTCGAATCAGCCAAGGTGTATGGTAACATATTTAGCTATAAAATAGGGTCCCGTCTGATAGTTGTGTTACATGGTTATGATGCGATATATCAAGCACTAGTTAAGCAGGCACACGAGTTTAGTGACAGACCCACTTTTTTACCTGGAGTTCAAAGATTTATAACAAAGTTTGATGGTCACGGTATCGTATTTGAAAAGTACAATTCAACATGGAAAATGTTACGGAGGTTTACGATACAAACTCTTCGCGATTTTGGCGTTGGTAAATCATCAATAGAGGAGAAAATAATGATAGAGGTTGACGCTGCGACTAAGGTAATCGAAGTTGAAGCAGGACGTCCATTTGAAATAGCGCCCCTTTTAGCAAAAATGGCAGGAAATGTTATATATGGAATAGTATTTGGACAACGGTTTGAATACAGTGATTCCAAATTTGAGATGATTCATAGGATGTCGACCACAGCATTAAGAGGGCAAGGCGCTAATAGCATAGCTAATTTCTTCCCCCTCTGGGTTACTTGGATATTTGATAAACAATCCAATAAGGAAGCGCGAATGAGAGCTGATAATCTTGACACTATAAAAGAGTTTATACTAGAACGTATTAAGGAACACGAAGATAGTTTTGACGAGAACAATATACGAGACTTCGTTGATCTTTACATCCAAGTCACGCGGGATTCCAAGGAAGGGTCAGAAGAATTGTTTAAGAAAGGTACATCGCTTCAAGTGATATTGGAATTGTTCATCGCTGGCACGGTTACAACATACAACACACTAGACTGGGCATTTTTGTATATGGCCGAGTATCCAGATATCCAAGCGAAATGCCAACATGAGATACAAGATGCTTTAGGTGATAAAATAATCCAGTATGCTGACCGTGGCAACCTGAAATACGTTGACGCAACTCTTAGCGAAATACAGAGAGCTGCTAGCATTCTGCCGATATCAGTACAACATTGTACAAGCGAGGATACCAAATTGTTTGGCTACCACATACCAAAGGACACAGTAATATCGCCTTGTCTGTTCTCAGCAAACTACGATCCCAAATATTGGAAAGAGCCACACAAATTTAATCCAAATCGGTTTATCGATGGCAAAGGGAAATTGATAAAGAACGATGCGCTAATACCGTTTTCAGTAGGACCGCGGACGTGTGCTGGAGAACCACTGGCAAGAATGGAATTATTTCTCATCTTCGCCAATATGCTGCAGAGGTTTACGTTCGAGAGAGAAGATGTCGGTGTCAAACACTCGATGGTGGAAAAACCTAATCAAGGGCTTCGAGCGCCATATCCCTACAAAATGAGAATAAAGAGACGTCAAACCTAATTTGTATGGATCTGCAGAAAAAATAGACGAACCATTTGATATAGACTATATGAGCCGCAAAATCAAAATACGTCCTTTAGCGCAATCTGTTCAGAATCCTCACAAGTGGCAATTTAGATAGCCACAATGGTGCAACCTTTCTTCATTAGGAAGACTCTGACCAGACAGTGCGGATGTACAAACAGATTTGAGTCTTCGTTGGGCGAGGTACGTTGTTTGGGTCGATTGGATACAATTCAGTCATTTTATACAAACGCCAAAATTTTCCTAAGGTAGTTGTCCACGTGATTATCATTGGCCAAAATAATGAAACCGCGCGTTAGACGAAACCTAGGTGACGGTTATTTATAGCCGCGCTATTCTTGTCACTGTGACATAAAAGTGCTGTTGAAAGAGGGTTATCTGTAAAGCACTTTGGGCTTTGGCAAACAACGCATACCCAGATCAGACGCTGCAGAATGTGGCGTCGGATCAGTGTCTGCACTGTTTGCTTAAATTACCGGAAGTTAACGATTAAATGAAACAGTCTTAAGTCCCAGTGCAAGACCATTTTCCCAGCCTACACTCAGAGGCAATCGATCCATCAGTACTGCCAGCGCTTTGATGTCGTTGGGTATTTATATCTAATATATACGGACAAAAATGCATAGAAAATAAGATATGCTTTTTTACCATTCCAACTACTGATCTTTACACATATTTCATGCAAAACGATTGGCTGAAGGAAAAGCTGCACTCATCACGAAAACACACCTGTATAATATTGACCCCTTAAACCCCACTTTTATATAGTAAAACTGGGGTTTACATGGGTATACATTATTTTGTTCTTATTTCTGCTCAAAAACAGATGAGGCGGTTCTAACGAGTACCCACAATCTATGTTTTGGGCAGAAATATGAAAAATAGCAGAATTTTTGTCTGAAAAGTTTCATTGTTTTGGTGGTAAATTTTCAGTATATTTGAATAGGCTTGTTTTCGTAATGTTCAATAAAGTCCAGAGCAGTGGATGCCCAGGCTGATCAGAGTCTATGCTTCGCGCACATGCCATTTTGTTGGTTTTGTCATGCGCTGGCTCATATTAATAATTGTTCTAATTTTCCACGAAAATATTTGCTGTCGTTGTGGGTTCTTATTAGAAGCGGCTTGGCGAGGCATTTCTAACAAGTAACTTCAACATATGTTGTCATGAACACTCAAGTAAATAGCGCTGGATAGTCCTCTTATCTGGAAATACAGTATAACCTCAATGGCTCGAACCCGGATGGCTCGTTTACCATGGATGATTTGAACTTTTTTTCAGTCCCTACAAAATTCTTCCAATAGCTCAAGAAAACAAATATTTAGGGATTTTTTCTTATATTATCATGGAATTGTACGTTGTGTGTACTCATTAGAATCGCCTCATTGAGGCGATTCTAATGAGTATACTCAACATACAATCATTGTGTTGAAAATCTAAAAGATTTCCCTAAATTATCGGTATTTGTTTCCTGAATTGGTGTCATGATTAACCCTCAGTGGCTCGATCTACCCACGTCTCGAAACGAATTTCCATGGTCCCAAAGATGTTCGAGCCATTGAAGTTCGACTGTATGTCAAACGCAAACGCTATATAAACGCTGTATAAAAGCTTACTATAAACAGAGGCGTAATTTAGAATATCCCATTTCTTATGATATTTATTATTATTATTATTATTATTATTATTATTTAATTAAACAATTTATTGATTAATAATGAATGTTCGGTCAGGCGAAATGTCACGTGCACAAAACAAAGCAATTTTATTTGTAAGCAGATATGATGAATTTCAATATAGGTTTTAAATAAACTGTTTATATTTTAACTCATAGATGTCTAATATAGTACATTGACTCTTTCTTTGGTAAAGTAGGAAATGACTCAGTATTCTATATGAACTCATGTTCTTAGTAATTTCAACCATTGTTTCTGATATTGTTTATTGCTCATGTTATGGAACATCCTGATAAGATGCTGCTGTTTAGGATCTATACCTCTTCAAATCATTTATGGGACGCGAAAACATAAATGATTTACCAATTACTCTGCCATCATCCATGTGCGAACTTCAATATACATTGTTTACCTTCTAGATAATGTAAGATGGAAACAATTTCCACGTACACTTTGGTTTTTACAGTTGTATACAGAAACGTTTGTTTTTAGCAGAAAATTCTGCACAGCCAGGAAGAGTTTTGTATTAATGTAGACAGAAAGCTCTGGATTTCCAGAAAGAAGAACACTTAATAAAATTTGACAAACTCGAGAAATTGACATCAGCATTTCTTCTCATATATTGTGAAATAAATCGGGAGTCTAGATCAAAATGCTTATGTTTTGAACTCCTCTGATGGCTATACTGTATAAAAACTATAATAATCGGACCTCGCGGAGTCCTTATCTAAATACAACTGAAAAAAAAAGAGAACAAAAAGAAAAACAACAAAAAAAAAAAAACAGCGGGCATATGACGTTTATACAATGTCACATTAACGTCGATGCAACGTCGAGAAATGCGCACTGGGTTGTAGGCAGTAATATGAGATATAAATGCATCTTCGTTCTCACTACACAACAGTTTAGTCGGAAAAATGTTGCCTCCGATGATTTTGGTAGTATCATGGCATAGTGGGTATCAACATAATTAGAACTCTTTTTCCTTTATATGTCTGCATACATATAGTGTATTAGGTAAATATTATGTTAGCACTAATTGGACTTAAAATGTATCGACACATTCACGCCGGCGCTATGTTCTTATACTTATCATTGGTTCATGTTAAAACTTAGTTTAGTTGTGTTATATTGATTATATTTACTCTTTCAAATTATGGTATAGCGACTCTCGTCTTTGTCCATCCGTAATGCTAACCGACGTCGCTGCAATTGTCAGAGCTTGTATGGCATGGGTTCAAACCTCGGTCGAAGTATTAGTATTGTTTTGAATTATAATTGTTTCATTTTTGCTAGTTCACAGTTTTTAATCCTTTATATTCTGCATTTTATTTTAAGAAACTTTATTTATGTACGATGTACTGGTCCTAGCAATGTCCTAGGTGATAAAACTCTAACAAGGATACTCAGAAAAGCAACACATTGAAATTTAAGTAGACAGTAGCAACAAGTATTCTTATCTTCTCCGAAATTACAACGTGAGATTTCATTCGTCGTCTCCAAATGTAATTAACTTAGGAAACCATATTTCTATTAAAAATGATATTTGTAAAAAAACAGTTTGTGGATAAATAAATACAACATTGTAAAGTAAGAAAAAATAAAGGTATGTTCAAAATATTTTTGTTCTGTTTATGAGTAGTAAATTTGTCTTTCTTAAGAACCATATGCAGGGTTTTCCCTCAAGGTTTTAAAGTGAGGGTCCCAGGGACTACCTTATGTGGAGTTAAGGGGTCCTTTAATAAGATTAAGGGTTTGTTGTTTTAAAGCCTTTAAGCACACATTGCAACTGCAGCAGATGACACTTTGAATTACTCTTTTTTTTTTCAGAGAAAATAAAACGACATTTAATGTATAGCAGACAATTCACATGAGATGTCAAGTCTTATTTTCTCTGTGAAAAGTCAATCTGCTACAATTTTCGTTGTGCTTTATGGGTTAACTATTGCCCAAATATTGATAATTCCTGGCCTTTAGACCATGGACAGATTAAAATACAAAGCCATGGATAAATAAAATTAATTTTGGATTTGATTCTGTATGCATCACTCAGGACCCTTTCCCCTGATTTTTTAAGAGTCCCGAACAAAGTTTTTGGGGGTAAAAACTGCCAAAATGCAAGTCAGGGAAAACCCTGCGTATGGGCTTTGTACAAGAACGCTTAATGCATGTTCACAAAACGGTGAATTAGGTTATTGGGTATCCGATTATTTTTATATACACGATAATACTGGGTAAGATGAATGGAGAGTGTCCTTACCTGAAAGTTTGTGCCTTCCTTCTCAAATTACCCCTATCTTTGGTCAAGCTGAATAAATTAACATGCCACGCCCTCTTCTAATTGTCAGTCAATCAGTTAACTTGATCGAAGCTGTTAATACTTATTCGCATACTAAATGAAAAACACAGTGCAGATCCAGATCAGTTGACTTCTTCTATACTGTTTGCAAAGTCTGGGCATATCCGGGTTCTGCTGGACCAGGGTTAAAGAGAATAATGTTCTTTCCTGTATGAGTAGTTTCTTTTTGAAGAGATTCGTGTACCAAGGAACTACATTATGTTATGTTCAAAGGATCCAGCCTTTCAGGTTGTACTGAAGAGGGAGACCACCTTGTTTAGATCGGAATGCTCCCTCATTAATTATGAATAACATGATCTTGGTGTTTAACATAATTCAACTTTATTTTTATGTTTATGACTTGCCCGATCAATTATTAAACAGTATCGTTGTGTAGTCGGAGTATACTTTATTACAGTGTAGCCCTCAAATCGCTAATCACAACTGCAGCAGACGACATTTTTATTGTTTTGCATATTCTCGGCAATTAATAAAGGGTTATTGATTTATACATGAATACATGGATTTATTCATTTGGCGGACACAGGCTCGCAGGCTTGTTCGTCCTTTCGCCATATGAGCTCCGAAAGTTTCACTGTATGAATTTAATGATCTATAAATATTAACGTGTGTTTAAAAAAGAAAATATTATGGTTAATAAGGAATTAGATTACAGCTTACACTGGCTGATGAAAACCATTGCGCTATTGTATTGACTGTGAAGCCCGAAGGGCTTCTTGGAGACATTAAAATAGCCTAATGTTCCTAATCATCAAGTGCGCGTTAAAATCTAAAGTCCAGTTATTATGTTAATTTTACATTATTATTTTTTCATCTTATTTTCAATAGTGTTCAACCAAACAGGAAACAGGTTTCATAACATATGGGGATAAAGTTTGCTTAACATCAGATTTGGAATCGCTAGAAGGTAGAACGTGCATGTTACGTCAAAGAAATATGCGCACGGCGTCATTGCAATGCCAGTGAGCAAAGAATGCTACTGGCTGATGTTCGAAAGAAATATCTTTTGTCTCTGTCTTTTGGCGTTGTTTTTCATCGTGAAAAGAAACGCATAAGAATGTAATGCCTTCTTAAAACCTTTCAGCCCTGCAGACCAAAACAATGCTTCAGCAAACAGTGTAGATCCTCATAATGAGCCGTCTTATCAGAATCTACCAATACGAAAACACGCCTATTCAAATATGTAGAAAATTTCACCTCCAAAAACTGAAAAATTTTCAGATGAAAAACTCTGATATTTTTCATATGTCTGCTCAAAACATAGATTGTGGATACTCGTTAGAACCGCCTCGCTGAGGCAGTTCTAACGAGTACCCACAATCTATGTTTTTGAGCAGAAATAAGAAAAATAATGTATACCCCTGTAAATTCCAGTTTTACTATATAAAAGTGGGGTTGAAGGGGGTCAAAATTATATAGGCATGTTTTCGTAATGACAGTTTGCCATCTGTTTTGATTTTTGACTGAGACCCATATTAAGAACAATGGTTCTGACCAGATTCAAAGTTGGAAGAGTCCACTTCCGAAGCTCAAGGATGAAAGTGTTAAGGAGGCAGCACTAAACTTGTAAATATTAATGGATATTTTCTTTCAAGAAAGATACGGAACTGAAGTTAATGTATTCCCGTTTACTATTATCATATATCAGCGCCTTTTCAAAACTGAAGGCTGGTGTTATCCTCATACATGTATGATAAAGATGTGACGTTAAACACAAGAAAATAACCTTCATGCTATATGCGGGGAACAAAGAATCAGATCAGTATATATTGTAAGAATTTACTAGAGGTCTTTGTCAAATCTTAACAGAATCAATGGTTAATATATAAAGAAAAAGAAAAAAAAAATACGTGAATACTGTTGGCTTTGATCGGACTGGAAAGACACGCTGGCTGATCTGGGCGTTGACTGTTCCCATGTGGCACCAGGGCCATTTTCTAGTGTTGTGAAGCAATCTTTTTTTTTATTTTTATTAAACGACCGAGGTCAAGCACCTTATGCATAAGCTGACGTTTATTTCTGATATTCTCTAGAGGGTTAGTGTGTGTTTAAATGATTATGAAAGTGGTTGAATGCGTGGTATTTCAGTTAGCTTCGTTCATTGATGCAAAGATTACAATGGTATGTAGTTCACTAGATCCCAAACGGGTCTTACAATATAAAAAATAAACAATGCATGTCATAGCTGCACTGATTTGACGGGAAATTGATACACTCTCAAAAGAGGCAACTCTTTCAAAATTGTGTTCCCTTCTGAAAAGGGATCTGCTTTAAAGGGAATGAATTTGCTCCCACAGGGAGCAAATTCTGTCCTTTTAAAGTAGATTCCTTTTGAGAAGGAGATTGGTGTATTACGAGTGCAAACAGGAAGTCCCATAAGTTATATTATATCCCTTGTATAAAGTCTCGTAAATCTACCAGCTGTATCCAGTTCCCTTACGGGGTTTTGGTACTAATGATAGACCCAACCATTTTGATAAGGAAGACACTTGTGGTTCGCCGTTTACTTTACTGTATACTGGACCCTTTCTGGATAAAAACGTCTTCTGTAAAAGGGAATAACTTTCTACACACCAAGAAGTCCTGTCTCATGAAGCCGTCTACTATAAAAGGATAACGAAAGCGTTGGATTTCTACAGTAAGAATTAGTAAAGGGGAAGGGTTACATTTTCAGGGGCCGTAACTAAGTTAAAAGTATTCTGCTTCCTTATTCTAAAGGGGTCGACTACAACAGGAAAGCATTTACTCCCCATGCGAGCAAAATCTATCTTTTATTGTAGTCACAAGGGACTAGGGCTAGTCTATTAGACTACTATCAAATGGTAAATTAAATTGTTGACTTTTAGGCTAGTGGAGACTCTCAAGCAACGTGATGCGATATACATTTGTATCTCGATTTCAACAATCTGGTATACATACATGTACCATCACATAAGTATGAATACAAAAATACAATCATTTTGTATTTTTAAAGCATTTGAATTTAGGATGAGGATTTGGTACAAGTAAAATTGATTTTACACCCCCCCCTCCCCACCCCGGTAGCTTTGACTACTGACCATTCTAAGGCGATAGCGCTGGTGTTGTTAGTTCGTTGTGTGGCCTTCTGGCTGCTCGTGGGGTGGGCGGGTGTTGGGGGAGGGTGGCTTATTTCATGCTTTGTCCTATTCCTTGTCTTATTGCTGTGTTTTGATGGATCCTGTCTAGCATTGCGATGACCTTGTTGTGGAGGAGGGGTGGCCGCTCAGCTTTTCGTTGGTCTGTGGCTTGTGTACTGTCTGTTATGGTCTGTTTGTTCTTCCTCTTGGTGTTATTGGCAGGCTATGTTCTGTAATTGTGGCTATTCCAGCAAATCTTCTATACTATTTTAAATGACGCTATACGCGCATTATATATAACCATTAACTTATATTAGATTGTTTTATCAACATTACTTTCCAATACTGTATGGTTGTAGAGTGAATTATCTAAATCAAGTGGTTACTTATAATGAGTGATATTAATTAAAAGCAACGTATTTAATCTATACATCGTAGCATGATTTAATAATATAGGTACATATATCATATTCCCTGTACATATATAACGAAAATTGAATATTAAATGATTAGTTTTATAATACATGTACATACAATGTACATCATAATTGTACACTACAGGTGTAGAATGAGAGTCAAATTTCATTATAACACCGCAACTGATTTTGAAAACTTTTGAGTTTCGTTGTCATTACGAAAACACGCCTATTCTAATATATTGTAAATTTCACCTCCAAAAAAAATGAAAATTTTCAGATGAAAATCTTTGATATTCTTTATATTTCTGCTCAAAACATAGATTGTAGGTACCCGTTAGAACCGCCTCGGCAAGGCGGTTCTAACGAGTACCCACAATCTATGTTTTCGAGCAGAAATAAGAAAAATAATGTATACCCCTGCAAACCCGAGTTTTACTATATAAGAGTGGGGTTTAAGGGGGTCAAAATTATATAGGCATGTTTTCATGATGTAATGTTTCGAAGGACAGCCTTCAAAGAATATACAGTGTATTTGTAAAACGAAAATCTGCTGAGTCTCATTTCTCATTTATCCATAGACCTCCGTGTAAATGGTACAAAATAAGGGCACAAACTTTGGCTATACTTTGAGTTCAAAACAAAAAAAATATGAAGATATACAGAAACACATCCCGGCGGGCATAAAACTTTGAAGCAACGTCGTTTCAACGTCGATTCAACGTCTAATAGGTTGAATCATAGTACGTTGAAACGACGTTGTTTTAACATTGCGTTACTGTTGGGACAGCACTTCCCAAGAAAAAAAAGTGTTGTTACTAGGTAAACTAAGATAGTAGGTACATGATGGATTACTACTGTCCTTTCGACAGCTCTTGGAAAATCGTTTTTTGCTTGGCTTTTATTTTAAATGAAAATCTTTTGTTCTGACTGACCATATCTTATCAGAAACCATTTGTCTTTTCTGTTTCTGTGTTTTGTTCTCAAATATTTACACTAAAATTAAATTTACGGCCAAAAGTTGGTCTGACCTATGCAATAACTATAGTAAATTTTGGAATTTTTGTCTAAGAAAATATTTTTTACTTTGCTTAATTTGAATAATTAATATTTCACAACAATATTGTGAAAATGTCAGAAAATTTGAACAAGTGGAACTAGTTGAAAATCTGGCTCCAAGTTACCTACCCCAAAGATTTCTGCATTGTTTGGCTTCATTTTTACTATGGGGAAAAAGTGTAAATATTTGCTTTTTTAAAAACCAATGACTCGAATAAAACTTTTCGAACATAAGTACATGTAGTTACGACAAATGATTTTGCATTAAATCATGACAAAAGTTTGCAAATTTACTTCTTCTGTGTAAAGCAAAAAAAACGACTTTCTGAAAGATGTCGAAAATACAGTAAGTAGAGTTATAAAAAATGAGTATTTATTTGATCGCCAATTAGCTGCAGTTATGAACGAACACAGTCCATCAGCACTTTACACCGAAGTTATTTGGTTGAGTACAGGTAAAGAATAATGGGAACACTTTAAATATAGAGGCAACCATTACGAAAACACGCCTATTCAAACATATAGAAAATTTCACCTCCAAAAGCTGAAAATTTACAGATAAAAAACTCTGATATTTTTTTTTTATATTTTTGCTCAAAACATAGGTTGTGGGTACTCGTTAGAACCGCCTCGGCGAGGCGGTTCTAACGAGTACCACAATCTATGTTTTTGAGCAGAAATAAGAAAAATTATGTATACCCCTGTAAACCCCAGTTTTACTATGTAAAAGTGGGGTTTAAGGGGTCAAAATTATATAGCATATTTTCGTAATGGGCAACTTTATCAAACTTGATTTGCCTCTCTTCTGAAAAGGAGTCATTTTTTAAATGAAATAATGTGCTTCTCTTTGAGGCAAATACATTCTTTTTAAAATATATCTTTATTCAGAAGGTGTATTGTATACAGGAAAGAAAACAGAAAATCACAAATATTGTCTCTACTGCAAAACATAGCGGTAATTATTATACAAGTACATCCAGTCCCTTAAGCGGAAAGGTGCTTTGAGCAAGTCTTCAGCCTTATTTGACATCCTGCATGCAGGCGCAGATGAGCCTTGGTTTCGTATTTGCTTTCTATAGTGAACGTTTTATATATCCGATCCGACCCGGATATAGCTCAAGCACTTTGCTAGCAAACAAAAAAGGTTACGTTTTTCTTTCTATGTCTCTCTAATTTTCTAATTGTACTGTAGTATGAATTCGTCTAGTCTACTAGTTGTGGTCGGAAAATTGTATACTGTCAATCTCTTTGAAGCAATGATAATTGCATTTCCTTGCAAATACTATGTGACAGGCTTTCCATAGAGACATCTGATAGAGAACAAATAGGTCTGGTTTCAATCCTGGCATAGTTTAAGCTAAAGTATATTATGGATTTAGTAGTAGTAGGACTTCAGTTTATTGTATTTGGTATATGCACGTGAACGTCCCAAATGTCATCTGCGTATGGCCTGTGAAGAACGTTTACCTTAAATAAAGTTTTGGTTCTGTTCTGTTATGTTCAATAGAACTCAGAAAATCTTCATATAATTGCTTTATGGAATAATTATTAAACCTGTCCTTCAAATGCATATAACCACTTTCATCATTATTATTATTAGTATTATTATTGTAATTGGAAATAATTGTGGGTAGCTTTATTATATAAAAAAAAATAATATATAGGAGTATAATATACGAAATATTGGAAGTTATGTTTATGTGTACATGTACTTGGATGGTTTCTGGTTTGCAAATGAATCATTGGAGAGTGTACAGTACAAAAAGCGAACAGAGCTGGCCCAAGTCAGATTCATGAACAGATTCTATCAAACCGAGCATTTTTTATATTTTGTTTTGTCCCGTAACTGCAAAGGACCCCTTTCACAATGTGCGAAACAACCCATACGTTGACGTTTGGTGGTCGCAAAGACATTCTAACGTTAAATCCGTTGTTCGTGTTGCTTCCGACATGATTAAAATGGTTTCTCGCAAATTGTAGATAAAGATTAATTCATTTCATGACGATGTAATAAGGCTGAACTAAGTATTGATACAATAGTTAAAAACAAGCAAAATGTGGCAGCTGAAGAACGAATGTAAGGCAGAAACAAATATAGACTTTTACTACCCCTGAGTCATGATGTTCGACGAATGTAGGACAGATACGTATTTATACACTTAATTTTCTCTTGCATATCGTATTTACTGTGAAATAAAGACTGTGTGCGCCAGGAAGCAATGTTAGCATTAATTAAAGGGATGTACGAAAACATGTCTATATAATTTTGATCCCCTTAAACACCACTTTTATATAGTAAAACTGGGGTTTACAGGGGTATGCATTATTTTTCTTATTTCTGCTCAAAAATATATATTGTGGGTACTCGTTAGAATAGCTTCACCGAGGCGGTTCTAACGAGTACCCACAAATCCATTTTTATATAGTAAAACTGGGGTTTATAGGGGTATGCAGTATGTTTCTGATTTCTGCTCAAAAGCATAGATTGTTGGTACTCCTTAGAACCGCCTCAGTGAAGCGGTTCTAACGAGTACCCACAATCTATGTTTTGAGCAGAAATATAAAACAATTCAGAGTTTTTCATCTGAAAATTTTCGGTTTTCGGAGGTGAAATGTTCTATATATTTGGATAGGCATCTTTTTGTAATGAGCTACAAAAAGGACATAATGATTCCTTTTAGAATATACTTTTATACATGCTAATGCAAAGTCTTTCTGGTTCGTCGAGGTCGTATTAGCAACCCAAATACAACACCAGTTACGCAATACAAGATTAGTACTGTTCTATAGCTTCATTTGATTAGAACAAGACTATCAGGTCATTTACACCTCTGAATTATTTTTAGACTTAAAGTTATATTTATAAGCGATGTAATATAGTTATTGTATTTAGTTTTGAAGGATAAAAAGTTCGCGTTTTTTTTATTATATGTTTCATGCATTCGCGGGTATAAATTTTCGATTTTATTGATTTTTACTAACTACTTATATAAGAAACAACATATTCAGGGGTAATTAGTTTCGCACTGATACAATAATGAGAAAAACGAAAAACGTAATATAATTACATCGTAAACATGTTTAAACTTGCAGCAATTAATAATTTTATTATGTATGTTTAATAAATGTAAAAAAGATTGCCTTTGGAAACAAACAACACACTACGGATTAGACCATACGAGTCTCGGTTTTATTGAGACAAAAAAACTGATCGAACTTCTAAAATATGGCCTTTAAACAGTTTGGCCTGTTTTATATATACCGTATTTACCGTAAAATTAGGACATCGTAAAATGGGCTATTTAGCGGGCTGCTTCTAATGAGAACTAGTAAAATATATTGTACGGAAAAAATAAGAAAACTATCCCAGATCCATTATATAATTCATTTTTTAATCTAATTCTTGAAACCGGTATATTGCCTGATTCTTGGCTTGAAGGAATTATTAAATCCATATATAAGAATAAAGGTGACCCTCTCCAGCCCCAGAATTATCGGCCTATAACATACTAAGCTGTTTTGGTAAACTCTTTACAGCTGTGCTTAATTAAAGATTAAATAAATTTCTGAACTGTCATGATATTTTAGAAGAAAACCAGGCAGGCTTCAGAGCAGGCTACTCAACCACTGACCACATTTTTGTCCTTCATGCCCTCACCGAAATACTGAAATCTAAAAAGTTAAAGTTGTTCTTTTCCTTCATTGACTTCAGTAAAGCATTTGATTCTGTTTGGCGAGTGGGGCTGTGGTCAAAATTACTTAAAAATGACATTAATGGAAAGTTTTTTCCGTATTATTTATAACACGTATCAAGGAATAAAGTCTTGTATCTCTTTTAATGGCAATCAGTCTAGCTTTTTTCCAAAGTTTCAGAGGGGTTCGGCAAGGGGAGAACTTGTCACCTGTTTTGTTTGCGTTGTTCCTGAATGATTTAGAGTTTTTTCTCACAACCAGAAATTGTTCCGGTATTGATCTTGAGTTTACTTCTGATGATGTAAATATGTACATTCAACTTTTTGTCTTGTTATATGCTGATGATACAGTAATATTTGGTACAGATGAAACAGAGTTCCAAAACAATTTAAATGCCTTTTATGAATATTCTAAAATCTGGAGGTTAGATATTAATTATGACAAAACAAAAATATTAATCTTTGGTACACGTAATGATGATTCATTTGATTTCAAAATGGGTGAAGAATAAAATACAAATATGCAAAGAGTTTAAATATCTAGGGACAGTTTTTACTAAAAGTAGAAATTTTAACAAAGCCAAAAAACATAACTATGATCAGGTAAAGAAGGCAATGCATCTTTTATACAAAAGAATACTTAATTTGAATTTACCTGTTGATTTACAGCTGTTATTGTTTGACCAGACTATACTCCCAATAGCCCTTAATGCTTGTGAAGTATGGGGATTTGAAAATATCCAACTCATTGAAAAACTTCAAAATGAATTTTTAAGACACATCACAAATTCTAAGAAAAGTACACCAATATATATGTTGTATGCAGAACTTGGGCGCAAACCTATTGCTATCAGTATAAAAAACAGAATGATAGGCTACTGGCTTAATATTATCAACAGTAAAAACAGTAAATTATCGAACCTGTTGTATAACATACTTCTACATGAATATAATGCAGGAATCTTTCAACATAAATGGATTCACTGTATAAGAGAAATACTCATTTCAGTTGGACGTATAGATCTCTTCAATAAAGTTAATGTCGAAAATACAAAATCATTAAAAGCACAAATTTCAAGAGCCCTGGTTGATTTACATATACAGGAATGGTTTTCTAAAATTGAATTGTCTTCTAAAGGAAAAAATTATTATTTGTTTAAGCAGGATTTAAATTTTGAAAATTAATTAATAAATCTAAGTACGAAACATTACGGTTCACTACTTAAATTTAGACTAAGTAATCACAGGCTTCCTGTTGAAACAGGCCACTGGGAAAATACCCCACTAGATGAAAGGAAATGTAATCTGTGCCCCAAAAATGATATTGGGGATGAATTTCATTACCTATTCACATGTGACTACTTCCATTCAGATCGGAAACAGTTTTTAAAATCTTACTTCTACAAGAAACCCAATGTTATGAAGTTCAAAGAGCTCTTTTCTACCAAAGATACTCAAACACTTATCAATTTGGCTAAGTATGTTGACATTATTATGAAGAAGTTTATGACTACAAACTAAGTTATATATATATATATATATATATATATATATATATATATATATATATATATATATATATATATATATATATATATATATATATATATATATATATGTGTGTGTGTGTGTGTGTGTGTGTGTGTGTGTGTGTGTGTGTGTGTGTGCAGCTTAGTGAGGGGTGGGGTGAGGTGTGAAGGGTGAAGATGAGCCGGTTTGCTTGTGGTAGTGATTTGTTCCCTCTAACGGTTTCGCATTTGTTCATGGCAGAAAGTCAATGTCCTGGTAGACAAGTGTGAGGCCGGTGGAGGGGAAAGGACATTGTTGTGTGTGAATTGTTTTTCCTACTTATGTATTGTGTATACATGTATATATGTACCTACACACATGTACATGCAATGCATGTGAGTATGTATGTGTGTATGGTATGTAATGTGTACAATGCTTGTTTGTATTTACTTTGTCACTTGCTTTGTTCAGTATGTAGTTTTTTGGGTTTTTGTTTTTTGTTTTTTGTTTTTTTCTTTTGCCTTCTCTTACACCTCCTGCGAGTAGCCTGAGAAGTAGTTAGATAAATAAAGCTCTGTTCTGTTCTGTTCTGTTCTATTTAAACGTACTCCTCTTCCTCACGAAAACACGCCTATTCAAATGTGTAGAAAATTTCACCTCTAAAACCTGAAACTTTTCAGATAAAAAACTCTCTTATTTTTCATATCTCTGCTCAAAACATAGATTGTGGGTACTCGTTAGAACCGCCTCGACGAGGCGGTTCTAACGAGTACCACAATCTATGTTTTTGAGCAGAAATAAGAAAAATAATGTATACCCCTGTAAACCACAGTTTTACTTTATAAAAGTGGGGTTTAAGGGGGGCAAAATTATATAGATATGTTTTCGTGATGTTATCAACAATGTTTCAAAGACTAACTGACTGACAAGGAATGTGTCTAAAATCGTTAGCGGAATGGCAAACAAGTCAGACCTCCTTTAGGAAAAAGTCTATTTGATTGTGAACTGTTTGTTCAGGCACGTTTGCCAGTATGTTTGGGAAAGGAAGGGTAACAGTATGAAATAAGCCGGTGCACAGCATTTCCTAGTCAAGATTACATGTGCGCCCAGCGAAGAAACCGCGCAGGCTGATCAGTCTCAGCTGTCCGCCTTAGGATGCTTTAAATCCTTGACTCGTCACAAAAATATGCCTATATAATGTTGACCCCCTTAAACTGGGGATTACAGGGGTATATATTATTTTTCTTATTTCTGCTCAAAAACATAGATTGTGGATACTCGTTAGAACTGCCTTGCTGATGCAGTTCTAACGAGTACCCACAATCTATGTTTTAAGCAGAAATATGCAAAATATCAGAATTTTTATCTGAAAAGTTTCATATTTTTGATGGTAAAATTTTCAGTATAACTGAATAGGCATGTTTTCATAATGACTCACAGAGTGTCATGAGAAAACTCTGATCAGACTATGCAGTCTGATTTGCGTCTGCGCTGGGCGCACATGGAATCTTCTAGGAAAAGCTGTGTCCCGGTTCAAATACGGTGAGAGAAGTTCATGTCAATGAACTTGCATTACATCTTGTACTTCCTAGTTTTCAAAGAGGAACACACTTCCATTTAGTTGTCAGACAGTAACACAATTAGTTCAAACCTTGAATGGTTTCTTTTTATCTAGTAATGGAACTTTTGTTTGATGTCGATGTACACATAGTTTAAATCAGGCAATGACATCCACCTGGCATTGTTGTACTATATTTGATTGTATTAAAGATCAATGCAACGTATGCTGTTATGCCATTATGAACAAATATACGAGTCACTCGTCTAATATATATATGGTTTTGATGTCTGTAAATGCGTTGTTATTATTTATAAGGATGCGAACTCTGTTTTTTCTCTTTGATTATCATTGTATTCAAAAACATTAAAATATGAATGAAGTTACCTAGGAAAGGCTATATTCAGTCGACTTTCGTTATCTAGAAGTTTAATAATAATAATAAGAAGAAGAAGCTTAAAGGACTCTATGAAATACTCCGAGATATCCGTACCTCGACATAATTAGATTTGCAGAATTGAGGAAAACATATATCGAACAACCACATTTCACAAAGGAATATGTAATATGAATCCTGAAGTTAGAGTTGTATTGAACATATTGTGGAGAAGAGGAGAAATTGCTCCTAAGGAGCAATTTCTCCTCTTTTCCACTATATTTTGTTACTTGTTGTTAGATCACCACGTTAAAACAGGGACTAGATTTTCACTTCGAGATAAGCGTTATTCGAGATAAGCGAAGTCGAGATAACGAGAGTCTACAGTAATTTAACCCTTAGTCCATGCCTTGGGAGGATTGTAGCCTATAACTTTCGGCTTTTCCCAAATATCTTTATATTGAAATAGTGAATCAAATGCAAATTGTCGCCTTACCTTAGATTTCATATAAAATATGACTTGAGCACCCGTATTTTTTAGGGCAAAACCATCAACATATCAACAGGTTTTCTTCTGCTGAATTGCCAAGATATTGCCAAAGTTTAAAAAAGCAGGTATTCTTATTAAAATATGATACTAAATATGCGCTAAATGAATTTACGCTGCTGTTTTGTATTTTGTTGAGGGTCCTGCGATACGGTATGTTACGTAATGGAATAAACGTGTCCTGTTTCTATGACTGTTTAATTCTTTCATCCTTGAGTGTCTGCAATGGCCTCTTCCGTCTTTAAATATGGACATGTCCACTGTTATAAATAGGTAATCAGTGAAAACTTTAATATAGTAAACCCTCGTTACAACGACAACATTTGTTCCCTACGATGTTACCATTAAAATGAATTTGCTGTTGTAAAGAATCCTTAATAATCAGAATGGTATGTAAGTAAGATCTTGTTTTATTCTTATTTCCTCATAGAACATAGGTTTTGGATATTTGTTATAATCGCCTCGCTGAGGCGATTCTAACAAATATCCAAAGCTGAGGCGATTCTAACAAATATTCAAATCATATGTTGTTTGAATTTTAATGCAATATTCTAGCATTATTTCCCATTAATTGGCACCTCTTAAGCGAAGGTTTCGTGAAATTCAAATTGTCATTATAACGACTTTTGTCGTTGTATCGAGTGTATAAAGAGGGTTGTCTGTACGAGATGGCATCACGAAAACACGCCTATATAATTTTGACCCCGTTAAACCCCACTTTTACAGTATACAGTAAAACTGGGGTTTACAGGGGTATACATTATTTTTTTTTATTTCTGCTCAAAAACATAGATGTGGGTACTCGTTAGAACCGCCTCGACGAGGCGGTTCTAACGAGTACCCTCAATCTATGTTTTGAGCAGAAATATGAAAAATATCGGAATGTTTTATCTGAAAATTTGTCATTTTTTGGTGGTAAAATTTTCAGTGTATTTGAATAGGCATGTTTTCGTAATGGCACACAGTTTTGATGCAGATGAGACGGCTTCTACACTGTTTGCATCAAAATTTTGGTCTACCAGGCTTTAAGGGTTAAAGCAGCAGACGACGTTCTAGTTGAAGTTGAAATGTATTTTACGTATGTAATATACGAAGTTATTTTGTTAACGAATTTAGCATTTAAGTCGTCGGAATTACGTAGACGTCTGATTATATACATGCACGGCTTTTGTTGTTTGATCCTTAACGCTCACTAGTTCGCAGAAACTATAACTGAACTAAGTACATTTTAGGCTCCAGTTGAGTTTGCGGAGCAATCTCATAGAAGGAAGACAGACAAACAAACACATAAAACACATGTGCCGACATGCACCCATTAATAAATTTGTCTTGGCAAGAGTCTGAAAAATATATTGTTTATTCATGATGTTTAGTCAAAAAGAGGAGAAATTAGATACCTTATACAAATCCTTTTTGACATTAATTTTCTTTATCTGATTATACGATCAAAGAAGATACAATGATTATTTAGCGAACGTGCGTGTGGGTGCAAACATATGTTTTATCTGGTATTAGTTTATGATATTATCATATATCCAAATAAATCGCCTAGTTACCGAATCTGAGAACTTAATCTCAACAAAATATAAAGCACATGCTTACATGATGTTTTTTCTCTTCCTAAGATGAAGAAGATTAGGGACGACAAACCTTGTGCACGTGATATTAGTTTTTAATCAAAATACCAGTAACAACATGGGTCTCGTAAGATGCTTTAAAGTTCTGATGCCTCAACAGAAGTAGACACACCGAAAAGACGGGCGTAATTGAAATAAATCCTAACTTACACCTGTGTACCTTTCTTAAACATTTAAGTAATAAAATACATATGTTAGTACATTTAATAAGACATAATATGAAACACAGAATCCCAATTGGCTTAGATCCGTCTGTATGTTTTCTTGATTTCAAAACAATTGAATTGCGATAATCAGCATCCATCATTTTAATACTGAACATAAAAGACACATTCTACATAAACACAGCAGCGTAGACTTTAAATAAATTGAAGGTAAGACAGGATCGCTTGCTTAACGCATTACAAATGTATGTCATATCCAATTCTAATCAAGGTTAATAACAGCCTTACTACACTAGTATACATGGACCGAGCAATGCAAAAACGTGTCCGGGCATATGGAGACAGCGAAGGCCCAGATCTGCCTGCGCATCCACACAGCCGGAACAGGGCCTTCGCAGTCCACAAACAGAATCGTTGGATATTATAGAATGTGTCAATGTAAAGCAAATGTCCTGATGAGGTTTTGCGCAAGCGTGAGATTAATCTGAATCTGTGTATTTTGTGTACATTACGAAAACACGCCTATTCAAATATATAGAACATATCATCTCAAAAAACTGAAAATTTTCAGATAAAAAAACTCCAATATTTTTTATCATATTTCTGCTCAAAACATAGTTTGTAGGTACTCGTTAGAACCGCCTCGACGAGGCGGTTCTAACGAATACCCACAATCTATGTTTTGAGCAGAAATAAGGAAAATAATTTACACCCCTGTAAACCCTAGTTTTACTATATAAAAGTGGGGTTTAAGGGGGTCAAAATTATATAGGTATGTTTTCATGATGTAACACGACCTGTTTCAGGACAAATAGGGAGGTTTCAGTCTGTATAAAATATATACATGAAATTACCCGGGCCCCGAAGTTATAAAATATTTCAAGCTCAACTCAGCTGAGCATGAAATTTGTTCCCAAAATAAATCTCAAATTATTAACAAATGCTTTTTTGTTCTTCCTAAACGTAACTGAGCATGGAATCTTCCCTGCTAAAAAATATGAAAATGCCAACTATTGTTGGCATTTTCATATTTATCAGCAGAGAAAATTTCATGATCAGCTGAGATGGGCATGAAAAACGTTTGATAACCTCGAGGCCAGCAAGGCAACAGTTACTGAACACAGTCACCATGAAGCACCGAAAGAACAAAACATGAAGGATAAACAAATGACAAGATATAACGGCACAATTGCACTAACCGACAAACAGACAAACAAGAAACAGAAGAACCGCGTTGGAACGATCAGCAGAATAACTACTTGGTGATGGGGTATGCGGGTATTACTCGATCTCCTTTAATTCTGATGCAGTTCCAAGTTACAGATATGTCTTCGGTCTGCTTACTGTCCTTTCGACATCTCTCGGAAAGACGTCTTATCTTTGGCGATTTATTTTAAATGAAAATGTTTTGTTCTGACTGACCATATCTTATCAGACACCATTTGTCTTTTCTGTTTCTGTGTTCTGTTCTCAATGTTTTATAGTAAAATTAAACTTACGGCCCGAAAATTGGTCTGACATATGCAATTTCTATAGTAAAGGGATATATTTCTTTTTCTATATATATATTTCTTTGCTGAATTTTAACTATTTTTAATTATTGACGTTTCACAACACCACTGTGAAAATTTCAGGAAAATGGACTAGCGGAACTTGTTGAACATCTGCCTCCAAGTTACTTACCCTACAGATTTCTGCATAATTTGTATTCGTTTTTACCATAGGAAAAAGTGAAAAGATTTGATTTTTTTTAGAAAAACCAATGACTAGTATAAAACTTTTTGTGCATAGGTGGTTACGACAAATGGTTTTGCTTTAAATCATGATAAAAAAAATTGCAAATTTACGTCTTCTGTGTAAAGCGCCAAGCAAAAAACGACTTTCTGAAAGATATCGGAAACACAGTAGGGTCATGTAGCTAACCAGTGGAATACCGCAGTAAAATACAAATAATCATAATAAAAAATTGCAAATACATTAATATATAGATGGCTCAAATTCAGTCAGGCCCCGAAGTTATAATTCTTTTTAATGCTCAACTAAGCTGAGCATAAAATTTGGCCTCGTAATAAATCTCAATTTATTAACAATTACAAACTCTTTCTTGCTAAACATTGCTGAGCATGTACATTGCTCTGCTAATAAATATGAAAATGCCAACTATTGTTGGCATTTTCATATTTATTAAAAGAGAAATTTTCATGCTCAGCTGAGTTGAGCATGAAAAAAGTGATATAACCTCGGGTCCTGAAGCCGGAGCTTAAGAAATTTATATGTTTTTGATAAAACAACACAAAACGACAGAAAACGATTGAGGAAGAAGCCTTCGATCAGCCTGAGGTCGACTTATTTTCGTGCATGAATTTTGAAGCAGTTCTTTATTTCTTTCTTTCATTCTTTCTTTCTTCTTTAACGGCAGTGTCTTTTTTTCCTGTTGTCATTATGCACCGCTAAACTTCATCGGGTATCTTCAAAAAAGATTTTTTTTTTCCTATCATTCAGACCTCGATCAATCTGGGTAGGTGTAGAACTAATCATAGAGGCACCAAGAAAGAAACAATCAAGAAACACTGCGGTCGAATGGCACCGGTAAAGCATGGGAGTATCGCTCATTACGCATTTTACGCATGTGAGTAAGGACAAAAAGCAATAAACAGAGAGAACCTAACATAAAATAGTTCACCCTTTAATATATGGGCTGCTCTTAATGGAAAAAGAAAATGCTCCCTCTAGGTGCAAATTCTTTCCTTAAGAGTAGCCTCTATTTTGGGAGCGATAGTTGTCAGAATGTTTCTAGAGTTTTTAGGGGTTTGCGTAAAAATAATTCCGTTTCGTGAAATAACAATGTAATAAATGATCCCACCGAAAAAAAAGGAATTAACAAACGCAGAGAAAATGCAGAAGAATAACGGTTACCGTCTTTGAATGGTCAAACCCAGAAGTGTTATGGGGCTTGAACCTAGTACTGAAGGCGCTTGACCTCAGCAATTTAACTTGCTTTCATATGGATAATTACATTACGAAAACACGCCTATTCAAATATATAAAAAAATTCACTTCCAAAAACTGAAAATTTTCAGAAAAAAAAGCTCTGATATTTTTTATATTTCTGCTCAAAACATTGATAGTGGGTATTCGTGCCGAGGCGGTTCTAACGAGTTCCCACAATCTATGTTCTTGAGCACAAATAAGAAAAATAATGTATACTCCTGTAAACCCCAGTTTTACTATGTAAAAGTGGGGTTTAAGGGGGTCAAAATTATATAGGTACATGTATGTTATCATGATGGTAGATATATTAAAGACTATAAACTTGTGTTTGCACTTCATTTTGGGACAAGAGTAATGTTTGTTATTATTACTATTATTATTATTATTATTATTATTAATGTTGTTGCTTTTGTTGCAACATTTCTGCACACAACATATGCTTTTGGGTACTCATTAGAAGCGCCTCTGCTAGGATATTTTATGAATTAATGAAAAAAAGTATTTCATATTAGAGCGTTCAAATAATTTGCTCTAAAAGAAAGAAAGAAAGGAAGAAACAAAGAATAAAAGACAGACAGAAATAAAGAAAGAAAGAAAGAAAAAAGAAAAAAAGAAAAAAAGAATGAAAGAAAGAAAGAATGAATGAATGAATGAATGAATGAAAGACTGGCGTGTCAAAATTGAAGAAAACAATACTTCATCCTGACCAAAGCACATGTTAACAGCTACTTTGTAAGCAATTATCTTCAATCATGAGCCGGAAAATAAATGCAGACAAGCTTTAAACAGACAGTAGATATTTTGAAACATCTGCTAAACAAAAAAAAAACCTGGGCCCAGTTGTTCAAAGCTAACGATGTCGTTAGTTAACGATTCGTTAAAATTTACATTGAGTGATACGCAAATATGCTGACATTTTTTGCTGAAAAAATGTGAGTAGCTTTTGCAGTGCAAAAGCTACTCACATTTTTTCAGCAAAAAATATCAGAATATTGTATATTGAATCCGCCAATCCCAGTTAACGAAATGACCCTTAACGAGCTCGTTAAGCTAACGACGCTTTGAACAACTGGGCCCTGGTATTTTTTCAAACGTTTCAACTGGATGCTGAACATAGAAAGATATTGTTCCATTTCTGTGCAGCACACTGATAATAATAATAGTGATAATAATGATAATAGTGATAATCATAATAATAATAATAATAATAATAATGACAAGAAATATTCAAACATGAAGCTATAGATCGGGCTACCGAAACATTATTAACGCTCAGCGTACTGGGCATAGAGTGTAGACCTTAGCATAAGACTTGTTCTGCGACATCTGGTCCCGAGGTTATAAAAAATGTTTCGTGCTCAACTCAGCTGAGCATGAAGTTTTCTGTGCTAATAACTATATAAATGCCAATAATAATAGTTGGCGTTTTCATATTTACTGGCAAAGAAATGTTCATGCTCAGCTATGTTTAGCTAGAAAGGATTTGCAATTGTTAGTAATTTGAGATTTATTAGCAAGAAAATTTCATGCTCAGGTCAGTTGAGCACGAAACAGTTTTATAACCTCAGGGACAGAGCGGGTCTACACTGTTTGCTAGAACATTAACGTGAAGGGACTACGAGACATATGAGTCTAAGACATAAGACGGTACAGCTTTTTTTTTTTTTTTAGTGCAGAATCCCAGCAGACACATGACGTCTATACAACGTCACCGCAACGTCGATGCAACGTTATGACGTTGCATCGACGTTGAGGCGACGTTGTATAGACGTCATGTGCCCGCTGGGATGGAATGTGGTTGTTTAAAGGCAATTTGATATGTTCAATTGTTCTTCTTCCCTTCTTAAACTGGGTCTACTCCAAGCATGAGACTACAAAATAGGATGCCGGCCTCGGTGGCTCAGTTGGATGCGCCGTCGGACGACTGGAGACCAGTAGGTCGCAGGTTCAACCCCCGCCGAGGTCGGCAACATTCTTTCGTGGAGATTGATCATGAAATATTTTCTACTGTCATTCTCTCCCTTCCGCTGATTCAAGAAAGGCAGTTGTCAGTTTCTGGCGAAAGAATGTGCACAATACTGGTTAACCGCTTAGAGGACTAAGCCTGCCCAGTAAACGTGTGGTTAGGTAAAACTGACCGCGCTCGACATGACCCCATTGGGTTGACTGTGCCGTAAAACCTCAACACAAAACAAACAAATGAACAAAATAGTATAGGAGCAAATTATATCCTTTAGGAATTGATCTCTTTTCCAGAATAGGATTGGTGTACAGGAAAGCGAATGTATAGCCACAAAGTTGTCTTCCTTGTAGAAACTGGCAAAAATTATCAGATACCCAGTCCCCTCAACAAATGAGTGGTTTCGCAGTGTCAAAGTAATAACTCATAGAGTCTAACATGAATGCTACCGCGGCGAGTAAAATCAACCATTTTCAATAAAGAAACTAGGATATTCCAATGTAGTCTTTGTGCCCAATGTCTGATCAGGGTTTTTTTTATCTGCATAATCTTTACATGTACATGTATGCTACAAAATTCTTAAGCAGTATATGCGAGGGGTAAAAATCTTGAATGGTATGGCTTACTGAACAAAGTCTTTATTCTTGCTTACTTGAGAATGTAGGCTTTTACTAACCGGGACTCAGTTGATCACGTGGGCTGTTCTAGAAGAAAGTGAAGTCGGGGTGTAATTTGTCTTCTAACTTGTATATTACTGACAGGTAGAATTGGTGATTAGTAGTTCTGGCAGCCGTCAACAATTTAGCTCTTCTTAAGAATGTGTTAACACCTATTCCGACAAACAATTACATTTTCATCATTCTTTACTGAAAATAATTCGCTTGTTTTTTAAGGCCAAAAGATCATATTTGCAATACAAGACTAGAATAAACCTACCGCAAATAATATTATCCTTTTGCGAGTACATCCCAAAAACATACCTATATAATTTTGACCCCCTTAAACCCCACTTTTATATAGTAAAACTGGGGTTTACATGGGTATACATTATTTTTCTTATTTCTGCTTAAAACATAGATTGTGGGTACTCGTTAGAACCGCCTCGCCGAGGCGGTTCTAACGAGTACCACAATCTATGTTTTGTGCAGGAATAAGAAAAAAAATCTGAATTTTTATCTGAAAATTTTCATTTTTTGTTGGTAAAATTTTCAGTATATTTGAATAGGCTTGTTTTCGTAATGATATGAAAAGAGCCATTATCAGACCGAAAGTCAATCTCTCAAGACGTTACTCTTAATATAAGTAATTATACAATATAAAGTAATTCATGCATTATATAAGTAATGTACATATTAAAACAAAATGTTAAATGACGACAGTGAAAACGAAAGTCTCCATATGTGGACATGTTTTGGGGAAGTGGGAGCTGGGTACTTTTCTTTAGTCTGTTGCATGTGTACTGTTTGTACTGTTTGCCCTGGTTTGTTGCTGTTCTACTTGGTGTCATTGGTAGACTATGGTCTCTGATTGTGACTTTTTCTTGACATTCTATACACTATTTTGGATTGTTAGAGCCGTCGCCGTTAACTATTTTTATTCTATATGGTTGCTATTTATTATAAAATTCAGGAAAGAATACCCTTGGCAGAGTAACGTAGGGTTGCAGTGGTGGTAAAACAGAAAATATTTATGCTTCTCTTCTGCAATGACGTGTATCCTGGTCGCATATTCCATATTATAATAATAAGCTACTGTAAATATACTTCAGTCTTTCGCTTAGCTGATTTAGTACAGTACTAAGCGTTTCAGCGTCAGATTGCACACATGATTTTCCACCATTTTATAAAAAGGGAGACAACCTTTTTTATTTCTTGTTTGTTTTTCTGCATTTCAGGTCCCTTCTGAAAAGGGTCTGCTCCCCTTGGGAGCATATTCTTTCCTTTTAGAATAGACCTCTATTCAGAAGGAAAACGAAATTTTTTGAAAGAGTTACCTCCCCGTGAAAGAAAACAATAAGATTTAATAGAATTTAACCCTTGTATCCTCGGGGGTGGGGATGGTAACTTCCTATTTATGGCATAGTACGGATGTGCGTGCCAAATCCACCACCGCCCCCCCCCCCCCGCCCCCTCCCCCACAACACCTTTTTCAGCGCTGCCAGGTATATGATTAGCCCCCTCTTTTTTCAACAAAAGTATATGACTGACCCGATTTGTCTTGATTGGAATATGAAAGGTCCCACTTTTTATGACATCCAGGCGTATATGCACATATATTTCGCTCGGAGATTTTTCGAGGCTGCTTGTTTTCTTGGTATTCAATGAACTGACTGTATTATTTGTCTAACTACCAGCAATAAATGGGTATAAAAAATGAAGGACAGTATATGAATGGGTCAACATTTCAGACGATCTAGTATATGAATGGGTCCGTTTTTTCAAAGGCCAGGCATATGAATGGGGTAGGTTTCGAAATACTGGCTCGCACATCCGTACATTAAACTTACCCTATCTATAATGTCCGGAGTATGTTGATCAATAGCGAGCGACGTAGATCGCGATCAGAATATGTGAAAGTGCAAGCCAAACCAAAATGTACGTGAAGGTTAACATTATTTCTTTATATTATAAGGTATATAATTTATTAACGCAACACAAATTGGCGAATCATCACGAAATCATGCGTAAATAATTTTGACCTCCTTAAACCCAACTTTTATATAGTAAAATGGGGTTTACAGGGGTATACATTATTTTTCTTATTTCTGCTCAAAACTTAGATTGTGGTACTCGTTTGAACCGCCTCATCGAGGCGGTTCTAACGAGTACCCACAATCTATATTTTGAGCAGAAATATGAAAACTATCAGAGCTTTTTATCTAAAAATTTTCATTTTTTGGTGGTAAAATTTCCTTTATATTTGAATAGGCGTGTTTTCGTAATGGTACGTCTTTCATTCAGTACGTGATCCGCAGGTGGCCTGAAATGATGTTTGTTTGGCAGGCGAGAAATCTATCCAGTTAGCGATACAGTGGCATGAAACACATCATACATTTTGGTTTACCTCTGTAACAGCATTCCTTCCAATTCCCACCGGGGAGTGTTGAATGAAATCCCATGTTACTTCAACAATTTTATATCTCAATCCTTCCCATAATTAAATTACCACAGACAAATTCAAGTGTATCAATCTAAGCTCCTTGATGTTATTTTTATACTTATATGAACAACGCCATGGGAAAACGTGTCTTCAGCATATGCGGACATGGTAAAAACATGCCTATATAATTTTGACCCCCTTAAACCCCACTAGTAAAACTGTAGTAAAACTGGGGTTTACAGGGGTATATATTATTTTTCTTATTTCTGCTGAAAACATAAATTGTGGGTATTCGTTAGAACCGCCTCGCCGAGGCGGTTCTAACGAATGCCCACAATCTATGTTTGAGCAGAAATATGAAAACTATCAGAGCTTTTTATCTGAAAATTTTCATTTTTTGAGGGTGAAATTTTCTATATATTTGAATAGGTGTGTTTCCGTTATGTTCAGCTCCTTGATGTTATTTTTATACTTATATGAACAACGTCATGGGTAAACGTGTCTTCAGCATATGCGGACAGCGAAGGCTCAGATCAAACTGCGCATCCGCTCAGTCAGATCAGGGCCTTCACTCTCCGCTGATATAATCATTGGATGCTACAGAAAGAATGAATGGAGAGCAAAGGCCTGGATGATACTCTGCGCATGCGGGAAATGATCCGAATGTACGCATTTTGCGCCTTTTCGAATGCACGATTTCGTTTGACTCGGTCCAAATGGGGCGTTCCACAGGTTAGTCCTGCTGCTTCTACTATTTAACCATATCACCTCTCAGTTTCTGAAATGGACACTTCCTTTGTTACAAATAGGGGTTTAAGTCAAAACTCGGAAACATGATGACAAACAGTGGAGATTTTGATGAGTCAGCTCGTTAGGAGCCCTGTTTACAAACGTTTCTGTACTGTGATGAGAGAGTAAATAAAATTCTGGCAAATGTTTTGGCTTGAAATTGATTATTTTTGGAAATACTGATGATTCTACGTACTTGCAGTGGTCAAATATGTTTTCTACATTTAACATTTTATATGCAATATATTAGCAGGTTACCTTTATAGACATTTTTTTTCCAGAAAATGGGATTTGGTATGTCATGCGAATCGTCTACCAAAAAGACGATTCGCATGACATGTCAAGTACTGTTTACACAAACATCAACAAGAAATCTACCAAAATTTCTTTCCTACTATTTTCATCATTAGCATATAAGTCATAAGAGTGTTCAGCTATTCTTGTGCTACTAGAAGCTTTTTAAGAAATGATCACATCTTATCATGAAGTCAAGGGACTGATATGAGCTGTAAAATATATTATAGTCGACTCTCGTTATTTGGATATCCTAAGGACTCTCTGAAATACTTCGAGATATTCGTACGTCGACATATCAGATTCGCAGAATTGAGGAAAAAATAAATTGAACAGCCACATTTCACAAGAAATGTGCAATGTGACTCTTGGAGTTAGAGATATATTGAAAATATTGTGAAAAAAATGAGAAATTGCTCCTTAAGAGCGATTTCTCCTCTTTTCCACAATATTTTGTTACCTGTTGTTAGATTTCCATGTTAAAACTAGGACCAAATTTTCACTTCGAGATAAGCGGTTATTCGAGATAAGAGAAGTCGAGATAACGAGTCGACTGTATATCACAAAAAAAAAAAAAAAAAAAAAAAAAAAAAAACAGTAAAGATGCACTGACTATTCGATTAACCTGGAAAAAAATATTTTCTTCGTATATGTATGCTCATAAAACGTCGGAAACATCTTAGTGCTGTATAGACTATGTATATTAAACTGATGCGAAAGCTAGTTTTGATTGATCAGACATAGAGATAAATCGACTTTCCCGAGGTGCCCTTTGATATTGCTAATGATAGCTGAGAGAAATATTTATAATCAAATAGGAAATCTACAAGATCTACCTCCACACATTATTTGCGAACTGTTAAAGCATTTCTAATATTATATGTGTTAAAAGTTACATTAGACAGAAAGCGCCTTTTAGTTATATATATCTTTCAGGCACAATTTATGAGTTTTTGTTTAGAAATACGTGTAGCATCTGAAGTCGAATCCAGTCTACATGCACTGTCATATTATTGGGCGTTTTTGTGCGTCATATGTGAAGGGTAAACAGCCTTACCAGACTGAAGAACGACATTAACCTTTTCGACATTACCGAATGAGTTTGCATGATACAGTTGCAATAAAAAGGAATGCATACACATTCAATATCTTGGTATATTTGGGCAACAATTTTTATCCTATTATATTCAAGAGCAATGGTACTGACAAGGATAATATCTGCCTACATGCCCTTGGGGTGGCTACATGTACTCTTAAAGGTATAATTGTGTTCCAAAGAGCATGGGTGAAGGCGTGAGGGCAGTAGCCCCGATTTTTAAAGAGGGTCAAATACTATGAATGTAACTTTCTGTCCGCAAAAGTACTCTTCCTTTGCAAAAGTCTTTCGGATGTTGCCATACACTTTTCCATATACAGTCAAACTTCGATGGCTCGAACCCCTTTGGGACCACGAAAATTTGTTCGAGTTATCGGTAGTTCGAGTCACGGAGGGTTACTATTAGTGCCATACCAGGAGGCATAATGAAGATAATTGTGGGATATCTTTTCGGTGTTCTATATTAGAATCGTATGTTGTGTGTACTCATTAGAATCGCCTCATCGAGGCGATTCTAATGAGTACACACAGCATATATTCGCAAGCTAAAAGAAAATCTCCCTAAATTATACGTATATCGTATTTGGAGGAAATCCCTGCGGACTCAAGAACGTGTTCGACTCATCCATAGTAAACGAGCCATCGGGATTCGAGCCATTGAAGTTCTACTGTCTACTACCTCCTTTCGTAATATGTTTTTTTTATATTTCAAGCATTCGCACATTTACATTAATACAAGCATATACCTATACTTTGGCTACCATCATAGCAATTCATTTTTGAATATTTTATTAATGATTACGTGTAGTAAATATATTAATCACTAGCAATTAAAGGAACAAGCTCACAATAAAAGGGAATGAATGCTAATTCAGCGTAGGTATTCGTAAATTTGTTTTACCGCCCTTCTAAAAAAAGGTTCTTCTCTAAAAGTAGACCCTTTTCAGAGGGGATTTAGTGTACAGGAAAGCAAACAAGATCACAAAATTTATGCTCCTTGTAAAATGTGGCGGAAATCTTACCTTAAATTATCTTAAATAAAAGACACACCATCTGTTTTATGATTTACGATCTTAATCCATTCACCTCCATGTTTCTAAAGTGGAGTCTTCCATATAAAATTTAGACACGTTCGTTATTGCAAATAGGATGGTCAGTTGATAAATAACCCAGCTAGCATTCTACGTAAATCTACATCGGGCCGTCATCGGCCCGTCAGCTACCCTGACGGGCCGATGACGGCCCGATATAGATTTAGGTAGAATGCTGACTGGGGAGTTCTTGCATCAGGATCTACACTATTTGCAAACGTATCTGTTTTGGTCTGCAAGGATCAAAGAGTTATGTAAAAAAAATAAATATTTTATACAGATTAACAAATATCATTATTAATATAATTTCATTTGCAACTAATTCATGTTAATGTCCTGTTAATAGTATACTAATTATGGGGATACCTAAGAAATCACGGGGCATAGTCTTCCCAAGACACCAGATAAGATTAAAATAACACAAAACGATATGACAGATCAACATAACAACGGCAACAGAACGATCAACAACGAGCAGGAATTGAAACCGAAATGCCGCCTTGGAACGGTAATCGTTAAAACTGTTGAGGGGCTTTGAACGGTTTCTTGCACTTAATCTTTACTATCCTATAGACTATTTCAGCAGACGACAATTTGATATTTTTTCTTATTCTTTTCCCAAAACAGGCTTTGACATTTCATGCAAATTGTCTCCTAAGGAGACAAAGACAGTTTTGCATGAGATGTCAAAGCCTGTCTTCTAGGTACAATACGAAAAAAAAGCATATTTTAAAATGTCGTCTGCTTAAAGTTTTACCCAGCATGTAGTGTCTAATAAACATATTCTAGTAGGCAGTGGCATATACATTCCATCACGAAAACATGCCTATATAATTTTGACCCCCTTAAACCCCACTTTTACATAGTAAAACTGGGGTTTACAGGGGTATACATTATTTTCTTTATTTCTGATCAAAAACATGAATTGTGGGTACTCATTAGAACCGCCTCGGCGAGGCGGTTCTAACGAGTACCCACAATCTATGTTTTGAGCAGAAATATGAAAAATATTAGAATTTTTATCTGAAAATTTTCAGTTTTGGGCGGTGAAATTTTCAATATATTTGAATAGGCGTGTTTTCGTAATGCGGTTTTAGAAGGTAAACAAAGTGAACAAATACGACAAATGGTTGCTGTTAAATCACTTAGATGAAAGAACAATAAAGAACTGGAAACTGAACTGTAAACATAGCACTGCTTATACATTTTTCTCTCTTCCAAGGGAGATGGTTGCAAGACAGTAAGCAGTATTGGTCTTTAAGCGTTAGCGTTCCTTGTTGTTCTCATAGCTGCGATTTTTCCCAATACATATAGCAATTGCTTATATTTGACATTGGGCATGTCCAAAGACTTGTTCGTATTTGCCAGTGGCATGTATTAATGACATTGATTTTCAAAGCTAACAGATGTCAACTGCAATTGTCGCTTTTTTGTTTGAAACAGTTACCTCTGATATTGGAAATCTTTAAAATATATTTCATGGTTTCCTAATACAATGAATACAGTAGTCGGTCAAATTTGACATTGCGCATCTCCGTAAATTTTCTCGCATTTACATATATCAGAGTGCAAGCAATTCCTTGGACTTTTACTCGTTGGCGTATACTGATTTTTAAAGCTACCTCACATTGATTTGAAATGGTTACCTCTAGAGTCTGAAATATTTGAAATATATTAAAGTTTATTGTAGCACAATATTTCTTCTCATATCTCGATGTCCGATGTAGAGTAAACTTGGTACATAAATTAAAAAAGGCCGACATAAAGTATTAACGCATTTACGCTTAGCATGCTGTATAAAGCAAACTTTCAGCAGACGACATTTTAAATGTGTTCTTTTTTTTCCAGAAAATAGACTCTGGTATGTCATGCAAATGGTCTCCTAAGGCGACCATTTGCATAAATGTCATTGTCTATTTTCTGGAAGAAAATAATAATAAAAAAAAAGACTCATCAATTAGTCGCCTTCTGAATTTGCCATAAAGTAGTAAATGTTAATACCCACTGGACACATTAGTCTTTGCACAGGTCAATTTTCAATTTAAAACAAATGAGTTTGGCTTAGTTCAATTACATTTGTTGTTGTTGTTGTTGTTGTCTTCTTGAAATGTTTATTACAGAAAGTGCAGATCCGGATCAAACGCCGCGTTCTTCGTTCTATGACATCTTGTCTAAATTTACACTGTTTGCATAGGTTCCATTTTAGGGAACCATAACATTAATGGATTATACACTATGCAGACTGTTTAAATTTACTGTTAATCTAATAAAAATAAGAAAGCCGTAGGTTCTACCCTAGCGGACGTTCTTAAATTTACTGGGTAAAGTTTTGTTATGTTTTACGAAGGAAATAACATTAATATTTGCGACTTTCTGTTGGCAATCCTCCGCACCATCCATTTTTCTTCTGAAAAAAAAAACGCTTACCGTAAAATAAAAACAACTTGTCCCCTATGGGTCAAATGAGTTCGTTTTAATGTAGACCCATTTCTGAGGGAGGCGAAAACAATATTGACTAAGTCCCCTCTCCCTTAAAGAGTACTCGTTCCCGTTAATGACATATAGGAAGCCATTGGTCAGCGTTAAAACTTCATCACCCTTCTCAAGTGACTATGCTGCTAAACATACAAGTAGGCCTAGTAATCGCGTATCAGGTTTATGTCATAAGCTTCCCACATCAATATTGCATAGTCATTTTGTCTCACGTTTGGCATATTTATCTGATAAAAGCAGAATTTTTTGTCTTTATCACAAAATACTGGACAAGAAATTTGTCTCAATGAGAAAACAAGGAAATAAAAGATTCTCTGTCTCGTTTGTGTCGGGGTCTGCTGAAATCTGTAGCGGTCGTAAAACGTCTCTATGTGTTTTACTATAGTGTAGATTTTTTATTATTACTATCATTTATTTATTTATTATTATTATTATTATTATTATTATTATTATTATTATTGTACTACTTATTTTGCCCTTTGTGATCATTAAGCCCATTCCGCAAGTTTTGAAAGTTTATCTGAGAGTTATTGATGAGGTCTACTTGGCAAAAATAGCTAGTCTGGCTAGTAAAAAATGAACAAATAAAAAATAAGAAAACATGCATATTAAAATATATTAAGAATGTTACCGTCAAAAAAAAGAAACCTTTCAGATGAAAAAGTTTTCTTATTTCTGCTCTAAACAAAGATTGTGGGTACTCGTTAGAACCGCCTCGCCGAGGCGGTTCTAACGAGTACCCACAATCTATGTTTTTGAGCAGAAATAATATAATAGAAATAATAATAATAATAATAATAATAATAATAATAAATATCATATAATAGTGGTGTTTAAGGGGGTCAAAACTGTATAGGCGTGTTTTCGTGATGGAAGTTTAGGTGCTTTGCAGTTTTGAGAGTGTATTCAATGTTCTCAAGGGTCATTCCTTTAAGAATCTATTTATCTTATCTGAGAGTTCCATCAAAACGGCTTCCCATACTTCACTTTAGCGCAGTAGATATTATCTCCTCCTTTGTGATCACTGAGCCCGTTCCGATTTTATTTTTCAAAATTTATCCGAGGGGCACTGATGAGGCCTAATTAGCCGAACCTATCTAGTCTGACCCAGAAAATCTGACACCTCAGCCGTTTTATTTTATTTTATTTATTTATTTATTTATTTATTTTTTTGCTCATTTTTAGTAAGTTCGTTTCTCTCCAGGGTTATTCTTTTTTATAATACATTTAGCAGGTCATATGTGACTGATGGTTTACTCTTGCATATCCATAGAAATTGTTACTAAGGTCATAGATGTGTATTAAACAGAAACGTTTCAAAAAACAACCCAGCGGGCACATGACGTTAATACAACGTCGGCTCAACGTCGATGCAACGTCAAGACGTTGCATCGACGTTGAGCCGACGTTGTATAAACGTCATGTGCCCGCTGGGAATTTCAGTGATTTTTGTGTTCTTGTCATTTGCATTTTTTCACATTTAACATTTCATTTATATTTTGTTTTCGTTTCAGGTAAGTCTGCGTATAGTAAATACAACATTATCTGATAAGGTGTAAAGACAGAACCAACAGTATAAGGAAAAAGCGGTTCTCCAAAAGTCAAGGTAAGTGAAAAGCCCTGTGGTGACGCTACCAAAGGTAAGTGTAGAATTCACGTGAGTCGCAAAATGGGAAAAACGTGTCTTCGGGGCATATGTAGACAGCTAAACCCAGATTAGCCTGTGTGTTCCCGCAGTCAGATCAGAGCTTTTTCTACTTGGTGTTAGGAGCTTGATGTGAATCTGATTATATCAGTTCCTGAATTCACTTATAATTGGCTACTGTGTATAAATATCTAGAATACATGTATGCCGATGTTCCGCGAAAGCCTTTAATTAACAGATTGAACGCATTCTCAACCATTACTGTTCCCAAAGACACATTTCCTGTTGTGCGTATATACATATATATATTATTTGTGAATCCAATCATGTATTAGCAGCGTCTTAAGTTAACAACCACTGTTAACCGTGATTGCTCTAAATATTTGGGAAATATCATCACGAAAACATGCCTACACTGTACTAGTATATAATTTTGACCCCATTTAATCCCACTTTTATATAGTAAAACTGGGGTTTACAGGGTTTACATTATTTTTCTTGTTTCTGCTCAAAAACATAGATTGTGGGTACTCGGCGAGGCGGTTCTAACGAGTACCCACAATCTATGTTTTGAGCAGAAATATGAAAATATCTGAGTTTTTTTGCATAAAATTTTTCAGTTTTTAGTGGTGAATTTTTCTATACATTTGACTAGGCGTGTTTTTGTAATGAACACCTTAACATATTTTTACTGAACATTGAACAAGTCTATTTGACTACAAGACGATGTGTCTAAACAGTGATTGGACAAACACTGCAGCCCCAGATCAGACACCACAAAGGTTGAAACTGAGAACGAACCTTCTGATCTTGATCTACACTGTTCAGGCATAGCTATCTGAATATTTAGAGTAAACAAGGTAGGCAGACATGTTCTAATCCTTAAAATTATGAAGACTAGTCAGTGCACTGAAAATAATTGTGCAGCTGAAAGAACATTACTGATTAGAATGCATATCTGCCTTTGGCTTGATACATGTAATTACATTTCCTAACAGTTTACTGTCACTGGTATCCCCAGATATTTTAATTTACAACAAGCATCGTCTCTTTCAGTTTGACAGGTAGTCTGGTCTTGCAAAATGAAATACATATCCAAACCAAATCAAAATGATATTTGTTCGACATCTAATGGCATAGAATTTTAAAATGAAATACAAAGATAGCTTTTGCTGGCATCTAGGAATTTCCAATGGGTTTGTGCAAGAATTGGTACCTACAGTGCAGGGACATTTCTGAAGGAACACGTAATATTTTTATTGGTGCACTTCAAAGGCAGAATTCATAGCCAGAGTTTGTATATATATACAGCCACATTGCTTGATATATTCACAGTTCAAAATGTTTGCTATTCTGCTACTCCCTTTGTATTTTGTCTATATAAAAAGTATATAAAATAACGTCGTCATTGAAATATTTAACCAATTAAAGAATGAATAAACTCTCATATACTCTCTATTGGAAGAGTCCATTTTCGATTTTAGGTATGTCAGGCTGTATGATGTAGATATTCTTAAATAAAAATGGTTGAACGATTTGCAGTGGAAACCCTGATCAGACGTTCTGCGGCGTCTGATCTGGGGCTGCACTGTTTGCCAGTTACCAGTTTAGGGGTCTCTAGTTTTCAATAAAACATTTAATTTATAGGTGTAATTGCTTCAATAAGTATAAGAGGAAATTCACCTCAAAAGAAATTGTATTTTCAACAATAGTAACAATAATTTCGGTACACTTTCGTGAGTAGTGAACCCTGGTATGTAGGCATATACTGTCATGATAGAAATAAACTCACAATCTGTTGCTTTCTGACAAAACTTGAAATGAAGTTTTGTAATATGCATTTCCAGGTTTCGAATTATCAATAATAGATTTATTTGACTACAAACGCTAAGCAAAATACAGCCTTCAATATTTTTGACGGATACTACATCATCTTTTTACTGGTGAAAACGTTAAATTGTCTTGTACATATAGATCAAAGTACAAACCTTTATGATTTGTTTGTTTGTGTTGAGGTTTTACGGCCCAGTCAACCCAGTGGGGTCATGTCGAGCGCTGTCAGTTTACCCAACCACACGTTTACTGGGCAGGCTTAGTTCTCTAAGCGGTTAACCAGTATTGTGCACATTCTTTCGCCAGAAACTGACAACTACCCTTCTTGAATAAGCGGAAGGGAGAGAATGACCGTAGAAACCTTTATGATGTCTGACGACTATTATAAATATCCTAAGTATTTGGACAGACCTATCTGAGTACAGTCGAATTTCGATGGTTCGAACATCTTTGAGACCATAGAAAATTGTTCGAGACATGGGTGGTTCGAGCCACTGAGGGTTAATTATGGTGCCCAGTCAGGAAACAAATGGCGATAATTTAGGGATTTTTTTTCGATTTTCTACACAATAATTGTATGTTGAGTGTACTCATTATCGAGGCGATTCTAATGAGTACACACAACATACAATTTCATGATAAAACAAGAAAATTTCCCTCAATATTTGTTTTCTTAAGAAAAATTCCGTAGAGACTCAAAAATGAGTTCGAATAAGCCATGGTAAACGAGCCATCGGTGTTCGAGCCATTGAAGTTCGACTGTAAATCTGTATATAAAGGAGTTAAAATATTCCTAATGGCTAGAATACATATGGTAGCGTACATGTACATTGTATTAATATGTCCACTGCTTGCGTTTGTATATGTCTGTCCTTGCGACATCTCTTAAAACAAACGTTTTTAGCTCACCTGAGCTCTGCTCAGGATGAGCTATTGTGATCACTTTTCGTCCGTCGTCCGTTCGTCCGTCCGTCCGTCCGTTAACATTTTCAAACGACTTCTCCTCTGAAACCGCTGAGCCAATTTTGCTCAAATTTCATATGGAGCCTCCTTAGGGTGGGGGAACGAAAAATTGCTAAAATGGTCGCGGTCCGTTGACCAAGATGGCCGCAACGCCCATATATGGTTAAAACCTTTAAAAATCTTCTTCTCCAAAACCGAGCATGCCTTATGGCTGAATCTTTGCATATATCTTTGGGAACAGGAGAGCTACCAAAATTGCTAAAAAATGTTCGTACATTGACATTTGACCTTTTTACGGTAAGGTCAGTTTTGCTTCCTTATGCATTTGTATGGGAAAAATGTTCAGATATTCAAACAACTTCTCCTCTGGAGCCTCTGGGCCAATTTTGCTCAAATTTCATATGGAGCCTCCTTAGGGTGGGGGAACGAAAACTTGCTAAAATGGTCGCGGTCGGTTGACCAAGATGGCCGCCCTGCCCATATATGGTAAAAACCTTTAAAATCTTCTTCTTCAGAACCGAGAACGCCTTTGGGCTGAACCTTTGCAGGAATCATCGAGGTCGGGAGGTCTACCAAAATTGCTAAAAGAATTGTCGTACTTTGACGTTTGACCTTTTTACGGCAGGGTAAAGTTTGCTTCCCTGTTCATTTGTATGGGAAAAACCTTTAAAAATCTTCTTCTCCAAAACCGAGCATGCCTTATGGCTGAATCTTTGCATATATCTTCGGGAACAGGAGGGCTACCAAAATTGCTAAAATAATGGTTGTACATTGACATTTGACCTTTTTACGTTAAGGTCAATTTTGCTTCCTTATGCATTTGTATGGGAAAAATGTTCAGAATTTCAAACAACTTCTCCTCTGGAGCCTCTGGGCCAATTTTGCTCAAATTTCATTTGGAGCCTCCTTAGGTAGGGGGAACAAAAGATTGCTAAACTGGTCACGGTGCGTTGACCAAGGTGGGCGCCATGCCCATATATGGTTAAAACCTTTATAGATCTTCTTCTCTAGAACCGAGGATGCTTTGGGGCTGAATGTTTGCATAAATCATCGGAGACAGGGGGTCTACCAAAGTTGCTAAAATAATGGTCATACATTGACATTTGACCTTTTTACGGCAAGGTCAAGTTGCTTCCTTATGCATTTGCATGGGAAAAACATTTAAAAATCTTATTCTCCAAAACCGAGGATGGCTTGTGGCTGAATCTTTGCATATATCATCTGGAACGGGCGGTCTACCAAAGTTGCTAAAATAATTGTCATACATTGACATTTAACCTTTTTACGGCGAGGTCAAGTTTGCTTCTGTATGCATTTGTATGGGCCCCATACATTAGTATGGAAAAAATGTTGATAATTTCAAATGGCTTTTCCTCTGAAGCCTCCGGGCCAGTGTTGCTCAAATTTCATGCGGAGCCTCCGTGGGCAGGAGAATGAAAGATTGCTAAAATGGGTATGGTCCATTGATCAAAATGGCTGCCATGCCCATATATGGTAAAAGCCTATAAAAATCTTCTTCTCCATAACCAAATAAGCCCTGGGTCCTAATCTTTGCACAAATTACGGGGGACAGGAGATCTACCAAAATTGCTCAAATGATGGTTCTATGTTGACATTTGACATTTTTGCCTCCAAGGTCAAATTTGCTTCCCTATTTCTGTAGGCCATATACATTTATATTGAAAGTATCGAAGTGACTTGTAGATCAACAGTAGTTAAAATTGTTCTGATTGGAAATCTAAGATGGCCATCATCTGGTTTATATTTATAATATTTCCCTGCCACTGTGCTGTTTACATGTATAAAATCACGATTCTTCAGAAACCACTTAGCCAATTTCCACCAAATTTCACATTGATCCTTCTGTTGAAATGTGATTGATAGTTTATTCAAATGATCATGCTCCATTGACTGTCAGGCCCATATATTCTTCTTCAAAACTAAGAACTGCTCAAATGATGATATTTTCTTTAGTTGCAATGATAGGATTGGAAAAATGTTGCATAACATCTGCATGTCTGCAGTGGCTATGTCACTCAGGTGAGCGAATTGTGGCCCGTGGGCCTCTTGTTTGTATTAATATGTTCACTGCCTGCGTTTGTAAATAACTGCCCTTGCGACATCGCTTATAACGTTGTTGCTTGGCATTTTATTCTGAACGAAAAAAAACTGTATTAGTGAGTGACAACTTGCTATCAGATACCGTTTGTAGAACAAATCATAGAAACAGAAATTCTTTCCCATTTGTTTAACTAATTTTATGGCTAAAGTCTATGCAATTTCTATAATGAACTCATTTTTAACACACACACACACACACACACACACACACACACACACACACACACACGCACAGTTTACAGTAAAAACATCGATAGCTCGAACACCGATGGCTCGTTTACCATGGCTAATTCGAACTCGTTTTTGAGTTCCTACGAAATTCTTCCGACAGATCAAGAAAACAAATATTTAGGAAATTTTCTCATTTTATCACGAAATTGTATGTTGTGTGTACTCATTAGAATCGCATCATCGAGGCAATTCTAATGAGTACATTCATCATACAATTATTATGTAGAAAATCGAAAAGATTTCCCTATATTATCGCCATTTGCTTCCTTACCTGGTGCCATGATTAACCGTCAGAGGCTCGAACTACTCATATCTCGAACAAATTTCCATGGTCCCAAAGAAGTTCGAGCCATTGAAGTTCGACTGTATAATTAATGACCGTTCAGAATGATATTGTGAAAATTTCAGAAATTTCGAACTGCTGGAACTTATTGAAAACCTGGCTCCAGTCATCTGGTCTATCGATATTTTTTCCAGAATTTTTAGCCAGTTTTCTACGGCGATAGACAAATAATCAAACTTTTTCAAACTTTAATATGAATAAATAAAAAAAGTTGATGTGGAGGTTGTTATAACAAAAAGTTAAGGCTTAAATCATGATAAAGTTTGCAAATTTATGTACTTATTCAGAATAAAGCGCCATGCAAAAAACGACCTGAAATGTCTTTAAAGCAGAAATGTTGTTCTTGTAAAAGTGTCAGACTGCAAGCTGACAGCAAACAGCTGACCACTAGCAGAGACTTATAACTCTAGTAGGATTATAACCCTCTGCCACGAGCTAAATCGAATTACTGAATAAGCCGAGTTTCAGCATTTCCTACAAAATTGCATGTGCACCAAGCCAAGACTCAGATCAGCCTGTACATCAGAATTTTTGTCTACCCACATAATGCCTGCGAAAACACTCTGATCATACTGCGCGGACGTACTGGTTGCTCTGAATATTCGCTGGGTGTGCACGCAGCCTTGTAGGAAATGATGTGCACCGGCTCAAACGGGTGGCTATTTGGACTGACTCCATTCGTTTCTACAATCGTCATTTGTCATTCTTTCTACCATTCCGTTTAGACCTATGTGTCTCTTTCGCCCAAAGCCACTGCTTTGCTAAAGAACTAAGGTGTATTATTATTACAGGTTATTCTAGATTGTTCACCTGGAAAAGACAAACACAAATAAAACTGATAGTCTCTTTATTCAGATGGGGGTGGTCGGGTGGTGCGAAGGTGCTGTGTATCTTACATCACTGGGGCGTCCAACTAATATTGGCTTACAGTTGGGCAAGGCCTGCTATCCTTGTAGTGGGTAAGGGTAGAGGGGGAATGTTTTTATTTCTTCTGTTTTTTCACTTTCATTCCTGTTCCTCTTTCTTCCCTGTCCCTCTCTTTCATCTCCTCTACTCTCTCTTCTATCTCTTTTCTCCCTTTCTCTGGGAGACGACACAAAATGACCCTCAAGGGTTGACGTGTCGTTAAACCCCAACACAATCAAAATCTTTATTCAGATACATGTATAAATGGAAATACACCGTGAAAATGAAACCTGCTAATAGAATCTCTAAAATTTCAGCCGAGGCACAGCAGTTCCTACAAGATTGCATGTGCGCCCAGCGTTCGTCTAAAGAAAGCTTGGGTGTTTGCCTAATCAGCGCAAAATAGGGACTCTGATCTGAGTCATTACTTAGTGGACATGTGGTCGTGTAGGAAATGCTGTTGTCCGGCCCATTTGATGTCATCTGAACAAGTCTGAGGTGAAAATAAGGTTGTTGCCAAATTTATGTTGAAGCCCGGGCTTCATAGCTTCCGCCTGTCTACGCACCTGCATCGAAAATAACGATGAAGTTTGCATGCTGGAACTCACTATTCCGTATGATTCCTGATCGGGATCAGCAGAGAAATGGTTCAGTGATTCTGAATCTAAGCCAAACATTTTACATGATTTTCAATTATTTTGGCAGAAGAGACATCACAGGCATATGGCTAAATTAATATCTAAAAATAATACTGCTCTTATAGACGTTATTATTTTCTATCTCAGACAGTCTTACGTATAAATATAATTATAAATCGGGCCACAACGGGCCTACAAGATTGCATCTGCGCTCAGTGACGACTCAGATCAGCCTGCATATCCGCGCGGTCTGATCAAAGTCTACGCGGGACACTCTGCGGGTATCCAAGGATCCAAACCGACTTTAAGCGGACAGCAAAGACTGGGATCAGCCTGCTTGTATGCAAAGGCCGATCAGGGTCTTCGTTGGGCGCACATGCAATCTTTTTAGAAATGCTGTGGCCCGGTTCATAATGTTAGAGGGATTCTGACATTTACTTCTCTGCAGATTAGGTTTCACTGTATTGTAATCTTGCGTTTGTAGAAATGAGCCACGTTATTTAGGTGCATGCCTATAATACAATATTACATTGTAAGCACAACTAAAGTAAGACTATCTTTAAATGGCATCTGCATTCCATTGCATCTTATTTGAGATTAGACTGGCTCCCGTCTAACTGATATTTGAATCAGCATAAAAATGATTTACATTTTACAAAAGTCATTTTTTTTTATTGTCTTTCTTTCTTATTTGGCTGATCAGTTATAAGTTTCTGCCAGGTAAGTGAGATTATATGTGTAGAAAAGTAGTCAAGGAGGAGCATATTCCTTTGTTACATTTGTAAATTAGAAAACGAAACCTGGGCCTAGTTGTTCAAAGCGTCGTTAGCTTAACGAGCTCGTTAAGGGTCATTTCGTTAACTGTTTTAGGGGATTCAATATACAGTATTCTGATATTTTTTGCTGAAAAAATGTGAGTAGCTTTTGCACTGCAAAAGCTACTCACATTTTTTCAGCAAAAAAATTCAGCATATTTGCGTATCACTCGATGTAAATTTTAACGAATCGTTAACTAACGACGTCGTTAGCTTTGAACAACTGGGCCCTGATGTATAAATACTGCTTCAAGTCTGGCGAATTACACTACTGGTAGCGGTAGGAGGAAATCAGGTACAGTAAAACCTCAATGACTCGAACACCGATGGCTCGTTTACCATCATGGCTAATTCGAACTCGTTTTTCGTGCCCCTAGGAACTTCTCTTGATAGCCCAAGAAAGCAAATATTTATAGATATTTTACAGTAATTTTCTTATTTTATCATGAAATGTATGTTGTGTGCACTCATTAGAATCGCCCCATCGAGGTGATTCTAATGAGTACACTGAACATACCATTATTATATAGAAGATCGAAAAGACATTCCAGAATCTATCTCTTTACCTCCTGACCTGGCGTTATGATTAATCTTCAGTGGCTCGAACTACCCATGTCTCGAACAAATTTACATGGTCCCAAAGTGAGGTTCGACTGTAGTATGATTTGGCTCACTGTGTTTGAAATAAAGAAAACACAAAATAAGGATGGAGCAATGATATAAGCATTTAAGTTTGTTGTCACATTTTGTCACAATTGTAGGATAGGCCCACAGCTCATATATACGCAAGCGTTTCTCAGCTATGCATTCTGATGTCCTAGTGCAGTTTTGCTCAACAACATCGCTTTAAAGGCAGTCAGAATGGGTCATGTTGAAAGTTCAAACTGACATCCCCCTCTAACCCCGCTTTTATGTAGTAAAACTGGGGTTTACAGGGGTATACATTAGTTTTCATATTTGCTAAAAACGTAGATTGAGGGTACTCGTTAGAAACGCCTCGCCGACGCGGTTCTAACGAGTACCTACAGTCTATGTTTTGAGCAGGCATATGAAAAATACCAGAATTTTTATCCGAAAATTTTCCTTTTTGGGTTGTAAAATTCTCAATATATTTGAATAGGCGTGCTTTCGTAATGAAATTGCAGTTTTATTATGTACAGGTGAAAATACCAGGTATTGTTTCGTACACGTATGACCAGACCTGAAAGAACACGTTCGTGCTATTTTCCAGAAAAGTCACTACGAAACACGCCTATTCAAATATATTGAAAATTTTACAATCAAAAAAAGAAAATTTTAAGATAAAAATTTCTGATATTGTTCATATTCCTGCTCAAACCATAGATTGTTGGTACTCGGTAGAACCGCCTCGACGAGGCGGTTCTAAAGAGTACCCACGATCTATGTTTTGAGCACAAATAAGAACAATAATGTATACCCCTATAAACCCCAGTTTTACTATATAAAAGTGGGGTTTAAGGGGGTCAAAAATATATAGGTACATGTATGTTTTCATGATAGTTGTAATGACGACCTGCTGTAGCTTTATTTGTCAACAAAGTTAATAGAGTCTGATCATGTAGCATCTACAAACACTAATCAACTTCCTGATGACATTACGAAAACACGCCTATTCAAATATATTGATAATTCTACCACCAAAAAATGAAAACTTTCAGATGAAAAATTCTGGTAGTTTTCATATTTCTGCTCTAAACATAGATTGTAGGTACATGTAAGAACCGCCTTGGCGAGATGGTTCTAAAGAGTAGCCACAATCTATGTTTCTGAGCAGAAATAAGAAAACTAATGTATACACCTATAAACTCCTGTTTTGCTGTATAAAAGTGGGGTTTAGTCGGGTGTCTCAATTCCTGTACCTTGCAAAAAACGTAACCCTAGCAACGGAAAGATATACGGCTGAATGTTTGTATATGTAAAGCTTTGATATTGGTTCATACAAAACCGCTATAAAGCAATGCGAAACTGGTTGCATTTTGGAAAAACGTATGCATTTTGCATGATACTGGTTTAGAGTTTTGCCAAGCAACTGTAAGTTCTATTAAGCGTATAGTTTACATGTATATACCAACTGGTAACACACACCCAATATACCCCCAATTCGCGATAAATTTATCCGCACAGTTGATGTCTGAATATAAATTAGCACTGATTGTCTAAAAGTTTTGTCGCGTTTTGTAAAAGGGCGTTTTTTGTTTTGTTTTTTGTTGTTGTTTTTTATGAAAATTTGATAAACATTTTAGTTTGCGGAATTAAGTCAGATATTATATTTGGTCTCCATACATTCTTACAAAGTATAGTTCGTCAACAAAGGTTTTGGAATTATGGTCATGAAGAAATGGGCGGCAATTCCCCTCAACATGCATGTATAAGACTTACGTAATCATAATACAGGGTTCTATACGAATATCTTTTATTGACGAACCATAAGCACGAACGCCCGAAAGATGTCTGGTAAAATTTAAAAAGTGTCATTCAAAATGGTGTCATAAGTGTGCAATCAAACGTTTTCTTACAGGTTGATTGTAGTGGCCATATTGGTTGAAAAATTGTGCATTTTTGGTGTTAATCCGTTTCTGTATACCTGCTAATATAGGCTATAGGAAACGGTAGAAGGTTTATTTGAAACGCAGTTTGCATGCGAAATTAAAAAAAAATCATGTCAGTCAGGAAAATGGGATACTCGCCCTAAACGCGGAAAACAACCAGGATGTCACTAATGGCGTCATGTTTGCATAATCGCATGAGACAATAAACATTCTGCTAAATGTTTTTAGCATATTTTTTCTTTCATTTTTATGACTTAACCTGAATACACAAGGTATTGTATACTTAAAAATTGTTACGTATCAACTGGGTCTTCATAGAAACGTGCGAGTATATCTTTCCGATGCGAGGGTTAGTCCGTACTAATTGAAGGGGTCAAAACTATATAGGCGTGTTTTCGTAATGATGTGCAAAAGTCTATGGATGCCTTTCTCGATCTTTTTACAAACAAACTTTCATAACCTACCCTGAACAATCTACCTTCCCTCTGTCTTTCAGTTAGCCCTCTGTCTTCAAAGACGCCGGTTGTACGGTATGCATAGTTTGCGTAAATACATTTCCTACAATATTTCAACCTATTTATTCGTAGTTTTCCATTTAAAGGGACATTGACAAACAGTGCAGACCCAAATCAGACACCGCAGACTAAACAGATGCTCCCCAGGGACACAATTAAAAAAATACACATAGTTTTATATGTGGTCTTGTTATATGTCTTGCGGTGAAGGGTCCAAAATTATGGCGAGTTTACTGATCCATTCCCTGTGACAAATGGAGTTAAGCAAAGGCTGTGTATTAGCTTCAATACTGTTCAGCATGATGTTTTCTGCCATGCTCATAAATGCTTTCAAGGATGGTGACAATGGTATACCTATTAAGTATCACTTTAATGGGAAGCTTTTCAACCTAAGAAGGTTGCAAGCTAAATCCAAGGTGCAGAAAGAGGTGCTAGATGAGTTCCACTTTGCTGTTGACATGGCAAAGGGTGCTCCAACAGAAGAGAAGATGCAAAAAAAGTGTGGATCAAGTAGAGATTCATGTGACAGTAACTGTTATGATCTCACAATCAGCATAAAAAAGACTGAGGTGGTATATCAGCCAGCATCTGGAAAGTCTTACAAGGAGCCAACTATCATAGTGGAAGGTCAGCGATTGCAAGTGGTAGACAAGTTCACCTACCTTGGAAGCACATTTTCTGGAGTTATACACATTGATCATGAAGTCAATGCCAGGATTGCCAAAGCTAGTGCAGCATTTTGCCGACTACGTGGAAGTATTTGGGATCGAAATCAGACCCGACTGTACTGTACAGATCTGTACTGCTCTCAGCACTATTATACGCAAGTGAAACTTGGGCAGTTTACCAGCGGCATGCCAAAAGACTGAACCACTTCCATACAAGATGTCTTAGAAAACCTCTAAAGTGGCAAGGCAGGATTCCAGACACAGAAGTCCTGAAAAGGACAGGGATGCAGAGTGTACATATTCTTTTGAAATTAAGATGGACAGGCCATGTTACCAGAATGCCTGATAAACGTTTGCCAAAGAAAATCCTCTAAGGAGAACTACAAGTGGGAAAAAGCTCCTATGGTGGTCAGAAGACGCGAAACAAGGATACCCTTATGGCCTCCCTTAAAGACTTCAACATACCAACAGAGTCTGGGAACAGATTGCACAGGATCGAGCAAAGTGGCAAGGCCTCAAAAAGAGGGGTGCTGATGAGTACGAAGCGAAAAGATTCAGCGAAGCCGAGCGGAAACGTGCACAGCGGAAAGCCAGAGCTAAGGCATCACCAACAGAGCTCTCTTCCTCAGACCGCTCTTGTTCTATCTGCAACAGGCAATTTAGAGCTAAGATTAGTTTCATCAGCCATTTTCGAACACACAAACAATAACACTTCACGCATTTCATTAGGATTGGTCAGTGTCAATAATGACAGGCGAACGATGAGAGAACTTGCGGCGTCTGATTTGGCTCTACACTGTTTGCCTTTGTCACATTGTTCAGACACTAGGCACCACTGATGGATTAAATGGACACGTACAGGCAAATAGACTCCGAAAAGTTCTGATGGGTGTAAGAGAGCCACCTTTGAGATTGACATTAGTGGTTGGTGTGGAAAGGTGGGTGTCTTATAAAGGTACATGTCATGTAATTTTGCTAGCAAAATTACATGACATGTACCTTTATAAGTAAGACATCTTTTTTCACATCAACCTCTATTTAAAGTCAGTCTCAAAAGTGGCTCTCTTACACAGGTTTCACTGTATAAATAATACATAGGCCATTATCAGGCAACAGAGATGTGCCTGCGGAGCTGCACACGCTCTCAAGAGTTTTTGCATTATACACATTTTAGCTGTTTCAGGGGAGAGTAGTGTTGAGCTGTCTCTATAGAAATAACTTACTATTTATTCAGCTCTTGCAGCCTATCGAAATCGGTTTCCAGTTCCTATCTGTAATTGGATATACCAGAATGAGGATCCTTTCTGGTTTGCGCGTGCGTGCGCATGTATGTGTGTGTGTGTGTGTGTGTGTTACGGGTACTATGGTTACAGCCACACGCCACATAATATTTCCTTTACTACTTATAGAAAAATTACTTCCAGAAGAAAACAAATAAAAAAAAAACAAGAACAGTAATTGCAATAACCCACCGAAATATTGGATGTTGAAGCAAATCTAGAATGAAAAATGGAAAAATTGTTGTTTGGTGGAAACTGTACACATTATATAAAACATTGCATCCTCAACGTCAGAAAACGTGCCTTTGGACATATGCGCCAGACAATGATTCAGATCAGCCTGCGCATTCAGACGGTCTGATCAGATTCTTCATTGGTCACATTTTTGGAATGTCAGTGATGTATTATTTCTTCATGCAGACAACGAAGACTCTGATCAGATTGTGCGGATGCTTAGGCTGATTTGAGCTTATTTAATTAATGTATTATTAATCAATGTAACAAAGATATTAAAATAAAAAAAAAAACATGTGAAAAAATCATTATACCATAAAACATTAAAAAATAGAATGAGAATACAATTCAGTTTTGTTTGAAAATATTGTCCATAAACCAAGAAAACACTGCTAAAACAGATTTACCTTTCATAACTATTTCAATAGTATTTCAATCAACTTTTCACATTTTATATACACAGTTTGGTGTTAGGGTGGAGGTAAGAGCCTGTTGTACTTGCATCAGGTGGGGTGGGGACATATAAGTATTAAATTTTCTTCTCTTCACGTTTACCCATAACTTCCTCTGGTTCTTTCTTATCATCTACTACGTGTAGCTCTACTGTCCTTTTCTCCCTTCCTCCGATAGATGACAAAATCAAATACCGTATTCGACCTAATTACCGCACATTCCCTGTGAGCGCACAGTCAAGCAATTCCATAATCTTCAGATTATAGCCAGTTTACTTTTGTCAACTTCTTTATAAAGCCATATGTTGTGAGTATCCATTTGAATTACACCGACTTGTCGATACAATTCAAATGAATACCAGCAACATAAATAAAAAAAAAAAAAAACATCGAATAAACACCATAAGATAAGTAATTTATTGATTTTGTGTTTGAATCGTACTTTTGGTAGGTGGATACATAATAATTATTTTACTACAAGTTTTCCCCCGTAATTTGAAAAACCTTAGCGCACAGTGCGGTAATTAGGTCGACTACGTATATTAAAGATCGTATCACATCACAACCAACAGATCACATTGAGTAATTCCATATCAGTAAATAGTCGTTTATTTTCTCGGCTTAGCGTTTTTTAACCCATTAATACCGAGTGGACTCTCCTACCTCAATTCTTTGGACAGGTCCATTTCCAACAGAGGAGGTGAATGGTTAATTTTGAAATTACTGTGCTTAATGCAAACGATGAAGACCCATATCAGACGCCGCGATCTGCGGCGTCTGATATGGGTCTTCATTGTTTGCCAATGTTCCTTTCTGAAGGACGCTAGGCATGAATGGGTTAGTCATGACTCCAATATGTCGAAATCATTAGATAATGCAAAACTAATTCCGGGTCTGATTTTATGGAACTACCGGCCATTCCTCTGCTACATCATTCCAGGTAACGCGAGTGAGAATCAAATAGCTGCTGCGGAACAGTTGTCTTTCTTGAACTGTAATTGTTAGTGAAGCCAGGTTTTAGCGAGGAGCGAGAAGTAAAACTATCCAATATACTCCGTTTCTGAGCCGTGCAACGGGAAACATGCGTCTTGTTGTACAAAAGAACAAGAAGCTACATAATACATTGCGCTTTAGCTCTCACATGTATTAGGAACGAGTTGTGCCATCTCTGTTACATGTACTGGCGTAATAACGCTTACTCGTGGGGCCGCATTTCACCCTACCACTGTCATCTGAAACATTTAAAATGTGTTGAATTGACTATGCTTTCGACATTACATGGAAAAAACATGTTTTTCTGTGTGTTTGTTTTTCTTTTTGTAAATGTAAACATTTGTTTTTTGTGAAAGAGCATACCGTAACAGGAACCATTTGACGTTCCTGTTTTTTTTTAGGAAAATATTATATTTCTCCGCTTAATTTATCATTATTGATGTTTCACAACCAAATGGTAGCCTGGTCAAAGTTGAACACGATTCCAGGCTTTAGCCGTCCCCGCAAAGTAAGAATACAGTCCAAATAAATCCTACGGAATAGACAACACTTTAAAGTGCAAGCATGGTTCAATTTCAATTTCAGGAAAATGGCTACGCCTAAAAGCCTTTTGAACATTTTACAAAGTGAAACTACCCTCGCAAATATTTAAAACCGTACAAAATAGTGGCTACATGTATTCTTAACGAGAGGGCAAATTTTGTAATTCAAGAGCAGCTCCTGACAAGAAGTTTGACAAAGCTTTCTATGTTTGATTTTTTCTCCTTGAGGGTGTAGCTACTCAGCAAAAGAAACAATTTCACCCATTTATGAGGAAACCACTTCTACCTCAAATGTTTTGACAGGTCCGTTTCTATTAGAATGGGCGTCTGGTTATGTTTCGCTCCCTGGACTTTTCTCTTACCTTTTTTTTCGTACGTTCGTGTATTTAATGCAAACAGTGTAGACCCTGATCAGACGCCGCGTTCTGCGGCGTCTGATCTGGATCTACACTGTTTGCCAATGTCCCTATTATGGGACGCTATGCCTAATGAGTCAATGATCTGGTCCGTGGATTAAAAGATTCAAAATATCATATGCGAACAGCGAATATCCATACTAACCAATGCGATCGAAAAGGATGATCAAGACATCGTCTTTATGCGCTTTTCTGTAGCTTAAAAACAAAGACACATAGATAGCATGGTGTATCAGGTCTTTCCTCGCTATTTATGTGTGTATTGTAGATGATGTTGATCACTGTCACAAATATGGAAATAGACATCACGAAAACATGCCTATATAATGTTGACACCCTTAAACCCCACTTTTATATAGTAAAACTGGGGTTTACAGGGGCATACATTATTTTTCATATTTCTGCTCAAAACATAGATTGTGGGTACTCGTTAGAACCGCCTCAGCGAGGCGGTTCTAACGAGTACTCACAATCTATGTTTTTGAGCAGACATAAGAAAAAAATTAGAATTTTCATCTGAAATTTTTCATAATTTGCTGGTAAATTTTCCAATATATTTGAATAGGCTTTTCGTAATGCAAGCTTCGTAAACCTGTAGAAATTGATATATCTTACACAAAAATATAAGAATATGCACAATTTTTGTATCTATTTTGCTTGTGTGTGAAAAAAAGCAGTCAATACGAAAATTACTCAGAATTCTACAATATTCTACAAAATAAATCCTGGTTTCTGTTAAGGAGATTTAACTGACTTTTTTTTTTACATTTGCAGTGTCCAAATATGATCCCTTTGAAAGAAACTACAAACATTTGAAATAAAATGGTAGAAATTTAAAATTTTGAATTTAAGTACAACTACATTTTATGCATGTAATACGTACCATTAAGGCTCTAGACAGCTAGAATCAATACCATTTAAGGAAAGCAGAGTGGTTTATGCAGCAGTTGCTGCAATAACAAAGTAGACTAAATTACCAAAACGATCCTGTCTATATCGTTATAGGTACATTTTGCATGCAAGTGTACTTTCTGTTGTACTGAGCCTCAGCAAGAGAAAACGTACCTTCTGATATATGCGTAAAACGAAAACTCAAACCAGCCTGCGCATCCACGCAGGCTAATCGGTATTCTTTGTCCACATGAAGAAACTTTGTATCTTTGGCTAATCAAAATGCATCCATAACATTACGAAAACGCACCTATTCAAATATATTGAAATTTCACCACCAAAAGTTATGAAAGTTGTCAGATAAAACGTCTGATATTTTTTCATATTTCTGCTCAAAACATAGATTGTTGGTACTCGTTAGAACCGCCTCACCGAGGCGGTTCTAACGAGTACCAACAATCTATGTTTTTGAGCAGAAATAAGAAAATTAATGTATACCCCTGTAAACCCAAGTCTTACTGTATAAAATTGGGGTTTTGAGGGGTCAAAATTCTATAGGTATGTTGTAGTGATGAAGATTCTGTTCAGACTGCACGAATACGCATGCTGATCGAACTGTTTGCTGGACGCACATTTCTGAAGGTACATACATGTACGTTTGTTTGACGTTACGGCCCATTTGTATTCAAGTCACTACATGATATTTTTATATCACATGATATTTTTACAGATATCTTATTATTAAAGTGTTCAGATTGTTGGCTGTCCTGAATATGTCACAAATACTAAATGTTTAAAATCCTGGGTAGAGTATCCTCAGATAAGGATTTTCTCAACCCATTTATGCAGAGTGGATTCTTCTACTTTAACTCTTTGGACGGGTTCAAATCCTATATAAGGGTTGTCTGGTTAGTTTTATCATTTTCATGTTTGTAGAAATATCTGAACTTCATGCAAACAGTGTAGACCCTGATCTTACGCCGCGTTCTGTGGCATCTGTTCTGGATCTACACTGTTTGTCAATGTCCCTTTTATAGGAAGCTAAGCGTATATGGGTTAGTAGATATGCGAGACGGTATGAATATTTTTATATAGTATTATATAGATGTTATTAGATTTTTCTTTTCAGTGTAAGGTCGAATTTTATTCCACAGAATGAACACCAATTGTTGTACATATACATGTAATTTAGTTTAAACAGTATTTTATTTGTATAATTCTTTACAGAAAATACAAACCAGAACATAGCATTTATGTTATATATACAAAAGGGATCCAGAAGAAAGTCATCTGACTTATTTAGATCTGTATCCCATACATGTAATTTCACGAGTAGCGATAGCCACGAGTGAAAATACAAGCTCTGGTGTTCCTTAGTGAAACAAAATTCGATCTCATATTGAAAAAATCAAAATTTCTGCTTCTTTTTATGCTTTTATTCACGATAATTAAACTTCTACCATCTCTTCGATACTTTCGTCGGGAAATTATTTTTTCCTAGCAATTTCGCGTCATTTCTGTCTTGTTCGGCATAATACTGGATAGAAAACAACAAACAAACAATAAAAAAAGCGCAACTTTGTATCTAGAAAATGAGACCAAATAAATTTTATAGCAGTACAAAAACAAGAAACCGACACAGAGAAAATGCCAAAGTAGGTGAAGGAAGGTCTGCCTGAGGTCGCGTGCAGAAAAAAAAAAAATAATAATTACGTTACCGCAATAAGTGACCTCAGCGGTTCGAGCGCGAACGTTAACCTCTTCGCATAATATCAGACAAGTATATTACTGTACGTCTTATACCGTTCTGCGAGGTTTTTCATTATGAAACCACGCCTATTGAAATATACAAATAATTTTACCACCAAAAAATGAAAATTTTCAAATAAAAATTCTGATATTTTTCGTATTTCTGCTCAGAATATGGATTGTGGATACTCGTTAGAACCGCCTCGCATAGACAGGCTCGCCGAGGCGGTTCTAATGAGTACCCACAATCTATGTTTTTAACAAAATAAGAAAAAATAATGTATACCGCCGTAAACCCCAGTTTTACTATATAAAAGTAGGGTTTAAGGTGGTCAACTTTTCGTGATGGACCTAGAAATCATGAAAACTCCGTTTTCACAAACTGGTGGAAATATTATTAATAATTTCACTAGTGACCACCAGTGGGATTATCGATTTCGATTTCACTTAGAAATCTCAGTAATTCATTGAAACTATAAAAGAAATTCGCATTTTCATACAACCAGGTCTATTCATATGCGTGGCTCCATAGGCTTATAATTATACTAACAGGCAAGAGCTTATTAGAGTCTTATATGCTACTTCTAACGAGCTATGATGCTCGAAACGACTTACAGGAAGAAAGTGCCACGTCACTGGCTAGCTGGCTTCAGCAGTTTGTATAGCCCTTGCTCCAAATTAATATCAGATTAAGAAATGGTTTCAAGTTTAACCTTTACCACGCTCAGGAGAAATTCAACAGACAACAAGTTGATCATATTTTTGTTTCAGAAAGGAGACACTTTGCAGGAAACGTCACACCCTGTTTTCTGAAACAAATCAGAAAATATTTCAAAATATCGTATGTTGATTTTTCTTTTTTTTTTTTTTTTTTTTGACTTTGCAACTGCCATGTGCAATTATTAAACCTGTAAACATTTAACGAAGTTCCGCCGAGGTGAAAGCTATTATCATACCAGTATTTCTGATAAACTCTCAATTACATGTAACAACCAATCAGATGATAGGAACCCTCACACTTCATATTTCACATCTATACTGGGGAGCTGATAGAATTATAAGCCTCTGGAAGCGCTCATTAATCATACATTTGTATTTATAGGCGTAGCACATGTGCACATTACTCATATTATATGTACGCATCTGTGCAAGGAAAATATTTAAAGAGAGATCTTTTGGCATAAAATGTTTTTATTGTCTGTTCTCAAAGAAAAGAATTTACACCCTCTTTGGGCAAATTCTTTCCTTTAAGTGCAGCCAATATGGTAGACTGTCTCCTGTCTAACTGATATATGAATCAGCATAAAGACTATTTATATTTTACAAAAAGTCCTATCTGTTGGAATGTCCTTCTCTCTGATTTGTTGATCAATTATGCGTTTCTGACTGGTAAAAGAGCTACATTGTAAAATGTGTATGAAAATAGTCAAGGAGGAGTATTTTACCTTTGTTAGATTATCATCACGAAAACACGCCGATATAATACTGACCCCCTTAAACCCCACTTTTATATAGTAAAACTAGGGTTACAGGGCTCAAAAACATGGATTGTGGGTACTCGTTAGAACCGCCTCGCTGAGGCGATTCTAACGAGTACCCACAATCTATGTTTTGAGCAGAAGTATGAAAATATCAGATTTTTTTTTTTTCATCTGAAAATTTAATGTTTTTGGTTGTAAAATTTTCTATATATTTGAATAGGCATGTTTTCGTAACGAAATGTAAAACGCATAGCGTGGTGCCAGGCTACCAAAATGGCAAAGGAAATTCTTTCTTATAAGAGTGACTCCTGTTTTGGAAGTGATACTAGGAGGATTTTTGTTTTCTAGACTTTTTCCAGGGTGTGTGTAAAATAATTCCGTTTTGGCTATGCCTCTAATATCGATGACAAAATCTAAGTACGAAATCTAAGGAAGAGCTGTTGGTAGTAGAAAAATCTGATCTACTGATCGTCCAATAATGCAAATATAGAGAAATAAGACGCATAGATTGCTTTGAGAACGAGACGATATCACGAACACTTCCTCAATACAGTGTGATTTATTGGTCTGTTTATAAACCGAATATTTACCGATATAACGGCCATTCTTATCGATTTAAGAACAGGAATTGCTCTTTCTGCCTTCTAAAGTCATTGATAGATTTGGAATATCTGCTCGCATAGGTATTCACTTTTCAGCTCTCTCGCTTCCTTGTCTGACAGATCCCCCATTAGCATGAAGTACTTTCTTAGCGTCCGCTTTAATTACCGAATGCCGTTTATTTATTTCCGATAGAAGTCATTTGCGGCATATTAAATGCGATTTCCGTTAATTCGTTCACTTTTATTTAGAATTTATGGCTTTAAACTGATTAAACTGAAATCTGACGGTTTAAATCGCTCGTTTCGTTGTTTAATTTTATATAGCCAGTCGGAGGCTCACCCAGCAGACACAAAAAACGTTGAAAAAACTTCGATTAAATGTTGATTCAACATCAAGCCGTTTAATCAAAGTTGAATCGACGTTCGCATAACGTTGCCGACGCTGTTACAACGTTTTCAACGTTGTATGCTCGCTGGGTCAGGTAGATCTATAGTGAATACTTTCCGTTCATCCAGTTGTCGTCCTTTCCCTTCCGGATTTTCAAACTTCTCTATAACCGCTGGGTCATTTCTTAATATCGAATTTGATATGGAGTTTTATTCGGCAGGAAAACGAAAGATTGCTACATGTATAATGGACGATATAATAAACATCGGGGTCACTCTCTACCTTTAAGCAGTCTCTTAAAGCAACGTTTTAACCCTTATAAAATGTCTTTAACTATGATTTTAAATAATATACCATGTGTAAAATTATCGCTGAAACCGTTATTGTAACTGAATTGAGAGCTTTTATGACCTAGCATAATTGTTTTAGATATTGGTTTTATGCGCTCGTCAAATCTTAAAGCACTTACAAAAACTGTGATGACATACAGATTTGTCTTTGTAATTAAGTGCCATGTTTGGTTTTAAATCACTTGCACATACCTGTTAGCACTTTTTATTTGATAAAAACTTTATATAAGCATTCACTTCGCTACAAGCTACTTTTATCCCATGAATTTCTCAGCTGTTAGTTAAGTCTTGTTGTATATATGTATATAAATTTTAGTTAGAGGACCACAAGGTAGAATAGTTATTTATAGCTAATTGTGTCATCCTCTTTAAACATTGTTTTAAATAAAAAAAAAAGGTAAAACCATTTAAGTAATAATCTCAGAAAACGTACATTCGGACATGTGCGCCCAATTAAGAATCAGATCAGACTGCGCATCAGAGTCTTCATTGTCCGCACGAAGAAACTTTGCATCCTTGGCTATCAAAATACGCCCAGTGAAGACTTCGTGATCAGACTGTGCGAATGCGCAGACTTACCTGAATATTGGCTGGCATATATGTCCGAAGGTACGTTTTCTGACGATGCGGCTCGTTTAAATAGTTTTTCCTCCAGTACCAAGAATGTCTTTGTGTTGAATCCTTGCTTAACATCGGGGATGCAAGCTGTACCCAGTTTGCTAGGATCATGAGCCTAGATTGAAATCGGATTGTTTTACGGCAAGGTCACACATTCGTTTCCCTATACATTTGAATGGAAAGAATGTTGAATATTTATTTTCCTGAAATGTATGAAAGACAAACGGATAAAAGTTCGAATATATAATTGAGGTAGCAAACCATTTCAGTTACTTTATTCCCTGGAGATTAGCTGCCATGGGTTATATACGAGTTTGTTCAAATCGTCTGGTAAAGTAACTGTTTTGTGATGCCATTTCGTGTTTTTTTCAACCCTTTGCCTGTGCCTTAGGTAAGTTGTGTTCCATGATCGTGGAGTTTACTAGGTACCCATATATTTGAAGAAAAAAAAGAATAGAAAAAGAAAAGAAAATACCAACCAAAAGAAAAAAAAAAACAGTATTGGGAGCCGTTGAAGAAGTGACCCAGTGTTAACATAACAACATTACGAAAACAAAGCGGGCATCCATAGAGCGGCTGCCAACAGTACTAGAATGGCAATGAATCCCATAATGAGTATAGGGTGGCACTCTTAGGACTCCTTAAGGGAATTTTCTATGAGTCTCCAGAACGCCACCCCATACTACTCCCATATCGGAATATCCGCTATCAAAAAGAGACCAGTATAAACCGCTGGCTTCGGGAGTTTTATCGTATCGAAACATGGCATTTAATCCTAATACAGCAAATATGTATTCGGTCCGCCTAGGTTCCTCTAGACTGGCTCCAGTCTTCAGTGACTAACTATTTTTTTTCTTATAATCTATTTTATAATCCACTAAAATAAAACCAAAATTATATCATGACTATAAAGGGTGGTCACGAGTGATCAGCATTTATAGTCATGATATTCTCTCTTTTATTTATTTATTTATTTTTTTTATTTATTTATTTATTTTTTTTTATTTATTTTAGTGGATTATCAAACATGATTATGAGACAATATATAGTCGCTGGAGACTGGAGCCAGTCTAAGGTTCCTCTACCTAATCAGCGAAACACTGAAGACTCTACTGATATTGTCCCTTTTCATACAGTTTGTTTACAGAAGCATCAAATGAGCCAACCATCAGAAAACGTACCTTCGGACATGTGCGCGCAGCGAAGACTCGGGTCTGCCTGCGCATTTGCTTAGTCTGGTCCCAAGGTTATAAAACTTTTTTCATGCTCAACTCAGCTGAGCATGAAATTTGTCCACTTACTAAATCTCAAATTACTAACAATTCTAGATTCTTTCTTACTAAATATAGCTGAGCATGAAAATTTCTCTGCTAATAAATATGAAAATGCCAACTTTAGTTGGCATTTTCATATTCATTAGCTGAGAATTTTTCATGCTCAGCTGAGTTGTGCTTGAAAAAAAGTTCTATAACCTCGGGGCCTGATCAGAATCTTTACTGGGGCATTTTGGATAGACAAAGTACCTTCTCACGTTGCGACTCAAATGGTATAGTATGTGCCAATGCAACAATTACCAATATTGAGCACTGACAAGTTTACATTGAGGCCTACTTCAGAGAAGAGTATTGCTTACAGTCTCAATTCAAAGCAAATGCTTTCGCCTTTGTTCAGCCAGTTAATACTATCAGGTTTAGTACAAAGACTGACATGCGTCAGTTTCTTTTCCTGAACATATTCCAATATTTTCATTTTTCTTAAACCCTTTCAACCCGCAGACCAAGACAGATACCTGTACAAGCAGTGTAGATCCAAATGAGACGGCTGTACAATGTAAAGAGTCGTCCTATCGGGATCTACACTGTTTGTCATTCCGTTTTTGATTTTGGACTGAACCCCATTGTAATTATAATAAAAGCTTTTTTCTATCGTTGCTAAGTCCTTTTTAACTTGGGACTTTTACGAGAGGTTTAAACATAACAACAATTTTAAGTCAAACACAAGTCACCAATATAGTTTCTATATTTATTAAGTTTTTTCTAAAACATAAGTAAATATTTCTTTATATATACATAGTATCAAAGCCAAAGTAGCATAATAAAGTTCAAAATCATATTCAATGTTTCTGTTACAAAATCAAAGACAGAGCTGCCACCCTTTCTGACAAACCATGCCTTTTCACTCCCAGTTTCTCTGCTAAACTTACTGCCAAAACTGTCCCACAGAGAAAAGGGGTAGGTGGAGCCAAGAGATTCGGCCAGTATGTATAGTACACACATACAAATATGGCAGATGTGCTTCCTGAGGAACGCTCAGGTCAAAACTTGTCAGAAAGGTCAGAGGTCAGTCATATATAGATAATAATAGTTTAACCCTTGTCCTGCTGAATAAATTAAGATGCCACACCCACTTCCAATTTTCAGCCAATCAGATTACTTGATCCAGGTTGTTGATATAAATTCACATACTCCATGACAAACAGTGCAGATCCAGATCAGTTGGCTTCTTCAGAAGCCAACTGATCTGGATCTACACTGTTTGAAAAGGCAGGGTATATCCGGGTTCAGCAGGACAAGGGTTAAGTGCAGCGAAAAGGGAGAGCCAGGAAATAGGAAAGAAAGGTTACAGTTGAAACAGTAATCAGAAAGAACAATATACAGTCGACTCTCGTTATCTCGAATTCCAAGGGACTCTCTGAAATACTTCAAGATATCCGTACTTCGACAAATCAGATTTGCAGATTTGAGGAAAAAATAAATCGAACAACCGCATTTAACAAATATATGTGTAACCAGACTCTTGAAGTTAAAGATATATTGAAAATATTGTGGAAAAGAGGAGCAATTAGGAGCAATTTCTTCTCTTTTCCACAATATTTTTTTACCTGTTGTTAGATTTTCATGGTTAGGCAGGGACCAGATTTTCACTTCGAGATAAGCGGTTATTCGAGGTAAGCGAGGTCGAGATAACGAGAGTCAACTGTAATGGCAATACATTGCACTCTATTTGCATTAGTGGACGTGTCCAATGTCGAGGATGGAAGAGTTAAGAAATTCAGGGAAGAAAGGATTAAATGAATGATTTGGTTTACGCATGTCAGAAATTTACCACGGTACTGATTCAGAAGTAAATTCAATTGAAAACCTGCGTTTATTTTGTTATACTCAGATAAAAGTCAACTGTTGTGTTTATAAAGCAAGTTTAGATAAGTCATTATAAAAAAGATTGTTAGAAGTAAAAAAAAAAAAAAAAAATGAAAACATGACTTCAAAACGGCAAAGTTTTATAACCTCATTCATGCTTGCTCAGCAAAACAAAAACAATTGCCCTGCTGATAAATCTCAAATTACTAACGATTGCAGGGGGTGGTTGGGTGTGGCAAAGGTGATGGGTATCTTACGTCACTGGGGCGTCCAACTGATATTGGCTTCCAGTTGGGCAAGGCCTGCTATCCTTTTAGCAGGCAAGGGTAGAGGGGGAATGTTTTTATTTCTTCTGTTTCTTCACTTTCATTCCTGTTCCTCTTTCTTCCCTGACCCTCTCTTTCATCTCCTCTACCTTCTCTTCTATATCTTTTCTCCCTTTCTCTGGGAGACGACACAAAATGACCCACAAGGGTTGATGTGTCGTTAAACCCCAACTCAATCAATCAAACTAACGATTGCAGATTCTTTCTTGTTTAACATGACTGAACATGAAAAATTCTCGGCTAATAAATATGAAAATGCCAACTATTTTTTATGAAAATTTCTCTTGTTGGCATTTTCATATTTATTAGCGTTGAGAATGAAAAAGATTTATAGCGTAAGGGCTTGCCTACGTGATCATGTCAGTAGTAAAGGGAGCCACGATGACATCCTTTACTACTCAAGTCAATATTTCCTCTCCAGTAAATGTAGACTGGCTCAAGTGATTAAATATTTTTCTCATAATCCTGTTTGACAATCCACTAAAATTAAAATAAATAATAATAATAAAAATATCATTACTATAAAGGCTGGTCTCTAGTGACCAGCCTTTATTGACATGGTATTATTTTGGTTTTATTTCAGTGGATTATTAAACAGATTATAAGAAAAAAAAATATTTTGTCACTGGAGATTGGAGACTGGAGCCAGTCTACAGTAAATGCTGCAGTCTTCAATCTGGCGCTTTTCAGATTTATGCATTTGCAGCAGAACATTCAATATTACTTCTTAAAATGACACTTGTATAAATAATCATTGCAAGAAAAGTTTCCGTAAAATATTACTTGCGTCGATGCAAGTTTACTTAGTCAAAGAAAATCTATAGATTTAACAAAAAACTATCTATCAAGAGTATTTTATCTCTGGAAATTTATACGGAGAAAATCTGTTATAAATGGGGAATCGATGCAACGACGGGAATAAGATAATCGTAGGTGGTACATGTAGGTGCTTCAGATATTTCAGTGTGTCTGAATGGGAAAGTAAAATTGCATTGTTGTTAAAACAGTTATTTGGACTTAAAGGCCTGCAAAAACCGTGTAGACCCAGAGCAAACTCTAAAAACGCAGCGTCTGATCAGGCTGTACAATGTTTACCACTCATTCAGCATTTTAGACACATAAGCAGGTATAATACTGGGCTTATTAAAGTTTAAAAGCAGTATTATAAGGCTTTAATGTGTTCGAATATTTAGGGCAAACATGATATATTGTAGTCGACAAAACGCCATGTATGGTACTCTTTATATGTAATTCGTCGCAAACTGGCTAATTCATAACCATGCAGACCAAAACAGGCACCTTTGCAAACAGTGAAGACTCAGATGAGATGGCTCATATGGCTCTGCCATCTCATCTGGATCAGCACTGTTTGCCATTCTGTTTTCATTTTTGAATGAGATCTCTATTTTGGAACAAATAGACTGATCTGAGTCTTCGCTGGACGCACACCCATTTTGTGGGTTTAGTCATGAGGTGTCTCATAAAAGCAGTTTCTAATGGGTTGTGCAATGTTATGGATTTCTGGTCTTAGCTCTCTTAATCCTTGAGCTTCTGTACTCTTCCGTCTTTGACTCTGGTCAGACCGGCATCCGCCTAGCCTGATCAGTCTTTGCTATTCCCTCAATGGGTAGTAAAGAACCCAAGCTTTCTTCATTGGACAGCGAAGACTCTGATCAGACTGGACGGATGTCTAGGCTGATCTGAGTCTTTGCTGGGCGCACATGCCACCATGTTAAATACGAAAAAAATTAGAACGGTTAAAGTATGAGTGTACATCACGAAAACATACCTATATAATTTTGACCCCCTTAAACCCCACTTTTATACAGTAAAACTGGGGTTTACAGGGGTATACATTATTTTTCTTATTTCTGCTCAAAAATAGAATGTGGGTACTCGTTAGAACCGCCTCGTCGAGGCGGTTCTAACGTGTACCCACAATCTATGTTTTGAGGAGACATATGAAAAATATTAGAATTTTTTATCAGTAAATTTTCAGTTTTTGGAGGTGAAATTTTCGATATATTTGAATAGGCGTGTTTTCGAAATGATAAAATATGTCGCAAACCAGTTATCCTGTGTATTGGGATAGACAGGCTAGAGGAAACAAAGTAGATCCAGGTGAGGCGCCGCCTGGTCAGGGTTGCTCTTTGTATTGTGCATCAAGTCTGTTAGCTTACTTAAATGTAAGAGGGATGGTCAGGGTGTACAATTTAAGGTACATCAACAGGTAGTAAATTGCACTTGTTCATATATTAAAACAACATAATAAGCAGTTTAGTTATCCAAATATTTAGGGTATATAGGGCCATTAGAATTGTCTTGGGCAGGTATGTGAATACGTATTGCGAATGATATCGGCGCGCATATGAAAGCTGTAAAGGCCAAGGTCCTTTTGCACATTTGTGAAGTGAAATGCTTGATGTTTCCATTTCGCAAGGGTATCGTATCCCTAAGTACTCGGACATTTGTTTTCTCACCATACCTGTGCGAAAATGTGAGCAGTCCATATCATTGCGTGTTGACGTGTATTGAATACCACTCGATGAATGACAAACAGTGCAGTCTCTGGTCAGACGATGCGTTCAGCGGCGTCTGATTGGGATCTAAACTGTTTTGTCTGTATTGTTTGTCCGAATTCTAAGGTGAATGCGGTACGCTGTAATCCAGCGTCGCCAAGGGAAGATGATTTAGGCTGAGGGTTGTGATAGTTGACTCGCACAAAGCCAAATTCGCGAGGCGCTTCTAAGAAGTACACACAATATATGCTTTTATAGACAAATAAGAAAACAATTTCCCCAGAATTATCACCAAGTACTCCTCTTAAACAAATGCTCTGGTTAAACCAAGGAAAAGAGGTATGGCTTTCTGTTCTCTATTTGGTCTTCAGACAGCCTAATATTATTATTGGAAATGCTAGGAAAACAAATAAAATGATGGGAGTCAGAAAGAAAATGAACCCGTAACTCATATATGCAAATGTAGATTAATCTGCCTGTCCGCGAAGTCTAACCAGGACCTGAACCAACATCACGAAAACATGACTATATAATGTTGGCCCCTTATACCTCACTTTTATGTAGTAAAACTAGGGTTTACGGGGGTATACGTTATTTTTCTTATTTCTGCTCATAAACATAGATTGTGGGTACTCGTTAGAACCGCCTCACCGAGGCGGTTCTAACGAGTACCCACAATCTATGTTTTGAGCAGAAATATGAAAAATATCAGTGTTTGTATCTGAAAACTTTGAGTTTTGGTGGTGAAGTTTTCAATATATTTGAATAGGTGTGTTTTCGTAATGAGAAACAATGTAGAGCAACCGCCGAAATATTAAGGCCGTGATAAAAACGGCGCGTATGTACATGTTAAACTGAACAGTCCCTATTTAGATGTGTGTTAAGTTCTCTTTTTGCGTACTATAACTGAAATATGGAAGCATATTGGCTAAACGCACCAATTACGAGGCAAGTGTTTCCATGTGTCTTTGATTATGTAGTACCAATTAATTACATCTTAACTGCAATTAACCTTTACCGTTCTCTTGGCAAATTCAGCACTCGACAAACGGATGATATTTTCTTTTCCAGGAAACATGATTTGACATTTCTAAGGAGACAATTGCATAAAATGTCAAAACCTGTTTTCTGGAAAAAATAAGAAGAAAATATTAAGTTTTCAGTATGTCATCTGCTCATTTTTTCCCAGCATGCTAATCGTTTAGCAACATATTGTTTAAGTGCCGTGTACTACTGATCTTTAGTTATTTAGAAGAATTTTAGTACATACAACTCCGGTTTGTAATTAGTTACCTTACTTACAGTATTTTGCCGAGTATTCCGACAGAAAGGCCTGGTTGTACAGTAAATAGCAGATCAGACGCCACAGTAGGCGGTGTCTGATTATGGCCTACACTGCCACTCTGCCAGCAGTTTTTAGACACGTGATCAGATATGTTCAAAATTTAGGGAAAACATGGTTAGTAGATCAGGTGTAGATTTAGGTTAAAATTCGTATGATAATAAATACACTAATAAATACATTAATTCAAGGATATCGAGAAGCGTCCGGCTGACCGTGTAGTTTGCGCTCCCGACCTCGGATCACGAGGTCCTAGGTACGAATCCCCCCACCCCCCGAAGAGGAATTCAGCTTATGACTGTACGGCGCTTCATTGCACAAAAATCTTTCATAATCATGCCACTTTATACTACTATCCTTGCGTCGTGTCGGTATGACAACTCTTGTCCTGCTGAATAAATTAAGATGCCAAACCCACTTCATAAAATGTTGTCGGAATATTTATGAATAGTACGGATAACGGTGTCTGAATATTAAGCAAAAGTACGGATAACGGTTTCTGAATACTTAAAATAAGTACGGATTACGGTGTCTGAATATTTAGGAGATGCATGGATTACGGTGTCTGAATATTTAGGAGATGCACGGATTACGGTGTCTGAATATTTAGGATAAGTACGGATTACGGTGTCTGAATATTTAGGAGATGCACGGATTACGGTGTCTGAATATTTAGGATAAGTACGGATTACGGTGTCTGAATATTTAGGAGATGTACGGATTACGGTGTCTGAATATTTAGGATAAGTACGGATTACGGTGTCTGAATATCTAGGGTATGTACTAAATACGGTGTCTGAATACTTGGGTTAAGTGTGGATTACGTTGTCTGAATACTTAGGATAAATACGGCTTACGCTGTTTGAAGATTTAGAATAAGTACGAATTACGTTTTCTGAATATTTAGGATTAGTACGGATTACATTGTCTGATTATTTAGGAGACCGGTTATGCTGTCTGAATATTTAGTATAAGTACGAAATACGGTGTACGAATTACGTTGTCTGAATATTTAGTATAAGTACGGAATACGGTGTACGAATTACGTTGTCTGAATATTTAGTATAAATACGGAATACGGTGTACGAATTACTTTGTCTGAATATTTAGTACACAATGTAAGTACGGAATACCGGTGCACGGATAACGTTGTCTGAATTTTTGGAAAAAAAAACGGAAAAAGGTGTCTGAATATTTAGGATAAGTGCAGATTATGGTTTCTGAATATTTAGGAGAAAGAAGTACGGTATTTGCCGGCAGAATGCTTGTTTGACCGTCCAATTACCGTTAACATTAATTTCCAGGGATACGCTTGCGTTCTTTGTATCTACAACATCAAAACAACATTCTGACAGTGTTAACCCTCGTGTCATAACAAACATTATTTACAAAGACATTCCTATATTCTGTAATAACAATGTACATCAGGGAATACTCTTATGAGAATACTCCCAGACTCATGTCTGTGTCTTTCTGATAGTAATGGACAACCAGTCTGTTTCATCACGCACATATTCAAGCGAATTGCAGTTACTGTAAAAACTATGTGATATTCAGTAACTCTTATTTACCATTGGGCATGTGTTGTTGACGGGTGCATGAGATTAACTTTTTTATATTCAGTAAACCCTGTCCTAAACGCCAATTGTATTAAGCAATCACATGTATTAGAAGACCAGTTTTTCATATCTCGAAAGGCAAATATGTGGAAATCAGCCTGTATTAAGCAAGCACCTGTCTAAAGCAACTATTTTTTGGCTTTCCTATGGGTGCTTGCTTAACACAGACTTTACTTTTTTATTATATAACAGTGGCATTGCGCGTAAGTTTTCTCTACAAATCTTGGGACAAGATTTTTCGAATGACGTAAGCAAGGCTTTTCTCGAACGGAAAAACGAAAATGACATGTCGAGCAAACCGGGAGGACTTTATGTTATATCATTATATAGAGGATGTTTGATTTTGTTTCAGTGTAGAATCGAATCTTATTTCATCAAATGTAGTATTTTCACGAGTGGCGATAGCCGCGAGTGAAAATACATGTTTTGGTGTTCATGAGTGAAATAATGCTCGATCTTTCACCAAAGAAATCAAATTTCTGTTTCTTTTATGCTTTTATTCACAATAATGAAACTTCCACTAACTCTTCGACACTTACGTCAGGATTTGTTTCCTTGCCATTTCGGGTCAGTTTGGTCATGTTCAGCATGTTCAGGGGCATAATATTGAGTAAACATGTAGTTTATTTCATAACGAAAACACGCCTATTCAAACATATAGAAAATTTCACCTCCAAACACTGAAAATTTTCAGATATAAACTCTGATATTTTTCATATTTCTGCTCAAAACATAGATTGTGGGTACTCGTTAGAACCGTCTCTCCGAGGCGGTTCTAACGGGTACCTACAATCTATGTTTCTGAGCAGAAATAATAAAAATAATGCATATCCCTCAGACCCCAGTTTTACTATAAAAAAGTGGGGTTTAAGGGGGTCAAAATTATATAGGCATGTTTTCGTGATGACCTAGAAAATGAGGCCAAATAAATTTTTAAAGTTATACAACGCAAGAAATGGAAAAAAAACAACAACAAAAAAAAACACAATGCCACAGCAGGTGATAGTCCACCTGACGTTAAGTGCAGAAAAAAAAGTTACATCAGAGCAATGATTTAAGTGAAGTCATCGGCTCTTATGCAGAACGTTAACTTCTTTACATAGTTTCAGATAAGTGTACTACGTCTTAAATCTTAAAACGTTTGGCAATGTGTTTGACCCAGAATTCATGAGGAATTCGATTTCAGAAAAAAACGTAGTCCCAAAGAGTGAACATTCGAAAATCGTATTTGCACTGTTTGAAACAGTGAACATATCGAATTTGTTTCACTGAGCAATCTCTGTATTTCATTGAAAAGCATAAAAGAAATAAATCTATGAAATTTGTACCCCATTGTCCATATATTGTGTAAACGGTATGCAGGATTCTATACTATTAGGCGGGTTTTCATAATTTTGCATTTTTGTAAATCGGTTTTAATGTGTATTTTTTTACTTCTACAACTTAATTTATTGCATACATTTGCCTTTATTTGATTTGTAACCGAACCAGTCCTAATTTCAAGGTAAAATGCAATGGTTAGCATGGGTTTCAAAATAAATATTGTTCTTATTTCGCCACAAAACATATAGTTTGGGTTCTTATTAAAACCGCCTTTGCGAGGCGCTTCTAATTACAATGTAGAACCCACAACATTTTTGTTTGTTTTTGTTTGGGTGAAATGAGGAGAAATAACAAAATGTGGCTTAGCTAGATATTATGCTAAACGTCGATTCAACGTGGTTTCAACATTGTGTGCCTGCTGGGACATCTCATATAGGCATGTTAACGTAATGTTAGGCAAACGAAGGCGCCGATCACCGACGCATTTACACCGTCTGACCAGGTCCACCATTCCCAGATACCAGACCAAATTCATCATTAGAATATAAGCTTTTGTGGATGCAGATGTGTGGACTGCTCTTCGCACTGAGCTCCAAGACTATTTGCTACATTGTAAGTTAAACTTAAATGTAAGAAGGCTTTTGTAAAGCCAGTGCATATCATCACGAAAACACGCCTATATAATTTTGACCCCCTGAAACCCCACTTTTATATAGTAAAACTGGGGTTTACAGGGGTATACATTATTTTTCTTATTTCTGCATAAAACATAGATTGTGGATACTCGTTAGAACTGCCTCGGCGAGGCAGTTCTAACGAGTACCCACAATCTATGTTTTATGCAGAAATAAGAAAAATATGAGAGTTTTTTATCTGAAAATTTTCAGTTTTTGGAGGTGAAATTTTCTATATATTTGAATAGGCATGTTCTCGTAATGTTACTATCTACACTGTCTCTAGTGACTTAAGAATGCTTCATTTAACCCTTAACTTCCTGTTATCTAACCATGTAATTTGCAGACCCTGATCAGACGCCGCCTTTTACACTGTTTGCCAATGTCCCAGTCCAGGAGTTTCAGTTAACGCTCTTCACTCGGCACTCCGACGTCACAGTGACACGACTAGCTATAAATAACCTTTACCCGGATTTCGTACAAACGGGCTGTTTGATTTCATTGGGCAATGATAATCACGTGGAGACAACCTTCAGGAAATTTTGGTATATATACATGTACTGTGGCTCCATTGTAAACAATCTACTTGATAAAATAAACAATCGACCCAATTAAACCAAGACATATACAATATAACCTCGATGGCTCGAACCCGGATGGCTCGTTTACTGTCGATGATTCGAACTCGTTTTTCAGTCCCTACAAAATCATTCCAATAGCTCAAGAAAACAAATATTTAGAGATTTTTTTTTATTTTATCATGAAATTGTATGTTGTGTGTACTCATATGAATCGCCTCATCGAGGCGATTCTAATGAGTACACAAATATACAATTATTGTGTAGAAAATCGAGAAAATTTCCCTAAATTATCGCTATTTGCTTCCTGACCTGGCACCATGATTAACCCTCATTGGCTCGAACTACCCATGTCTCGAACAATTTTCTATGGTCGCAAAGACGTTCGAGCCATTGAAGTTCGACTGTACTATAATTTTAAAGACTGGGAACTACTACAATGTATCAGAAGGGACTTGAGCCGCAACATCAGAAAACTTACCTTCGCGACATGTGCACCCAGTGGTCAGATCAGAATCCTCATTGGGTGTATATTGAAATGCCAATGAACATGTCTCTTCATCATCACGAGAACATGCATATATAATTTTGACCCCCTTAAACCCCACTTTTATATAGTATTAATTTTCTTATTTCTGCTCAAAAATATAGATTGTGGGTACTCGTTAGAACCGCCTCGCCGAGTCGGGTCCAACGAGTATCCACAATCTATGTTTTGAGCAGAAATATAAAAAATATCAGATTTTTTTTCTGAACATTTTCATTTTTTTTGTGGTAAAATTTTCAGTATATTTGAATAGGCATGTTTTCGTAATGATGCCTAAAATGGAGACTCTGATCAGTTTGCGCGGAAGCGCGGGCTGATTTGAGTCATCATTGTAAGCTATTGTCCGAAGGTACATTTTAAATGTTTAGTTTAGCTTGGTTCTAATGGTACATGTACAGATAGATGAGGTTTTATGCAATCATTATTTTACTCAGCATACCGATGCCAGTCTACCTAACTACCCTAGGTATTCGAACACCTTAAGGACTTTGGATACGCTTGATAGATTTTCGCAATTTTTAACAAGGAGACAACCTCTGCGATTCCTGTCTTTTTTTTTTTTTTTTTTTTCCTTGGGCATCAGATCCTTTCTGAAATGGGGTGATACTCTAAAAGGTAAGAATTTGCTCCCAGGAGGCGGGGAGCAAATTATTATTTTTTTAAAAGAGCCCTTTTCAGAATGGGACAAAACTGTTTAGACAAAATTATTACCTTTCCTGAAAGCGTGACTATCCTTCTTAACCCCCTACTGTATATCCTGAAAAGATAATAATTATATATATATATATATATATATATATATATATATATATATATATATATATATATATATATATATATATATATAAAAAAAAACACACACACAAACAAAAACAAAAACTTTCTGGTACATGCAGAGGGATCTAAAATTTGTGACTGAATGTCGAATAGTGTAGACCCTGATCAAATTACTACTAAAGCGGTTTAATAGGATTTATAATGGTTGTATAGGAATGACTCCAAACATTCAAATTACTGTTCGGTACATACAAGTAAACCTTGCATGCTCTCTTATGTCTTAAGCAGCCGCACAGTGTTGTTGCAGGAAATACATTGCTTCATTCGTTGTTATCTGGGACCATTTGTTAGTAAGGCGAATTGCTACAATATTAGGGCAGACAACTGTGTCAGATTGTTCTGCCTTTCTTCTTAAAAGGGTCTATACAAGGAAAGCATTTGTTCTCCTTACCCTTAGATTAATCCTTTTCCTAATTTACGTTTTGTTCAGAAAAGTGAAGAAAAACAAAGAGGACGTCACAAAAGTTGTCTCCCTTGTAAACAAATTGCAGATAATCTAGCAGTCCCCTTACGTTTTGACATTTTACAATCATGATACTATACTTGAGATATGGCCAGTTTCGCCATCTCTAAGTGTCTATATAGTGAGTGCTTCGAAATAAAGTGATACCAGTAAATGAGCATCACCGAATCACAAATCAATTGCTTATAGTCATATAAGGTCTAAAAGGCAGAACTATATTCTTTGTTGTATGATTATTTTACACACTGTGATACCAATTACTGAATGCCCCTCATATTGGATATATTTCCAGGCCGGACTGAAAAAGGGCGTCATTTCCAAACGTACGTGTGTACAATGTATAATGAAGTTACCATCGCCTGCAGCCCACACGGTAACAAAATCTGTCAGATAACTTGCTACGAAAGAGTTAGTATCTGTAGCAACATTCATTTTTGCACAAGCAAATGTTTCACCGCAGAGATATATATTGACTCGGTTTGCTTCTTGTCTATACAATAAAACCGTTACGAGATCTGCAACACACTAAGACAGACTGCGAATATCAATAGCCAATGCCTTCCTGCGGACCCGCACAGGATGATGACCACGTTGAAGAGAAATTGATACACCGCCAAGGGTGATAAAACTTATCATTACGAAAACACGCCTATTCAAATACATAGAAAATGTCACCTCCAAAACCTGAAAATTTTCAGATAAAAAAAAATTGATATTTTTCATATTTCTGCTCAAAACATAGATTGTGGGTACTCGTTAGAACCGCCTCGTCGAGGCGGGTCTAACGAGTACCCACAATCTATGTTTTGAGCAGAAATAAGAAAAATAATGTATACCCTTGTAAACCCCATTTTTACTATATAAAAGTGGGGTTTAAGGGGGTCAAAATTATATAGGCGTGTTTTCGTGAAGTATGGAAATATTTATCTTCCTTTTTGTTGGACTTATCTTAACCCATTTAAGCAGAGTAGACTCTTCTGCCTAAACTGTTTGGGCCTGTTCATTTCCAAAAGAAGGGATGCCTGGTTAGGTTTGTTACCATGTTTTATAGAAATCCCCGTATAAAATGCAAGCAGTGTAGACCCTGATCAGATCCTTTTAAGGACGCTAGGCTTAACTGGGTTAAGTTTTTACTCCGTATAGGCGCAAACTATTTCCTTTGACAATAGTAATGTAGCCCCTATATGTGAAATGTTTCAAAAACTTGGAGACAACTTCCTGTTCGCAATTTTTTTTCCTTTTGCAAGAGTGCAGCAAAATGTTAAAGGTATATCCTTTCATCTTACACTCTATTCCCCTGTGGGAAGCTTGAAGAATAACGAATTATCTTGCGTAAAACGGATACCCTGTTCGGACGGGAAAGATGTGCATTCGCATGCTGATTCCTGCCTTCGCTTTTCACACAGGCCTATTTGCGGAGACCTCTGCTCTAGCTAAATGCGGTATATATACATTCTGTTTCTTTAAAACCTTTATGTTATCAGTCTTGTCTATTTGTTATGTTGACATTAATTATTACTGCTGTAATTTTGTATTAACGAACATATCAGTCAAACGCCAGACTCAATTAATTCATATGTTTCGGACTATCCATAGGTTCTGTAATTATTATCTAAACATCTGAGGCCAAGTGAAATATTTCTACGCTCATTCTACGGAGCATATAACGATGGTGTAGGTCGATGTGTACTTGGAAGATCACTGCGGTTGGTCTATGTGTAGACAAATATTACCTTGCATGATACCTGGGACGAGCCAGAACATCAATACAGTTTGTTGCTGTGGCATTTTAATCCATTTACGCCGAGTGGACTCTTCTACCTTATCTTTTTGGACAGATCCATTGCCTATATAAAGGGTGTCTGGTTAGTTTTTATTATTATCAGGTTTTGTGGTAATTTCTGAACTTAACGCAAATTGTGTAGACCCTGATCAGACGCCGCGTTCTGTGGCGTCTGATCTGGGTTTACACTGTTTGCCAATGTCCCTTTTATGGGACGCTCGGCTTCAATGGGTTTGCCACGAGCCCTCATCCTGGTTTCATTTCAGTGATTTAATTTGATTTAAATGTTTTCTGTGATTGAGGTTGGGAGCCTCTATGCGAGCTGAACATACACTGGGTATGTTTTGTACAACATTTGAACCTAAGATGAAGATTTAATACCAGTAAAATCGATAACCCCCTCCCCTCCCCGTCCGAGCCTCCTCGGTAGATTTTACAAACTGTGCCACTGACCTTTTTAATGATGTGGTTCTAGTGTTGCTCGTGCTTTGTTGGACCTTGTGGATGAAGCTGCAGAGCTTTTTCATATTTAAACCACCTCATGACAAAACCAACAAAATGGTCTGTGCATTGCCAAGTCTGATCAGAGTCTTCGCCGTGTGCTATAAGGGTAGCTGAAGACCCACTGTTTCTTCATGCGCACAGCAAAGAATCGGAGCAGACTGGGCGGATGCCCGGGCTGATATAAGTCTTTGCTGGGCGCACACACCACTTTGTTCGTTTTGTCATAAGGCGGCTCTTTTTGTCATGTTTGTTTATTTTTGTGGTTGGTTGGTCCTCTCTGGCATTGTGCTCACCTCGCTAAGGTCAAGGGAGCGAGTGGGTTGTATTGTCTTTGTCGGTTTGTCACGTGCTGCTGTCTGTCGTACTTTGTTTCCTCTTCGGCATGCTATCTTCTGTGATTTTGTCTCTTCCTTGACATCCCGTTTGCTATTTTGTTACATCACGAAAACATGCCTATATAATGTTTACCCCTTTAAACCCCACTTTTATATAGTAAAACTGGGTTTTACAGGTGTATACATTATTTTACTTATTTCTGCTCAAAAACAGATTGTTGGTACTCGTTAGAATCGCCTTGGTGGTAAATTTTCAGTATATTTGAATAGGCGTGTTTTCGTAATGGATCTCTTTCTCTATCGGCATTACAATCTGATGATGAAGTGAGCCAAAATACTTGTTACGATTCAGCTGCTCAAAATTTCCAGATTTTCATTTTAATCCTATCTCTGATTGAATTTAATATGTGCATGTATATGTCGTAGTCCAAATAGGAATAGGATCTGGACTCTGGGTAGGCAATTTAGAAATTTTATCTGACCTAGCCAGATTCTGGAACCGGCTGAACTCTGTTTAGTGTTAATAATTCCTATAAGTCTAGCTCAAATCTGGGTCTAGCTTGGCCAAATATGAATTTTGGAGCTTTATCTATATGGTATAACTGAATACCTTTATTACTTCAGTCTGGACTCTGGGATCTGGACTCTGGGTAGGCAATAGACTAGCTACTAGTCGGATATCAATATTATTTTCATAAACCAATTGTAATTATTAATTTACTTAATGAACTAAGGGCCATCTACTACTTACTGATTGTCTCACCTCTTTGATAGCAGCAACTAATCTTGGAGATATCTTGATGTCAGACCTTGATGTCAGAGACCAACTATTAGAGACTGGCTGTACAAGATGTCATACACAAATTTGAATCAGCTTATAGTTAGGAGTGATAAAACATGACATCAAGGTCTAGGAGCTAGTCTAGGTAGGCAATTTAGAAATTTTATCTGACCTAGCCAGATTCTGGAACCGGCTGAACTCTGTTTAGTGTTAATAATTCCTATAAGTCTAGCTCAAATCTGGGTCTAGCTTGGCCAAATATGAATTTTGGAGCTTTATCTATATGGTATAACTGAATACCTTTATTACTTCAGTCTGGACTCTGGGATCTGGACTCTGGGTAGGCAATAGACTAGCTACTAGTCGGATATCAATATTATTTTCATAAACCAATTGTAATTATTAATTTACTTAATGAACTAAGGGCCATCTACTACTTACTGATTGTCTCACCTCTTTGATAGCAGCAACTAATCTTGGAGATATCTTGATGTCAGACCTTGATGTCAGAGACCAACTATTAGAGACTGGCTGTACAAGATGTCATACACAAATTTGAATCAGCTTATAGTTAGGAGTGATAAAACATGACATCAAGGTCTAGGAGCTAGTCTAGGTAGGCAATTTAGAAATTTTATCTGACCTAGCCAGATTCTGGAACCGGCTGAACTCTGTTTAGTGTTAATAATTCCTATAAGTCTAGCTCAAATCTGGATCTAGCTTGGCCAGATATGAATTTTGGTGCTTTATCTATATGGTATAACTGAATACCTTTATTACTTCAGTCGTTATTTGTTTATAGAACTAAACACGGGTAGGGCGTGATCGTTACTTCTGAGCATCTTCAAACATTTGTTCTTCATATTTTAATACGATAGTCATACATGTAGCAATCCTTTTCAGATATGTGTTCGGAGTGAATTCAAATATCGATAGCAGCATAAAGACATCCTTACATGTAAATATTGATTTGTTTGCTGTCATCTAATTCACAATTTTAAGTATGTGTCGGTAAAGTAGGTATTATACATTTTTTTTATATAAATGTAATTCGTGAACTCAAAATAGAGGACTTTTTGGAAAAAAAAAAAAGAATGAGAAGAACAACAATAACTGAATCCAAAGACATATAATAATAATAATAATAATAATAATAATAATAATAATAATAATAAATATTCTTCTTTCTGAAGGTCAATAACATTTTTGGGGGTGGGGCAATGGTACTACTGAAACTGTATGGCTTAACCAATTAAGAGATTTACATTTCTTTTGCTCTTGTGAAAGTTGTTTTTGTTTGTTAGTCAGACCTATTTGGATCAGACAGATGATCAATTCAGCAATGAATTTTTTTTTCATTTTTTAAATACAAAGTATGTATTGCCATAAATAGTCCTTATTATTTTCCAGTACTAAACATATCTCTGAGGACTACTTAGTGTTACTGCAGGTAATACATCAACATTTAATGAAGGTCAAGTACCATTATAGCAAGATTTCTATTTGGCCTAGTCAAATCCTGAATTGGTCTATCCGAAAATGTATCATTATTGTAACTAAAGAGAGTTTAGCCAGAACCGGAATCTCGCTGAGCTAAATAAGAATTCAGCCAGATCCGGAATCTGGTTGGCATTACGAAAACATGCCTATATAATTTAGACCCCCTTAAACCCCACTTTTATATAGTAAAACTGGGGTTTACAGGGGTATACATTATTTTTCTTATTTCTGCTCAAAAACATAGATTGTGGGTACTCGTTAGAACCGCCTCGTCGGGCGGTTCTAACGAGTACCCACAATCTATGTTTTGAGCAGAAATATGAAAAATCTCGTTAATAGACAATTTGTGTGTGAATCATTACTGAAAGGAATTTAGAATAGGAAAAAAATCGTGTATGCCTTCCGTAATAAGATTTAACTTCGAATTTGGAGGGTTTACATGCAATAACTGTAGTTTAAAAAAAAACGAACAAAAAAACAAAAAACAAAAAAAAAAACAGTATTTTTGTCGATTCGCTCTATATGTTTCAATAATATTCATTCTAAAAAGGTATTTATATTCAAGCTGACAATCTTGATTTTGAAGATCATAATCAGATTGCACAGATGCACAGTCTCGCCTTTTCTTCACAGTGAACGTACGATAAAATGTTTTTTTTTTTTTTTTTTTTTTTTTTTTTTTTTTTCTGAGTGGGCTTGAAATTTCTTCTTTTTTAATTACACAAAATATTTTCACAACTTTCACTCTAGACTACCATTTGAACCACAACGTCACATTACGAAAACACGCCTATTCATATATATTGAAATTTTCACCACCAAAAAATGAAAACTTTCAAATGGAAAATTCTGGCTGTTTTCAAATTTCTGCTCAAAACTTCGACTGTGGGTACTCGTAAGAACCGCCTCGGCGAAGTTTTCAGATAAAATTCTCTGATATTTTTTTTTTTTTTTATATTTCTGCTCAAAACATAGATTGTAGGTACTCGTCAGAACCGCCCCGCCGAGGCGGTTCTAACGAGTACCCACAATCTATGTTTTTGAGCAGGAATAAAAAAAAATGTATACCCCTTTAAGCCCCAGTTTTACTATATAAAAGTGGGGTTTACCGGTTCAGTATTATATAGGTATGGTTTCGTGATGAGCAAACGTACCATCGGATAAATGCGTCCAACAAAGATTCAGATCAACCTGCGTATCCGCGCAGTCCAGTTAGGATTCTGATTAGACTGCGCAAACGCCCAGGCTGATCTTAATCTTCACTCGGCGCACATGTCCGAAGGTACATTTTCGGACGTTGCGACTCATTTCATTTCTTTCTGTTGATAACATCGCGCTCCATCATGCAGTGTCGCATCGTTCGGCTTCTTGATTTCAAGCGTTTTTTTCCAATATTGTCGTTTATTTTAGAGATTATAATGTCACAGACTGCGATTAATTCTAGCAATTTATAGTTTAAACGGGCAACCACTCAACAGCTTGATTGGCATGAAACACAGATTTCTCAAGGATTTGTCATTACTGGGAGCGACGCAGTACACGAGACAAGAAAATGCTGAAGTCTGAAAATTAAACAATGACATCATCTTAGCTATGGCTACCGTAGGTACTCTAAATATTCGGTCATCTTTGCTCCTTACCATACTTGTCCTATAAAAATGAAGAAATCTGTTTAAATACCTGTTGATATGTCTACCAAACTGTCAGATAAGTGGAAGAGGTTGCAATAAATGTTCGAAGTGAATTGCTTATTTCTATCTGGAGACTTCAAATTTCAAGTTAGCCCAAAAGTACTCATTTCATGCCCTCGAAGTACTCCCCGTGGCTAGAAATGCAAAGTTTCAGCCGATGTATCCACTTCTTGAAGGCGTCACGGTACGCTGATTTGGGAACAGTAATAAGGTACTGATGAATGGCAGATCCAAGTGCCTGTCGGGACTGGTATTTCCGCCCAGCAAGGAATGCTTTCAATTTCGGAAACAAAAAGAAATCACATTGGGCAAGGTCTGGGGAATACGGGGGGTGAGGCAAAACAGTTACTTTTTTCTTTCTTCAAAAACGCCGTAACTATTGCGGAGGTATGAGCTGGGGCATCATCATGTAGAAGACGGACATGTTTAAAACCAGTGGCACGGCGTCGTTTCTGATAATACGTTTTCAGTTTCTTCAGAACTACGTCTTTGTAGTACTTTCTGGTGATGCTTTTGCCCTTTTTCACTGGCACTTTTATTGCGACTCCTTCACCAGAGAAGAAGATTGCATACAAAACCTTCTTTGTACTCAAAGAACGTTTGGCAATTATTGGGCGTTTGCTGTGTTTAATGGCCTAGATCTTATTGCTAACCTTTCTGACCTTTCTGACGGGCTCAAAATAATGGACCCAGGTTTCATCACCTGTGACGACATTGGCAAACTGCTTTTTGTCATATTTTGGAAACATTTGAAGCAGCTTTTTGGCCACTTTAATCCGTTGCCTCTTTTGCTCGTCAGTCAACAGATGTGGCACCCATCTAGCAGAAATCTTTCTGACTTTCAAATGCTTCTTCAAAATAAGGTGAACCGTTGATAGTGATATGCCTACCTTTCGTGCAATATCACGAACTGTAAATCTGACATCTCCTTCAATGATTTCCTTCAATGATTTCCTTTATTTTGGAAACGATTTCTTTACGAGATGCAGATTTTGGCCTACCTGATTTCGGTGCATTTTTGATGGACTCTACACCAGACTCAAATTTCTTTTTCCACCGCCGAACTGTGTCATAACACACACAAGAAGGTCCAAAAGCAGTAGAAATTTCAGTCATCAGCTTCTTCAAAGAACAACCAAGTTTTGAGCGAGCTTTGATGTAAGCCCGTATTTCATCTTTTTTGTCGACGCTTCTACCAACCATTTTTACTGCAGTGGTCAATGACTGCGTGTATTCAAATGGCAAATTTTATGTCTTACACTTAGTCTAACATGTACATTTATACACCATTGTGTAGATATTGAATAGCCCTATACAGGTATGTATTGGTTTTTATTGGTTTTTATCGTGCCCCACGTGGATATCGAGCTAGAGGACAATAAGCAATTCATTTCGAACATCCCTCGTATGTATATATAGGGAGAAATATGAAATACCACTGGGCTGAGTGAGGTTCGAACCCACGCAGGCTACGACGGCAGCACCTAGTCCTTCAGAGTCACGAGACATAACTATATATATATCTTACCGCCTTGCCATACTGTCCTATATGTTGAAAACAGCTATTTCAGTACCTCAATACGAAAACACGCCTATTCAAATACATGTACACTGAAAATTTTACCACCAAAAATGACAATTTTTTAGATAAAAAAATTCTGATATTTTTCATATTTCTGCACAAAACATAGATTGTGGGTACTCGTTAGAACCGCCTCGTCGAGGCGGTTCTAAAGGGTACCCACAATCTATGTTTTTAGCAGAATAAAGAAAAATAATGTACACCCCTGTAAACCCCATTTTTACTATATAAACGTGGGGTTTAAGTGGGTCAAAATTATATAGGTATGTTTTCGTGATGTGTTGGTTTGTAACGAAACTTAGGGACAAAATTGGTAGCTGTTTATCAGGCGAAACGCGGCGTCTACCCTGGGTCTACACTGTATTCTTAGGCATACTTGCCCGAAGTTTCATTACGAAAATACGCCTCTTCAAATATACTGAAAACTTTACCCCCAAAATAAAATGAACATTTTCAGATAAAAATTCTGATATTTTTCATATCTCTACTCAAAACATAGATTGCGGGTACTCGTTAGAACCGCCTTGGCGAGGCGCTTCTAACGAGTACCCACAGTCTATGTTTTGAGCAGAAATAAGAAAAATAATGTATATCCCTGTAAACCCCAGTTTTACTATACAAAAGTGGGGTTTAAGGGGGTCAAAATTATATGGGCATGTTTTTGGGATGTTTTAGCAAACACAAGGTCATAGAAAGAACCTCAGTATTATAAAACCCTAACTATCTGGACAACGTTCGTTTTCAGCATTATAAGGATTGATAACAGAATAAATCCAGATCAAAGATACAAGGAAAGCACTGGCTTGTATAGTTAACATGTTTTCATAGGACAAACAGTATACTTGTATCTGGCATTCACTCATCATTAGCGTTGCTGGTTATCGGACTGATTTGAACGTTTAGCTTGAACCAAATCATAGCCTATTAAGCCAAGGAGGAAATTAAGGCATGAGAGATCTGCGAAGATCCAGATTGCATCTACATAGTCTGAGGAACATCATTTGTTCCAATAAAACATGTATATTATAGAATCTAGACGTAACCCTTGTATGAGCGTAAGGATCGTAGCTGTACGTTGCGACACATTTCTTTCGCTTTATTTTGTTTTCTGATTTTTTAGGACACCGTTATCATTTGGGCCTTTTCGAGTGAAAATGTGTGTTTGAGCATATGCGAAAAGATGGAATCAATTCACTGCGCACAGTTTCATTAGAGTATCCACTTGTATGTGTTTTTTTTTTATGGAGAAATAACAAACAGTATCCGACCATACCTACCAGCTAGCATTCTTTATAAATCAATATCGGACCGCTATCGGCCCGTCAGCTACCCTGACGGGCCGATAACGGCCCGCTATCGATTTATAAAGAATGCTTACTGAGCTAATACCCTAGGGATGTCGCAAAATACACCTTCTCACCAAAAATGGCTCTGAACAGACTGCGTGATTGTGCATTCTAAATAACTGTGATGCGATTCTTCACATGTATCACTAAGACGGCTTTTCACTCGACGTGGCTCATTGTTTCGTGTATCTGGATACAAAAAATAAAACCAGCATCGTATTAACGAACGAACTACTTTCAACTACAGTGAAGGCATTTAGATCACCTGGATAAATTCTTCGACCTTGCACAATGCGCCATTTCTTTCGAACTGCCAAATACCGCAAGTTTCAGAGAAGTATTTATTGTACCTATCACAATGGGCATGGGTTTAGATCCATCATCATCATGTATGTTTCGATCTATTGGGAAAGACATTCATCATGGCTATTTATCATCTAAACACATAATTTAATGGTAACGCACTCGTTTTACTGTTAAGGTGTACATGTTTAACGTAAATTAATACACTTTCAGGGTAGGAATGCCTTTGCATCACGAAAACATGCCTATATGATTTTGACCCCCTCAAACCCCACTTTTATATAGTAAAACCGGGGTTTACAGGGGTATACATTATTTTTCTTATTTCTGATCAAAAACATAGATTGTGGGTACTCGTTAGAACCGCCTCGCCGAGGTGGTTCTAACGGATACCCACAATCTATGTTTTGAGAAATAATATGAAAAATATCGGAATTTTTTACCGGAAAATTTTCCTTTTTTGGTTGTAAAATTTTCAATAAATTTGAATAGGCGTGTTTTCGTAATATGGAAATCGTTTTGCCTCTCTTCTGGAAAATTAGCTACTCTTCCCATGGGAGCAAATTCTTTCCTTTAAAGCAGACCCCTTTTCAGACGTGGGTTAGTGACATAAGGAGCAAACAGGGAGTCACAAAATGTGTCTCCCTAATACAAAATTGGAGAACATCTACAGAGTTTATACCGTCCCTGAATGGTTCCGTATACTTTTTACAGGAAATGGTTTGCATGTTGGCCAATATAAAGTTCTAGAATAGTGGGTTACATTTAAAATATTTTAGTAAAATTAACTGATTTGTTTCGTTTCTTTTGCGGAATTTGGATGGGGGAGAGTTTTATTACGCCGTCTTCCAGGTTTTATGTGATAATTTTCGGAGGTGCCAGGTCTAGTGAGAAAGTGCATAGCTTGAAAAACAACCATATGGTTAGATAATGTTGTTGAAACTTGTACAGTAGATTGTCCCGTTTCCTCCAAGAGATACTGCGTAAAACGAGAGGCATACTGTGTATTGCATGTTATATAATATGTTTTCTATTTTTGCGTTTATTCGTTTGACCGCATTCGAGTTTGCGAAAATGAGATTCAGCTATATGCTTAGTTTATTAATATTTGACACACATATCAGAAACCGGCATCATCTGTTTGATCAGCCATTTACATGACACTTTTATATTTGTTTGTCATGACTGGTTGCACATATAGGTATATAAAAAAGGCTGCAGCATTGCAGAAGCATACTATCCTAATGAATAACGGCAGGTGCATGTGTTTTTGATTATGCGGCGTAATTAATCAAGTCACAGACTTCATTACAGCACCTACGCTACTCGTATATCTATTGCTTTATAACGGTTAAGTCTATAAATCAGAAAAATCGTCTGTTATATATGTAGCGGGGACCACATCCAGGTAGCTTACTAATGGTCAAACGACCGCAGTCTATTATATAACTCTTTCCCCGCTAGTGGCGACTTGTCGTCTGCTGATAACATTTGCAAACAGTTTGGACCCAGATCAGGCCCGACAAAACGTCGGGCCTGATCTCGATTCAAACTCTTTGACACTCTGAAAGTATTCCTGAAAGATTGTTTTTTGAAAAAAAAACAACAAAAAAAAAAAAAAAAAAAAAAAAAAAAAAAAAAAAAAACAGACGACAAAGCATGTAAAATTACCCAGCATGCAAAGAGTTAAGGAGCATGATACACCTGACTGATACATCTTTTTCGCCATTGTTGCAAGGAGACAACTTTTGCCACTTCCTGTTTGCTTTCCTGTACAATAATACCCTCCAAACACGGCCGGGATCTACTCTAAAATGAAAGATTTTGCTCCCATTCTCCCAGTGGGAGCAAAGTCTTTCCGCTTTGAAAAGACACTTTTTTCAGAAAGGAGGGAAACAAAATTAAGTGTTTCCTCCCCTTAAAGAGTATCACTCCGGGACCCCTTAAGGTGTTACTTATTCGTTGCAAACATACATTATGAAAGCACGCCTATTCAAATATATAGAAAATTTCACCTCCAAAAACTGAAAATTTTCTGATAAAAAAATCTGATATTTTTCATATTTCTGCTCAAAACATAGATTGTGGGTACTCGTTAGAACCGCCTCGGTGAGGCGGTTCTAACGAGTACCCACAATCTATGTTTTAGCAAAAAATGAGAAAATAATGTATACCCCAGAAAACCCCAGTTTTGACTATATAAAAGTGGGGTTTAAGGGGGTCAAAATTATATAGGCATGTTTTTGTGCTGATAAAGAAAAAAAAAACATGCTGCTCAAGGTGAAGAAATGATTAGATAGTTGGTGTGACTCTTCTGCATTTGTTTATGATGTGAAGTGTTTGTTTCTTTGTATTTGTAGGTACAAGTATGTTAGGCATGTGCAATGCAATGATAAGTACGTGCTATAGTTAATAGAAACAATTCAGCTAGTGAATCGGATTTTAAAAACAGACCCGGACACTGTTCGTTTCGATAAAGTAATTGGTGCATAATCAACGATTCAAATTCTTCTTTTTTTTTTTTTGCGCTTGTAGGTACAAGTATGCTAGGCACGTGCAATGTTATGACAAATACGTGTCCTAATTAATAGAAAAAAAAAAATCAGCCAGTTAAATGGACCTTAAAAACTGACCTGTATACACTGCATTTCGACAAAGTAATTTGAGCATATTCAACGAATCAAATTCTTTAAGTGTTCAGATAAGTTATGCAGATTACCATCACTGCACGTCCGCATATATGTTGCGATTGAAACAACAACACGTACCATTTGCATAAAATAAGTCGATCATTAATAACATTTAATAAAAAAAAGTCCGTGATTTAATTGGTAGAAACACAATAATTGATTCGAAAATTCGTTCTATATTTCAAGGGAAGCAAATACGTTAATTTTGCTTTGTCTCACTTCTGAAAATGAGTTTCCAAGGGACTAAATTTTTTTCTCCGCAAAGTAGCGAAATGACCTCGGAACGGCACTAGGTTGCGTCAGTCACTTCCACCAAGTGATTTGTTGCAGAATAAATCACAGTTTTTCTCAATTGCCTATATAGGCGCACTGTGTTAGAATTATCCTTTACTCAATGGTGGGCTATGTTTTTGTGATCGTGGCACTTCCGGGATATATTGTTGTATTGTCAGACAAATGTACAAAAAAGTCCGTCTAAGACACCTATGAATAAATCCTCCTTACGACGCTTATACCAGCGAAGACTAAGATAAACCAGCGTTAGCAAATCCGCACATCCTGGTCCAACGTTTTGCTTGCATTCATTGAATAGCCAAGGTTGGCTTACACAGGTGGACAGCAAAGAAAATATTCTGACAACGCAGACGCTCGGCCAGATCTTAGGATCGGGTGTTCGCATATGGTCAAAGGAGTATTTTCTGACGTTGCAACTCATATTGCTACATGTATCTACTGACAATTCTAAAAAGGTCAAGCGAAATAACAAAACAAATGCATGCCATAATCCAAGTTTTCATAGACGGACACTTTAATTCTGGACTATACTTATTGCCAAGGCGTGTCTGAAATTTGATGCATCATATGATACAAACTTTTGCAGTTGTAACAATTATCTTCCTTAGCACTAGCTTTCAGTGCTACCATATCTAATATAAGTATTGAACATCAAAGCGCCTTACCATGCTTATCCTAAAAATTGCATAAGTCCTTATTACTGCTTACTGAACTGTCAACAACTGCTGAACGAGGTGCAATAGTATAGGTCCTGATCAGACGACGGTTCTGCGGCGTCTGATCTGTACATTGATTGTTGTGGCCTGTTCGCCGGACTAAATACGGTACTTTTTTCCTTATTGCCTTAGAGCGAGTTTTATTTCATTTTACATAAAAGTTTTATTATGATATTTGGTATCTTGTGCGATATGTCAATCTTGGAAGAAGGAGTTGATGAAAGCTTGGGATGGGTTTCATTAGCCCAAAGGGAAATTAATGCCTGATGTGTGAAAGCCAGTATTTCATAATCAGGCAAGGAAGAACATGACAAGCGCGTATCTGCGCAGTCTGCCATAAAGTTTATATTCACAAAGACCCAGTCCATTGTCTATTTGAACAGTGGTATCCTGGTTTAAAAGTTTGGATGCCTTGTTGAATTTATCACGCCCTCACTAGGGTATCTGTAAAAGGCCGTTTTCCTCTATATTGGGTGCCATTTAATCTTCTGATCGTTCAATCATGTTGTCTCACTCAAACGCATCTTCAAAATAATTGTTAAAGATAGCATAATCTCAGATGTGGCTTCCTCTAAATTTTAAGCAGTCCGAATTTATCAAAATTCAATTTTAATTCTTTTTTTTTCTAACTTTATTGAGATTCGAGGGAATGGTTTACCCACCATATTACTCCAGAGAAAGCCACGAAGGGAGCAGAAGTTTAAAAATCAAAATGTGTTCTCCCGTTTATTAAACTGGACGTATAATTTGAGAGTGTTTTCATTTTATCAGGGAATATAACTCATATGGCTTCTTTTTTGCCCACATCAGTCGCTTTCAGTAAATGTTCTACTCAAAACAGAAAAAAACGCTGCCCTTTTAGATTAGACACTTTCTTTTTTAGAATTTAAGTAAACAATTTTGATAGAGTTGCAACCCTGACAGTATATAAAAAATGATATTTAAGATGGCCATGAAGAACCACAATCACAGAACATAGACTACCAATGACATTAATAGGAAGAGCAAACAAACAAGACAGACAGTATACAAGCCTCAAGTAAACAAAACAAAACAAAAGAAAAATAATAATGAATATGAACCTAAACGGAATTACGTACGAGTCGCGCCATGATAAAGGGTGTCTTGGAGTAAATGTAAAAAATAAAAATCCAGCCATAAATATAAATATAGTTACCAAATTAAAAAGACGAAAACAAACAAAAAAAAACAGTCACACTCACAAAGCACAGCTGTACCCCTGCACCAAAAGGCAGGGAGACGAACAGAAAGACATAAAGCCATATAAAACAAAAGAAACTTATCTGAACAGAGGAACCGCCTTGTAATGGTTAGCAAAACCAAAACCTGAGGTGCTTAAACTAGTTCCCTGAGTTTCTGAAGTAGACTTTTTCATTCTTGAAATTGGACTTGTCCACTGTTACAAATAAGTTTCATTAAACAGAGAATGGCAAGCAGGGTAGACCCTCATGAGACAGCTCGCTAAGAGCCGTCTCATCTGGATCTACACTGTTTGGACAGGTATATGTTTTGGTCTGCCGGACTGAAAGAGAGAGCTAATCTTAGTGCTTTTCGTACGTTTGTTCGGTTCGTGCTTGTTTAGATTTGTCGGTTTCCTCTTCTTCTTGGAGTCTGGGAAGGGCTGCGGTTTGTGATTGTGGCACCCCCTGGACTTTTCTCTTACCTTTTTGTAATCATATATGCAAGCAAGACAGACAGATCGGCGTTTCAGATGACCGCTGCCTGACTACATGACGTTGCAGAGTGTGGTATCAAACTAGCGAATGCCAGATTTGGCAGATGCACTGTCAAACATCTTAATGTCAGATCAGACGAATCAACTGCCAAAGAGCTGAAATCAAGATTATAGGGATCTGTGTCGTCTTCGTATAAATTCAAACAGACTCTAAACGGAATGAACCTTGACAGCAAATCAACACACTCACATAGCTGACCTTATGTTGTGGATATTCGGTTTTGCAAATGGTGTGGTATAAATCCGTATTTGGTATCGTATAGATTTATTATTGTCTGTGTCGTTTCACTTTTTATGTCGCAAACATTCTATCATTCGATTCTATATCGATCGGTTGCAGATCATTAATTCAGAGACTACGTCTCGGCATGACTAAACTATTGTTGACTAGGACGTTAAACCTTAAATCATCAACGACTGATAAATGGTTTAATAAAGATCTAAGTGACCTATTCAGTTTTCCAAAGCTGGAAGCTTCAGTATTTGAACCGTGTCAAACCAAACGGAATCTTCGGGAAATATGCGGACTGCAAAGGCACCATCGGACTGAGCTTCCAGGAAGTTTGACCAGGGCCTTCCCTGTCCGCATATATATATATATCGTATCTTCGGACATGTGCACTCAGCGAAGATTCAGACCAGCCTGCAAATTCACAGTCAGATCAGAATCTTCTAGTAGCTCGTTTTGTATATCCAAGGATGAGGAAAAAACATACTGACCAGATTACAAGGATGCTCAGGCTGATTAAAGTGTTCGTTTACCATATTTCAGAAGGTACAATCGAACTTCAATACTTCGAGCATCTTTTGGACCGTGGAAATTTCTTATAAATATGGGTAGTTCTACCCACGGAGGTTTAATCAGGAAGCAAATGGCGACAACAGAGAAATATTTTCAATGTTTTACACAATAATGATGCGAGTCTACTAACATACAATTGCATGACAAAGTAAGAAAATTTCCCCCAAATATATATATATATATATATATATATATATATATATATATATATATATATATATATATATATATATATATATATATATATATATAGCTAACGAAAAAACATTTTAGGGATTCAATAACGAGTTCGATCGAATTAGCCATGGTACATGAGCCATTGGTGTTATTCGAGCTATTCAGGTTCGACTAGAGGTTCGAGGTTTATTTAAGGTTCGTGGCAATCTTTTTGACGTTTATTTTACTTCTTCCCGCATTGCGGCTCAATGTGCTCTGAACATCATATGATAAGCTATACCAAGTACCACAAGTCTGATCTCCTGCAACCCACAAATTGTACTTCCAGCAGAAAATTCAAATGACCGAGCGCGCGACAAAAGCTACAATAAGACCTGTGTGATCAGCAAAGACTCAGATCAGACTGCAGATCCACCCAGTATGGCAAGGGTTCTCGTTTATCCTCTTCGGATAGTATGGAGTCTGCAGAAGACATATGTGATTGGCGAAAACTCTGATCAGACTGCGTGGATGCGCAGACTGATCTGAATCTTCACTCGACGCACAAGTATTTCTATGTTTTGTCGTGCCCTTCTTCAAATATATCTGCTCTAATATCTTACTTGACCGTGCAAATTAAAGTCAACATTTGTATATATTTCATCATTTTACCAGTATAATTTCCTGTTATAATCAGAAATCAATATACACTCTGTGATATCCCAGATGAAACAAAATATACGAAATACAATAAATCACTTAGGTCAGAGACTGCTTGGTCCAAAATCCTTCAAACTTTCCAAGTTATTAGAAACATTCAGGCAATTAAGATGTTATTTCTTGATCATCTCAGATAAACCATAATTGCTTCCCAGTACCCGGCTCCTGATTTCCTGTTCCTTAATCCTATTTACAGGTTACTGATTCGCAGTTACATGTACCGGTTCCCGATTTTCTATTCGATGTTCTCTGTTATCGGTTCATAATTCGCTATTTAATGGTATATGCATTTTGACAAATATGTAACACAAATACCGGTTTAGTTTCTGATTCCCAGATTATTATCAATCCCTACTTTCCAGTACCCAGAGTCACTTCCAAGTTCCTTTTCGTATTATCATACTACTTCAATACTAATTTGGAACCTACACTGATTAAACAAATGCTACACTTCGGAACTGCAAAAATAAAAAGAAAAGCAATATTTATGTTGCTATTAAAATTACCTATACATATTGATTCAAAATTCATTGCATGTATAATACGAATCGACAAAAAGGAATCGCCAGCATAGAACTAAGGATCGTGAATTGAGAATCAACAACTGGCTATGGGACTAAGGAACTGAAATCCGGGACTAGGAATCATTGAAATGACCATCCAGAATTCATTTATGTACAAATGTCGTACTTGAACCACATATAAATACAGGGCCAATTTGTTAAAAACTGAACGAAGTTCTTAGCTAACATGACGTTAAAATTTCTACCTTGAAATCTGGAGTATGCATTGACATTTTTTACTAAAATGCTGCAACAATGTGTGCAGCAAAAGTTACACAATGTTTTGCATTAAAACTATCAGTGTATTTGAAAGTACCTAAGCTACAACAGTTAACGAGTTTCTCTTTAACGAGATCGTCAAGCTAACGATGTTTTGACCAACTTGGCCCAGATCTTCCGAACAACAGCAGAAATACTGCTTTTTGACGTTAAAAGTATAACTTTTAAGCCTCAACGTCTGCTTACACGAAGCTATGTCAATTTACAAAGCACTGATGGGTCGACACTCTCTGCCTGTAAGCTGGGAAACTGGTCCTGAATAAGAATTTACGATTGTTTCATTAACTCTCTGTACTTTAAGCAAACAGTGCAGACCTATTCTGATGCCGCCTTCTGTTGCATCTGATCTAGGTCTGCACTGTTTGCCAATGTCCCAAATATCCCAGCCCAAATTTTACAGATAACCTCTATCAATAGCACTCTGACGTCACAGTGACAAGAATAGCTCGGCTATAAATAACCGTTACCTGGCTTTCGTCTAACGCGCGGTTTGATTACCTTGGTCAATGGTAATCACGTGGATAACTACCTTAAGGAAATTTAGGCGTTTGTATACGATGTCTCGATTGTAAACAATCGATACAAAAAGACAGCAGCAAAGTAATTATGTGTTATAATGTGAGAGCGCATGCTTTATGACGCTGCAGACGTTTAATTAAAAGCGCCAAGCAAATGTATGATAGTTTACATTCTAAGATAGATTTTATTATTTGTCAGACAATAACATCACGAAAACATGCCTATATAATTTTGTCCCCCTTAAACCCCACTTTTATAAAGTAAAACTGGGGTCTACAGGGGTATACATTATTTTTCTTATTTCTGCTCAAAAACATAGATTGTGGATACATGTATGCGTAACTGTATGAGGATTTAAGTTGAGGTCTGGTGCCAATAAACACAGGTTTAAGCCGATCAGGATGCACTTCGTAGATTTTATTACATTTCCGTCAAGCGGAACAATTTTTGTGGCTTCCTCTTTACCTAATTGCATGCCAAATGCCCTTCAGAAAAGGGAATTTCTATAAACGGAAAGCCTTTGCTTCCAATTGTGACATACTTTTTTTCTGAAAGTGTATTTAATTCCACTGTTATGCATGCTGGATAAACATTTTTATACGAATAAAAAGGCGTATTTTGTTTTATTCGTCGGAACATAGGGTTGACATTTCATGCAAGGTCAGGAGATATTTTACACGAAATGTCAAAGCATGGTCTGGATTTTCCCTGGGATGTGTCTAAAACGGGACGGCTGAATGTCAAATAGTACAGACCCTGTTGAGCTAGGTGAATACTCTTTGTCATTACGAAAACATGCCTATTCAAAACTATTGATAATTTCCCCACCAAAAAAGGAAAACTTTCAGATAAAAAATTCTAATATTTTTCACATTTCTGCTCAAAACATAGATTGTGGGTACTCGTTAGAACCGCCTCGACAAGGCGGTTCTAACGAGTACCCACAATTTATGTTTTAAGCAGAAATAAGAAAAATAATGTATACCCCTGTAAACCCCAGTTTTACTATATAATAGTGGGGTTTAAGGGGGTCGAAATTATATACAATGTACGCCTGTTTTCGTGATGTCAGGATCAACTTCCCGAATCACTGAGTTATATACGATAATATTTTGCGGGTATGCCCATATCCCTTACTTTTACAAACAACTTTGTGTAGTTGGGACTGTAACAGAATTAAGGGCAAGGGTGCATTCCTCGTAAAACCAGGTATGAGTCCCGCAGCAGTTTTGTGGTTGACCGTTCAAATGTGATGCGCTACGCGCGAAAAGGACCCTTATGCAATTTGCGGATAACGCAGGTGCATTCGCGCAGGCTGATCTGGACCTTCATTGTCTGCTTACAGAATCAGTGGATACTGTTGTATATGTCGACAAACAAAGAATATCCAGATCAGACTGCACGAGTGCGCACGCTCAACTGAACCTTCGCTGTACGCATCATTTTTCCCCACATTGGGCATCACGTGATAAATCTATTTCTGTTGCAGCTCTTCTTTATTTGATTGTTCTGGTTTCATTGAAGTGATATCACGAAAACATACCTATATAGTTTTGACTCCCTTAAACCCCACTTTTATATAGTAAAACTGGAGTTTACAGGGGTATACATTATTTTTAGCTCACCTGAGCCGAAGGCTCAAGGTGAGGTATTGTGATCACTCACCGTCCGTCGTCGTCGTCGTCGTCCGTCTGTCCGTCCGTCCGTTCACAATCTTTAAACATCTCCTCCTGAACCAGTGATTGGATTTTGACCAAACTTCACAGGAATGAGCCTTGGTTGGTCCTCTTTCAAAGTTGTTCAAATGGTTCCGGTCCATTGCATATCTAGGTCACAGGAGCTAAAAATAGATTTTTTAACTAAAAACTTAAAAAAATCTTCTTGTCAGACACCACTAGACCGATTACAATATAATTATGCAGAAATGTTCCTTTGATGATCCTCTACCAAGATTGTTCAAGCCATTTGGATTCGTCAAAAAACATGGCCACCATGGGGTGGGGCTTATTTCTCCTATATATCTATATAGAAAACTTTAAAAATCTTCTTGTCCGAAACCCCTGGACTCATTTTAATATAATTTTGCAAAAGTGTGCCTTTGGTGATCCGCTACCAAGATTGTTCAAGCCATTTGGATTCGTCAAAAAAACATGGCCGCCAGGGGGCGGGGCTTATTTTCCCTATGTATCGAAATAGAAAACTTTAAAAATCTTCTTGTCAGAAACCAAAGGACCGATTTCATTATAACTTGACAGAAATGTTTCCTTGCTGACCCTCTATCAAGATTGTTTAAGTTATCATGATTCATCAAAAAACATGGGCGCCAAGGGGTGGGGCTTAGTTTTCCCTATATATCTATATAGGAAAGTTTAAAAATTTTCTTGTCAGAAACCAATGGACCAATTTCAATATAACTTAGCAGGAATGTTTCTTTGGTGACCCTCTACCAAGATTGTTCAAGCCGGCATGATTCGTCAAAAAACATGGCCGCTAGGGGGCGGGGCATATTTTCCCTATATATCTATATAGAAAACTTTAAAAATCTTCTCGTAAGAAACTGTTGGGTCGAGTTCATTGTAACTTGGCAGGAATGTTGCTTTGGTAACCCTGTACCAAAATTGTTCAAGCCCTCATGATACGTCAGAAAACATGGCCGCCAGGGGTGGGGCTTATTTTCCGTCTATATCTGTATAGACAATTTTAAAATTCTTCTTTTCAGAAACCACCTGACCGATTTCAATATTACTTGGAAGGAATGTTGCTTTGGTGACCCTGTGCCAAGATTGTTCAAGCAATCATGATTCGGCAAAAAACATGGCTGCTAGGGGTGGGGCTTATTTCCCCTATATATCTAAAAAGAAAACTTTAGAAATCTTCTTGTCAGAAACCACTGAACCAATTTCAGTATAACTTGCAGGAATGTTCCTTTGGTGGCACTCTATCAAGTTTATTCAAGCTGTCATGATTCGTCAAAAAATATGGCCATTAGGGGGTGGGGCTTATTTTCCCTATATAGCTATATACAACACTTCAAAAATCTTTTTGTCAGAAACCACTGGGCCAATTTCAATATAACTTGGCAGAATTTGTTCCTTTGGTGACCTTCTTTCAAGATTCAGTTCCAGCAGTCATGATACATGAAAAAAACATAGCCGCTCGGGAGTAGGGCTATAAAATTTATACAAAAATCTTAGAGCAGTGAACTTGGCTGAAACTTCAACAGTAAGTTTGCAAAGCTGTTTGCTCAGGTGAGCGATATAGGACCATCATGGTCCTCTTGTTTCTTATTTCTGCTCAAAAAATAGACTGTGGGTACTCGTTAGAACCGCCCCTCCAAGGCGGTTCTAATGAGTACCACAATCTATGTTTTGAGCAGAAATATGAAAAATATCGGCGTTTTTATCTGAAATTTTTTTTTTTGGAGGTGAAATTTTCTATATATTTGAATAGGAGTGTTTTCGTAATGATGTTTTACGATTCTGTACCATGGAATACCACCTCATCTGGTGCTTTGTATTCTACCCCAGCAGGAACATGACGTTGATACAATGTCACATTAACAACACAACATTAATGACGATGCAAGGTCATGACGTTACGTCGACGTGAATACGACATTGTATAAATTCCATTACGTTCAATCGATGTGAGTACGACATTGTATAAATTTCATGACATATATCGACGTTAATACGACGTTGTGTAAACGTCAAGGCGATGAATCAACGTTAAGGTGACGCTGTATAAATGTCATGTGCCCGCTTGGTGAATGTGGCCTTCTCTGGGTATCCCAGACCCCATATTTTGTTATAGTGATTGTCTTATTGTTTTGCAGTAAGCCTCTCATAGTGGTTTAAATCATATTGATATTAATGTTATATCTTTCAAATAAAATAAGAGATGGATAAAGCATTTTCTACAAGAGAGAAGGCTTATCAGAGTCTTCGCTATATGCCGGAAGACGCTTTTGCTCCTTGGCTACCCAGAGTGCACTGCGAGCTCTGTGACCAGACTGTGTGGGTACACAGGCTGATCTGCATCTTTGCTGGGCGCACATGCAGTTTTATAGGAAATGTGGCTCGGTTCATATGTTAAATCGTTTATTTGAAATAGATGGCAAATGTTAATCAGTAATTTATGCGCGCTTATACTCTCCTAAAATTCGAAGGCACTTGCTGCTGTATATGAAATCTTTTCCAGTACTTAAGACCTCAATGAGACTAGGAGCTTTGTCGTTATCTAAAACGGAAATGATGCACCTGTAAGATGTACTACTTTGCAAAGTGAGACATCACGAAAACATACCTATATAATTTTGACCCCCTTAAACCCCACTTTTATATAGTAAAACTGGGGTTTACAGGGGTATACATTATTTTTCTTATTTCTGCTCAAAAACATAGATTGTGGGTACTCGTTAGAACCGCCTCGCCGAGGCGGTTCTAACGAGTACCCACAATATATGTTTTGAGCAGAAATGTGAAAAAAATATCAGTTTTTTATCTGAAAATTTTCAGTTTTTGGAGGTGAAATTTTCTATATATTTGCATAGGCATGTTTTCGTAATGCATATTTTTTTACAGACAAGAAGTCGCCATCTTTTACCAGAAACTTCACAAAATCGGATAGGCTTTGAAAGGAAAGAATACGATTCCTCAGATTCTTTGTTTTTAGAGAAGCCCATAATAGGACCAGGTAAAGTGTATTTGATCTTAGTTGGGGCTTCTCTGAAGAAAAAAGAATCTAATTCATTAGGAAAACATGCCTATTCAGGTATATTGAAAATTTTACCACCAAAAACTTAAATTTTTCAGATGAAAATCCAGATATTTTTTTCATATTTCTGCTCAAGACATAGATTCTGGAACTCGTTAGAACCGCCTAATTGAGGCGGTTCTAACGAGTACCCACAATCTATCTTCTTGAGCAGAAATAAGAAAATAAATGTATACCCCTCTAAACCCCAGTTTTACTATATAAAAGTGGGGTTTAATGGGGTCAAAATCATATTCTTTCCTTTCAGAGTGGTTTCGTTTTTTGAGAGACTTCAGGTACAGTTTGGCGACGTCCTTGTCTGTACAAATGTCGTACTTCACTTTGCAAAGTAGTACAAACATCTACATGTGTACATGTAAAAATGAAATCATTGCCATCACTAATGAGTCGATTGTCTCTGAGTGTAGGCTGAAAACTGTTCGTAAACGGAGACTTGACCCTTAACTTCCTGTAATTTAAGTAACAGTACAGATCCTGATCAGACGCCGCGTTCTGCGGCGTGTCACCTGGGTTCTGCACTGTTTGCCAATGTTCGAGTTCCAGTCCAGGTTTTACAGATAACTTATCATGGCACTCTGACGTCAAAGTGACAAGAATAGCACGGCTATAGATATCCGTTAGATGTATTTCGTACAACCGCGCGGATAGGCTCCATTGGTCAATGTTAATCAAGTGGACAACAACCCTAAGGATAGTTTGGTGTATGTATGCTTTGGTTCGATTGTAAACAATCGATCCAAATATATCAGTCCATACATCTTGTGACCAGGATTTATACATACCAACGATTGCGTGATCATGCAGAGCGAGAATTGTTCGTTTAATTGCTTCAACACGTATAAAGTTTGCATGATCAAAAATTGTGCCAATCCTCTTGTGACTTCCACAAATACTAAACATTTGCTGCGTGGGGTTTATTCTATGAAATAATAGCTTCTAAAAGAAATGTGTCATGACTTTTGAAACCAAATTAATGAATGCATTATTCTCAAACAACTCACGTCTCTACAAACTATTCATGTGGCAATGTACTTATTCTTTTAAACAATTTGTGTCTTCTCTTACATGTACAGACGATTTTCTTCTGTCTTAATTTGTTATAATTCACTACCTCTTTCCTATGAAAGTTTCAGTTGTCAAAACACTCGAATTTGTTTTGCTTATGCATGATTTCAGTCGTTCCGCTTTTTAGTGATGTTAATATATTTTCATTGTATGCGTATACTCTGTATATGTGATTTAATAAATTAACCTTTTTAGCCTTACAGACCAAAGCAAATACTTTTCCAAACAGTGTATATCCAGATGAGACAGTTCGTAATGCGGCCTCGGTGGCTCAGTTGGATGCGCCGTCCGACTGGAGACCAGGAGGTCGCGGGTTCAACCCCCGCCGAGGTCGGCAACATTCTTTCGTGGAGATTGATCATGAAATATTTTCTACGGTCATTCTCTCCCTTCCGCTGATTCAAGAAGGGCAGTTGTCAGTTTCTGGCGAAAGAATGTGCACAATACTGGTTAACCGCTTAGAGGACTAAGCCTGCCCAGTAAACGTGTGGTTAGGTAAACTGACTGCGCTCGACATGACCCCATTGGGTTGACTGGGCCGTAAAACCTCAACACAAACACAAACAGTTCGTAATGAGTATTTTCATCTCAATCTACTTTGTTTGACATTCTATATTGATTTGTAACCTGGCCCCGAGGTTATAAAACTGTTTTCATGCTCAACTCAGCTGAGCATGAAATTTTCTCTACTAATAAATATGAAAATGCCAACAATAGTTGGCATTTTCACATTTATTAGCAGAAAAATTTTCATGCTCGGCTATGTTTAGCAAGAATGAATTTGCAATTGTTAGTAATTTGAGATTTATCAGCAGGAAGAATTTCATGCTCAGCTGAGTTGAGCATGAAAAAGTTTTATAACCTTTGGACTTGGACATGTCAAAATTCAAAGACGGAAGAGTCCAAATAAGAAACTCAAATGTACACATGCCATTAGGTACATTTTCTCAAATTGCGGTGAATTTTCTCAGCATCTCCAAATACATTCGCTTCCATTCATCTCGAAAAAATGTCTATATAATTTTGACCCCCTTAAACCCCACATTTATATAGTAAAAGTGGGGTTTACAGGGGTAAACATTATTCTCCTTATTTCGGCTCAAAAACGTAAGTTGTTGGTACTCGTAAGAACCGCCTCGCCGAGGCGGTTCTAACAAGTACCCACAATCTATGTGTTGAGCAGAAATATGAAAACTATCAGGTTTTTTTTTATCTGAAAATTTTCAGTTTTTGGAGGTGAATTTTTCTAAATATTTGAATAGGCGTGTTTTCGTAATGACTATCAATTTTATTACATAAGTCTTGACTAACTATAATGCTATCATATAGAACGATGGATTTTGCTTGGCGCTCTATTCTAAATGCAAAAACTTATTTGTGATAGAAAATATCTTACCAGGAACCATTTACCATGTCTGTTCTCGTGTTTTGTTTTCCATTACGAAAACATGCCTATTCAAATATATTGAAAATTTTACCACCAAAAAATTGAAAAATTTTCAGATAAAAAATTCTGATATTTTTCATATTTCTGCTCAAAACATAGATTGTGAGTACTCGTTAGAACCGCTTCGGCGAGGCGGTTCTAACGAGTACCCACAATCTATGTTTTGAGCAGAAATAAGAAAAATAATGTATACCCCTGTAAACCCCAGTTTTACTGTATAAAAGTGGGGTTGGAGGGGGTCAAAATTATATAGGCATGTTTTCGTGATGTAAGCGTTAACCTAAAACTAACGGCCTGAAAATAGCCTGATCTCTGCCATTTATATTTGGAAATCGGGGTCTTTGGAAAAGGTAAATTAAAACGTGTTTCGTTCCTTTTTTTCTGCCGTTAAGAACGATGTTTCATAACTGCATTGTGAAAGATTCTGAAATTTTTAACAAGTGGAACGTCTTGAAAACCTGTCTGCTGTATCGATTTTTGCATAATTTGCAGCCATGTTTTTTCTTTCATTTTCATTTTTTGTTGTGTTTAATTATTAAATAAAATTACTAGAGTAAAACTATTGGGGCATTGTTGGGGCATAGTTATGACAGAATAGATTGTATTAAATCATGACACATACTCACTCATCTTCATTTTCTGAGTAAAGCGTCCGACGAAAACGACTTTCTAGAAACTGCCGAAAGCAGAGAAGTTTGTATTAGTGAATATAAATATTTTTATAAAACAAAGGCTTATGAAATTGATACACAGTATTAATGCCATCATAAAATGTGACACCTGACAGCCTGTAACATTACAGTTAGTCTCTCGTGTTTGAACTGGATCAAAAATGAAATGATTTTTACTGTATTTCTGACTTGATGTTGGCAACATTATTTCAGAGATATGATAAAAAATCATTTCATTTCAAGAACGAGAGACTAACTAAAATTTTACGTGCTATCAGAAGCCACATTTTATGACTGTATTAATAACATGTGTCAATTTATTTAACCGTTCTTGGATAATAAAATGTCTATTTTCGAGGACTATGGAGCCTTTAAACAAGAATTCACAGCAACTATAAAAGGCAAAATATATAATAAGAGAATCGTTGGCTACTGAGGTAGTAAATGCGACGTTGATATCCGCCATTGAATTCCAATATTCACCTCGGCTATTGCTTCGGTTAATATTGGCAATTTCTGGTGGATATCACATCCAATACCTCAAAAGTCAATAATTGTATATTGTATAATGTGCCATACGTATATGTATACTTACAAATTAAAAATTTCTCGCGTCACTGATATTTGTTAAGAAGTGAGCCGCAACATGAGTACTTTCTGATCTATACACCAGACAAAGACTCAAATAACATCACGAAAACACGCCTATATTATTTTGACCCACTTAAACCCCACTTTTATATAGTAAAACTGGGTTTACAGGGGTATACATTAATTTCTTATTTCTACTCAAAAACATAGATTGTGGGTACTCGTCAGAGTATCCACAATCTATGTTTTGAGCAGAAATATGAAAAAATATTAGAGTTTTTTATCTGAAAATTTTCGGTTTTGGAGGTGAAATTTTCTATATATTTGAATAGGCGTGTTTTCGTAATGAGCCTGTGCATCCACGTAGTCTGATCAGAGTCTTCGATGTCCCGCATTAAGAAACGATGCATCCTTGGCTATCAAAACTACATATTAAATATTATTGCATAAAAAGCAGTGCCGCACGTTATTAACAGCCATGCATTAACCGGCGAAAAGCCGAGTATTAAGAAGACAATTCACGCGCTGTTAATGCATGGCTACGCAACTTTCAATATGCCTGTACCGGGGCCACAGAATTTCTGCCGTCACGAGGTACGTTCTGTCCTGCGCTAGAACGAGCATAGTCCGTGGAAATTTTATTCGCGAGACATCGGTGAAAAGGCGAAACAAAATAGTGCAAGAAATAACGCGAAATGTAGCAAATGTTTTCAGTTTTGATGCAATAATAGCGATCGAACATGGTTTTTCAATGCATTAACAATCGCCAGGTCTCTTGGGAGGTGTTGAAAACCGCGGCCTTCGGCCTCGGTTTTCAACACCTCCCACGGGACCTGGCGAATGTTAATGCATGAAAAACCATGTTTGATCCATATATTATGATCGGAGTGTGCGCACATGTTCGAAGGTATCTTTTGTGACACTGCGGATCAAAAAGTGTCTTGTAGAGAATCGCAAAAAAAAAAAAAAAAAAAAAAAAAAAAAAAAAAAAAAAAAAAAAAAATTATATTCTCCAGTGACTCAAACAAGATATAGCTGAAGAGGAGTTTGGCTTCCGGTCAATTTTAAGAGATATTCTCAAAGAATTGTTATGAACTTAAACGCGCCCTAAAGAACTAATAGAACAAATGGGAAAAAGGACATTATCAGCCATTATCATTGTTAGCTTAAGGCAACAGCGTATTTTAAGGCAACACTTCAAAGATGCTAATTGACCAATTATAGATTTAAATAAAGTCGTAATGTACAGGATATGGTGTAAGTACTTTCATCCTTGACATTCGTGAGATATCTATGTTTCTGTACAGATGTTTTCCATAATGTCAAGATAAAAGGGACTTGGTACTCTCAGTAGACTGGTCGTTATTGAGACATCGCGAAAACACGCCTATATAATTTTGACCCCCTTAAACCCCAGTTTTATATAGTAAAACTGGGGTTTACAGGGGTATACATTATTTTTTTATTTCTGCTCAAAAACATAGATTGCGGGTACGCGTTAGAACTGCCTCACCGAGGGAATTCTAACGTGTACCCACAAAGACTATGTTTTGAGCAGAAATATGAAAAAATATCAGTTTTTTTCTATATATTTGAATAGGCGTTTGAATAGGCGTGTTTTCCTAATGGGTAGCTTTTTTGTGAATTCCTGTTTGCGTTCTTGTATAACACATCTCTTATGAAAAGGGCTCAATAAAAGAAAACAAAATAACTTCCCCGTGGTGGTGTAGCATTTTTTCTTATCTTTCAATGAAGACCTTTTTTCAGAAGAGAAACAAAGGAACTACAAAACAGTTTTGACTGTCGCCCAAAAAGATATAATATAGATTTTTTATTACCCAACTCATATGTTTTCTTTTGATCGCTATGATCAATACATACTGGTAACTATCTGATCACGTGAGCAGGAGTCCAAAATATGAGCCCGGCTGATATTTCTCCGAGAACCGATTAAACCTAGCTGGCTTTTGTCATACGTGAAAATGCTTTAGATGGTCAACAATGCTTTATATCTTCTAAAATAGTAGGTTTGATAATAATAACACTATCATTACATAAGCTCCTCGGTAAATCCTCGGACTATTTTTTTTCTTTAAAGTGTGACCTTATCAGGTTGATATTTTCTTTTCAGTAATTTTGAAAAACCCTAAACGCACAGAGCGGTAATGAGGTCAGATGGTAATTCTTGAACGCCTAACCTTTGGTACTCTGTAACAGTCTGCCTATTCTATCCGAAGTATGCGGATACACAGCTCAGAGGAATCAGTGTAGACCGAGCTTAGTCGCCCAGAATATGACGTATGATCTGGGCCAACACTGTTTTGCTGCTCACCCAACAGTTTAGAAAATGTATATAGGAAAATATACTTGTTCAAATTTTAAGACAAGTGCAGTAAGAATTCAAGGTGTCTGAATATTGCATATCGTTAAAACAACTAAGTAGTGAAACCCCTTGTTTCCCTATAATATATAGAGAAAACTGAGGTATGTAAGGATTTACATTATTAGACCGCTTTTCAGAATTTTGCTGTTTTTAAAACAAACTTTTCAAAGTGTTTTTTTTTTCTCTTTCCCTTCTTCTTCTTCTTCACCACCATCATCTTCTTCTTCAATTTTCCTCATTTCCGATATTGGATGGTAAAAATGTCACGACTGACATATCTGTGGATAAGACGAATGCTTATTTCTCCACAAAAAGATGTATGTTGTGAGCACTCATTAGAAGCGCATCGGTGACATGCATCTTATCAGTACCCACAGCATGTGATTTTTTTTTTTTTTTTTTTTTTGAAAAAGAAAATCAGACAAGTACCAGTAGTTTTGCTAAAGAAAGTTTTGTTTGATTCGGTTGAGGTTTTACAGCCCAGTCAACCAATTATGGTCATGTCTAGCCGATCAGTTTGCCTATATGTAACCACATGTTTTCCCGACAGACTTATTACTCTAAGCGGTTAACCAGTACTTGTGCACATTCTTTCGCAAGAAACTGACAACTGCCCGTCTTGAATCAGCGGACGGGAAAGAATGACAAGAAAATTCATTATAAATCTCCACGAAATGATGTAGCGGGGATCGAACCCGCGACCTTCGGATCACCAGTCGGACGCGCACCCGACTGAGCCAGCGAGGCCATCTTTGTTAACGAATACATCACGAAAACATGCCTATATAATTTTAACCCCCATAAACCCCACTTTTATATAGTAAATCTGGGGTTTACAGGGGTATACATTATTTTTCTTATTTCTGCTAAAAAAACATAGATTGTGGGTACTCGTTAGAACCGCCTCATCGAGGCGGTTCTAACGAGTACCTACAATCTATGTTTTGAGCAGAAATAAGAAAAATATCAGAATTTTTCATCTGAAAATTTTCATTTTTTGGTGGTAAAATTCTCAATATATTTGAATAGGCGTGTTTTCGTAATGAGCTTATCTGTAGCTATGACCAAGGGCTGTGCAGTTCTCAAAGACATTAACATAATGTAGAGTCAATACGGTAGCAATTGTCAGGACTTATTCTCGTTAACATTATTTAATCATATCCACAGAGGATATGTCGCTTAAGGTAAATGGATTCACCAGGGTGAATCACTGCCATTTTTATACAAGGGAGGTAACTTTGTGATTTCCTATGTGCTTTCCAGCAAATCAGACCCTTCTGAAAAAAAAGTCTAATCTAAAAAGAAAGAAGTTGCTTCCAGCGGGAGCAACTTCTTTCGTTTTAGAGTAGACCTCTTTTCAGGAGGCAAAACAATTCTGACAGAGTTGCTTCCCTTGAAAATGTAACAGTTCACCTTATGAGAGAATTGATATTACAAAAAAAACAAACAAAAAAAAACAAAAAAAAAAAAAAAAAAAAAAAAAAACAGAAGCAATATACCATTTATACTCTAAATCAGACACCTTACATGTAGCTGCTTCTCGTACTTTGTAAAAATTGAACAAGCCCATTTTACTACATGTTGGCACTCCTAACTCTGCTGGCTGGGTGGCAGACGGTGTAAAACGTGATCAGATACCAGAGTTCGCTGCGTCTGCTGTGTCTGACATGCTCCTGTACTGTTTGCTCACTGTCGCGACCGTAAAATATATCCCCGAAAGTCACTCATTACGAAAACATGCCTATTCAAATATATAGAAAATTTCACCTCCCAAAAACTGAAAAATTTCAGATAAAAAACTGATTTATTTTTTCATATTTCTGCTCAAAACATAGATTGTGGGTACTCGTTAGAACCGCCTCAGCAAGGCGGTTCTAACGAGTGCCCACAATCTATGTTTTTGAGCAGAAATATGAAAAATAATGTATACCCCTGTGAACCCCAGTTTTAGTATATAAATATGGGGTTTAAGGGGGTCAAAATTATATAGGCGTGTTTTCGTGATGACGGAGTAGTTTATATATTATATACATATATTTGTTTTGCCCCTTTTTGGTCACAGAGCCCATTCCGGGCTTTGTTTTCAAGTTATGAGGGTTACTGATAAGGCCTTATTGTTCGAAGCTAGCTAGCCTTGTCCAGAAAATTTGACACTTCATGTTCTTTTGATTTTTTTGTGTGAGTGTGTTAAATGCTCTCATGGGTCATTTCTTTTGAATCTATAGCTCAGATATGTATGTTCCAATTCTTATGCTAACTACGCTAGTCCTAGGTCTCATTCTTTCAAGACTACGAGACCGTTAAAAAGGATTTATATTTTCCCAGAAATTAGCCTCATAAGATGAAAATGTTAACACGACGACCTTTAATTTCATTGTATCAGACAGAATCATAGTGACGACCTTAGGCCGTAATATTTGTCAAGAACGGCTATAGACAGAGAGCTAAACTAATCAATGTTTTAATACGGAACTCATTTCGGCAGATAATGTCGGCCAAGATTTGGTAGCCGTTTAATAAAAAAAATCTGCCTTCCACAGACATTAATGCCGCACTGCCAAAGAATACAATGCCTTTAACGGAAGTTTCTCTTTGCCATAGCGAACAGACGTAGTAGTTTGGGCCACACAATAGACAAATATAAGCAAAAGAAAAAAAAATAAAATCAAGATAAAAAAATACATATGTCTACATGGAACTTGTCCTAAAGATCGCCTATATTGAAGGACCAGATTTTCATATTTGATATCCTTTGAAAGACATATTTGATTATGTATTATATATTCGAAAATAAATAACGAGAATGTCCATATATATATATTTGTGTGTGTGGTTTGTGTGTGTGTGATTATTTGTATTTTTTGAGGTTTTACGGCACAGTCAACCCAATGGGGTCATGTCGAGTGCGGTCAGTTTACCTAACCACACGTTTACTGGGCAGGCTTCGTCCTCTAAACGGTTAACCAGTATTGTGCACATTCTTTCGCCAGAAACTGACAACTGCCCTTCTTGAATCAGCGGAAGGGAGAGAATGACCGTAGAAAATATTTCATGATCAAACTCCACGAAAGAATGATCCCGACCTCGGCGGGGGTTGAACCCGTGACCGCCTGGTCTCCAGTCGGACGGCGCATTCAACTGAGCCATCCAGGCCGACCAAAAGAAGTGTGTGTGTGTGTGTGTGTGTGTGTGTGTGTGTGTGTGAGAGAGAGAGAGAGAGAGAGAGAGAGAGAGAGAGTGAGAGAGAGAGAGAGAGAGTCTCTGTGTGTGTATATTTTCTGATTGGAAAGATGAACATATTATACTAGCTTAAGCGTATTATGTTTATCTCATTATAACACCTACGTTTAAGATGATATGCTAATTTATGGTATTTCCACCACATGAAACTGAAACAAAAAGAAGAAAATATGGTTATTGTTGCTAATGTTAGAATCCGTTAGACTTATTCCTCTTCTCCTGAAATATAAGATCTGCCACATGAGATCCTTCAGAAGTAAGGAAAGCTGTAACGAATGCTAGGTCATAGTTGAGTAATATTTCTATTTTCAAATAGATCCAAATGCGCTCAGTGAATGTAAGACTAGCAAATAGACAACGTCGTTATGACTTCGCCGGGACATCATGACGTTAAAGCGACGCCAGAACGGCGTTCTGACGTTGTGCGTTTAATGTGAAGGGCTACAAAATAAAAGCTATGTCACATTCAAAAACGGGGAGAGGTTTTACGGTTTTGCAGCACTTAACATCAACTGTGGTGAAGGAAAAATACATATTGTTGAAGCAAAAACCGATAAATAAAAGAAAATAGCTCGGTGAATGTAACGTCTCCTGGACCATGGTTGAGCAATATTCTTTATGAGCTGGGGCAAAACAGTTTCTACAAGATTGCGTGTACGCAAGCGAAGACACAGATAAGCAGATACATCCGCGCAGTCTGATCAGACCTTCGTAGAGCACTCTGTGTGTAGCCAACGATCAAAAGCGTCTACAGGTGAATAGTGATGACTCTGATGAGGGCCGATCTTAAACTTTGTCGGGCGCATATGTAATCATGTAGGCAATGCTGTGCCCTGGCTCATAGTCAAACAAATGCAGATGAGCTTCGTTAACACCATCCCAACCTGTGTTGAGAAGTGATGGTCCTTTGTTCATGGAATACATAGGTTCTATATTTTAGCATTATTTCAGTACGAAAGTGATCCTGAGGTTTGCATGAGAAGTTTAAAAACAAATGTACACTATTCATGCAAATTCCTTTCTTGAGGTCATTCTTTGATTTGTAAAGTTTATTCTTAGAGAGAAAGTCACGGGTGAAATGATTATTAAGCACTGCTGCTGCAGCTGATAAAAAATTAAAATGCCGGTTATGACAACAAACTAACTTCTTTAATAACTTTATAAGACGCAAAATTATGTAATTTGTAATTCGGAGCTGCATAAGTATTAAGGGCGAGGCTACGCGCGAGCCTTCTCTAGTCTCCGCTCCACCCGCCCAACCCCCTATCCCGCCCCGCCCCCCTCCCCCCACGCGACCATTCCAAGGCGGTACGTCTCGGGCAGTTCTTCTTGGTAGTGTGTCTGTAATTTTTCTCTTTGATGCATTGACTGAGTTGGGAGCCTTTATGCGAACCGAATTTTTATGTGTTTCTGTATTAAGAGTAGCATCGGTACCCAGGGTGAAGTTAGCTAGCTGTAAAAGTGCATTAAACCCACTGGTGGTTTGCTCTACCGACCGTTCTAAGGCGGTGGTCCCGGTGTTAATCTTACTCTGTTGCTTTGTGGTTTATTCCGCGAGGTGATTTGTTGTATGTCTTTCCGTGTGTCATTTTGTTCTTGTGTTTTTCGGTCCTTTTAGTATTGCGGTTACCTCGCTTGGGGAAGAGAGAGCTAATCTTAGTGCTTTTCGTACGTTGTTCGGTTTGGGCTTGTTTAGATTTGTCGGTTTCCTCTTCCTCTTGGGGTCTGGGAAGGGCTGGGGTTTGTGATTGTGATACTCCCTGGACTTTTCTCTTACCTTTTTTCATAATTGGCATTTGTTTTGTCTTTATTTGTTACTCATTTCTCCCTCCGTTGGTGCATCGGACGGGCTGAGCTTTGTGATTGTGGCATTTTAATGGCATCATCACTTATATATTTTGTTCACTTAAACAGAGCTGTGCAAATTGAATACAAAACACAGATAGAAACAGCAAACGTTTTGTTTTCTCTCTCAAACATACTAACAACAACTCAGTTGTTTAACATGGTCTAATAATGTATAGCCCTATATATCGTGATTTTAATGTCTATTATTGTTGAATATAGTATGTGCATTGAATGGACCTGTTAACGCATATGTAAACGTTTAGTATAAATATGCTAAACTTGTGCGCGAGTCAATATAATAGTTCGCACGTTGTTGTCATATGGTTAGTCCAAGTAATACACCATAACTTCTGGCTGATTCTGTAAATATTTATTTGGCTGGTAAATCTTGACATGTTACAGATCGATGAGACCCCTTATGCATTATCAGAAAATAATTTATTGGCATAATTGGATAACGGAACGGTATGTCCAAAATATCAAGACTAGTGTTTAGCCCATTATGCGCCTGAAATTACTCTTCGGCTGTTCAATATAGTTCGTCTTACAACTTTAATAATTACAGCCTGAGAAAGATCGAAATCTTTACAAGCCGCAGAGAAAGCAGAAAAAGACAAGATTATTGGTGTAGTGAGTATCAGAGGCTGAGTTAAAATGAATGTTTTTACAGTTATTGTAAGCATATATTTCATTCTGAGATTTACTAAGAGATATTAGGTTGTTTTCGTAACTATTTAATTGAAGATAATAATCTTAATGTAACAAAAATGCCGGCTAAAATGAAAGGAGCAGCACATTAGTGCCTAGTGCCTTAATTAATTTATAAACGATGTACACTCTTACTGAGCCTGTGTTGTTTTCATCTGCAAGTGGTGTCATTGTATCAGATACTTGAAGGAATTAACGCAGGTATCCTGTGCTTTTCTACTACTTATGTTTGATACGACGAAAAACGATGTTATTTTTGTGAAACGTCAAAGGAATTAAGAAGCTGTATATTAGTGGATGTGTGTATTTACCGCTGGTGCCGTTGCCAATGTTTTGATGGAAAGAGCAGACCTCCGTTTTATGAGAGTTCCACTAGAATCCGAAAGCAGAACAATTACTGAAGCTTTACTTAACTATTGACATAAGCCGTCAAACATGTACACTGCCTTCACAGAAAACAAAACAGCAGCGGCGATGAGATAAGAAAAGCGATAAAGATTGGAAAACGAAGGCATACCGAAACATTTCCGGATTGTTAATTTATTATAGGCAAAAAGAAAGTATTCTCTTAGAAGATTGGAAGAGTTGGAGCTTTTTTATGCAGGCTTCTATTTGCTATCTTAATTTAGCACACGTTAGGAAGTAACCCGATAATCTTGCGTTAAATAATGCTACGCCGTTTTCGCAGTATGTGGTGCAAAGTTTCAGTGCTTTATGCCAATTAGTGCTTTGTTTCGTTGACCAAGGATAAAGTTGGATTTTCGGAACCCTGGAAATTTCAAGATGAATGTTGCGTTGGTCTTTGTCACAATAAATGTGTTCACAAGTTACGGCCAATACATGTTAGTGGACAAAGGTCCGATACGCCGAACCTTGGGTTCGGAAAAAAGGACCCCGTACGGGTCAGTTAGAGGAATAAAAGTGCACTTTCAGTCTACAACAGAATTAAAGGATGTTGAGGAATATAGAGGCCTTCAATATGCATTTGTAGAAATATCAAGGAACAGGGTTCTACGCTTTTTGCCAGCTAAATCTCCGGAACGGTGGAAGGAAGACACACGTTATGCAACGAACCACAAACCGGTGTGTCCTCAGAAGCTACTAGGAGAATTTGATACTAACATACCGGATAAGCTGTTAGAAAGGATGAAAGAGATCGCTTCTTACACCAAAAATCAATCCGAAGAATGCTTATGGCTTAATATATTTGCGCCGGTAACAGGTAATTATTTCACGATTTTACCATATTGTATGTTAATATAATTGATATTGGCTATGAAATGTGTTATAAATATTACATTCGCGATAAAACGGAAACCTCTGAGCTATGGAACTTGCTTGAGATTTCTATATAGTGTGTTCTATCAATCAAATTCTGTTTTTGTTTGCACTGTATAGCTCTCGTGTTCACAGGTTGTTTCATTTTTATTTGCCTTTGCGTTGGACTAAATATCATTGAGGGTTCAAGCACCTATACAGGACAAAGTATTCTTATTTAACCATTTCACCCCTGAATTTTTGACATGGACTCTTCCCTTTCTGAATTTGGGTAAATCAGTCAAATCAGTTTCAAATAGGGTTTCAGTTTCAGTTAAAAATGAATAACAGAATTGCAAACAGTATAGGTCCTGATGAGACGGCTCGTTAAGAGCCATCTCATCTGGATCAGCACTGTTTCCAAAAGTATATGTATTGCTCTGTTGGGATGAAAGGGTTAACATTTGGACTGACAGAACTGAGCAAATAGCATGACCCCTATCAAACGGCTCCTGAATCAGTCCATTAAATCAGGGTCTACAGCGTTTTTCATTTTGGAGGAGTTAATAATAGTTGTCATATGCTTGCAATTCCATTAATGTTACTGTACGAACACATACAATTTTGAAGTAGACTTCCTCTATTGCAGTCCTTCTTTCTTTGTGCGCCTGTGGTTCTATATGTGACGTTTGTTTTGTCCTTATTTGTTCCTCATCTCTCCTTATTTTGGTGCCTCTGGTAGCCTGTTTGTTGTGATTGTGTGATCACGTAGGTATCTTCACTTATGGTTTGTTTGCACCATGTAGCTCTCTTGCTAACAGGTTGATTCATTTATACTCCTAACGGGTCAGTATGATCTATTTAGGAGCAGCTAATTTTAAGCAACACTGCATGGATGTCCGTAATAAACAATTTAGATACATAAGTCGGGGTATAACATTTTCTACAAGATTGCATGGCCACCAGCGATGACTCAAATCAGCCAATGCATACACAGTCTGATCTGAGTCTTCATAAGGCACCCTGTTGGTTGTCAATGACACAAAGCGCTTCCAGATGGTTAGCAAACATTCTGATCGGCTTCCGCGGATGAGCAGAATGGTCTGAGCCTTCGCACATGCAGTCTTGCAGGAAATACTGTGCCCCACCATATATCATGAATCAGTCAAATAGGATTGCTCAATTTTCTGAGAAAACAAAGTAAGGAAATAAAGTCCGATGATTAAGATTAAGGGGAATGGATAGGCTCGGTTGTTTCTTTTCATTTACAAGGGAGACGACATTTGTGACTTCCTGTTAGAGTTCCTGCATGCCAAGCCCTTTCTGTAAAGGGGTCTACAGAAAGTAAACAATTATCTTCAAAGAGGAATAAATTATTATCTTTTAGAGAAGAACACATTTCAGGAGGGAGGAAAAAACATGTTCATCACGAAAACATACCTATATAATTTTGACCCCCTTAAACCCCACTTTTATATTGTAAAACTGGGGTTTACAGGGGTAAGCATTATTTTTCTTATTTCTGCTCCAAAACATAGATTGTAGGTACTCGTTAGAACTGCCCCGGCGAGGCGGTTCTAACGAGTACCCACAATCTGCTTTGAGCAGAAATAGGAAAAAAATATCAGAATTGTTTATCTGAAAGTTTCAGTTTTTGGTTGTGAAATTTTCAACATATTTGAATAGGCGTGTTTTCGTAATGTTACATAATTCCCTCCCCAGAAAGTGTATGCATTATCCTTATTTACGATATGGAAGTTACTGTAACGCACAGGGCTCCTATATAGCAGTAATTACTCTAAATATTTGGACATCATGATTTCTTACCAAATATTTTACAACAGATTCTAAAAAGGAATGACTCTTGTGAGCAATGGACGCATTCGCACAAAATATCGAAACTACGAAATCATTAAGTTCATTTTATTACCTTGTGACAAGCGGAATGAGAAACAGTGTAGACGCTGCTCTTACTGATTTTTTAAGAGTTTAATCTAGGCTACACTGTTTGTCCAAATGTTTTCTGTACATGGCACGTGCATATAACAATTAAAGGGGACTTCAGGAACTGTCGTCTTACTAATTATAAACATTTACCATGCTGCATGAGATTCAGCAGACTAAAACACAATTATTTTCGTATATTTTGTTCCTAAACAATACAACGACATTTCAGACGGGTCGATTTCCATAGAAAACTATTCGATTGTAATACGCCCTCATCTTTAGGAAGAATTGAAAATGATACGAAATTGTTTAATTAAGAACCTCTCTCTCTCTCCCTCTCTCTCTCTCTCTCTGATTTCACAAGATGAATATTTGCAAAGTGTTTATTTCCATTCATTGATGAAATTATGACAAAAAAAAAACAAAAAAACAAAAAACAAAAACGGCTCACTATGACTGTCAGTTAAGCCTGCTCTTACTTTCGATAATCTGACGCTTATTTGTAAAAGGCATAATGAGCACGCAGTCTACTGAACGGGAACGGATTCACTTTCATTCCTGCAAAACTGTCATGCCTCCGTCTGAAAAGTGGTCTTCTTAACAAGGAAACCAACTGCTCCGCTTGGGACTAATTTCTTTCCTTGTAAAGTAAACAACTTTTCAGAAGGTGCTTTAATTGCAGGAAAGCAAACAAGAAGTCAACTACGTTGTCTCCTTTATAACAAATGGCGAAAATTTTATAAAGTGTATCCAGTCCCTTTAACCCTTGCCCTGCTGAATAAATTACGATGCCACTCCCACTTCTAATTTCCAGCCAATCAGATTACTTGATCCTGGTTTTTGATAGAAATTCACATATTTAATGACAAACAGTGCAGATCCAGATCAGATAGCCAACTGATCTGAATCTATACTGTTTTCTAAGACAGGGCATGTCGTATTCAGAAAGAGAAGGGTTAAAATTAGAACTACTGTTGTACTTTAAAATGAATATAAACAGCTGTCGTTACTGTAAAATGTGCTCGGCAGCTATTTTGAGGGCACCATTCCAAATGCGATTTGAACAGATAATACTGCTTACAAAATAATATCCAGTAATATTTTACTTAAAGCACACAGAGATATGGTCACGAGTAAAACCTTACTTTGAGAGTGTTATTGTAGATTCCAAAGCGGACATTGTCACCAGATGACAACGCTAACGTTTCATTTCGTCGACGTGAAAATGTTTATTCAGTTAGCCGAGTCCGCCAACATACATTGATTGCCTACTTACCGTGCAAACATTCAATTGTCATGTCTCGGTATGACAATTGAGCCAGCGCACGACAAAACCTACAATAAGACCCGTGTTATTAGCCAAGACTCAGATCAGCCTGTACTTACACCCAGTATGGCAAGGGTTCTCGTTATACCTTTTTGGATAGTCCGGCGAATGTAAAATGCACAGGCGATCAGCGAATACTCTGATCAGACTGTGCGGATATGCAGGCTGATCTGACTTTACTGGTCGCACAAGTCTTATTGCAGATTTTGTCGTGCACTGGCTCAATTATTAAAAAGTTTCGAAAGTAAATTTTATTCAATAGCATGCTTCATTGGGAAGATTTTGATGTACCCTCATGTCATATCTTTAAATGTTCTATTAAGCCTTTCAACCCTGAGTTTCTGTAATAAACACTTCTATCGCTGCATTTGGACACATCCGTTTCTGCCAAAAGGGTAATATTTGTAATTCAAGAACAGAATAGTCCAAAGAGTAGATCCTTATGAGACGGTACATTATGTTCCGTCTTATCTGGATCGCCACTGTTTGCAAATGTAACTGGTCTAAAGGGCTAAATGTTTGTGTGTCGTTACAACCAAGGGGATTCATGGATTCATTATCAATGTGCTATGACTTCTGTAAAAGAGGCACAATTTGTATTTCGTATACCTGGAAGTTATATTTAGACCATAAAATTCATTTCTGAGACATAAAAGACTCTTTTGATTATGTTACTATTAAAATGGTGTCCTCAATGATAAAGATAACGTCCTGATTATAAAAACGACAGCAAACCCTATGTAAATAAAGCAAAAATATATGAAAACATATCATGAATCACATTTATACAAAACATATGCCATTACGAAAACACGCCTATTCCAATATATAGAAAATTTCATCTCCAAAAACTGGAAAATTTTCAGATAAAAAACCCCGATATTTTTCACATTTCTGCTCAAAACATAGATTGTGGGTACTCGTTAGAACCGCCTTGCCGAGGCGGTTCTAACGAGTACCCACAATCTATGTTTTGAGCAGGAATAAGAAAAATAATGTTTACCCCTGTAAACCCCAGTTTTACTATATAAAAGTGGGGTTTAAGGGGGTCAAATTTATATAGGCGTGTTTTCGTGATGCGTTACCAACAGCACTGTTTAATATCGCAAAAGGTTGCAAAGACAGCTTTTGAATACTTTTACAGAGTTAAATATACACGGATCATCATGTATAGTATTAAATTGCTTTTTTGTGCAACTTCATTATGATAAGAGGGTGTTTACGTGTTAGAGTTATACGTAAAATAATTTAATTACGTTCCTCCAATAACATAAGAACATAAATAGGTACCCCATCATATTAACTGAAGTACCTTTAAATGACTTTGTATTTATTTGTTAACAATACCGTTGTTAATGTGAATGCGTTTAAGTAGACAATACTTCGTTTGTAATAGCTGTTTTAACCATTTCAGCCCTACAGACCAAGACATACTTTGCAAACCGTGTAGATCCTGGTGAGATGGCTCATAATGAGCCGTCTCATCAGGCTCTAAACTGATTGTCATTATGTTCTGGATTTAATACTGTCACCATTTTGCAGCAACGGGTGTGTACAAATGCAGAGATGGAATAGCCTATTACAGAAACTCAGGGCTGAAAGGGTAAAAAGAAAGTACCAATAATAAAGTTCAGTCACTAAATTGTATATTCGTGAAGCACAGACTGGTTAATCAGAAAGGGCATGGTCTGTCTTACTTGCAATGGTTACTAATTAACAAGCGTGATCTGTTTACAAACATTCAATTAGAATGTGACCCAAAAATTAAAATGTATTTTAGATAATGTTTCCACTAACGTTTAATTTCTGCAAATTCAGTTTAAACAGACGTGTTGCCGTGGTGAAGCTTATTGAAATTCGACTACCAGTCATTAAATCAATACTCCATGTACTATAGACTTTTATGTTCTCTCGTAATTTTAACATCTGGACAAGCAAGTGTATACTTTTTTATTTATTCATTCATTTATTTTAACTATTATTTAAATATTTACATGTGCTTCTATCCGTTGTATGTTTTCAGTTTTTGCATTACACTAATCTACTTTAATCGAATTAGTAGGGATATTTGGGAACTATTGTTTTTCATATTTATTTTTTTATTTTTTTTTTTGTAATACTAGTTTAAATTTTCATGTGTTTCTATCCGTTGTACGACTCGTGCCTTTTGTATTAACGAATATATTTCAGTTGAAGTAATAGCCATCGTTTAGCACTACCATTTCTATAATGTAGACTTGAATTCAGCATAGCGAATTTCACATAGGTTCACACATTTTTGTTAACATAATGATGTGTATCTAAATATACACCACGTTTTCTATTTCTGTTTCACTGCATAACCTTTAGGGACCAAACGCCTGATTACTATTCCACAGGTTTCCATGATTCTTACAATATTCCTTGACTTCCATAGTTTTGATTTTCACTGACAAAATACATCACAAAATGAAAGGGCCTGCCAACATGTTTGGTATTTTTTCTGCCCTTGAACACGCGTGCCCTTAAAATTATTAAAAAAAAAAAGAAAAAAAAAGTTTACTATATTTTACAGCACTAACATATTAAAATGTTAAAAACAAATTTAAATGCGGTCTGCAATTGAATGGAATATATTTTGTTGTAAAACTTACATAAATTCAGTCTCTTCTATTATTGTCCAATCAGAGTCAAGCTTTATATTATATACAATGTATAGTCCCACACTTATACTTTTTGCTCAGCTCATTCCAGCCCTCATTAACCTAATGAGAGATAACAGTAGTGTTTTTTATTATCTCCCTCGATAGGTAAAGTGCATGGCACACCAAATACAAACTAGGTCCTTCCAATTGGAATCCTCTATTTTTTTTATAGGTCCTCTCTGTAATTTAACTGATTTTTAACTTTAAAATTTTCCATACCCATACGAAAGATGTATAAACATTATACATTTTATTGCACAGAGAATATTTCTTTTTTATATTATGGGACCTTTTCACGCATGTAACTCCATTTAAGTTAGATTTCTCAAGTACAAAACTGCTATCCTTAATAGAGATGCTAAAGATTAAAGCGGATGAATCCAATTACCTGGACCTGGTTGTTTACAGAGATTACTCAGGGGAGTTAACTGATCGCTATTTCTCAATAGTACCCTGTTCCCTTTAACTAAATGTGTCGAGCCAGGTAGGTGTTTAAAGCACTCTATTGTCAAAACACGAGTATCATTCTGTACAAATCACAGATATGTTACACAGAAACAAGCTGCAACTGATAAAACTATGTACACCAGTGTTGCCACTGATGATCAATTATAATCGATCGTCAGTCACTTTTGCCTCTTGTGACTGATGATCGAAAATATTGTTTTATAGTCGACTAATCGGAAAATTCTATTTTTTTGAAACATATTTTTCTCACGTTTTATTTTTATAGGCAAGTTTAAAAGAAATTAAATTCTAAGCTGACTATTTGTGTCATTCTAGATTTGTGGTCAATAAAGGTGAAGAAAATTGATAAAATAGCCTTAAATAAGTTATTTGTTTCAACCAAAAATAGTTATATTTTTTTCTAATTTATCCATGACAACATATGTTGTGGGTACTCACTAGAAGCGCCTCGCGGAGACGCTTCTAATGAGTACCCATAACGTGTTTTCATAGTGAAATAATAATAAAAATATTATCTGGATACCCCTCTTATCGATCTGGAGCTATGAATTAAAACCTGGAGGAAGGCTAAATTAAGACTGAATATTTTTTTACAAGTCGACGATCAGTCGGTTTTACAAAACCGATGACCGAGTATGAAATTCTGACCAATTCCCAGCACTAGTGTATACAGATGAAGCTTGGTTCTGTACAACGTATCTGTCATCATTCCAGTTTTCTAAGGTGATCTATAATGACTAATGATAACGGTTTTCCTTTGAACTTTTTATTCTCAGATTTGCTGTTTTAATGGAGAATAACTCTTTTGCATATATGGCTTCTTAGATAAATTTGTGCAGAATAAATTCAGTTTATAGGGAGAAAAAAATGTGTTATATTGTGTCTGACTTGGTACATTTATCTGTTGATACTGACAACTGAATATCATAAATAGGCGACGTTAATGTACTTTTGGGCTGATTCAAGTGCAATGCATTTGCATTTGTACCAATGATTGTGCGTCTTCCATGTCTTTCAGTAAATTTGTAGGATTCTATTATAGGATTTGCATTAGCTTATCCATACCTATTCCGTGCCGAGATTCCAATGTTATCCAATAATTAATAAAGAAAAGAAAGCATGTTGCGGGCATATTTTCATCACGAGAACATGCCTATATAATTTTGGCCCCCTTAAACCCCACTTTTATATAGTAAAACTGGGGTTTACAGGGGTATATAATATTTTTTCTTATTTCTGCTTAAAACATGGATTGTGGGTACTCGTTAGAACCGCCTCATTGAGGCGGTTCTAACGAGTACCACAATCTATGTTTTGAGCAGAAATATTAAAAATATCAGAAATTTTTATCTGAAGTTTTCGTTTTTTTGGTGGTAAAATTCTCGATATATTTGAATAGGCGTGTTTTCGTAATGGACTCTCTTGATTTAGAACGTATAATACGCTTGTATATTGGTTATAGCCTACATGTATGGCTTACAGCCACTACAGTATATGTAATATGCTTTAAGTTGTGAAATGTCACAATAAGGCATACATAAATGAAAGGGAGATTGATAACCAATTGCCTCCTTTAATCGGCTAATCAGAAGGTAACCAAATATTTTCCCGACACACTATGGGCGCTTTCAAGCGCAAAAGTGCCTTCGTAACACGCGCAAAATTTTAGATTCAGATCATCCTGCGCATGCGCAAAGTATCATCCTGATATTTGCTCTCCATTCATACATTCTGTGGTAGCCAATGATTCTGTAAACGGACAGTGAATGCCCTGTTTAGACTGCGCGAATGCGCAGGCTGGTCTGGGCCTTCGCTGTCTGCCACAAAGACACGTTTTCGCATAGCAAAACAAAACATTATCGTGTCTGATTTCACTCTTGCAACAACCAAACGGCTGGGATATATTTATGTTCCTGCCCAGTTAGCATTTTACTTAAATCTATATCGGACCGTCATCGGTCCGACAGAAATCCTGTCGGGCCGATAACGGTCCGATATAGAATTAAACAAAATGTTAGCTGGGTGGGGTCGGGGGAGAAAGAGGAATAATAATATAAATAAATATTCTTCCTAATGCCTTCCAACATAGATTTCAACAGAAAACCGTTGTCACATTGAATGTATAAGGGCTTTCGAAATATTCGGCAATGTTATTCTGCCTCTAAACACATATTTAACGGCAACTGCTATCATCACCAAATACATAAATAAATAAATAAACAAATAAATAATAATAACATAAAATAAAATCTTGTTTACTTCATAGTATTGCACTATACATTCAGTATCGTATTTACCCAAAGTAAAAAGACACAAGGTCTTAGGCAAACAGTGTAGATCAATCTCCGAATGCGGCGTCCGATCAATGTTCACATTTATATCTAGACACATCTATAGGTAGTGAAAAGCACGTGTTAAAATTGTAGGACAAGTGTAATTATTAAAGGTGTCCTAATACAAACTGTATTTAGTGTAAATATGGTAATGTGATAGGCAATCGCTGAATACTTGATGTCATGTGCAAAACTATATGCACAGAAATGACGTAGATTTTAAGCAATGTTACATGTATACTTGTCATAGTATGTCACTCATGCTGCACATTTTCAATATAAGCACAGTAGTAAAACGGCGTATTGGTCTCTTGACATCTATTTCATTGTACAAGCAAAACTCTATCTGCATTTTACAGAATTCTGCAACATTTATCCCTTCTGTGGGATTTGTATGAGCTCTTTTGTCTCTAAATTGTGAAATACAAACTGCAAAAGTATCGTTTGAACGTCAAATTATGTTCTAAATACGATTACGATGACGAGGAAGTGTCTCTGTTGTATAACACCGCGTGATTAATTATATTAAAGACAATACTTTGGGAGTAGAGACTCCATAAACCATCATTATTCATCGTTAGGCCCAGTATGAGCACTGTAAAGCCCACATACAAATGGAACAATTGCTCTCCTATCTGAAGAGCTAAATTAAATCTCAGCATCCCTTTTCGCCGTTTTGAATGTGTGTACCTTTCGCTGAGAAACGTCAGCGTACCTTTCTTATGCCTGTTTATGGAACAGTAAGGTCCCCAACGGCTACCCTTGGAAACAATGAAAACATATTAAATGAATGAAACTCGGTTGCACTTGGGATCTTCCTTTTACAGCAATTTAGTTTAAAGGCTACATACAGGAAAAAATCTGCCCCATTTGTCCTTTGTGTTCGACAGCCTTTTATGATGAATTTAACTCTTCCAGTACAACAGGTGATAATAAAAGGCTGATATTAAAGGCTCCATATACCTCAAAAAAGGGCATTTTATTTTCCAAGAAAGGTTTAAGAAATTGATATATGATAATACAATCATAAAATGTGGCATGCGACAGCCTTTAAAAAAATCAGATAGTCTCTCGTTCTTGAAATGAAAGGATTTATCGTATCTCTGAATAAATGTTGCCAACATTAATTCAGAGATACGATAGAAAAAAAATCATTTCATGTTTGATCCAGTTCAAAAACGGGAGACTAACTGAAACTTTACAGGCTATCAGATGCCACATTTATGATCGTATTACTACTATATATTAATTTATTAAACCTTTCTTAGATAAACAAAAAATATGTCACTATATTTTAGAATATGGAGCCTTTAAGAAGCTTTAGCAAACAGCGTTAACTACAGTAAGTAACAGACTGGTAGAAAACGCATGCCTTAGAAAACATATTATCATGTAAACTAATAAACTGTGTCAAAATATTGATGTGTAAAGTTCGCAAGAGAGGTCGGACATTACATATATCATTACTTATGAAATGTGTTGTTAAATAACAAGGAATGCATTCTTTCGCTACACTTTATTGTTACAACTGTAAGTGAGCACTTATTTTTCTTTCCAATGCAATCGTTCGCGTTTCACATGTTTTATGAATGAGACATTTTATGAATGAGACTTTTAAAAAGGCATTTTTTTCTCAATGCATTATGAAATACTCTGCATTAACGTATTTTCGTTGTCGAATATTAAATGTAAAATCTTTTTTAAGTACATTTTACAGCAAATGAAATTTACTAGTCTTCGAGTATTTCCTTCATTGGGCTTAAACATTTTACAGATGCATTTACAGGGGCGAGGCAACTCTGCTGTCAAGATGTTTTTGCCTCCTTTCTGAAAAAGGCTTTACTCTAAAAGCAAAGAATTAAATCCCTATTATTGCATAAAAAGCAGTATCGCACGTTATTAACAGCAGTGCATTAACCGGCGAAAAGCCGTGTATTAACAATGCAATTCACGCGCTGTTGATGCACGGCTACGCAACTTTCAATATGCTCGTACCGGAGCCACAGAATTTCTGCCGTCACGAGATGTGTACTGCCCTGCCCTAGAACGAGCATAGTCCGTGATAATAGCGTTCGGGCGACGTCGGTGAAAAGGCGAAACAAAATAGTGCAAGAAATAACGCGAAATGTAGCAAATGTTTTCAGTTTTATGTAATAATAGCGATCGAACATGGGTTTTCAATGCATTAATATTCGCCAGTTCCCCTGGGAGATGTTGAAAAGCGCGGCCTTCGGTTTCGGTTTTCAACACCTCCCACGGGACCTGGCGAATGTTAATGCATGAAAAACCATGTTTGATCCCTATATTATAACAAATTTTATTCTGTCAGAGCAGATTCCTTTTCAGAATGTGTTTGCTATGCAGGAAATGAATAATGAAGTTACAGGAAATTATCTTTCCATGATGAAAACACGCCTATTCAAATATATTGAAAATTTCACCATCAAAAACTGAAAGTTTTCAGATAAATACAGGATATTTACTCTTTTACTGTGAATACCATAAATATTGTCATCGGGTGAAATGAAAACATCAGTATTTTCACGAGTGTGAAGCACGAGTGAAAATTTGAATGTTTTCATTACACGAGATGAAATTTTTTTATGGTATTCACTGAAAAAGAGTAAATTTTCTTTTTACTTTATTGTTTAAACGCCAATGCACTTTTTTTGACGTCATAACTTACGTCACCAAACAAAACATGAACCTCATGGCGTCGACGTTCAGTGCTTAACATGTTAAAGGCTGGAAAGACAAAAAAAAAAAAAAAAAAAAAAAAAAAAATCGGTAAATCAAAATAAACTTGATACCAAAATGTTCCTTACATTCTAACTAAAAACATGCGTACCAACACTTGATAGTTAGTTCAGAAACAGAGAAGTTAGAGGTGTTCAAAAATGTGAAGTGGAGGTAACATCCACTTCTAAAACACTGACTTCACCGCTAACAATAAAATAAATATCTGATATTTTTTTTTTCATAATTCTGTTCAAAACATAGATAATGGGTACTCGCTCACTGAGGCGGTTCTAACGAGTACCCACAGTCTATATTTATGAGCAGAAATAAGAAAATTAATGTATACCCCTGTAAACCCCAGTTTTACCTCGTACTTATTGAGTCCTATTGGGTCCAAGGTTTTACTGTATAAAAGTGGGGTTTAAGGGGGTCAAAACAATATAGATAGGCGTGTTTTCGTGATGAAATAATTTTTCTTCTGTAAAATGGTGGGTTACCTGCCAAGTGTATCAAGGCCCTTTAGCACTTAACACCCTGGGTAAAATTTTCACCAGACAACATTTTGAATTATGTTTTCTTATTTTTCCTAGAAAACAAGTTTTGATATTTCATGCATATTGTCTTCAATTTGAGACTATTTTTCCATGAAAAATCCTTTTTTCCATGAAAAAACAATGTCATCAATTTATCGTCTGCTGAATTTGCCCAAAGAGTGTTAAACGTTAACTAGACTCAGGTTAGCGATATATGTATCTAGTACAAATACCGAACTAAGACATAAAGAATAAATCGCATGAAAAAAATAATCAAATCAACATGTATTGCCGAGATAATAAGTTTTCACACCCTTGTGCAAAGAATCGACGTCTTGTGTATTAATACGATTAACGAGAAGCATGTACTCGTAATTTCGTTTGGAAATTGGAATTGATTTCTAGTCATCACGAAAACATACCTATATAATATTGTCCCCCTTAAACCCCACTTTTATATAGTAAAACTGGGGTTTACAGGGGTATACATTATTTTTCTTATTTCTGCTCAAAAACATAGATTGTGGGTACTCGTTAGAACCGCCTCGGCGAGGCGGTTCTCACGAGTACCCACAATCTACGTTTTGAAATGAAATACGAAAACCATTAGCATCTTTATCTGAAAACTTTCAGATTTTGGTGGGGAAATTTTCAATATATTTAAATAGGCGTGTTTTCGTAATGAATGTACTCGTGAATCAAATAGCGACAGAGGTACAGTAGGGTAAGTTACACTGGCCAAGCCATTACAACACCCCCAACGTCACCCAAACATCACCCATGCGATGCCCAACCAGCCCAATGGTCAGAGGTTTCTTCACCATACCTTCTTTAGGAAACTTTCTTTGCTCATCCGAACAGGACCATATACAATAAACAATATGCTGTTATGAGGTGTCGACCGGAACACGTTGTCTTAGATCATTCTGCACATCCACACACTCTGATCAGAATATGTTACTCGCCTGCAGTCAGCCATGATAATTTAGTTTTAAGGCCTTAAACCGAGATACAAATGTACTGGCCGAACACCACAAAATGCGCTGAGACTTCTAGTACTGAATTATACGTAACACACCTTTAAGCGTCTTCAGTATTCTGAAGAAAAATACTGAATGGAAAAAGATTCAATCTGATCTTTGCGTTTGTTTCCCTGGCGGAAAATATTTTTTTTTAATTTTTGATACGTAGACAATTTCTTATTTAAGCTGTAGCGATCCCGCCTTTTGATCACATGGTCCGGAGTTCAATCCCGTTTGAGGCGGACTTGACGGCGCTTCATTTCACAGAGGCTTTCGTTATTACCTTTCAATCGTCTCGATATGACTTAAATAATATTGAAACGGATGTAACACACCACATTATCATCATTATGTCAATAAAGGTACTTCTAAAAGTAAACAAATGTTTCCTGGGCAGCAAACTGTATTTTCAAGGGCTATCTCCTTTGAGAAAGGAGGCCTAACCAATGTTATCGCCCTTGGAGTTAGATTTATTCGCACTAAGGTAAGCTGAACACCTGTCGTAATAAACTTGCCACTGGGATTTAAGATTAAAATTAATTGTCTGCTAAGTTATTGACGGAAGCGGTCGGCCGGTATGTCAGTATTGCTGCTGCTCTAAGATAGTTAATGTTAATTTATTGTCCTAAGAAATGAGCCAATGCAAGTAATGTAGACCCAGATCACTTGCCACGACACTCGGCGTGTGATCAGGGTCTACATTCTTTGCTATGGCGTTGTCAATTTTACTTATACATATAGATGCGATGCAGGCAATTTCTCTTGAAAACATCGATTATAAAATGCCCCGAAAAAAAACAAAAAAAAAACACAGGCACTGAATGCAGCCATCACGGAGCACTAAAAGTAGAAGAATCGCGAACTTAGGCACATTAATCAGTGACGGGAAACTTCAGGATAATCCTGATTTCAGGATTGAAAACTTTCATTTTAAGAATGCAATTTCACTTTTATGTTTGTTCACAAGATCATTCTTTTTTGTCCAAAGTAGTTATTTGGTTTAATATATGCCTGAAATATTTTTAAAAACTAATTGCTTAACTAATAATTAGTTTTAAAGCTCCAGATAAGAGGGGTATCCATATATCAATTTTCTTATTTCTCAAAAAAATATGTTATGGGTACCCATAAGAAGTGAGGCACTTCTAAAGGGAGGCACTTCTAATGAGTACAATAAAACATATGTTGTTGGTACTCATTAGAAGTGCTTCCCTGGGGCACTTCTAATGAGTAGCCACAACATGTTTTAATTGAGAAATACGAAAAAAATGTTAGTAGTTTTGGCATGAAAAAAAATCTCATCTGGAACTATGAATTATTTTATTGTAGTTTCTCAGTCCTACGTGGAGAAAGTGTTTCAATTTCAGGACTGAAGATTTAGATTTCAGGATTGATTATTAGCAACTATCCTTACCCCTGTTAATACACTTCACACGCATGACAATACGCTGTTACACAGAAACAACAGAAAAAACATCAAGAAGAATACATACATAAGCATAGTTTCAAATTGTGCGTCGGTGGTTTCAAATGTAGAATTTGTTTTGTCATTATTTGTGCCTAATCTCTCCTTCTTTTGGTGCCTCGGGAAAGTTGTGCTTCATGGTTCAGGGTATCTTTACTTATATGTTTGGTGTTCTATGTCATTAGAACTCTTTTCTTGTGACGTCATTCATTTGTATTCTCGACCGCCTGGTGTGTTTGAGAAATTCCATTTATTTTCATAGAGTAAACAGAAAACCTGTTAACACAATCAAGTAAAACTTAAAATATAGTTGTAGTATGTATGTACCAATGATCGGATTCAGACACTAGTATAAGTTATCATAGGCAGTTTGTTGGCTGTAAAAAGGAAGGTGTTTTGCTGAATATCTGATCAGTTGAAATAACACTTCTAAATTGGCGTGTATTGTTTATTCCCATAGCATAATTTGATCCAGAGTTTTCATAATGTTAGGGTGTATTAAATTTCATAGATATTACAATAACACCATTATCTGCGGTGTATATACGTTAAATGCAACAGCCAAACGTTCTGCCAACATTTAGTCGTATTAGTCGTCTTATGTCAGGACCTTACACTCGTGGTCATTTCATATATTATTTATAAAACGAGCCTTTGGCTTCATATGAAATGGCCACGAGTGTAAGATTCTTTTAATCATCTGACCAATTAAATTTGTTTTATCGCCTTTAAGGTTGACAAATGTCCAATAGAAAACGAAAGGATGACATGGACGTCGTAATGACGTAACTTGTTCCCGTCAAAGTGTTATGTAACGTGTGGTCATACGATTTTTATGACATGACATTATCCACTGAATAACAGCGACGTCATATGATAAAAATAAATATATAATTTAGTTATGCATTAGGTACAGGACTCGTTTGCTTTTATACAGCACAGTGCTAGATGCTTTTAAAGTACAGTGTAATATAAACGTACGTTTTTATTGCTTCTTTTATATATATATCAATATCACAATCAATATTTAAATACGCGAAAGCATAAGTAAAAAGACATTGAAAACTAATATATAAATATATAGATAGATTAATCATATTTCTTTGCATATAAAAGAAATAGATTGGACATAAGTTATATAAAAACATTAGATATTCCGCTGCCTGCAGCAAGAGAATACATTCGTTCAAAGATACCATATATAGATACAAGATATATAGATAGATAAAAAAAATGAATAAAACAATAAAACAATAAATAAATAGATAAATAAAAAATAATAATAATGAGTAAATAAAATAAAATAAGAATTAATAAATAATTCAATTTAGTAAACATGTGAAGATAATAAATAAATAAGTAGAAATGATAAATAAATAACATATTAGCCACATATAAAGCCACTTCTCAGGGTTTCCTTGCTGTCGCTAAGGTTATGGTCAGCATATTGGAAGAGGAAGTGATAAATATAGTAAAATATGTTAAACGAATAAAATTGTTCAAATGAGTCTTAGGTCAACATACCAAAATCGTATTTCGGAAAATCATAAAGTCGATATTTATGATTTTCCGAAATACGATTTTGGTATGTAAACAAAGATCAATTTAGCGCATGATGTTACTTTTCATTTCTTGGGATCATTAAGCACTTTTTGGTATAGTGGACAATCGAGTTCCGCTGGTTATTGCTAGCGGAGTGGGTGGGTTGGGGGCTGGGCGGTGGGGGGGGGGGGGGGGGGTATGCAGCCCTGTAATCTGTATTGCTGTAATATGAAGTCTCAATGAAACCGAGACTTCAATTTCGCTTTTTTATCCGAAAATTTGCTGACCTTGGCCTACCTTGTATACATCAATGACCTGAGAAGACCATGACAGTGTCAAATGCTCAGACTGATCCGTCTTCGCCGAGCCCATATGTGCGAATCCGAGTCATCGCCGAACGCACATATCCGAATGCACATTTCGCCCCACGCATAATTTCAGATCAAAACGAATACCCTGACAACTTTTTGTCATTTTGCTCTTGTCGAAAGAATCTTTCTAACACTATTAGAAATACAAAAGCAGCATCTCTTATGCAATTATGATGAGTAACCATTTATGCCGAAATGTCAGAATACGTGCCTTCGGTCATGTGCACCCAGCGATGATTCAGATTAGCCTGCGCACTAGCACAATCTGAACAACATATTCACTTGGTGCACATTGGATAGCCAAAGATGAATACCATTACGAAAACATGCCTAATCAAATATACTGAAAATTTTACCACCAAAAAATGAAAATTTTCAGATAAAAAATTCTGATATTTTTCCTATTTCTGCTCAAAACATAGATTGAGGGTACTCGTTAGAACCGCCTCGGCGAGGCGGTTCTAACGAGTACCCTCAATCTATGTTTTCGAGCAAAAATAAGGAAAATAATGTATACCCCTGTAAACCCCAGTTTTACTATATACAAGTGGGGTTAAAGGGGGTCAAAATTATATAGGCATGTTTTCGTGATGTTTCTTCATGCGAACAATGAAGACTACGCGGAAGCGCAGATTGATATAAATCTTGAAGCGTAGAATGATTTAAATCTTCATCGGGCGCAAATTTGCGAGGGTACGTTTTCTCACATACATTATAGCAGCTCACTGGCTTTCACGGAGATGCAAGTTTCATCTGGAACTGTGATTTAACGGATGATCTCTTGGGCAATGTTCTCTTCTAGTGCCATTTCGAAATGCAAGATTTATTAGTTGTACTTCGGAGCAACTTTACAAAATGACTTACGTAGATATACAAAACGAAAAAAAAAAAAAAAAAAAAAAAAAAATACTCTGAGCCGCAACGTGAGAAAAAAGTGCATTCTGACATGTGGGCCCAAAGAAGACTCAGATCAGCCTGCGCATTCGCGCAAGCCGATCAGTCTTCGTTGTCCACATGAAGGAATTTTACATCCTTTGTTTTCCAAATGCTCCCAAGGAAGATTGTGATCTGACTGCGCTTAATGCGCAGGCTAATTCTTCGTTGGGCGCACATGTCTGAAGGTAGCTTTTCTCATCACGAAAACATACCTATAAAAGTTTGACCCCTTCAACCCCACTTTTATATAGTAAAACTGGGGTTTACAGGGGTATACATTATTTTTCTTATTTCTGCTCAAAAACATAGATTGTGGGTACTCGTTAGCATCGCCTCGCCGAGGCGGTTCTAACGAGTACCCACAATCTATATTTTGAGCAGAAATATGAAAAATATCAATTTTTTCTATCTTAAACTTTTCAGTTTTTGGAGGTGAAATTTTCTGTATATTTGAATTGGCGTGTTTTCCAGGGTGAAGTTAGCTAGCTGTAAAAGTGCTTTAAACCCCCCGGTACTTTGCTCTACCGACCGTTCTAAGGCGGTGGTTCCGGTGTTAGTCTTAATTTTTGTTGCTTTGTGGTTTATTCTACGAGGCGATTTGTTGTATGTTTTTCCGTGTGTCATTTTGTTCTTGTGTTTTTAGTCCTTTTAGTATTGCGATTACCTCGCTTGGGGAAGAGCTAGCTAAACTTAGTGCTTTCGTACGTTTGTTCGGTTTGCGCTTGTTTAGATTTGTCGGTTTCCTCTTCCTCTTGGGGTCTGGGATGGGCTGCGGTTTGTGATTGTGGCACTTCCTGGACTTTTCTCTTACCTTTTTCGTAATGTGACGATGAGGCGCATTCTACTGTTGACATCTTTCAGAAAGTGGTTACACGTGGAGCTTTTATCAGAAAAAGTAAATGCAAACATTCGTCTTAGAGGCTTATACTTGTACTGTTAGTAGATTTTTAAGCCTCTTTTCGTCTTGATTAATGCAAAACCGTTTGTCAGTCCATTTAGTCTTCTCATTGGTTAAAAACAATATATTAATTTCCTCGTTTCCCTTTGTAAAATGGATTCAAATAACGTTAAATCTCGACATGGTTGGTACTTTTGGAAGGTTTCTACTAATTCAAAATTTCTGATGTTTTCATAATTTTTCTATGCAATATCAAATGAGAAACGTAAATTATAAGCTCCTATGAAAATGCCCAGAATGTACTTTACGATAGAAAGTGCATAGGTGAGGCCCGTTTCCGGCCTTGAATTTATGATAAATATTTGAGAAGAAAGCACAAAGACACAAAACAAATGGTTTCTGATACATGTCGTAAGATATTGATACATCGCAATTTTGTCTTTTGTTAACCTCAACCACTCTATGTGCTAATTCGGCAGACTACAAATATGCTGTGCTAATTCAGCAGACGGTATGTTTCTTTTTTTTTTCCAGAAAATTGGCTTTGACTTTTAATGCAAAGCTCGAGGAGACCATTTGCATGAAACGTCAAATCCTATTTTCTGGGAAAAATAAGAAAATAATGATGTTCAAAGTATCGCCTGCTAAAAACTTTACCCAGAACTAAGAGCGTTAAGCAGAAATGGCTTTTACCCTATCTAAGACTTTATTTTCTAGGCCTTTATTTTCCAGTGTAATAGTAGACCGTCCTGAAATGCAAGTGATATGGACAGTTAGCGTTAGGACATTATAATTATTCTTCAAAGCAGACAATATCAATACGATCAACTTCCTCTATGACGGGAACACTTTATGAGAAAGTTATTACAGCGGGATAAAACCGTAAAATATATAAGAGAAAGTGATAAAACTATGAAAATGATGCTTTATGATTAGGTTTTATGAGTATCAAACGCAGCGACTTTCATATTTCATTCGCGGTGTTCTATATTTGTACCGTAGGCTCAGATGCAAGACATTAACGCGGTAGACAAAGTCTAGCATTTGGCATTCTCTGTGTAAATTCACAGGACGACAAATTAATAATGCAAATACGACTAATATTTTTTGGATGTGCGTTCCATTTGCGTTTGCATCACGAAAACATGCATATATAAAACTGGGGTTTACAGAGGAATCATTATTTTTCTTATTTCTGCTCAAAAACATACATTCTGGTACTCGTTTGAACCGCCGGCTGATCAGAGTATTCGCTGTCCGCCTGAAGACGCTTTGGATCCTTTACTACATGTACACATAGAATATCCAGTGAAGACACCGATCGGCGCACATGCAATCTTGCAGGATATGCTATGCCCCGGCTCGCTTGATGTCTATAAATTCCAAACTGTGCGCAGAATGTCCCAAACTTTCATGAGCAATGCGTATACAGTATGTTTTCTTTGGAGACCCTGCCACCGTAGCCAAGAGCTTTGGAAGGCATTCCGAAACACAAAGTCAGTATCATTTTATCGGGCGGAATTTTCTATATGCCCCGAATACCCATGATAGATGCTTGGTTTTTGCATTAATTGTCACTTTCCAGTGTTTGTTGGACATTTCCATTAAATCTAAACTTTGCACTTCCTTCGATACACAATGAAATGGAGTTCCATTATCTTTAAAGTTGACGTCAATTGTTCCGCTCTGATGACGTCAACTTAGCAACAGAGTTACTGACCTATACAGGAAACGCATTGATCGACCACCCGTAAAGCGTTGCTTTTTATTTATCTGACCATGGGTAAATAGGGTTGGTAGGATAAGAATTTCTATCCTCATCGAAACCTCGAATTTCTTTGGCCGATATGCAAGCGATGTTTCACGATTTAGACTTTTATTTCTCTGTATCTATGTTACACCTACGTTTGCTTGTGCTTTCGATTTGACTTTTGCTTTTCATAAATCTACTTAATGGTGTTTAAAACTACATATTGTTAGCTTTGCCTGTTTTTGTAAAACGCAAAGATCGTTGATAATAGCAACAAATTTCACACAGGCGTGTTAATGTAACAGACATTAGCTGCAACCAATGGCAGCCGATCGATTAAGATGGGAAATGTTGGAAGTAAAACATATTTTGAAGGGTCCAAAGAGTCAAAGACTGGTCAGACTGTAGAAATACTGTCTGCTGAGATACAAATTCAATTAGCTAAACAATTAGGCAAGTTACCGTGAAATATGGGCCGCGTCAAGCGAAACAATGCCTTCGGACTTGGAAAATACGCAGATTCAGATCATCCTGCGAATTCGCAAAGTATCATCCGGTCCTCTGCTCGCCATTCAAACATTCTGTAGTATCCAATGATTCTGTTGGTGGACAGTGAAGGCCATGATCAGACTGCGCGGACGCGCAGGCTGATCTTGGGCGTCGCTATCCACATAAGCTCGAAGACACTTTTCGCATGGCTCGACCCATATATAATACACAATTGGAAGCATAAAAAATAACATTTCGTCTGATCTGTCAGGATATATTATCCAGAGTGATTAATGTATTTGCACTAATTAAGAGATTATTGCACCGCCCAAATTATATTATGGATACCGTATTTTCGCTAAGTAATCCGACCTGATCAAATAGTGTAGAACCAGATCAGACGCCGCACAATGTGGCATCCGTTCAGGGTCTACACTGTTTGTCACACATCTAGCAGTATTTTAGACACAACAACAAAAAGTGAAATGGACTTGTTAAAATTTTGGGACAAGTATAATAAGCGGCTAAGGTGTTTGTATACTTAGGCTTAATACGATAGTTTGTATAACGCAAGAAACGGGTTCCAATGCAGTGTGCGTCAACGTGGGCCAAGATCAGCTTTAGCATTCGCATATTTCGATAAAGCCCTGTTTAGCCCGCTAACTGAACTCTTGAGGATTAAAGATGATATCAACGTATAGAAAAGACGACCATCAGACTTTGCTTATGCGTATACCCGGTAAGCATATTGCATACCTCTCCCTTTTTCAAGCTGCCCATTACATGTACATACTATGTTTACTCTAAGTAAAGGACACTTCAACTCCTCACCTTATGCGTCATTTGAACAAGTACATTTCACTACGTTGACGTGTCATTAAGACTGCAGGAAAAGTAGCAAACAATACAGACCTTGATCAGACGCCGTGGTCTTTGACAAAATTGAACATTTGGAGTTTGAAGCGTATGGTATATATTTTCAATAAAAGTCGTTATGAGTTCGTGCATACTGATTGTTTCAGTATTTCAGTGGTAATTTGTTTATGTCTTATACAATCAGTTCCTTCCCCGACTAATCCTTTACTTATCACACCTCCCCTAAAATTTGAACAAAGACATTTGAGAACATTCTCCTAAACTTCCTAAACTTTGAACAAAGACACTTGAGAACATTCTCCTAAACTTCCTAAACTTTGAACAAAGACACTTGAGAGCATTCTCCTAAATTTGGAACAAAGACACTTGAGAACATTCTCCTAAACTTTGAACAAAGACACTTGAGAACATTCTCCTAAACTTTGAGCAAAGACACTTGAGAAAAATGAAAATACATTTTACTACCTGCTAATGTATCCAGATATTTTATCAGTGAATTGTAAACAGTGTAGACCCTGGTCAGACGCCGCATTCTGTGGCGTCTGACCTGGGTCTACACTGCTTGCTCAGATTTTTTCTTTCCGAACACTTAAGGAAAAATGGTAAATGTTATACCATATTAATAAACTAAACAATCGCAAATCTTAAATTAATATTTTTTCGCCTTTGAATTCGAATTGCTGCAGACTAGACACACGGACTAAACATATCAAAACAAAAAGGCAACAAGGTTCAACAGATTTAATTTCAGCGGCTATTGTCGAATGCAGTCTGTATTTTTCTCAAATACAGAACATAGTTAGGTTCCTATGAGCCGCAACGTCAGACACCGTACCTTCGGAAAATGTGCGCCCTGCCAAGATTCAGATCAGCCTGCGCATTCGCACAGTCTGATCAGAATCATCACTCGGCGCATATTAGATAGCCAACCCAGCAAGCATTCTTAATAAATCTACAGCGGGCCGTTATCGGCCCGCCAGCTATCCTGACGGGCCGATAAGGTCCGTTATAGATTTATCTAGAATGCTTACTGGGAAGGCTATCAAAGTTTATTTCATGCGGACTACGAAGATGAGGATCATACTGCGCGGATTCACAGGCTGAATTGAGTCTTCGTTGGGCGCACATATAGGAAGGTAAGTTTTCTCCTAGACTTGTCTTTTTTATGAGAATACAGATACGAAACATGGACTGTGTCATGAGAGAGAGAGAGAGAGAGAGAGAGAGAGAGCAAAAGAAAACATCACAGTGCTAATGTATAATTTCGAAATTCTGGATTACGAGTACCTGGCGTATTTGCTTTAAATGACTTCTTCTGCAGTGTCAATTTGTTTTGTAAGTGAATACGTGAATACAATAGGTCCTAACCAACCTAATAAAGGATGAACAGACGCTTGCTATCCGCATGTTCCCCAAAGATCCATTTCGTATGACGCGATTTACATTATTGGGCCTAACAGTATTATTAAAACATTGATTGGTCTACTGTCTGTATCTATTCTTTCTTGAGAGTGTGCTCTTGGACAGTCAGCATGATGTTATCTAATAAAATTGAGCCGGGTTAAAGCAATTCCTACAAAATTGCATATGCACCCAGCGAAGACTCAGATCAGCCTGCGCATCCGCACAGTCTGATCAGTCTTCGCAGAGCACTCTGTGGGTAGATAATGATCCAAAGCGTCTTTAGCCAGACAGCGACGATTCTGATCCAGTGGACGCACAGGCAATCTTGTTAAAAATGCTGTGCCCGGTTCAATTATATTAGATAAAACCACGCTGTCTTGCAGGAAACGCTGTGTTCCGATGCAATCCCGCCTTTGTCTTAAATATTCGGACATCTTACATGTAACTCCTTACCATGCATGGCCTAAAGTGTGTGGCAAGTCTAACCGTTGATGTACCTAAAACTGCTAGCAGACAGTAAAGACCTTGATCAGACGCCGCAGTTTACGGCGTTCTACACTGTTAGCTCAGGTTTGTCTGTCCGAATACTTAAAGTAAATACGGTAAGATTAAATGCTATGTTCCCAATAATTTTGACTGCTGTAATCATTGAGTGGAAGGAAACGAAATTAGTTCTGCAGATTCCTACAAGTAGCTTCAATATGTAACAATAAAATTTAGACCAGAATAAAAAAAATCATGCAAAACATCAATACACTTGAAAATTGTGCTGCATGCCGTTGTTTAAGCAAAAGGTGCTTTCTTGATAATACCGATCTTGGGCAATCAACTCAAGGAACGGCTGCTCCAGGTCTGCACTGTTTGCTTAAATTACAGGAAATTAAGAGTTAAATGAAACAGTCTTAAGTCCCCGTTCAGGACTATTTTACCAGTCTACGCTCAGAGACAACTGACCCACCAGTCTGTCAGTGCATTGATTAGTACATCTTGTATTTTTGTTTGGCTCGTAATGGACCGGCGCGGGAATCGCGCCGGTTTCTTAATATAGCTTTGGATTTTTACATATGGGAGCGTGTTCGATTAGCTCACTAACGACTTTTTATATTTGCCGGGATCGTCGATTTGTGACGATCCCGGCAAATATAAAAAATCTTATTACAAACTGTGTTATAAACAGATTAATGTCTGTTATTTTCAATTCAATCAAGAAATTTCATAAAGCTTAATAAACGCAAACATTAACTCTTTCGGTGCCAAATTTCAGATGACATTGTCGTCTGCTTTTCTTTTTTAATAAACTGTCGGTTGAAAAGAAGTGTATACGTAAAGTTGAAAGACTGAATGTCAAACAGCGTAGATCCAGATGAGACGGCTCATATGAGCCATCTCATCTGGATCTATGCTGTTTGCAAAAGTCTATTATTATCGCCTGTGACAGTGAAAGTTATAGAATCACATTATTGTTCGATTTTACCTGTTACATTGAAAATTTATTAAACTTTAGTATACCCTTGTCCCATATCTCTATGTAAACATGAGCAAAATTTGCGCCAGTACTTAGACGTTTACGTCTAAATATTTTGTCTTGTTTTTGTATTGTATTGTATTTCATATCTTATGTTTAATGGTCCACAAAGAAGAGTGCCTTTAATAGCTAAACGTCCTAACCACATGAAATATACGAGCCTGCGAACGACAACACCTCCATTAATATCTGTGTTACCAGAAGGACTCAGATCAGCTAATACATCCACACAGTATGGCAAGGATTATCGTGTATCCCTCTTTGGATAGCCTGGAGACTGTACATGTAGGAGGCACATGCGACCAGTGAATACACTGATCTAACTGCGCAGGCTGATCTGTGTCTTCGCGGGTCACACAAGCGTTATTGTAAGTGGCTGAATTATTTTATACATGTGGATTAGACTATCCCAGCTAGCATTCTTTATAAATCTATAGCGGGCCGTTATCGGCCCGTCAGCTACCCTGACGGGCCGATAACGGCCCGCTATAGATTTATAAAGAATGCTTACTGGGTATCCGGATTGGGAGGATAATATATGTCTTCGCTGTCCGCATGGTTGGCAAGTTTTTGTATTCACCCCATTCCTCTATAATGTATCATAAAGCCGATGTATGCAGAAGTGTGTATTTAGCGAAATTTGCTGCGAGGAGAGGGGGATTTGACTGTTTTTAAACTTTATTTGAAGTCATTGTCTCATTTCCGACAATGCTGTATACATTGCACAAAAGTAGTTTCAAGAGTTTAATTAATTACTACAGCTGTATGATTATTTTCATATTTACTAAGTAGAAAGGCAATGAATCTTATAAGCCCAATTTGCATAGATATCATATACTGATAACGTTGTAAATGTTTAATGAAACAGCGTGGTCAACAATAACACACACACACACACACACACGCACACGCACATTTAGTATGTAATTACTGTGTTGCCTTATGTCAAACAACAAACGTACAGGGACGTATTCCTAAACTAGAAGGATTTATTATTAACCTGTTCAAAATTTAAAATGTTTGGATTCAAGGACAAAACAAATGACACAGAGAATGCAGTCACGGACTTTGCCAACAATCTACATGACTTGAAGTAGCTAAGAATCTCTGCAGAGCACTTAACGTGACAGTTCTCGACAATAGCTTCAGTTCGGCTCCATATCTGAGAATAAAATTGAATAAAGACATTCGTTTTAAAGCATTGATTCGTTTAAGGTTCTATCAATGTCTGTGTTTGAAGATCTCTAGGGGAATAAATGTATCCTTTTGGTGATGGGCGGAAACACATACCGACCTATATGAAAGTGTGTGATTAACCCTTTCAGCACTGCAAACCAACACATTTATCTATGCAAACAGTGAAGATGAAGATGAGACGTCTTGTCACGAACCGTCTCATCGGGATCTAAACTGTTTGCCACTATGTTCTTGCAGTTTGCAACAATGGAGGTGTCCACATTCAGAGATGGAAGAGTTAATGTCGGAAACTTGGAGGTGAAAGGGTTCATGTTTAACAGTTCGGTTGAATGCATGCATACATTCCGACATTGCTAATATGACTATGTATACCTGATTCTAGCAATGAGTTTTCTTAACATTTAAACATGCTTTAACCTTTCATCCCTAAGTTTCTGAAGTAGACTCTTCCATTCTTGAATTTGGACTTGTCCACTGATGCAAACAGGAGTTCAGTCTAAAAAAAAAAAAAAACAAAGAATGACAAATAGTGTAGATCCTGATGCGACGTTATGAATCGTCTCATCTTGATCTACACTGTTTGGCTTGGAGCAGGGCTAAAAGGTTACGTCACCGACGGCTAAAATTACAGAGCCCGGGTTGGTTTCATACAAATACAGTTCCGTAATAAATAGGTCCAAAGTGCTTTTCTATTTCTGATTTTTACTTTTTTGTTTGGTTTGTTTGCATGCTTGTTCCCAGAAGTTGTGAAAATAGATAATTCAGGCAATTGAACAGCAGATATTAACACAATAGTATAGATTTGGTTGCTTTGAACATGAAAATAGAAAAATCATCTATGATACAAATTACCCTTATACCTGCTGTGACCTCGTACAAGATCTGTGTCAGTAACTTCGAATATGCGGATGTTCGGAATATGTAACATAACCTACCATTCCATTTTTTGTTTTGAATGTTTTAGAGGGACTTCTGTCGGGAAGGCGCCACGCATTGATGATTGTGACTTAAAACAATCTATGGGCTAAAACATTTGCAACAATGTATACAATATATACGAAACGTCAATGACAGTCTGTAATTCTAGTAAATATTTGTCCAAACATTTATTGCATGTTCGAAATGAGCAAGCACATGACAAAGACCTGTGACCAGCAATGTTTCAGATCAGCCCGTACGTCCCCCAGTATAATAAGACTTCTCGTTTATCCCTCTTTGAAAAGCCTGTTGGCTGTAGAAGGCATATGCGATCAGCGAAGACTGGTCAGACTGCCAGGATGCGCAGGCTAATCTGAGATCGCTGGTCGCACAAGTCTTATTGTAAGTTTTCTCGTGCGCTAGCTGAAATCATAAAGTATCCGTGCATCAAGACTGAATTATTTGGTTACTGGTTTACTGTGTGAATAAAATTGCAGGAAATTTATAACGGAACGCGCCAAATACACACCATTACCATTTCCCTAAAAATGAAAACGGGTGTTAACAAATCTTGTAGCGAGGCATTGATGTATCATTACACTTGACCTAAGCGAGATATCACACAATTATTTTGCTGTTGTACTTGTATCTTAAAGTGAGAAAATGATATTTCAGAACTACAAAAAAAAATCTTGTCACACTACTGTCTGTAAAACACAATAAAGTATGATAAATAGATCCTCTCAAAGAGTAATTGAATTGCACTGCCCCATTTGTATTGATCTTTTAGCGGAAAATTGCACATAAACAGATCACTACACCACTGTCTATCAAATATACCGTATTTACATTAAGTATTCGGAGAGGCATCCTGAGCACACAGGGTAGACTCTAATTAGAATGCTGCATCTGATCTGATCAGTGTTTATACTGTTTGCCACTTGCATATCAGATTAAAGAAACGACAATGGGTAGGAAAACGCACTGTTCAAAGTTTAATACAAGTTTGGTAGGGAGTTATGGTGTCTCAGTGTTTAGGGTAAATGAAGTTTCTTAAAATAATGAATGTATTACATTCCTTTATTACGGGAGAAAAGGAGTCCTTATGCCATATGCGGACAGCGAAGGTCCAGATTGTTCTGAAAATCCAGGCAGTCACCATGGCCCAGTTGTTTAAAACTTAACAAGTTGTTAGCTAAAGAGGCATTAAAATTTCTATCTTGAAATATGGCCTGTACATTGATATGTTTTGCTGAAAAAAGTAAGTAAAAAGAGTAAATTTTGTGTTGCAGAGGCTAATCACATTTTTGTAGCAAAATATCAATGTATTTGAAAATACCTTAGCTACAACCATTTCGAACATATGCCTATTCAAATACAACGAACATTTCACCACCATAAAATGAAACTTTTCAGATAAAAAATTCTGTTATTCTTCATATTTCTGCTCAAAACATAGATTTTGGGTACTCGTTAGAATCTATTTTTGAGCCGAACTAAGAAAAATGATGTATACCCATGTAGATCCCAGTTTTACAATAAAAAAGTGAGGTTAAAGGGGGTCAAAATTATATAGGTATGTTTTCGTGATGAATTAACGAGTTTGTCATTAACTAGCTCGTTAAGCTTACGATGCTTTGAACAACTGGGCCCAGGTTATTTGCTGCTTTGTGACGTTCAACAATGTGATTCTATAAGCTATAAGCAGACAGCGAAGGTCTTGATCAGATTAGAATGTATATGCTAAAAGAAACGGTAATCGATCAAATGTTCCTGGAGAATATAGAACGGATTAACCACACTTCTCCCCGTCATCCCACCTCTACTTCCTTTTCCCAAGTCAGACCCCGCGAACCGCAAACTTCATCATGTAAATGATGCTATTGTCGTTGTTTTTAGTTTGAATTAAATAATCTTAGCTGTTCCTGTACGTGGAAACGACCATAATAGAAAACATAACATGTTTAGGACTTTTCATGCTCTTTTTGCCGGATATTTTGACTGCAGCAAACTGCAACACAAACTCCTAACAAGGATGCCCGCCAGGAGAGCTATTTAAAATACATGTAATTCTAGATACACAACATATTTTTAATAAAACAATAATATTACTGTGCAGCACAAGAAAAAGATCTGATGGATTATAAGGACAACGAAGCTGTGTAGTCTGATGCGCAGCTTGGTGTGTGTCTTCACTCTTCGAATATGTGGTAATTATCATATCCCTGTATGGTATCATAGCATCATCTGTGCAAGCAGCTTGATCTTTGAAAAAGTGATCACGTCCGTCACTATAGGCATAACGTAAATTCCATTTTGAATTAGCCGCGCCAAGGAAAATGTGTCTTCGGTCATATTAGTTCAGCCAAGGGCCGCTCACTGCACATCTGATCACGGCCTTCAATGTCTGCTTACAGAATCAGTGGATGCTGCATAATATAAGTGTGTATATCCAAAAGGTCCTTAACAAAGCCATTCTCACTAGTGGATTGGTTTCCATATTAGCTACGACTGCGCAAATGTGTCTTCGAGTATATTGGACAGAGACAAATCTTTTATTGTCCGCTTATATAAATATTGGATTCTGGTGACAAAAGAAGCAGACAGTCAACGTAGAACATACGTCCTCATGAGACTGTCGGGATTGTCAAGATGCGCAAAATTGATTTGATATTTTCGCCCAAGGCTATTTGATCACGAGCTGTTTGTCGTCCGTCTCTTCGTACGCATGTCTGTCTGTATGTCAGTTCACACCATTGAACGACCTCCTCTGAAACTATTGAAGTAACTTTAACGAAACTTATTACGGAGTCTGTTTACGTCTGTTCGTCCACCTGTCTATCTATTCACACCACTGTTTTCCTCTGAAACTGTTGAACCAGCTCTCACAAGCTTCATATGGAGTCTTCTGTTGGGTATAGAAAATTTATTCGTGTGGTCATGGTCTGTTTGCACAAGAAAGCTTTTAGGCTGAATCTTGGTATACAGCATCGTGGACGGGACTTTGAATAAGTTTACTCAAATGAAGATCCTAATTTGACCTTTGACTTTTTGATACCAATGTCAAGTTTGCTTTTCCATAAATTTTTATGGGGAAATCATGTTTTTCCAATGCATTAAAGAGTAACGATTGAACTTGATGATATTATATGATTCGAGCAGCTAAACACTCAGAAGCAATGATATAAAACACAAGTCATAATTCCCGTATATGCATGACTTGTGAAGCTGTGAACTATGCTTCACAGCTACATAAATACGACAAATTGAAATTAGGAGAGGCACGGAAGTGATCATTAACTTATACACGCCAGATGTTCATTACTTATGACAGAAACTGTCACCACACAACGTTGAAAATGATGGGATTATCGTCAATACAAGAATGTATTGTTTGATGATTATTTCTATCGCGTGATCTGCATCAATATATATATATATATATATATATATATATATATATATATATATATATATATATATATATATATATATATATATATATGGAGAAAGAGCATAACATCTAACAAAAAATCTTTTTGGTAGCACTGAATCCAGAAAGGATGCTGAATTGATAGATTGATAGGCGTTAAACTACATGTTGAGAGTTAATCATTAACAGTGCAAATGATTTGTTTACCTGAGGCCTTTCGGCTTCTTGAGAGGTTTTTTGTTTGAAAAAAAAGGAAATAAAAAAAAATGTAAAATTTACAAATAAAGTTACACGAGTTGAAATAATTGGAAAACAGATTATGCCCTTTTCGAGCCCATGCTATCTAGCCCGCTGCGACTTGATAACTGATCTTGTTTGGATATATGTGAAATGAAAACATTACGCGTAAACACAACGTGCAAAAAGTTAAAATGCTTATCTTTCCTGTCAACACCACTGTGCCCATATACGCAATGTATATAATTCCCATAAACCTTACACCTAAAGGGACATACACCAAACTGAGTGTTTCTCACCAATACTTAAGGCAAATAGGCCAAACTTACGCTGTGATTCCAGAAAATCACATGAACAAAACATTCCAATTAAGCTGTCGCATGCCCTGACTGAGGAACAATGATTCCCTCTACTGGTCGCCCTTGTTGATACCATATGGCCGTAGAGTGTTCAGACGTCGGCTCCAATACCTCTCTCGAGCTTTCCTGGTTCGATCTGTCCACTCCGGGTTATGGTTATGATCTAACAGAGCGCGGGTTGTTTGCGGAAATCATGTTCTGGTGAACAGAAGTGTTCTGCGACAGGAGACCTCTCGAGCCGCTTGTGTTTCCAATTATCCCGGTGGCCGTTTATCCTTTGGTTCACATGATTACCGATTTCACCAACATATTGTTTTCGACACTTGGTGCATGTTATAAGGTAGATAACATTGGTCGTCTTACAACTAGTGTGTGTGTGTGTGTGTGTGTGTGTGTGTGTGTGTTAGTACCCAATTTCGTGCATGTACGCTTAATATTGAAGAATAAACAATTCAAATATATCCTTACTTCTAAATACGAGGATGAGTCAATAAGTAACCAGCCTAACTTATGTCCGGCTGAAATCCACCTCTTTTTTTCGATGTAATTGCCCTCTAGTATGATGCACTTAGACCAACGGTGTTTAAGTGCCATCAGCCCAGAACTGAAAAAGTCAGGGTCCATTCCAATGACCCACTCCTCAACTGCCGTCACGACTTCTTCATCAGACCGGAAATGAAGTCCACGGATATCCTTTTTCAAGTTTGGGAATAGGAAGAAGTCGCTAGGAGCTAAGTCAGACGAATAGGCAGGATGTGCTATTAATTCATACCCGTTTCGCTCTACAGCATCCATTGCAACTTTGCAATTGTGGACTCTCGTGTTACCCTGTTGCAGCAAACCACCTTAAGAGAGTTTACCTCGGCGTTTTTCACGGATGATGGTTCTCAGCTGGTCTAACAAGTTTGCATAGTACACTCCAGTTATTGTACTTCTCTTGGGTAAAATGTCTAACATAATAACGCCTTTTGCGTCCCAAAATACTGTGGCCATCACCTTGCCAGCAGATGGTTGCGTCTTGAACTTCTTTGGCCTCGGAGACCCAAGCCCTAACCACTGACGACTCTGAGCTTTATTCTCTGGCTTATGATAATGAACCCAAGTCTCATCTACAGTCACCAGACGCAAAAGAAAATCATCTTTTGACCTAAAACGCTTCAACAAGGTGCTGCATCCTGATGCTCTGGTTGCCATTTGGTCATCGCTAAGGGATTTGGGGACTCAGCGGGCTGTTAGCTTGAGCATACCTAAACGATCATGTAAGATTGTTGAGACGCTTATGCCTGCGCTATTTCGTCCACCTGAATTCGCCTATCAAAGTATACCAGATCCCGAACTTTCTTACACATTTCTTCGTCAGTGGCATCCAGTGGGCGTCCAGACCTGGCTTCATCTTCTAAAGACGTTCTACCGCGTTTGAATTACTCTACCCAGAATTTAACCTGAGCATAAGATGGTGCAGCAGACCCATAAACATTGGCTAACTCGCCGTGTATTTCTTTGCCTGTTTTACCTTTTAAATACAAGTATCGAATTACAGCACGGTACACGACTTCAGATGAAAAGCATGTCTTTGCATCACTAGCCATGTTTGACATTCAATATCTTATTAAAGAATGACTCGATACGTGTGCAATTTTGTACCTGTGCATAAAACATATATCGAAACAAACCATGAAAATCGTGACCGTCTCGGTTTATCGGAAATGGGATAGGCTGGTTACTTATTGACTCACCCTCGTAAGCATGCACCGTTTACATTCTTGGTCAGTTTTACAATCATGTCGTATTAGTGATCGTTTCTTTTGCCATTTAGTAATGCTGCATTTCGGTTTTTGGTTTAGTATACAGTATCGAAACCTTTAGGGATATGTTCTTAGTTAACATACCGTTTTCGATCTAATTACCGCACTGAGCGCTTAGGTTATTCAAAACTACTAACAAGACATTTAGTAAAATAATCACCTGACAAGGCATGTGTTAAAAAATATCAACAGAAGATTCCATGAAAGGATTATTTCAAGATGCTTATGTGGCATTTTTTCCTAACATTTTTCTTAAAGCATATGTTGTAAATACTCATTTGAATTGCCTCGAAAGGTCGCCCTTAGAAAGAAGTAAATAAGAAACACACAATAATGAAACAACATCAATTTAACGTTGATTCAACGTCTTGACGTTTAATCAACGTTTAATAGACGTTGTTTCAACGTTGTGTGACTGCTGGGTTCATTACTCTGTTTGCACTCTTCCACGCCAAACCTTTTCTGAAAAGGTATCTATTCTAAAAGGAAAGCATTTGCTCAAGGGGAACACATTCTTTCCTTTTATATGTAGAAAAGCCCACTTTTAAGAAGGGAGTCAAAATCATTTTGAAATATTTCAGTCTTTGCTGCCGGGCGTCTATGTCAGAAGGTACGTTTTCTCACGTGGCACGTTGTGGCTAATTTGTATTGGTAGACCCTTAGTAGAGGGTACAGGTGTGCAGTCTGATCCCGATATTATGAAATTTGAGTAAACTTACGACAAAACTAACAAAATGGATGTGCGCCCAGCGAAGACTCAGATCAGCCAGGTCATTCGCTCATTCTAATCAGTCTTTGCTTTGTGCTCGGTAGATAAGGACCCAAGCGTTCTTCATGCGGACAGCAAAGACTGTTCAGACTGGGCTAGGCTGATCTGAGTCTTCGCTGGGCGCACATGCCATTTTGATGATTTTGTCATGAGGTGGCAAAAATGTTTTCTTCTTTATGTGTTGAGTTAACTGTTTCAGGGAAAACAACTCTTGTCAAAATTGTTTTACTTTATTTCTGAAAAAGGATAAACATTGAAAGTAAACATAAGAACTCCACTTATATTACAATTTACCGTATTAACCCTAAGTATTCAGACACCTCAACTCCTTACAATGTACCATACTTGTTCTAAAATTTGAAAAAGTACAATTTACACATTTCTGTCCGAATACATCCGGTAGGTACAGTCTTATTAGCCTTGATACTCGTAATAACACGCTAGATCGCGTGTGTCTGCTGGAACGGCTTATTAAGTTTGAATTTAAACTTAGTCTATTACTGTAAAACGATTTCCTTTAACTCATTTTAAAATCCTTAAGCACAAGGGACATGTGTTTATTTTAGACGTAACGAGTGACACTATACCTTATCTTTTAATCAGATTGCAGTAACCCAAAATCAGCCTGCGCACATGCAAATCTAGTCCGTCCAGTAGGCGCTTGTACTTTGTACTAAGATCCGGGTCTTTTAGTATATATCTGCTTTTTGCGACTGTATATAGGTATACTATTAACTTGTTTAATTTGATAAGGTGAGCCGGAACACAGCATTTACTACAAGATTGTATGCGCGCCCAGCGAAGACTCAGATCAGCCTTAGCTTCCGCGGTCTGATCAGAGTATTTACAGAGCATTCTGTGAGTAGCAAATGATCCAAAGCGTCTTCAAGCGGACAGCGGACTGATCAGCTTGCGCGTCTGCACAGGTTGATCAAAGTTTTCGCTGGGCGAACACGTAGTATTGTAGTAAGTGCTGTGTCCCGGCTCATAAGGTACATGGTCACTTAGCGCGGATAAATTTTGATCTCCGAAGAAACGATTCAGTGCTTTGGATGCAATTTAAATAATTGGCATAAATAATATCAGGAAATTATAATGGTTAAAGGTATTTTCGGAACAATCATCTTCCTTAAAATGATTTGATATACTGTGGCAGTGATAAGACCCAATAAAGATAGCATTATGTTTATGGTTGTTTCGTTGATGAGGATAAATCCTTTATTTCCTTCCCGATCTAGGAATAATTGTGTTTGTACTGATTTTAATAATAGAACATTTCTGTTTTAAGGAATACAGATACACTCTCAGGCGAAGTAATTCTGTCAATACTGTTTTGTCTTCCTTCTGAAAAAGGTTCTACTCTGAAAGGAAATCTCTTTCTGAAAAAAAAAAAAAAAAAAAAAAAAATCACTTAAGCCTTTTGTGCCTAGCGTTCCATTAATGGGACATTGGCAAGCAGTGTAGACCCAGATCAGACGCCGCAGAACATGGCGTCTGATCAAGGTCTACACTGTTTGCATTAATTACAGGCATTTCAATCAAACATGGTAATACTGAAAACTGACCAGACACCCCTTAAACCGTAAATGGACTGGTTCAAAGAGTTCAGGTAGAAGAGTCCACTCGGCATAAATGGGTTGAAGGAAACAATTTGCTATCCCTAGGAGAAGTTATTTCCTTTAAGAGTAGATCCCTTTTTAAAAGGGACTTGGTGTGTGGGACAGCAAAACCGGAAGTCTGCAAAGTTGTCTCCCTTATACAAAAAGGCAGAAAATGGCCTAAATGTAACTAGTCTTCTTAACATTTGTCGGAGGCGTACCTTTTCATGAATTGTCCTCGTTGTGCATGCTACCTACCAGTACCTTTCCTAAAACGTTAACGAACACCGCTGTCCTGAAAGATGGCGTTTTATTTTAAATGAAAAAACAAAATGTTCTGATTGACCATATTTTATCAGAAACCATTTGTCTTTTCTGTTTCTGTGTTTTGTTTTCAACTATATACCCTAAAATTAAATTAAAAAAAAAAAAAAAAAAAAAAAAAAAAAACTGGCATAACCTATACCATTTCTATAGTGAAGTGATATTTTGGTATTTTCATCTTAACAAATGTTTTCTCAGTTTTCTTTGGAAATCTTCAATCATTTATGGTTCATGACAATATTGTGAAACCTTCAGAATTTTGAAAAAAAAAAAAAAAAAAAAAAAAATGCCTCAAGTTGACCTACCCTACCGATGTCTGCATAAATTGAAGCCCTTTTTATTATGAGAAAAAAAAAAAAAAAACAATAAAAATAATAAATACACCAGTGACAAGAATATACACGTGTACATAGGTAAGATAAATGGTTTTACGTTAAATCATAACAAAAAAAAAATTGCAAATTTACTTCTTCTATGTAAAGCACCTGGTAAAATGGACTTTCCGAAAGATATTAAAAGGAGAGTAGAGATAAACAGATATAATTCTTTTTTAATAGCTGGTATGTTTGTGAAGAGCATGTGTAAGTCGATAAGGCGGAGTTCAATTTTGTGTCTGCCTTGCCGATGTGGCTAAAACAGCTGGATGGGTGAAAACAGTGTATACCTTATCAGATCTGCGTTCTACAGCATCTGATCTGAGTCTACACAGTTGCCTCTTGTTTTCTGAATGCCTAGTCTAAATGCATTATGCAGCTTGTTTGCAACTGGAGCGGTTTCTAAATCGAACTTAACTACTTTACCTTTATTAGGCTGTAAGGCATTTTAGGTACTATTAGAACCCATCACAAAAACATTCCTATATAATTTTGACCCCCTTAAACCCCACTTTTATATAGTAAAACTGGGGTTTACAGAGGTATGCATTATTTTTCTTATTTTTGCTCAAAAACATAGATTGAGAGTATTCGTTAGAAGAACCGCCTCGGCGAGGAGGTTCTAACGAGTACCCACATCCTACATTTTGAGTACAAATTTGAAAAAAATATCAGAGTTTTTTATCTGAAAATTTTCAGTTTTTGGAGGTGAAATTTTCTATATATTTGAATAGGCATGTTTTCGTAATGCGGACAAGCGCCGCACACTCAAGCAACATGTCTAACAGCTGGTTTAAAACTGACAAAGCGGTTGCTAAGTTATTAGTATACAGGAAATTTAATTGCTGTAGGAACCAGTCCAAATGGCCCACTGGACAAGTGCCGCATATTTGAACTGCCATAGCCATGCAGCATGTCTCACAGATTTAAATACAAATGTTCAGTGCTTCCAAATGTTTGATGGAACCGACGGCAGACAAAAACTGACCACCATTGGCTTATAACTACATAATTATCTTCAACAGTTAATTTCCTAATTTCTCAAATTACGGGGAATATATACACTTTTAGGGGAGGCAAATGTTTCAGAATCGTCTTGTCTATCTTCTGAAAACAGTCTTAGAAGCCAAATCTTTCCTTTTGAGTAGATGCCTTTTCAGAAGAGAACTGGTCTGCATGAAAGGAAACAAGTTCACCTTGTGAAAAGTGGTTGAACATCTACCACTGTATTTAGCCCCTTATGGTTTGATCAGTCGATATATTACCATTACGAAAACACGCCTATTCGAATATACTGGAAATTTCACCACCAAAAAAAAAAAAACGGAAAGTTTTCAGATAAAATTACATTTTTTTTATATTTCTGCTCAAAACATAGATTGTGGGCACTCGTTAGAACCGCCTTCTCGAGGCGGTTCTAACGAGTACCCACAATCAATGTTTTGAGGAGAAATAAGAAAAATAATATATACCCCTGTAAACCCCAGTTTTACTCTACTAAATGTGGGGTTTAATGGGGTAAAAATTATATTGGCAGGTTTTCGCGATGGATCGAGTAAAACTAGCTAAAGCCCAGCAGTACTGTATTTTTTATGCTTTCCGTTCCAAGATGGATCCTCTGCTGCAGTTTTGCTTTGTTTTTTATATTTTTTGCTGCAACTGTGTAATTTTATTAACTTGTATATTCCTCGGCTCTTTTTTCGCTGCCTAGGCAAGGCTAATCTTCGTGATTGTGACCTTTTCTTGGCAACCACTTATATTTCTATTTCTGTTTGCTAATTCTATATCATAAGCACACCGAGGTTTTTTGGGGGTGCCTACGTGCGCCATGGTTTACGTAATCATTCCAATAAAATGTCAAATGCCACTTGCAGTAATATAGAAATATTATTTTGAAAAGTCTTTTCTATCTTTTTATCTGCAGTGAACTCCCGGTTAATAGACATTTTGTCCCTTGAGACTGTCTCTGATATTCGAAAATCTGTTTTACGCGAAACAGTGCAGTGAAATGCTTTTGAACACTACATATGATGCAAGAAATGTGCCATATGAATATTGTGTTAAAGCCTGAGTTCATTTTAGGTGTCATTTGTTCGTCTGAACCGAAAGCAATTTGGCACCATGAGTTAAACAGATAACCCATACTGCAGAATATTCCAGAGAAATAGTTGATATGTTTATATTTAGGTGTATACGACAATGCAAACACAGTATTTTAAGATTACATTATGAATAATATGTGTGTTTTGTTTTCTTCGGTAAAACTCCTGGAATTAGAGTTTTCATAAAATAAAATGAAATTCCAAAACTAATAATCCGTGATTAAAGGAACAAATCAATGTCTTACTTCTTGACTGTGTATGATCAAGTCGGTTTCGGAGGCGGTCACACTTAGAGATTTGTAAATCGAAATAAATGGGAACACCATACTGAAATATTATGTTACATTGTACATGTCATTTGTACATTACACTATTTAGTAGTGAATGCGAACTGGTATTTACATTACGAAAACACGCATATTCAAATATATTGGAAAATTTCACCACCAAAAACTGAAAGTTTTCAGATAAAAAAATCAGATTTTTTTATATTTCTGCTCAATACATAGGTTGTTGGTACTCAGCGAGGCGGTTCTAACGATTACCTACAATCTATGTTTTTGAGCAGAAATAAGAAAATAACGTATAACCCTGTAAACCCCAGTTTTACTATATAAAAGTGGGGTTTAAGGGGGCCAAAATTATATAGGCATGTTTTCGAGATAAAGAACGTAAATCAACCATATAAAAACTTTAAAATATAAATGATGTTATTCAGAAAATGTCGCAATCACGAAGCACATTCTTCCCGAGGCACCATAGAAGATGAATTGTTGCATTAAAAATGATAAGGTACAAAGACACAGTTGCAATAAAAGACATGCAAAGAAAATAATTTCACAAGAGAAATCGCCTTTGAACGGTCAGTAGAAAACCTACTGTGTGTGAGAAGAGGCTTAAACTAGTTTTATCCCACGGAACCATCGCCCTCCTGATATAGCATCAAATTACAAAAAAAAGTGTGCGGTTCGCTTAAGCCCCCTCCCAAGCACCCCAGCACCCTCCCCACTCCCAAAACACACACACAGACACACACACAGACACACACACACACATAGCTCTACATCTTACGTACATAATATGCACATTTGTCTCCCCTCGTAATGTGGTGAGTGTTGTTTGAACCAAATTCATATTTTTCCCACTAAACAAATATTTACCAAACTACTATTTATATGCTTTCGAAGGATATAAAATTGCAAAGGAAGTATGTTACATAAAGGAAAATAATGACGGTGGTGACAATACCCTTAAATAGACGCATCTCATACTCTCATACGAAATTGTAGGAGTTTGCTTATTTTTTCTTTTCTTTCTTTCGTTTTTTTTTTTTTTTTTTTTTTTTTTTTTTTTCATTAATATGAAAAAATGTATAATTTATTTATTCCCAAATCATTTTTTATTTTATATCGGAACTATCGTATCGCATCGCTATTAGAAATATGTTTGTATTGCTGTAGCTGTATTGCTATGACATCTGAATGGGTCTACACGGTTTGCCACTTATCCATCAGTTTTAAGCACATCAACGCCTAGTCATTACGAAAACATGAGTATTCAAATATATCTGACAATTTTACCACCAAAAAATGAAAAATTTCAGATAAAAAAAATCTGATATTTTTCATATTTCTGCTCAAAACATAGATTGTGGGTAATTGTTATATCCGCCTCAGCGAGGCGGTTCTAACGAGTACCCACAATCTATGTTTTCTGAGCAGAAATAAGAAAAATGATGTATACCCCTGTAAACTCCAGTGTTATTATATAAAATTGGGGTTAAAGTGGTCAAAATTATATAGGCATGTTTTCCTAATGGAAAATAACCTGTTTTAATTATGGCAGTGAGTTAAAGTATCTAAATAGTTAGGATAAATACGGTAAACTCCAGTTCCTAACTAAGGTGGTTCGATCTTGCGTTCACTCTTAGATCTGATACCAAAAAACAAACATCTTCTTCTAAGGAGTATAAGAAGCTAACTGAAGTACTCATAAATCATATGTACTAGTGTTGGGAATCGGCCTGAATTTCACAGTCGATCATCGATTTTGTAAAACCGACTGATCATCGATGAATAATCGATTTGTAGAAAATATATTCATTCTTAATATAGCTCATTTCCAGGTACATATTCATTGCTCCAGATCAATAAGAGGGGTATCCAGATAGTTTTTCTCATTTCTCCACGAACATATATACTGTGGGTACTCATTAGAAGCGCCTCCTTTTGGGTTGAATTTTAAGGCTATATTGTCTTTTTTTTTTTTTTTTTCACTTTAAATTTATTGACCACAAATCTATAATAGACAGCTTTGAATTTCATATCGTTATAACTTGCCTATAAAAATAAAAGGTGAGACAAATTGTTTCTAAAAATAGAATTTTCCGATTAGTCGACTATTAAAAGTCTTTCCGATCATCAGTCACCAGAGGCAAAAGTGAAGGCTGAACGATTATAATCGATCATTAGTGGCAACACTAATATGTACTCATAATATTTGTAGCGCTATGAGAAGGCAACGTATATCACATTGCATGTTCTTGATTAGAAACCTGCGCAGCATGTCTCATATCAATTTGATATACAGTGCAAATAATATATGCAAATGATCGACTGGCTAGACGTTTAATTTGTGATAACTGGATCGCTCATGACAACTGATTTAAAATATATGTATACAATCGCTGCAGTTGGAGTTCAATCTAAAATCGCTGCAGTTGGAGTTAGGATTGCATTTATAAACAGTTATGTCTTAATATCTACAACAGTTCGCTTGTTATTTGTTATTTGTTTTTAAAATAAATCAATTGTACAATACACTGCGTTTTCAAACAGTGACTCACCTCCTGTGTGAGTGTTTCTGTGGATCTTGCTGATGTGTAATGAAACGTGCAACAAAACTTCAATGTATAGAAACAAAGAGAACGCGACTCGAAACTGCTTATTTGGGACCCATCCTGGTCAAACAAGATATTTCCTATAGCTGTGACATCAGATTGCCATTGACTCCATAATTACGTTTCAGAATTGTATTTTGTATTATTTATTCGTTAAACGATTTTCACCATTGAATGAGATGTCTGAATGTGAGCCCACGACCCCCCCCCCCCCCACCCCAGTAGTTCTGCTACTGACCTTTTATTTCAAATTTCAAGCTAATACTTCTACTACACCTATTTATTAAAATTGGTCAATTTGCTGTTAATGTGTAATTGGGCATAGATAGTACACATAGAAGTGACTTTTCTTTCTTAAATTAAGGGAATTGGATACTTTAGAGTGTAGGTAATTTTGTCAAAGTTGTTTTGTCTCTTTTCTGGGAGAAAATTATTTCTGTTTAGGTTAGACCCCTTTTCTGAAAGGGATTGGAGTAAAGGAAAACAAACAGAAAGTCACAAAAGGTGTAACTTTGTACAAGTGGCGGAAATCCACAAGATGTATCCAGTCCCCTTATAATTGGGGGTAGCTGTGGTTAAATAATGTGGCCTTTTAGAAGTTAACAATGTTGTCCAAGAAAACACGCATATATATTTCTTATAATAAAGTTGCTGATCCCGAACCGGGTTGTATGGTTTATTTGCAGCCTTATAAATATTACGATGTCAACAATCGTACATCAGGTCGCTTGTGTAGCCACAACTTGCACTTAATTGTAACTACCAGTATTTCTCTTTCGTTACAATAAAGTTCAAGCAGAGAAAATGATTGTCATCCAAAGGAAATGATAAATGTGCGTTTACGGTTGTTATTAATTGGGTTTGATTGAAGACTTGATACGCAAACCTGCACCAAGCAAAGAAAGACATCGCAAATGTACACAGTATGAGCAATAGCTAGAGGTATCTGCACATTCATTCAGTTCACCACAGTCACTACTTGCTTAAGGGGAGATAATTATTTCAATATTGTTTGTCTATCTTCTGAAAAGGTTCTACTCTAAAAGGAAAACTATTGCTCTCTGAATTTTAGAGATTCCTTTCCAGAAGGGGCCTGTGTGCAGAAAACAAATAATAATAATATAAAAAGACAAGCTGTTAGTCACGAAAGTAGTCGCCCTCTGTGAAAATGGCAAAAACTCTGCAAAACGTAAACAAGAAAAAAATCCATATAACAGCTTTATAAGGGAGTTTCTGATTGATTAGAATCATAGAATGCAGAGGTAGACTGACACAGAACTGTGCATTTGGTATAAAATTTGCCCAGCATAGTCCATTAAATAGAACAAAGATCTAAGCACGCCTGTTTTGAATTAATCGAAAATATAGTGATAAGCATTAACATCATGTAATAGCCATTTTGTGCAAACTAGTTTCGTTTTAGGAGTGATATTTCGAATTAAGTGTACGATATTGATCTTCAATCTCTCTTCAATCTAACGTTATTAAGAAAGCACGGAAATTGCAGGAAATGAGTGTGATATTTTAATTCGGTTACTCCCGATTGACACCAAGTGGGAGCACTTTACCACTCTCCTTTTTATCTCATAGCCATGCAGTTGACATTTATGGTTGATTCACTATTTGAGCTGCAACGAAAATTATCCGATGAGGAGAAAATGCGCCGACAATGCTCATGTGCACAGTATGATCAGTTTTCGATGTATAGAAGTTTTGGGTACTTGCCCGTCGAAAACAAGTGCAGCAAAGACTGATTAGACTGTGCAGATGCGCAAGCTGATCTGTGTCCTTGCTGAGTACAGATAACCAAAGGTATTTTGTATCACGTTGTTTGTTAACTGAAAACTTCCATTAAAGCGTTTTTCAGTTTGGTTTATGGTCGAAAATCGTTGTTTTTTATACTCATTTCATGTTTTACACCTTTATTGTCGATTTCTGTAGAGTACTTGCGCACTTGGATGGCCAGGATTAAGTGTGCTTGCGATACGCCTACAACAATTTGGAAAGCAGTTGGATCCCTCGAAAGCCCACTTCAAAGTGAATACTAATATAAGCTTTGCCCAGATAAAATTGATTTAAGCCACGTCATGAGAAAAAAGCCGTGATAGCGTATGCGAGTAGGATAGATTCAGGCGAACCTGCAATTCCGCACAGTCTCGTCTGAATCTGTGGTGTTTGCTTACGTCAGTGGTAGGCCAAGGGAGAAATTTTAGCCCAAAAAATAGATATGTGGCCTCGCTAAGGGACAATAATGCGCATTATTGCATAAAAAGCAGTGACGCACGTTATTAACAGCCGTGCATTAACCGGCGAAAAGCCGTGTATTAACAAAGCAATTCACGCGCTGTTAATGCACGGCTACGCAACTTTCAATATAACCGTACCGGGGCCACACATTTGTTGCCGTTACGAGATGTGTACTGCCCGGCCCTAGAACGAGCATAGTCCGTGGAAATTACGTTCGCGAGATATCGGTGAAAAGGCTAAACAGAATACTGCAAGAAATAACGCGAAATGTAGCAAATGTTTTCAAGTTTTATGCAATAATACAATGTAGCAATCGAACATGGTTTTTAAATGCCTCCGGCCACGGTTTTCAACACCTTCCTCGGGACCTGGCGAATGTTAATGCATGAAAAACCATGTTTGATCCCTACAGTGAAAGATTGATTCGAAGGAAAGTCGGCCAAAGAGCTTTTTTTTTTGCTCGCGGCACAGCTCATTCTATTTCTAGTTTTGGTGAAGTCATGACCGAACCTCTCTGTCGTTTACTTGGTCTCAATTCAGTTGATGTTTATATATTTCAACAAACCCAACCCTACTGTCATCAGTTGTTGATCAGACAAACACACCGATACTTGGTATAACAAGAATGGTTTGTTACTTTACTAACAGAAACAAGCTATGTCTTTATATTCGTCTTCTCTAGGAAAAACAAGAATATTAATCCGTGGTTTGCATTTTCTGCCTTAAAAATAGTACAGACCATGTCCAGGAATAGCCACAATCACAGATCATAGTCTACCGTTGACACCAAAAGAAAGATCAAATAAAACATGTCAGACAGTACACAAGCCAAAGACGAAGCAAAGTAATCAGTTCCCTCTTCCAACAAGGTGACTACAATGCCAGACAGGATCCGCTAAACACAACAGGACAAAATGTTGACAAAACCTCCAATGCCTTACTAACAAATTTGGCCTTGAAATGTGCCAATCCGACTACATCTTGATACCTGCAAGAAAGCGCAAATAGCAATAGTGCGTTCTTATTGTAAGATGTCGAAGACGTCTGGTCCATTTTGATATGTATTATATTATTAACGCAATTACGTGTATGTTCAGTTTTAATATCTGTTTATCTATATATGTCTACTATTATGATTGGTTTATGTTTTAAAACATCAGCATAAGCGCAAATGTATGAAGATTAAGTCCAACATTAATCCCACTTGGGGCGTAGAATTAAAGAATTCAAACTATAAAGTAAATATGAAAAATGAAACGAACAGTGACATGCAAAAGACAAAAAAAAAAAAAAAAAAAAAAAAAAAAAAATGATTCATTTATCTGGCTTGCATGACAGCATTAATGATGAGATAATATTTCGACCTCAAAATACAGTCGCCAAATCACACTTGATATTAAATTGATGACATTAGTTTTATTCCATCAGTATGACCATGTTTTAAAAATAATTAAATAAATAAAAATCAACATTTAGACAATTCCAAAACGGTATTTCTGTTACGGTTTCTCTTCGTTTCTAGTCGTTTTGTATTCGTTAGTCTAATAAAGCTGTTTTGTTTCGTTTCTTTAGGGTGTTGTTGGATGACGCTGTTGTGTCATCCGAGCCTTATTAGGTGCTTTAGGGTTGCTAATGGTAGCCTTTCCTGGGTATTCACTTATTCATAGTATTTTCATTTTCTGGCCGCGTATACAATAAACCCTCCTTACAATGACAGCATTTGTTCTCAAAGATGTTGCTGTTAAAATGAAGTCGCTGCTGTAAAGACTCGTTAAATATAGTAAAATGGCATATAAGAAAGTGTTTATTTTATTCGCATTTCTTCACAGAACATATGATTTGGATATTTGTCAGAATCGTCTGAGGCGATTCTAACAAATATCCAAATGTTATGTTTCTTAAATCATTAAATCTTTATTCTTGCATAAAATCTGATTGATTGTCATCTTTTGAGCGAACGTTTCGTATCCGTCATATTACCATGATAATAAAATTTGTCGTTGTATAGAGTGTCAGTATAAAGAGGGTTGACTGTATACACACACAGTTAGGCAAATATATATTTTGCTGTTAACATTCAGACGAGTGCATTCACGACTTGGATCGTATAAAGAGGGTTGACTGTATACACACACAGTTAGGCAAATATATATTTTGCTGTTAACATTCAGACGAGTACATTCATGACTTGGATCGTTTGTATTTGAAAACCGATTAATTGCATGGGCAGCAACGCGTAATAGTGGCCTTTATATTGTATGCCCACAGCGAAGGCCCAGGACAGCCCTTTGTTATTTTTACAGATTCACTGGATAGTGTGAAATATAAATCGTATGATACAGAAAGCCATGCCTGATTAGACTATTCGGATGCAAAGTCTGACCTGGATATTCCCCTTTCGTGTGTGGTATATTTGACTCGCTTTGAGGCTGTCATGAACTGCAAGTGTCCATATAATTGATGTTGAACCGTCTCGACCATAACCCCCTGTTCTCTCATTCGGTAGTTCCATTCCCGCATATCCCAGAATAAATTGTCTGTATTTACATGTAATTCATATAAACCTTTATTCAGTCTTCTGTAATCAAGATTATCTGTTGACTGAAAATAGAAAGCCGTGAATATATGAGTTTTGGCTGTGAGAAGACCAGCATTTACCAACATATTCTTTGTATATTTATTAGAGCAGTCTATTATGTGTTTTCCATTCACAAAGAGTACAGTGCACGATATTTGTTTTGTATAGACACTTTTATCCCTGTACAGGCTACACGGATGTGCAGCCCATTTAGACTGTTCAGAGATGGGACAAATCGCTTTTTTCCCACGAAATGCTCCACATTGTCATTGATGGATTCAATAAATGATCAAATGTTGACTACTGATTGATGAAATATTTGACTGATTGTTTGATCTATAGAGATGTTGAGTGATAAGCTTATTTAGGATTTTGCAACATTACTACGTAAGGCGCTTCAATCATGATGACCTACTATCAAGTAGCTGTAACAGTTTTATTGATGACCATAGATGTTATGATTTGCATATATTTATAAAATATATTACTTACCGTTTCGAACGCAAATACGTATTGTTTGTCACGGAATGAAACACATGGAGCGAAGAAGTTGTTTTATTCATACTAGGCCAGTAAGCTTAAATGACAATAACTGATAAGCGTTTGAACTAGTTGCAACATGAATTATGGACCACATAAGGTAGGCATGCGTTTGACATATACGCATATAAATACATACACGCATATAAATTGAGGGAGTATAAAGGGTTGAACCATTACCTGCTTATTTGATGAATTTTGACGAATTTGCATTTAACTTAAAGCATTTAAGATATACAGAAATGTACTTGAAGGGAAGGAGCGAATGAAGCTAAGAACTCTATACATGATAAAAAGTAACCGGGCAAACAAAATCTGGTTTTGCGAACTCAGATCAATTTGCAATGAAAAAGGCGAGACAACAAAATCTGGAATGAACTTCTTAATCACCTAAGGAACCAACGACAGTTTCTTGAGTGTTCATTTACCGCACTATCCTGATATCATCCGTACGCTATTCAGTAATGTTTGCTATCATGTATATGTATATGTATGTGTTTTTATATACATATTTGCGTGTGCTAAGGCATGTTTGTGTGAATACATGTAGTTAAGGTGAATAAAATCAAAAGATGTAAACTGCATAAAATGAAACAAAATAACATTCATGTACAGATTGTTAACAAGTATGTTCTTCTTGTATTTGAACACAAAACACTGTATAAGGCAAAACACTTTTTTATCTTCCAAGTTTAGCCGCAATTTCAGAAAACGTACCCTCGGATACGTGCGTCCTTTGAAGATTCAGATCTGCCTGCGCATTACGAAAACACGCCTATTGAAATATATAGAAACTTTCACCTCCAAAAACTGAAAATTTTCAGATACAAAAATTCTATTTTCCATATGTCTGCTCAAAACATAGATTGTAGGTACCCACAATCTGTGTTTTTGAGCAGAAATAAGAAAATAATATATACCCCTGTAAACCCCAGTTTTACAATATGAAAGTGGAGTTTAAGGAGGTCAACATTATATAGGCATGTTTTCGTGATAATATTCGCGCGGTCTGATCATAATCTTTACTGGGCGCATTTTGGTTAGCCAAGGAGGCACACTTTCTAATGTGGAGAACAAAGACTCTGATTTGAGTCTTTGATGGATACACATGTCAGGAAGTAGGTTTTCCCACATACACGCTTACGTTGTGCCTCAGGGTTATAATCATACTTTTTTTTTCTTTACAGAGCATTCTGCTTTGTGTAGTTGGAAACATATTAATACATGTACATGTGAAGTTGCTGCTGGCATACGTTGCTAATAACAATTCTTTGCATTAATCTTAATACGTTCACACTAAAATGATTAGTCGAGTTATTGCATGCATATTACGCATATCTGAGGGTGTGTTCAGATATCAAGCGAAATGTTATGAATATCATCTATATTTTTAGTCGATGATCTAAAACAAAATGTAACCATTTGTGTTACAAAAAGAGCTTTTAAAAGGAATGGGCAGAGAGAGCACTGAATACAGTTACAAAACTGAAAACAGCTGACATGCCAAGTTAACTAGCAATTAGGCCTCACCAATGACTCATATATAACTTTTAAAAAAATCCCAGAATGTGTTCAATTATCCAAAAGGACAATAAGATATAAAGTCTTTAGTGACGTACGGGGGTGTGGGGGGGGGGGGGGGGGGCGGGACGTTTAACGGCGCTAAAACGCAATAACACCAGCTGTAGTTCTATACGAATGACCATGGAGAGCAATGACTTGCTTATTCTGGCCAAGAAAACTTTACACTGCAGCTGTGTTTAGTTTTATAAGTGTATTTTTAGTGTACAGATTTAGAAACATTGTAGGAAAATCTAACTTTTTGTAGCAATTCAGAAAACTTATTAACCGTTATAAAAGAATTGGCTATAACCTGGATATTATGCGGCAGACTGCATGCCTAGTTGTCAACGCAATTATTGTTGATGGCTATGCTTCACTCTTTAATTGCATGACGGCGGTTCGGGCCTTAGACTCAGTGACGGCCTCTTCGTAAAACTTTAACCAGTGGGTTAGGGCTTGACGACATGTCTTTGGCTTGGCCCGCCGTGGTTCAGCTATTGTTTTTTATTTATTCTGGCATAGAATTAGCCATGAGTACTCGTCTTTGTTTATTATAGTGATTAATTGATTTTCATGTTTTCGCTTTGATGCATTGACTGAGTTGAGATCCTTTATGCGAACCGAATTTTCATGAATTTCTCTATTAAGAGTAGCATCGGGACCCAGGGTGAAGTTGGTTAGCTGTAAAAGTGCTTTAACACCACCCCCACCCCCACGGTGGTTTACTCTACTACTGACCGTTCTAAGGCGGTGGTCCTGGTGTTGGTCTCACTCTTTGTTGCTTTGTGGTTTATTCTACGAGGTGATTTGTTTTATGTCTTACCTTGTGTTATTCTATTCTTGTGTTTTTCAGTCTTTTTAGCATTGCAATTACCTCCCTAGGGGAAGTGAGAGCTAATCTTAGTGCTTTTCGTACGTTTGTTCGATTTGTGCTTGTTTGGTTTTGTCGATTTCCTCTCCCTCTTGGTGTCTGGGAAGGGCTGCGGTTTGTGATTGTGGCACTCCATGGACTTTTTTCTTACCCTTTTTTTTTTTTTTTTTTTTTTTTTTGCTCTCAAGGGTCATTCCTTAGTTCATGATTTGCCGGCGTTAACCCAATGATAAAACCATTCTTTTACTAACAGCTTTGTTTCATAGTTTGAGTATATGGTTATTCTTAAACATTTATATGGAGTAGTTACTTTCGACAAGCGTCAACAGAAAAAGAACAATCTCTGGGCGTATATGTTCACAATACGCATTTCAAAGAATCTACTTGTTTTGAAGACCCTTATTTTGTCGATATAGCCCCAAATATATAGTACTGTGTCAGATTAAATATTTTAACTGCACTTTGTTTCTTACACTAAGTAAGTGATATTTTTTATTGGCTATCAGAACAAACTAACAGCAACGTTTTCTTTCAATAGGTGACGGAACATTTCGAATGGATATGTTTTGAGCAGAAACTCGAAACATATCAGAATTTTTATTTGATTTTTTTGGTGGTAAAATTTTCAGTATATTTGAATAGGCATGTTTTTGTCATGATAATAATATCCTAACATTTGACGCTAGCTCACTTACCGCTTGTTATATTTATCCTAAATACTTAGATACCGTAACTCCTTACAATAATCATCCTAACATTTGACGCTTTACTTACCGATTACCGTATTCATTCTAAATATTTAAACAATTTAACTCTTTACAATAATTATCATTGGACGCATCGGTCTCCGCGTATTATATTTACCCTGTAGAATTGCAAACTTTAACTCCTTACAACAATCTGAGCAATGTACAAGCCATTTAAGTACCTGTTAAAATACTTAATGTAGCTCAAATATTACTGGACAGGTAGCATACAATGTTGACGCCATGGGTCTACACTGTTTGCTCGGGCCTGTGTTTCCCAATTCTTAGGGTAAATACGGCATGACGACTATACCCTTCCCTAGGTGAAGTTAATATGCAAATGGCGCAGATGCAATTATTCAGCATTGTGGAATCTCTTTATCTATATACGCTTGAATATGAGCCACGACAAAACCTACAATAAGACTAGTGCGACCAGCGAAGACTCTGATCAGACTGCGAAATCTAATCAGAGTTTAAGCTGATCGCATGTGCCTTCTACAGCCACGAGGTATTTAAGGAGAATTATACGAGAGCCCTTGCCATACTGGGTGGATGTACAGGGTGATATGTATCTTTGCTGGTCACACTAATCTTATTGTAGGTTTCGTCGTGCGCTAGCTCAGATGTATACATCACTGTTACACTTTTCAGTAGGTCGTTACGTAAACAGAACAAAAGTTTGCTGACTCAATGGAAAATGTACCTTAGAGTATGACGCGAAAATTGCAGACTGGGCCTAGTTGTTCAAAGCTAACAACATCGTTAGTTAACGATTCGTTAAAATTTACATCGAATGATACGCAAATACGCTGAAGTGTTTTGCTGAAAAAAGTGTGGGTAGCTTTTGCAGTGCAAAAACTACTCATGTTTTTTCAGCAAAAAATATCAGAATATTTTATATTGAATCCGCGAAAACAGTTAACGAAATGACCCTTAACGGGCTCGTTTAGCTAAAGACGCTTTGAACAACTGGGCCCTGGTATCTCCTTATGCACTAGCAATTCTGACGAAGAAAATATCTGTTATATCCAATGACTCTGTACGCAAACAAGGATGACGATGATGTCTATGCGGATGTGCAGGTTGTTCTGGACCTTCGTTGTTCTGAGATTCCTTAAGGGCTCTTTTTATCACTTGGCGCAGCTCATGTTTCAATCTCTAGTGTATTTAAGTTGGGTGTAAGTTGCATCAAAGCTATACCGTGGCCTTCTTCAAGGGCTCTCGTTACTGCTTGCCGCAGCTCACGTTTCAATCTCATGTGTGTCAGTTGCATCAACTCTATGCCGTATTTTAAGGAAAATAATTTGATGTGATGCTTTTGGACAAACGCGCCATCAGTTATTCTGTAAATGAGATATATTTTTCCTAGTTTGATGTATTTTAATGGGTATAAATATACGTTTCTCACGGTTTTATCAATTTTATTTTTATTTCTCAGTGAAAACTGCATTACACGAGAGTAAGCCAGATGTGGTTGACAACCTGGTACAAGTCTTATCCTCTCTAGATAAGAAACAGTTTAAGTGGCGTCAAAGTAAACATGGTTCTCACCAATATAATTAGACGATCGCAACGTTATGCCGTCAACGACGCTGTTCCTCTGGTAATGGGGAAAATTGCGTGCAGTTGTCTTCTTATTTCAATTTTAGCTCTCGAACCAGATTTATCGTCAAATAATGGATGGATAATAATATAAATATAAGTTATAAACGCAAATTATTTAATGTTCAATGACGTATGAACAACATTGGGCGCAAGCAAAATTACATGCATCCGTTTGGGATTCTTTACTTTGCTCGTGACCCAATGTTGTTCACGCTTCAATATTGGTTAACAACTACCGTCATTTCTTAAATGAAAACATATTATGCGGATACTCATTAGAAGCGTTTCCGCGTACTCACCCTCGTCGAAAAGGATATACACCAAAGTGAGTGTTTCTCACCAATACCTAAGGCAAATAGGCCCATCTTTCTCTATGATTCCGGAAAACATCACATTAACAGGACGTTCCAGATAAGCTATCGTTGATTCCCTCTACTGGTCGCCTTTGTTGATAACATATAGCCGTAGAGTGTTTAGATGTCGGGTCGCCTTTGTTGATACAATATGGCCGTAGAGCGTTCAGACGTCTGAACACTCTACGGCCATATGATATCAACACAGGTGACCAATAGAAGAACTAGAATACTCTTTTGTTCATGTGATTTTCCGGAACCACAACGCAATTTGGGTCTATTTGCCTTAAGTATTGGTGAGAAAATTAAATTTGGCGTATATCCTTTTCGGTCGTAATGTTTATGACGCATTGTATATATTGCGTATATACACAAGAAAAATAAGCTTTCTTTTACTTTTTGTACGTTGTGTTTATGGAGACTTAGATAAGGAAGTTAAACTATTTTCCATTTTGTACGCGATGTTTATCCCGCAATAAAAGCATTTTACATATATCCAAGCACGCTCAGTTATCAAGTCACAGTGGGCTCGATAACATGGGCCCGAAAAGGGCAATATATATATATATATATATATATATATATATATATATATATATATATATATATATATATACATATACAATACTGTTAATGATTAACTCTCAATACACACACACACATTTTTGTGTGTGGGGGTGGGTGTGGTGTGTGTAGACCTCACCATACTCTTTGTGCTTTAAGGGAATATTAGGACGAGAAAGGACCGGTACAGTCTAGGCGTCCGCGTACAGAAGCATTGGATAGTTCAGAGTATCATACTATGTGTTTAGCATAGCTCACCCGTTTGCGCGGCACTGATGACATGTGGATCCCGAATACTTTTTTCTCATGGCAAAGAACAACTGCATCATCAGTCATCACATGTATTCTTACAGACTAGACGACACTTAAATTTAGCGGCTGTATGTACGAATTACAAATACACAAACCAGACCTTACTGAGCTTTAAAATATTTACTATAAATACTCGGACAACCTTAGTCATTTCCTTTCTTGTACTTAACATTAATGTCCGTTTCATTGCCCTGTTATATGTATAAAACTGCTGGATAACTGGTAAACATGGTAGACCCTGATCAGAAGCCGCGTGGTGTGGCGTCAAGTATGGGACTACAATGTTTGTTCAGGCCTGAGTGTATCTGAACTAGTATTTAGGTTAACGCTAAGCTAGCTGGGTAAACATTTCAGCGGTCAAATTATTTTTTACATATCTTCCAAAAAAATAATTTTGACATTTCATGCGATGTATCTCATTAGGGGATACTTTGCATTAAATGTAACAGACTATTTTATGGGGAAAATAAGAGCAATATCATCAGTTTGTCGTCTGCTGAATTAGCCCAGAGGGTGGTAGAGGATAAGTATGGTATGCTGATGGCAAAAACGAACGCAAGTTACCATTGGAATAAAAATAACGTTCGCTTTAGCTATTTCTCCAAGTAATTATCCCACGCGTAAAATTCGCAAGGCCTGATCAATAGAATCTACGCCGCAGATGTGCAGGCTGATCTGGGCCTCTACATTCTACATATGTGGAAACGTACACACTGTTTTCCACAATGCATTTCATTAGCAGGTAATAACTCGTCAAAAAGCATCGGCATTCCAGGGATGTCTTGACTTTCATTTTGCCTCAAGTCAGGTGCACTCATTTGTTTTGCCTACGCCATTATACAAATTGCTGCGTTAAACGCCGGATGAAGAACTAATTTGTGTCGGCGCATGAATAGAAGCACCTGATCTCATTTGACATTTCTATGGAAGTAGGTCGGCTTCTGTCCATATCATCTGGCGGACTGTTTTTTTATGAATATGTCATATACATCAAATTTGAATCCTACTGAACAGAAATTAACGAAAAGCATAGCCAGTTTGGACAGATGCGACGTGATAGGAGCTCAAACGCTACACAGTTCGATGGCATATTGTACCTTTTCGCTCAACAGCAGTCATCTGTACAGAACGATAAAACGACAATAGTTTCGTTGAAAGGTAAATTCTAACAGCAAACTGCAGAAACATGAAAGAAATGCTAATGTCAGGGAATTGCTCGGCGATAAAATTCACCTTGCAAATTTTCAGCCATTTGTTTTACAAGGTAGTACCCTTTTGTTAAAATAGAGCCCAATAGTGTTTGGTTTCTGCTGACCTTACCAGGGCGTCTACCCTTTTGCGGGTACTGTTTGTTGTCATTGTTGTCATCACGAAAACATATCTATATAATTTTGACCCCCTTAAACCCCTCTTTTATATAGTAAAACTGGGGTTTACAGGGGTATACATTATTTTTTTTTATTTTTGCTCGAAAACATATATTATGGTACTCGTTAGAACCGCCTCGGCGGGGCGGTTCTAACGAGTACCCACAATCTATATTTTGAGCAGAAGTGTGACAACTGTCGGGGTTTTTATCTGATTTTTTTTTTAGTTTTTGAAGGTTAAATCTTCTATATATTATTTGAATAGGCGTGTTTTCGTAATGTTTTCACATCGCTTCTTCCTTAGGTGCCTCGGAAAGGATGGGCTTCGTCATTATGACCTTTTCTGGGTAATTGCATTTATATATTTGTGGTACATGTACAGGCGGAATTCATTTTTTTATCTTTTTTATATATCATAATGCATGCATTTTGCCGATGTGCACTTCGTTGCAGTTGCTAAAATGTATTATTGTATAAAGCACTGTCAAGTAGTTCTATATACGAGTACGACAATTCAGCTGTATTCTCTGACTATTATCAATACATTACCCTTGTACAAAGTAATTATTAGCTGCTCAGTTAAGCAGGTTTCACATTGACAAATACCAATCAGATGCGATGTGACACCTGCTATTTCCACTAGCTGTGATATCTAAATTTCCATTTGAAAATTAGAAGGTGTATTATATGTATGCCAATAAGGATGCCAACTCCTGGTTCTTTTGGCTATGGTTTCTATATCCTGTTGAAATGTAAACAACGTGTTTAATTTGCGTTATTTCAAAAATACAAATACAGCCTAATATATGTTTAAGCTTACACCCGAATCATATTAAATAAATTACCGTATTTATGCCCCCAACCTCGAAGAAGTTTTCGCTTACCTTTTTTTTTTTTTTTTTTGAAGGGTAATTGCTTCTAGATCGTTCGGCCCTCCTGTTCGTCCGTTTGTTCGTCTCGCTTTTTGATGCATAGCATAACTTTAATAAATTTGCATGCTACTGTTTTGAAATTTCTTACGTGGATTCCTCATGTCAAAATAGCTGACGCGTATCTTTTTTTCTAGACAGGATTATGCCCCTTTCCTGAGTTATGGCCTGTTGAAAAAAAAATGAAGTCTTGTCAGCAAAATATCTCAAAAACTACTGAAGCTGGAGCCTTGAGACTGAATGAATAGATTGGTACTGATTAGTAGACGACCTGATTTACGTTTGAATATTTTTTCTTATCAAAATAGTTCATGAGTTATGGTCCTTTGTAATTTTTAGGCATTTTGGGGCATGTGTACTTTGACAGCATAATAGCTAATAAACTGTTGGAGCAAGAGCCTTAAAACTTGATGAATTGATTAGTACTGATGAATAGATGACCTGATTAACTTCAAAATAAATTTTAAAAATCTTGGACATGTTTCCCTTGTCAGCAAAATATCTCAAAAACTGTTGAAGATAGAGCCTCATAACTTAATGAATAGATTGGTAATGATGCGAAGATGACCTGATTAATTTTTGAATACATTCTAAAAAAGCACTGCATGCGTAAAGACCCTTTGTAAATTGGGGATTTTTTTACCTTGTGTTTATAGGCAAGCATATGGTTGGGGCATAGTGTTTTACCAACATAATTTCTAGTTATAAGATGTATTTGAACGGACAGGTCTGCGCATACAGTATAAATCCAGATCGGACGCCGACGGAAGCATTACGAAAACATGCCTATATAATTTTGACCCCCTTAAACCTCACTTTTATATAGTAAAACTAGGGTTTACAGGGGTATACATTATTTTTCTTTTCTGCTCAAAACATAGATTATGGGTACTCGTTAGAACCTAACGAGTACCCACAATCTATGTTTTGAGCATAAATGTGAAAAATATCAGAATTTTTATCTGAAAATTTTCATTTTTTGGTGGGAAAATTTTCAGTATATTTAAATAGGCATATTTTCCTAATGGTGTTGCCTTATGAAGTCCTTTACGTTTAGCCACTCTTCCAGTATTTGTTAGAGGCCGAATAACGTCGGTCCACCCCGACCCCTAGCAGTTTTGAGCGAAACTCTTTGGCACATAGACTATATTAGCCCTCTAGTTTAAAAGAAATAGACAATTTAATAATATCAGCAATGTATAGGGGTTGGGGCTGAGGGAGACTGCATTCTTTCTTTTTTTTATTTTTATTTTTTCTCATTTTAAATTCAATCAAACCAAGTCTGCTATATTCTGTTCATGATTTGTTCGTAATTGAAAAGGATCTCTTCGCCGGATTTTTTGTTCAGAGTTGATTATAAGTATGTCATGGAGTTATAATCAACTCTGAACAAAAAATCCGGCGAAGAGATCCTTTTCAATTACGAACAAATCAAGAACAGAATATAGCAGACTTGGTTTGATCCATATACATTGCTGATATTATGAAATATTTAGGGTAAAAAATGATAATGGGATTTAATGGCACAAGAGACATACATAATATTACAACTGGTGGTATTGGTTGTAACATACACAAATTAGTAGATATAAGAACATTCTAAACTTTCTCTAATTTTATTTACGTTTAAAAGCTTTCTAACCGATATGACAAGGTCATAAAGTAATGCTTTAGTCCAGCAGTCTACATTTATTTAATGGCATTTCTTAACTTGCAAAAACATGAAGCAACGTTTTGGTATAATTGCTTCACGCAGCGAATAATTAGTTTCTGAGAGGTTCTAACCATCTTCGCACAGAAGCCATAAATATTTGTTTAAGAAGGCTGTAATCAAATCAGATTGATAAGGGGCTCTACAAACTGTTTTTCAAAATTAAATAGACAGTAATTTCAGATTCAGTTTCGCACAGGAAGATTTGAAACGTCAAAATAGATATGGATCATATCAATCTGCTGCAGTGTTTACAAAATCGCACTACAACATATTGTTTGTTCTTTAAATTAACATATGTGCCAACATGCGATCTGACATTAAAGGCTCCATATTCCTCAAAAATAGACATTTTTATTATCCAAAAAAGGTTTAATAAATTGATATTTAGTATTAATACGATCATAAAATGTGGCATCTGACAGCCTGTAAAATTTTCAGTTAGTTTCTCGATTTTGAATTGGATCAAAAATGAAATGACTTTTTATCATATCTCTGAATTAATGTTGCCAACATTAATTCAGAGATACGATAACAAATCATTTCATTTCAAACACAAGAGACTAATTGAAATTTTACAGGCTGTCAGATACCACATTTTATGATTGTTGTGATACTAGATATCAGTTTATTAAAAACATCACGAAAACATGACTATATAATTTTGACCCCCTCAAACCCCACTTTTATTTAGTATAACTGGGGTTTAGAAGGGTAGACATTATTTTTCTTATTTCTGCTCAAAAACATAGATTGTAGGTACTCGTTCGAACAGCCTCGGTGAGGCGGTTCGAACGACTACCCACAATCTATGTTTTGAGCAGAAATATGAAAAATATCAGTACTTTTTGTCTGAAAAATTGCCATTTTTTGGTAGTAGAATTTTCAATGTATTTGAATAGGCGTGTTTTCGTAATGTTTTCTTGGATGATAAAATGTCTATTTTTGAAGAAAATGGAGCCATAAAGTCACCATTAGTATTGAAATGTCATGGTAGTGACATGAATTAAGATACCATTACGAAAACACGCCTATTCAAATATATAGAAAATTTTACCTCCAAAAACTTAAAAATTTCAGATAAAAATCTTTGAAATTTTTCATATTTCTGCGCAAAACATAGATGTGAGCACTCGTTAGAACCGCCTGGCCGAGGCGGTTCTAACGAGTACCCACAATCTATGTTTTTGAGCAGAAATAAGAAAAATAATGTATACCCCTGTAAATCCTAGTTTTACTCTATAAAAGTGGGGTTTAAGGGGGTCAACATTATACAGGCATGTTTTCGTGATGAGGGAGCACAAATAAAGACGAACTGTATATGTTTTGAGCAGAAATATGAAAAATATCAGAATTTTTATCTGAAAATTTTCATTTTTTGGTGGTAAAAGTTTCAGTATATTTGAATAGGCTTGTTTTCGTAATGGGTTTAATATATATGATGTTCGTACTGTCATTATTTGTTCCTCATTTCTTCCTTTGGTACATCGGCAGAGTTGTACTTCTTGATTTTGGCATTTCCTGGTATCGTCATTTATTTTTTTTTTTAAATTTCATGTGAAATTTTCGAAATGTTGACGCTTGAAAATTCATATGAATTATTTGCAAAAGGCAGGCGATTCACACGAAATGTCAGGTCCTATCTTATTGTTAATTTCTCTGAAAAATAAAATAAGCATTATAATTTCTTCTACAAATTTGCTGAGCGCTTTACATGTTACATGTAATAATGACTGACATTGAATGTCAGCTTATAGTTTATTTAGCCCTCTTTTTCATATTATCGTCCATTCTCATGTTATCGTCCACCCTTCAATAATACCACAGGAAAATAGCCAATATTTCAAAGTAAGTTTACAAGTAAATTCTAGGTAAAATAATATTCTTTATTATTTATATGTTGGCAAAATATTATTTCCTAACACTTTCTGAAGTAAATCTGTGAAATATGAAAAAAATTCTAATTTTGAAGTGGGTATCCCTAACAATTTACATTTAATAACAAAATGTCAAGTTCTAAACTGAAAAGTCCACACTGGAGTTGGTATGATTGATGGTTCTGTAAAACAAAATAAGTAAATGCAAGCTTGTTTTGCTTTTAGTATTTATTTTGAACAATATATTTTGGATGGACGATAATATGAGAAAATGTCCAAAACTGCACTAAAATTTGTAAAAGCTTGGAAAATATGAAAATGACAGACTTTCTTGTAACTGCTTGAAGACATCATTCAAAACATACCAAACACTGAGGTAAAGTAGTCCCAAACGCTGAGGTAAAGTAGTCTGAGTTTGAATTCTCATTGACAGTCAACTGGTAACACTGGAAAAAAATTAGGTATACGATACTGGAGAAAACAGCATATATTGTCATACTGCACTTTTCTCAATCAACGATCACAAAAGTAGATTTGTCCTGTTTTAGTGGGAACAATGTGTTTTTTCTTCTGTTTATCAGCTGACCCTGGGCTGTAACAACGGATAGTGCTATGACCATTAATATTGTACATTATATTTACTGGTCGTTAGGTATCATTGGGCGCATTCTGAGATATGTTTTGGAAACATGTTAGCTTTTGTTTACTTCGGAAACATATTAGCTTTTGTTTGCTTCTCACTAAGCCCATCCCCCTTTATTTATTTATTTACTTATTTAGTTACTATCATTTTTTTTTCTATTTGTCAAAATGGGTACTACCTTGCTAGTATAAAGGTCTTTAAAAGGACTGGTTCCTTTCTAATTGTCAGTTATACGTGCACTTCCTCAGCCCTGTTACTTTCAAGCGGCAGCTGTTAGACATTTCAAATCAGATAGTCATTCAAATGAGCTTGGGAATTTTAGGATCAGTACAGTATCGAGTCATATCCCAGCAAGCATTCTTTATAAATCTACAGCGGGCCATTATCGGACCGTCAGCTACCCTTACGGGCCGATAACGTCTCACTATAGGTTTATATAGAATGCTTACTTGGATGGTGTCTGAATATTTCAGGTAAATATGCTTAAGGAAGTCGTTTCTTGTTTAATGAGCCAAAACGGGTGAAAATATACCTTCTAACATGTGCGGCCAGCGACGAGTAGCCTGAGCTGTCAGAGTCAGCGCAAGAATTACTGATTCCTTAGCTTTCTAGCGTAGAATCTAGCGTAGAATCTGCAGTGTACAAGTGCATGCTCACGCTAATTTGAGGCTTAATGCGTACATAACATATGGTACATTTTCTAACATTGCGGTTTTTGCTTCTCCTAATGGGTCAAACTGAAATGGATCGCTGGAACGTGAGCACAGCGCTGTCTAAATTACACGCGCTAGTATTATGTGTGTCTTACCTAAGCCAAACTAATACCGTATTTACCCTAAGTATTCGGACACCTCAATTCCTTACCATATATGTTCTAACATTTGAACCAGTACAATTCACTACCCGATGTTGTGTCTAAAAATTGCTGGATGAGTGGCAAACAGTGTAGACCCGGATGAGACGCCGCGTTCTGCGGCGTCTCATTTGGGTCTAAACTGTTTGCTCAGGCCTGTCTGTCCGAATACATATGGTAAATACGGTAACCATGAAATAACCATAACTTACTTTGTCTCTGAATTTTATCCAACTGTCACTGAAGTATATTTATTTTGTCACCAGCATGTATTATTCTTCTTTAAAAGCAGGCATGGGGCGGCCATTAAATGTCATTCATATCCCTAATAACTGTCGTTGGAGACGGGGCTACTTAGGCCTATTTTGCCGTGTCTTGAGAAAAGAATGTGTCTTGGCGATGCATATGTAAACAGTGACTGCCCTTCTCACAGTGCGTATGTGCCCACTCTTTAATAGGACCATTAATATAGTCACTGTATACAACAGTATCCGGTTGGTCCGTAAGTGCCTAAAAACTATTTTGACTGCAGAAATGTGAAGCCCTACTGGGACATTCTTTTTCCGCATATGTCCTGAAGACTGCCGTTGTCGAAGAGTCCTTCGAATATTAACGACTGTATATTGTAGAAGATCACCTGAGACCACTTGCTGGTTTGAGCGTATTGATCTAAAAAAACATGTTCAGGACGCTAATCTTTTTTTTTGCTCTGGTACTTGAATGCCCCATCAACGGAGACACGTTTGTATTGTGGTGATAATGAGGAAATGGGGTGGTACGAAATAGGCCTAGTGTGCAAGCGAAAGAGAGGATTTCACCCCGTGTCGGATAGGCTACTGTAAACAGCAGACGAACATTCATTCTGAAATGTACGAGGGATGTTCGAAATGAATTGCTTATTGTCCTCTAGCTCGATATCCATGTGGGGCACGATAAAAACCAATACATACCTGTATAGGGTTATTTAATATCTACACAATGGTGTATAAATGTACATGTTAGACTAAGTGTAAGACATAAAATTTGCCATTTGAATACACGCAGTCATCGACCACTGCAGTAAAAATGGTTGTTAGAAGCGTCGACAAAAAAGATGAAATACGGGCTTACATCAAAGCTCGCTCAAAACTTGGTTGTTCTTTGAAGAAGGTGATGACTGAAATTTCTACTGCTTTCTTGTGTGTCTTATGACACAGTTCGGCGGTGGAAAAAGAAATTTGAGTCTGGTGTAGAGTCCATCAAAAATGCACCGAAATCAGGTAGTCTCGTAAAGAAATCGTTTCCAAAATAAAGGAAATCATTGAAGGAGATGCCAGATTTACAGTTCGTGATATTGCACGAAAGGTAGGCATATCACTTTCAACGGTTCACCTTATTTTGAAGAAGCATTTGAAAGTCAGAAAGATTTCTGCTAGATGGGTGCCACATCTGTTGACTGACGAGCAAAAGAGGCAACGGGTTAAAGTGGCCAAAAAGCTGCTTCAAATGTTTCCAAAATATGACAACAAGCAGTTTGCCAATGTCGTCACAGGTGATGAAACCTGGGTCCATTATTTTGAGCCCGTCAGAAAGGTTAGCAATAAGATCTGGGTCACTAAACACAGCAAACGCCCAATAATTGCCAAACGTTCTTTGAGTACAAAGAAGGTTTTGTATGCAATCTTCTTCTCTGGTGAAGGAGTCGCAATAAAAGTGCCAGTGAAAAAGGGCAAAAGCATCACCGGAAAGTACTACAAAGACGTAGTACTGAAGAAACTGAAAAACGTATTTTCAGAAACGACGCTCTGCCACTGGTTTTAAACATGTCCTTCTTCTACATGACAATGCCCCAGCTCATACCTCCGCAATAGTTACGGCGTTTTTGAAGAAAGAAATAGTAACTGTTTTGCCTCACCCCACGTATTCCCCAGACCTTGCCCCATGTGATTTCTTTTTGTTTCCGAAATTGAAAGCATTCCTTGTTGGGCGGAAATATCAGTCCCGACAGGCACTTGGATCTGTCATTCATCAGTACCTTATTACTGTGCCCAAATCAGCGTACCGTGACGCCTTCAAGAAGTGGATACATCGGCTGAAACTTTGCATTTCTAGCCACGGGGAGTACTTCGAGGGCATGAAATGAGTACTTTTGGGCTAACTTGAAATTTGAATACTCCAGATAGAAATAAGCAATTCATTTCGAACATCCCTCGTATCTGAAGCTGCTAAATATATCTGGACAAAACATTACCCCTTAAAGTGCCAAGCCAAACTTGTAGCAGACGACATTCATTTTTTTTATATTTTTCAGAGAGAACAAGTCTTGACATTTCATGTGAATCGTGTAAGCAGACGATTCACATGAAATGTCAAGACTTGTTTTCTCTGAAAAATAAAATAAAATAAAAACATATATATATATTACATCACGAAAACATGCCTATATAATTTTGAGCCCCTTAAACCCCACTTTTATATAGTAAAACTGGGGTTTACAGGGGTAAACAATATTTTTCTTATTTCTGCCCCAAAACATAGATTGTGGTACTCGTTGGAACCGCCTCGCCGAGGCGGTTCTAACGAGTACCCACAATCTATGTTTTGAACAGAAGTATGAGAAATATCCGAATTTTTATCTGAAAATTTTCTCTTTTTTTTGTGGTTAAAATGTTCAGTATATTTGAATAGGCTTGTTTTCGTTATATATATATATATATATATATATATATATATATATATATATATATCGCCTGCTGCAGTTGTGATTAGCGCTTTAAGGCTTAAGAATCAAGTGTTTGTAATATCACCACTGAACCTGCTTATATATTTTTGCGTTTCAATTTAAAGCTTAGCAATCTGGGTATAATTTTAAGCAAAGGACATGTTGGTATTTTTCTCTTATGTTTCCCGGAAAACATGTTTTGACATTTAATGCAAATTGTTCCAAATAGCATCAGTTTGTCGTCTGCTGAATTAGCCCAGTGAGTGGTAAAGGATAAATGGAACTAACTTGCACTATTATGCTGTCTGTTGGCATCAAAGTTAAACGGTTATGCTGTCTTTTGTAGTTATCTTAGCCCTCAAACAACCTTCAGAAAGAAAGAAGTCGAATCAATATTTCTCAAATGTCTTGATTCGTGGGTATAATGCAATTTATTGTTAGAAATGTCAAGTTTAGCCATTTGCAATATCCAATGAAAGAAGACTTTCAAAAGATCTTGGAAGTTTTATCACATTGTGTCAAAAAAGACGACAGACAAGTCTAGTCTTAAGACCTTACCGAATAACACGAGAACCAGAAGCACCAAGCAGAATAAGTGGCGTACCAAAAACAGTTTGAAATGAGTAATTTTGATCTAAGTGCGACCAACGAAGACTGAAATCAGCCTGCGTATCATCGCAGTCTGATCAGTCTTCACAGAGCACTATACGTGTGGCAAACGGGCCAACGCATCTTAAGGTGGACAGAGGAGACTGATTAGTCCAGGCGGAAGAGCAGGCTTATCTGAGTATTCGCTGGACGCACATGGAATCTTGTAGTAAATGCTATGCCCCGACTCAACTGTCCGTGTACAAACAGAGATGATTGGGACCATAATGCTCCGCCGCACATAGCTGATCTGGTCCTCACTGCGGTATTGCTCATGGTCTAATCATCTCGGGTTGTATTTAGGTGCTTTAAAATGTATACCATTCTCAAGTATATTCGTTAGATGCATTTTCTTATGTTAAAAGCAATTCTTTCATTCTCTTTTTAGACTCCCAATGTAATTGTTAAGACTAATGATTTTAGTCCTCATTCAGTGTATCATTGTACCTGTAAAAATGATAATTTCAATCATCGTTTAGTGCGTCACTGTAACTGGCTTACTGATTTCTTCGTAATTAATTAAGTTTATAATAATTCACATATTGAGCATGATTGGCTGAGATTCATTTGAACCATTTTCTTCTGTTGTACATTCGAAACACTCGGAAAGGCAGTTTGCCTAGCATTTTTTGTCCTCAATAAAACAGTTTATTGATTAACTGAATCTTACCAGAAACTTTAAATCCGTTTTGGCCAAATATTGGCTAGTCTATAAGAAATGCCATTGCAAATGTGAGATAATTTTAATGAAATTGCAGGCGAGGGAGGGAATTCGAAAGAACGATCAAAAGTATGTGTTCTGTTGAAATATAAGTAGATTATCACTAAAATCACTAAAATTTTGTCCGCTGACGTTGAAAGCAGCCTTTTATTGTAAATAAGAGGAGGCGACCTTGCAGAAACTTTTTTTTTTCAAACAAAATACCTGATGTGAACAGAAACTGATACTTCAGATACGAAGAAAAAACAATTCTAACAGAACTAACTGCCTCCCCTGAAAAGGTATGCATACCGTTAACACATAAAAGACTGAATAAACTCTCCCACACTATATATTGAACGAGTCCATTTTCGATTTTAGGTATGTCAGACTATATGATGTAGATATTCCTAAAGAACAGTGGTTGAACTATTTGCAAACAGTGGAGACCCTGGTCAGACGCCGCGTTCTGTTTGCCAGTTACCCGTTTAGGGGTCTCCAGTCTTAAATGCGTTAAGACGGATAAAATAATGATTAATGCAGTTAGTCTGGCTTTTGCACCGACTATATATTTCAATTCCTTCTTTAGACTGAATTTCGATATTTAAATTATTATAAAGCAGCATCTCAACGATGACTATATTACGACAGTATTTTGATTGAAGAAGCTTGACCCTGCGAATAGAATGCAAATCCACAACCTTTTTTTTTTCAAAGAATGAACGCTCCATATGACCTAGATCCCCTTTGCCCCTGTTTGACGTAGATGAGCAAATCTGTGGTGCGCCTAAACACCCATAGGCACCCTACGGCAACTAAGGACAACCTCTTGGTATCACCACCTTTACTTCAGACAAAGAAGGGAAGACGGGATACCAAAACTGGTGCGTCTAAACACCCCAAGGCATCCTATGACACCCAGAACAACCATTTGATGTTATTGCCTTTCCTTCAGACTGTACACTCAAATTATTCACGTTGCTTGACCCTGACAGAATACCCTAAGACACTCACAAGACTACCTTCTAATGTCATCGACTTCACTCCAGCATGAAGGCACACCGCATGAAGACCTTAAAATGTCACTGCCTTTACTCAAGACTGTCTATGCTCTTAGATTAATCATGTAGCAGCTAACCCAGACTAAATGTATGGTGCGCCTAAACACCCCAAGACACCCTAGGACCGCGGGCATGAGAAAGTTCTTTAATTTGATGGAAGACACGGGGGCCTTGAAAAATTGCGGAAGGCGTGCTTAGTAATCGTACTTGTCATCACGAAAACATACCTATATAATTTCGACCCCCTTAAAGCCTAATTTTATATAGTAAAACTTGGGTTTATAAGGATATACATTATTTTTCTCATTTCTGCTCAAAAACATAGATTGTGGGTACTCATTAGAACTGCCTCGGTGAGGCAGTTCAAATGAGTACGTACAATCTATATTTTGAGCAGAAATAAGAAAAATATCAGAATTTTTATCTGAAAACTTTCAGTTTTTGGTGGTGAAATTTTCAATATATTTGAACAGGCGTGTTTTCGTAATGTTACATTTTAATAATACTGTCTTCAGGTAACAGACAAATAAATGTTACGAGAGCTTCTATTGGCTTAAATAGAAAAAGTTTATGAACGACCTTCATATAATTTAAAATAATACCAACAAGGGAGTAATACCAAACATGCTTTTAGTTTTTTAATGAATCGATCTGTTATCTTCGTATGGCGGAGGAAACAGAGGTAATGTAATTGTGTGTGTGTTCGTTTTCTTCTACCTGTTGAATTTAGTGTTTGATAGGTAAACAACAGCCTTCGATGTTAGTCATAGCCTTACTTCTTTTGTATTCTTAGGTAGGCCTGTTTAACATTGTTCAGTTTGACCGTAAACTGAGGGGCCTTGTAAAGTTTCGGAGGGCGTGCTTTGTAATCATATTCATTACATTTGCCTAAATTTAACCGGTACTAGAAATATATTGGAAAACTATTTATATCGGCTGTTTGACTAGCGGTTTGAGGTACGTTTCCACATACAAGCAGTTTGTCATTACTCGCTTCTACTATTTGACGGGACTTAATGATGGTGGTTGTCGGGGGCATTAAATATAATCTCGTGTGGATTTCAAAGTTGTCCAGTTTCATAAATATTCAATCATTTTATGGCCAATGCTATATGCTAAAAAAGCATACAAAATAATAATAATAATAATAAACGATGTTCCATTGTTTTGGATAATTTGTCCATACAATATTAATACTACCAAAAGATAATTTTCTAAGCTTTTTCAAACGCTTAAGTTGTACTACATTGCACTGGTTGGAAAATATGGCTATGTACAAGATTTACAACATATTCTTCGTAAGAACACCAGTATTATAACTAGGTTGCGCCAAGGAAATGGCGTCTTCGAACATCTGCAAATTACATAGGTTCACACCTTATTAGGCACCTGCATAATCTCATCACACATTAGGGACTTTTCTGTCTACATATAAATTCTAACGTATCCAAAACTTCTGTCAAACTTTTGTATTATTGACAACATCAACAAGAACTAACCTTTGTCATGTCCGTTGTCTTATTGTTGTGCTTAGTGGATCCTGTCTGGCATTGTGATTACCTTGTAGGGGAAGAAGAATCTGGTTTCTTGCTTTTTCTTTGTACTGTCTGTCATTGTGTGTTTGCTCTTTCTCAAGGTGTTTTTGAAAGGATATGTTCTGTGAATGTCGCCTAGACCTGAATTCCTAGACAGCCTACAGTCTGATTCAGAACTTATATTTACATAAACTATAAGTGTAGTCGCTGTTTTCAAAGATAATTGCTTTCTATGTTTATTTCTGTATTATAATACGAATTAACTCTTTGCAAGTAATTGAATTATGTCACTCTTCACTTTTGATGACATCAGCGTTTGTCTTAGATAACGCCATTTACAAAACACAATGGCGCCCTTCAACATTGAAAACGCACTGTTAAAAATAGTTGGCGATTTTTGGATCGTCGCCAGAAAACTTTGAAATATACCTTATGCTGCGCAACGTGGGAAAAAAAGTCCTAATGGTACATGCAAACAGCGAAGGCCTAAATGAGCGTGCACATCTGTGCATCTGATCTGGATATTCTCTGTTCGTCGACATATACAACGGTCTTCATTAATTCTGTAAGCGGACAACGAAGGTCCCGATTATTCTGCGCGAGTGCGCAGGCTGATCAGGCCCTGTGTTGTCCGCAAATTGCATAAGGGCCCTTTTCGTACTTTGTTTTGTTTTTAGTTCGCTTCTGAAACTGCCAGTGCCCTCCTTCAGCATACTGCGTGAATAGACAATCGCAATATACCCGAAAAAAGTAAGAGAAAAGTCCAGAGAATCCACAAGCCGCAGCCCTTCCGAGACATCAAGAGGAAGAGGAAACAGAAAACAACAAACAATCGCAAATCGAACATATGTACGAAAAGCACTACACAAAGCAACAAAGAGTAAGACCAACACCGGGACCACCGCCTTAGAACGGTCAGTCAGTAGAATAAAGCACCGGAGGGGAGGTGGTGGGTGGTTGGGTGGAGGTTAAAGCACATTTACAGCCGGCCACCTTTACCCTGGGTCCCGATGCTACTATTAATACAGAAATACATAAAATTTCGATTCGCATAAAGGCACCTTTTATGATAGATAAGACCCAATTCTATCAGATAGACACATGCAAAACAAATACAATTACTTGGCATTACTTGCTTTAACTTTACTTTGGCCACGTCAAGCGAAATAATGTTTTCGGGCATATGCGGACAGCGAATGGCCAGATCAGCCAACGCATCCGCGCAGTCTTATCAGGACCGTAACTGTCAGTTGGATATTCCAGAATGTATGAATGGAGAGCAAAGGCCCGTATAATACTTTGCGCATGCGCAGAATGATCTGTGTGCATTTTGTGCATGTTCGAAGGCATTTTTTTCACTTGACAAGGCCCACTTATGGTCAGTGGTCAGGATATTCAACCGAGTGAATTACTATTGACCTAAGCAAGAAATATTGACATAAACGAAAACATAATTGTGTCAGTAGTTCTCTGTCCAAGGAACGAATTAATCTTAGCTTTGATCGAACGGAAAGATAGTAATTATTTCATTACATTTAAGTCACATAGGATTCCAGAAAAAAATGAAGTAGTTTATATCAGCCTTATAGTTTTAAGCTTGCCTGAGGTAGAGCTATACAGTGGCCACCGCATCGGCGTCGGCGTTGGCTTCGATGTCGGTGTTAACGCTTTTGGTTAAAGTTTTAAAGTCTATATATTCTTAACCTCTGGATGGAAGTAGTTCTTACTTGCACAGATGTTAAATACTGGTCTGAAGTTCTATGCTGTTCTGTCCCGACCCAGATGAATAACAATCACGTCAAAGTTATTGACTTAGAAAAGAAATAGGATAAAGTTATTGGTTAAAGTATTAAGATGCAAAGGGTAATTCAGGGGAGCTACGCTGTCCTGCGACACAATATTCATTTTCAAGACTGTTAACTCTTTCCTCGCTAATGGCGACTTTTGTTGTCTGCTGATAAGCTTTGTAAACAGTGTGGACCCAGATCAGGCCCGACAAACTGTTTTTGTATTGTTTTTGGGACGGATCTCGTTGGCGTCGGTGTCGGCGTAAAACTTCTTGTCCGCTCCGTAACTTGAATACCCTTTGGAATATTTTGATGATACTTGTTAAAAATGTAGATCAGGACGAGATGACGTATCGCATACAAGATTGACAACTCTGGCTTGCTTACTTTTGGAGTACTACCCTTTGTTTTATTTGAAACAGATTTCGTGTCCGCTCTGTAAATCGAGTACCCTTTAGAATATTCCGATATTACTTGGCAAAATTGTAGAACAGGACCAGACGACGTGTCGCATATAAAACTGACAATTCTGCCTTTCTTATTTCCGGCAGAAATATAGAACAGGACCAGTCGACGTGTCATGTACAAAACTGACAACTCTGCCTTTATTACTTTTGTTGTTATCTCCTTTTGTTATATTTGACAGTGATTCCCTTTCCGCTCTGTAAGACAAAGACCCTTTGGAATATTTTTATGATACTTAGTAGTCATGTAGAACAGGACCAGACGACGTGTCGCATACAAGAATGACAACTCTGGCTTTCTTACTTTAAGCGTTATCTCCCTTTGTTATGTCTGACAGTGATTATCCATTGATTTCGTGTCCGCTCTGCAAGTCAAAGACACTTTGGAATATTTTATGATACTTGGTAGAAATGCAGAACAGGACCAGACGACGTATCGCGTACAAGAATGACAACTCTGTCTTTCTTACTTGTGGCGTTATCTCCCTTTGTTATGTCTGACAGTGATTGCCAGTTTCTGGCGAAAGAATGTGCACAATACTGTTAACCGCTTAGAGGACTAAGCCTGCCCAGTAAACGTGTGGTTAGGTAAACTGACCACGCTCGACAGACCCCATTGGGTTGACTGGGCCGTAAAACCTCAACGCAAACAAACTGACAGTGATTATCCATTGATTTCGTGTCCGTTCTGTAAATCCAAGACCCTTTGGAATATTTTTATAATACTTGGTAGAAATGTTAAACAGGACCAGACAATGTGTCGCGTACGTGAATGACTAATCTGTGTTTCTTACTTTTGGAGTTATCTCCCTTTGTTTTGTTTGAAATAGATTTCTCGTCTGCTCTGTAACTGGAATACCCTTCAGAATATTTTGATGGTACCAGGTGGAACTGTACAATAGGACAACACGAACTGTTCCTTACAAGAATGACAACTCTGCCTTCCTTACTTTTGCTGTTATCTCCTTTTGTTATATTTGACACTGATTATGTATTGATTTAGTGCCCGCTATGTAAGTTGTCGGAATACATACACTCTTCGGAATATTTTGATGATACTTGGTAGTAATAAAGAACAGGACCAGAAGACATGTCACATACAAGAATGACGACTTTGGCATTCTTTACTTTTGGAGTTATCTCCCCTTCTTGTGTTTTAATTTGATTTCTTGTCTCTGCTCTGTAATACGAATACCCTACGGAATATTTTTATCATGATACTTGGTACAAATGTAGAACAGGACGAGATGACGTGTTGCGTACAAGAATGGCGGTATTGGGGGGACATCTGTTTTTTTTTTTTTTTTTTTTTTTTGTTTTTTTTTTTTTGTTTTTTTTTGTTTTTTTTTTTCTAAAAAAATCTTTTCTAGTTCCAGATTTTTTTTTCATGAAAAAAAAAAGTTAATTAAAAAAATCCACAGACGAGAAAAAGCATGCAAAATTACCCAGCATGCAAAGAGTTAAGACAGATGTGATGATACCCAGGGAATACTACAATCATGAAGCACAATCCTTCCGATGCACTTAAACAGACATGTGCTGAGGAACAACTAATGACAAAAGTAAACGCCACGCCCAAAATTACCGACACACGAACAAAGATGAACCGCAACAAGGCAAACTACACAATATAAGGACCTATCATTGGCGTGAGGGGTAGATACAAACTTCCGTCCCGTGGATCACTGTCTGGCAGCACGAGGCTTGCCGAGTGATGCCAGACAGTGATCGCGAGAGACATAATTTTTTAGCTACCCCTCACACCAATGATAGATTCTTTTTCTTGCACATCTTTCATTTATGAGCGTAGGTATTTCACGTCACTTCGATTGTTGACGTCCGTGATATTGTGATGCCATTACTGTGACATTTAATGACGCCATTACGTTAAGTGACGTAAACCTTAACAACGGCATACGTGACGTCCATTACAGCCAGTGTATATCAAACACGTGAGAATTCTGGTTTTTTATCTTATCCTGGGTAGGATAATCTGAGTAAGATAAGAATTTCTATCCCAGGGTTAAATCCAGAATTTTCGGTGTGCAAAAAGTATTTCTCTGGTACATTTTATCTGCACCAAAGGTCACAGGCAATGCATATAATACTGATATATGTAGCGTCTGTGTTCTAAAAAGCTGCAAAATAACACCAAGAATATAAAGGAGTTCTTGAGCGATTATTGTCTGCACGATATCCCTATGACACATCCCTTTCATTGTAAGATATGTGACATTAATCTAACGCGCAGACAGAAGCAATATGCTCTTTTCTTCTCGATTATTTACATTCTGTTTTAGCCAGCACATAATAAGACTGATGTAGGAAATTCACTTTTTTTCTCAGAGAGTGAAAACCCCGATTAGTCTGTGTTTATTATGACAATAATATAAAGTTTTGCTTTTTCAACAGCAGATCTGAAACACAGTTCTGTATACACCTCGTTTGTTATGTATTCCTGATCGGTTCAGATTAAAACATTCACTATATATACTGTTTTGACTTTACCATACAGGTTGCTATAAACGATACAAAACGTTGTTTCAAGATATTGTATTGAGACGGAAATATTTACTATTCAGTGAATACCAAAATACAGCCACATCACGAAAACATGCCTATATAATTTTGACCTCCTTAAACCCCACTTTTATGTAGTAAAACTGGGGTTTACAGGGGTATATGTTATTTTTCTTATTTCTGCTCAAAACATAGAGTGTGGGTACTCAGTAGAACCGCCTCGACGACGAGGCGGTTCTAACAAGTACCCATAATCTATATTTTGAGGAGAAATATGAAAAATATCAAAACTTTTTATCTGAAAATTTTCATTTTTTAGTGGTAAAATTTTCAATATATTTGAATAGGCGTGTTTTCATAATGATAACATGTTAACCTTTTTTCTTTTTTTTTTTTTTGGGGGGGGGGGGGGGGTTAATTGTAAAGAATAACGAAAGAATGGACACGTTTAGCCCGAACCGAAAAAAAAACAGTTACTTCTTTAACACATTCGATTAATTTAGGGTTTCTTGATAGAATCATAACTAAAACATGCATATAATACTGACCCCATTAAACCCCACTTTTATATTGTAAAACTGGGGTTTACAGGGGTATACTTTATTTGGCTTATTTCTGCTCAAAAACATAGATTGTGGGTACTCGTTAGAACCGCCTTGCTGTGGCGGTTCCAACGAGTACCCACAATCTATGTTTTTGAGCAGAAATATGAAAAACATTACAGTTTTTTATCTGATTTTTTTTCAGTTTTGGGAGGTGAAATTTTCTATATATTTGAATAGGCTTGTTTTCGTAATGATTGACTTTGTATTATTCTACATTAAAGTAGATTTGTTTAATTTAATCGTCCCAATAAATATAACGTCAACTTCATTTTATTTGTTCAAATGTTTCATGGACATACCCGCAGAAATTAACTCTTATTTACCATGAACTTATTGATCTATATTTTAGCAAATATTGACTTTCTCATCTAGAAATACGGGAAAATAATGAGCCAACGCGTTCATTGTGTGTACCAACAACATACGTTTTCGTGGGTAGGTAACAAAATACTATTTGTTCATATACTCTTTTCTTATCTCGAGCTATGGGTTCGAAGAAGTCTCTCCATAACGTTAACAAATCTATGAACAGCCCTCTGTCGCCCCCCCCCCCCCCCCACCCCCCCCCCACCCCATAATATATAGCAAACAAAAGAAAACAAAAAGATTATGCGTGGCACATATTTTATGATGTCTTGTCCATCTAGTTGTTTTAAAATAATTTAGTGTTTATTATTTCTATTTGCGGTTGCCATTCCACAAACCCATTTTCATAGACTTAATAAACAAGTTTTCACCACTTTCACATTTTCGACTTAAACTATGGAGAGGAGAGGAGCATAAACCGCTTTAAATTGACTCCATAAACAAACTTTCTCCGCGTTTTCGAAATTCATGGAGAGGAAAGTTGTAGACTAGAAAAGTATGAATCCATTTTGTTGGACTTAATAATCAAGTTCTCCTCATTTTTTCGAATATATGGATAGATAGTAAAGGCAATAGACTAGAAGAGCATAAATCTATTTTAATAGACTTAATAAAAATCCTTCATTTTATGGAGAGGAAATGCAATGAACTAGAAGAGCATATTCCATATATGTATTAACATAATGAAATTCGAGAAGTTCAAATAAATTGGGTCCTTACTGCATACAAGGACAGCGAAGGCATTACGAAAACAAGCCTATTCAAATATAATGAAAATTTTACCACCAATAAAATGAAAATTTTCAGATAAAACATTCTCAGGCTGATATTTTTCATATTTTTTGCTCAAACATAGATTGTGGGTACTCGTTAGAACCGCCTCGACGATAGATTGTGGGTACTCGTTAGAACCGCCTCGACGAGGCGGTTCTAACGAGTACCCACAATCTATGTTTTTGAGCAGAAATAAGAAAAGTAATGTATACTCCTGTAAACCCCAGTTTTACTATATAAAAGTGGGGTTTAAGGGGGTCAAACTTATATAGGTATGTTTTCGTTATGGTCTATAGTGGGATGCGTATCCCCATATATGGATTAGGGCATTTGTCGGTCGCTCTCCGAACAACCGCATATGGTAGAATCTAGTGGCGAATAGGGGAGACTGCGTAAGTACATGTATGCAATAAAGTTTTTTTTTTTTTTTTTTTTTTTTTTTTTTGTTTTGTTTTTTTCTCATGACTTGGTTGAAATGATGTGTATACAAAAACGAAAATTACTGATACTCTGTGGATGCTCAAATTGATCTAGTTCTTCGTTGTTTGCATATCACAAGACGCGTTTTGACATTCTGTAGGTTTATCTGTGTACCGGCATAGTTCGTACATAGTGGATGTTACATGCAAACTGCGAAGACCTTTGGAGAAAAAAAGCAGGAATTAGCAACGGTTCTTGAGGGATAATGAAAACGGGCAAAGAATCAATTCGTATAATGCACAAACTTTAGCAACGGAGTTTGAATTATGCGTAAGAGATGTTAATAGTTTAGACTCTTCGCATACCAAGTAGGGTACTTAATAAGGTCTTTACTATCAAGTATAACATTGTGACCAGTGTACAACGCTGGAAGGCAAGTGCACGTGCAATAAAAGACCTTTAACAATTTGTTAACACATATACAGTCAACCGTCTTTATACCGACACTCGATACAACGACAAAATTCGTTATACTGACAATTGGTAAAAAATATACAAGAATATTGTATTTAATACTTTAAAGAAACATATGTTTTGGATAACTCTTAGAATCACCTCACTGAGGCGATTCTAACATAAGGTCTTTCTTACATATCATTCTGTCAATTAAGGATTCTTAACAATAGCAAATTCATTTTAATGGCACCATTTTGGGAACAAACTCTGTCATTGTAACGAGGATTCACTATAACATGTAACAGGTTTCTTTGCGGCTCTAGTTTAAGTTGTCTATACTTTCTTCAGATTACGAAAATACTCTACCCTGCCTAATTAGTTGTATAAAGTACACAGGCAAGCCTCCTATCATTCTGTTCAGATAATTTACTTAGTCATACATACTTCCACCTGTAAAAATGCTGTAAGTATATTTATAAACCAAACGCCACAAGAATTTAAACGTGGATTTTACCTTTTTCTACACCTATCAGTAATGCATACTTAGTGATTGAAATTCTTAAGACATTCAAACTGTTTTTTTTTTTTTTTTTTTTTTTTTTTTTTTGTTTTGTTTTTATTTTTATATTATTATTTTTCACCTAATTTCCACAGAGTATTAATCAAATTGCAATATGCTCTTGTCTGTGCCGATAACTGATTAAAGCTTTGTTAGAATCATACAATAAACTGACGTGGACGGAATATGTCAATTTAGACCGAGGCATAAAGGAAACAATGTGCCCCTTATGAGCATTTTTTTCCTTAAGAATGCATCCCTTTTTAGATAAAAAATGATGATGTACGCAATGCAACAGGAAGCCACCAAAGCAAAGCTGTCTCCCTTGCCAGAAATGATGGCACATCTACCAAGTGTGTCCATTCGCCTTAACCGTTGTCATGCTGAATAAATTAAGATGCCAAGATTAAGATGCCACTTCCAATTTCCAGCCATTCAGATTACATGATCCAGATTGTTGATATAAATCCACATATTAAATGACAAACAGTGCAGCTCCATATCAGTTGGCTTCTTCAGAAGCCAACTGATCTGGATCTACACTGTTTGCAAAGGCAGGATATATCCGTATTCAGTAGGACAAGGGTTAAGATTGGTTTGTTTATAACTTAACACCCAAATCTTTTTATCGGCATCATGAACAATATGCTTTCGTGGCATATCCGAGCAGTCAAGGCATAGAGAAGCCTACGTATCCGGGCAGTCTAATTAGGGCACTCATTATCCGCTTACTAAATTTTTGTCTACAGTAGAATGCACCAATGTACATATATAACAAAAGCCTTTATCGGATCGTGCGAAATCGAATGCACCATTTCAACTGACAGACCTTAATGTATATTGTGCATGATACTGTACACCTCTTCAGCTGTGCCCCTATACTTTTGCTATATGACTTAACAAATCCTATGGATACGCAAGGATTTTTGTCATAAAGTTAAGTTAAGATTTGAAATCTTATAGATTCATAATGGTTAGAATGGCTAAGCGTTAGATTAGAATATATTTTACTGAAGAAATTAATCAATTAAATCATCACACTCATTACGAAAACCAGCTTATTCAAGTATACTATAAATTTTACCACCAAAACATGAAAATTTTCAGATAAAGAAATTCTAATATTTTTCATATTTCTGCTCAAAACATAGATTGTGGGTAACTGCGAGGCAGTTCTAACGAGTACCTACAATCTATGTTTTTGAGCAGAAAAAATAAGAAAAATAATGTATACCCCTGTAAACCCTAGTTTACTGTATAAAGTTTGGTTTAAGGGGGTCAAAATTATAGAGTAATGTTTTCGTGATGGACAACATTAACTCAGTAATAGAAACTCGCATTTGTTGTATTATTGTTTTATTACATTTCAACCGAAAAAATAAATTAATAGTATTTTGCATAAAATAGATTACGAGCAATACATTTATCTCTGAATTTAAGCGTCTTTCTTTGGTAAATGTAACCCATAGCTTTAAATAACTTGTTTTCAAGAACGAATTCATGTAGGGTAACACTTTTCTTCTGTATATTTTCAGCGGATGTACCTGGGGAAAGCAGTACCAGTATTATTGCAGTCGCATTTAAAAATGGCTATAGTTAGCATTTCAGTTGGTACATCTTAGTATAAAAGTATTTGACGAAAGGAAGGTTCCGTATGCCTTACATTTTAGGTTCCACATGCCTTACTTTTTACAACATTTTTTAATATTGTAATTGATTGGACTTCTGATATCACGAATCAAAGTCAATGCATATCATGTATGGTTTAGTCTTAAAAGCAATCAATGTCCATAAACTTTTATATTCATTAAATTAGAATTCGCTTGACTAGTAGGTAGGAATACCGAGGAATATATTAATCAATAACAGTCAGTATAGTCAATTGATTACATTGAAAACGATACAGCAACTGTTTTGAATAAGGAAAGTCTCCTGAAATTGACTTCCGCACCTCAGTATTCTATTCCAAAAGTCAACGGAGAAAACGCTTTAATTAGAAAGGAAATTTAGGCTCTGTAAACTAATCGAGTTGGATGTTAATACAAATTACGTCTTTGTGAAGAAAATAATGTACGTTTTATTTCACAAGGACTTAATCAAAGATGCGATATTATTTGCTTACCATTCGTATTTGTAAAAATAAATATTGAGGTATTCAGGAAAGTCACGATCACGTTACACAGCCCTTTTATCTTTTAAGTCCTTAATGGATTGGTATACCACTATAGGTATCCTGGACAAGAAAGAAAAATATACATTACTTAGAGCTGTGAACCAGCATGCCCGACTTGTCCAACTTGTCCCATTTCCCTGAGGACAAGTAAGAAATTTTAATTTACTTGTCCTGGGACAAGTAATTCATAGATATAGCTAAAGAGAGTATCCAGATTTTTCTTATTTCTCACTGAAAACATATGTTGTGGGTACTCATTAGAAGCGCCTCAGTGAGGCGCTTCTAATGAGTACCCACAACAAATGTTTTCTTTGAGAAATAAGAAAAATGACAATTTTCGGGCAAGTAAATCTTGGTTGGACAAGTGGATTTTGACCATTTACTTGTCCGTGGACAAGTAATAAAATTTGATAATTCCACTGCATTACCCATGCCATATAAGTGGTGTTTACGGACGGCGAAGGCATCGAAGCAGTCTGACCGGGGCATTCGCTGCCACTAGACGACGCAATGTATACAGTAGAATATATCAATATATAGAAAAAAAACCTTATCAGAGTGCGAATATGCTGGCTTATACTTATCTTTACTGTTCGAATGCGCCCTTAAGACACATGTTTTAAATATGTGGCTCATATGCAATGGACTTGATGCAGATGGTTATTGTTGAACATATGCGCCACCAGGCTCTAGTCGGTGACTATATAACACGTTAGTCAATAGATTGTAAAAAAGTCATGGCCATTGAGATCAGTGAACACTCATGCATGCTCGCACAAACACACACACACACACTGCCACATACACACGTTGCTAAATACTCGCAACCCTCTGTTCAGACTAGCTGGATTCGGCCAATTAGATCTCATCAGTAGCTCAATTATACAGAGTGCGACCTTCAACAACACGTGTATCAGTATCCGTACAGTCTGATTAAGGACTTTGCTTTGTACCTGCGGATACATATAAATATACCCCTCACCAGTTCTACTAGGAAGACAATTATAAGCATATTGAATCAAGACTATTGACTCGCAAGCATTTCTTGAATATTAATTTCATAAACCATACAGCAATTCTGTGTAAACAAAAGCAATTTGAAATCCCATCTCACGTGTTTTGACATATGGTAATAACATGAATTAACAGCAATTTGATAATAAACAATCACTCCTACCGATGAAGAGCCTCTAATGTTTATTCACCAAGTAACTCCTAAACGAACCTCTTAGAAACGCAAACAGCTGTTTAGTTAATTGGTGTGTTAGTACATGAAGGACGTAGCATTTAGATCTACATTCTTACTGCTTGAACTGCTAATATGAAAAACAGTGGCGACTATAAAGGCTAAATAATATACCCATTATCAATGGAACACAAGCAACAAACTCTCCTTATCAGATAATGAACTTTATCATTCATCTCACCTTCGACAGTACACTCAATCATTTACATTCTTTTTCAGTTGCACGAAAATGGTGTTTACTCATACAGACTGCTCCTATTGATGTCAGATCTATATTTAGAATGCTGTCTGGCTGCACCTAGCCTGGTTTCCAAATTTCTTCTGTTGGATTGTAATTGCCCTACATAATCGGACACCTTAACTCCTTAACGTATTCATCTTAGAGGTTGCCAGTGCATATGAGTAACTCTTGATGAATCTAAAATATTGTGACGGAATTGCCAAACAGTTTACAGTCGGAGTCAAATGGGTCCTTATGTGCAATTTGATCTGGGATAGCGCTGTTACTTTAAGTCTGTCTGTCCGAATATTTTGGGTAAATATGTTATATATGCAGAGAACATTGACTGTGTCGGAGACAGGTTGTATTGTTATTTGATTTTACCAGTGGTTTTCAGTTGTTCTAATTGTGTAGTCGAGCCCTCATCTTTTTTTATCATATTTTTGAGAATTCATTTTATCGTATTCAGTCGATTCTTGTTAACTAAGACCAATGGACTTTCAGAAATACTTCCAGATATCCGTACCTCGACATATCAGATTTGCAGAATTGAGAAAAAAATAAATCGAAAAATTACATTTTATAAATTACTATGTAATTTGACTCCTGAAACTAGAGATTTATTGAAAATGTTGTGCAGAAGACATTTTGTTACCTATTGTTAGATTTCCATGTTAAAGCAGGGGCCAGATTTTACTTCGAATTGAGCGGTTATTCGAGATAACGAGAGTCGACTGTATTTTATATGCTAAGCTGATTAGATAGGACATCCTTAAACAACCATACAATTGAATCACAACATGGTATTCGCGCAGTCTGATCAGATTCATGGGCGCATTTTGGATACCAAAGGAAGCAAATTTTCTTTATTTGGACAATGAAGACAAATCAGTCTGCGCGCATGCGCAGGCTAATATAATTCTTTGTTGGGGCACATATCAGAATGTACATTTTCTCACTTTGCGGCTCAGTTTTACTCGAACTATTGCAGTTTTGCCATTATTTCGTTTTTACTGTAATATTTTCACTCATGAGGTAGAGGAATGTACGCAAACCGAACACATATTTGTAATTTTGAGCTGCAAAAAAATTTAGAGCGTGGTTCTCAGTCGTGTAAAACAATTTTCATCACGGAAACATGCCTATATATTTTTACCCCCTTAAACCCCACTTTCATCACGAAAACATACCTATATAATTTTATCCCCTTTAAACCCACTTTTATATAGTAAAACTAGGTTTGCAGGGGTGTACATTTTGGTATCTTATTTCTGCTCAACATCATAAATTATGGGGACTCGAGCAGAAATATGAAAAATATCAGAGTTTTTATCTGAAAACATTCAGTTTTTGGTGGTGAAATTTTCAATATATTTGAATAGGCGTGTTTTCGTGATGGATATAGTAAATCTTGGTTTTATAGGGGTATATATTATTTTTCTTATTTCTGCTCACATATATTGTGAGTACTCATTAGAACCGTCTCATCGAGGCTGTTCTAACGAGTACCCACAATCATTTCTTTAGCAGAAATACGAAAGATGTCAGATTTTTTTTTTATCTGAAATTTTTCATTTTTTGGGTAATAAAATGTTCAGTATATTTGAATAGGCATGTTTTCATAATGTAGACCTAAAAAGTAGTTGGTTCTGCTGACCTTATCTTTCTAAGACGGTTCTTCTGTTGCAACTGTCTTTGTATGTCGGTTATTGAGACTGTACCGTTGTTTTTTGTCATTCTTTTTTTTTTCGGTCGGTACCTCGGGAAGGTTGTGTATCGTAATTGTGACATTTCCGGAGTAACTTCATTCAATACGAAAACATGCCTATTCAAATATACTGAAAATTTTATCACCAAAAATGAAACTTTTATGATAAAAAATCTGATATTTTCATATTTCAGTTGAAAACATAGATTGTGGGTACTCGTTAGAACCGCTTCAACGAGGAGGTTCTAACGAGTACCCACAAAATATGTTTTTTGAGCAGAAAGAAGAAAAATAATGTATACCCCTGTAAACCCCCTTTTTTTATTATATAAAAGTGGGGTTTTAGGGGGTCAAAACTATATAGGCATGTTTTCGTGATGTATATTTTGGAATCCTACAATAGTCTTACTGTACAATGCCCCAAACCAATCTATAGGGATACTCGGGGAAAGATAACAATCAATGAATACAGCTCTCCCAAGGCATCGGATAGGAGACGGCTGACACAGAAGTAAACACTAAACAGTATTTCAACGGAAACAGATAGAACAAACAAATGAATAGAAACTACAACATAATTACTGCATAAGAATGGCAAAACAAAACGGTACATCTACGATAAGCGACGTACGGTCAAAGAACAGCAACACCTTGTTTTCTAACGCTCGCGCTTGATCTTAATACAGATCCAATGTACGCTCCGCGTAGGTTTACCGGAAGTGTTAGCACTGTGATAAACCAAAAATGAGGCCTCAACTAGAAACTGAAAGTACAACAAACCAATGCTGTATGTCTGTTGCAAATTCCTCTTTGCTCGTTCGTTGTTCCAGGAACTGCTATTTTGTGTCCTCTTTCCTTGTCATTTGGCGCCTAACCCCCTCCAGTGTATTGGGATGACCGGATACCGTGATTCTGGCCTAGTCTGGAAATCGCTATTTTAATGTTCGACTCCGTTCACTCTAGGTTGTCATCAAATGATGTCTTCCCTGTCCCTCTCTTTCATCTCTTCTGCTATCTCTTCTGTAACTTTTCTCCCTCTCTCTGGGAGACGACACAAAATGACCCATAATGGTTGACGTGTCGTTAAACCCCAACACAATCAATTAATCATGATAAATGTAGGCGGAAAGCCAAATTGTGGCAATCGTTGTTTGATAAGCAAAACGGGATAGTCAGAAAAATCCAGAGAAATACAGGAAGCGAGAGATTAATCGAAAGTTGATATGACCGCGTCGTGTTAATGTAATTCCAACGTGACAGTTAACAATTTTACAAACAAAACGCCTTATATGAGTCTCAAACTATTGGAGCTTGATATTAGTATAGCATTTAAGTTTGTTTTTCTGTGACATACTCTATTTTCCCAGACCATAACGTCACAAAAACGTGGATATATCACAACACTTTCGTACGGTCCATCTTTTATTTTTTGCTATACCTGAAGAATAATAATTTGGTCAATGAAAAGTGCTTCTGCAGATTGTAAATTTCTTTGTATGTTGATAGGCTGTATTATGCTCAAGTCAAAGTAAATGCAGCTATATAATGCTGAAATGTGTTCGGTGTGACTTCAATGACTCGGGGTTCAAAAGAATCTTGTAAGTAATTAAGGGCGTATCTTCACCGAAAGCCTCACCTTGAAAAGTCTATTACAGTTTACCCAAAATAAAATATTTGTTTTGATCTCCAAATGAATCCAAGGATACACGTAAGGTCAGATTCAATCAGGTCCCTGGAATGGTTACCGGTATCTAAAAGGGTTGAACCAGTTATCTTGAACAATGTTTTTAAGGTTAAGTCTGGTTTATATCCTGGCTCTATGTTGGAACACTTTATTCCCGCAAGTCCTGTACATGTATGTTAAACTAGATTTAGAGACACTGGATGTTTTGTTATTCCAATAGTCAAATGGTTTTGGAAAAAATAGTTTGCCTGTAGTGGCTGTATTTTATGGAATAGCCTGCCCTTCCAAGGATATAAAAAAATACACCGAGACATCAAGCTTTTAAACTGGCTGTTAAATCTCACCTTTTAGATATTATTGACTTTTAAAGCAATCTAACAATAATTTGCAATATCAGTGGATACATGTAGTATATATGGTTTTTAGTTCTTTATCCTGTAGAGTTAGACATTTTTAAAAAAATCTGATATTTTACAGCTGCAATTCATATGTTATGTGTGCCTCACTATGGCTTGCAATCAATATCTTTCTCTTTTTTGCGCTATCCTTGGTATTGGCTAATGAATCATAAAACATTGCTAGTGTATGTTTTATTATATGTTTTATATGTGTATGTAGATTTAGCACACTTTTTTAATGTAAGTGTCAATCCGTCATACAAAATAAAACTACAGTTATAACCCACCTATACAAGATAAATTATACTAAGCCATTAAATTACTACCCTGCAAAGTGGGAAGAAGAACGGCCACATGCCCCCTTAAATACATTTATGCAATGCAGAACCAACTTTAATAAGGATTAAATACAAGGTAGGTGAGCGTATTTTCCTTATAGAGACTCTGTATTCAGAAAGGGAAAGATGTTTTTCCATAATTACCTATTCTGAAAGTTTATCAATTTCCCCTATCAATGTATCTAAGCATGCGTTTTTCCCTGAAATGAATGCTGTTCGTTTAGTGGACAATATATGTTAAGAAGTTTAAAGATCACGTAAAATCACGTAAAAAATCGTAACCACGTAAATCGTGGCCACATAAAATCGATTTAAGCCTCCCAGTATTTTTACTGACCGTTCCATGGCGGTGCTTCTGCTATTGTTTAATATTTCTGTCATTGTGTGTCTTTTCATTTTTTTTGTCAAAAAGAAAAACAAAAACAACTGTCCTTTTGGCTTTCTGCTTGTAGTGTTTTAATTATGGTACCGTTGCTTTAAGTGCGTCCTTCTTTCCCTTTGGTGTCTGGGACAGAAAGTGTTAGGTAATTTATCGATTCCTGATCATTGCTTTCCTTCCTATTTACTCCAAATTATAATATGTCAGCCTGCAATTTTGTCCTTTATGTATGTCACGGAAGGCCGAAAGTTATACCGGGATTGTGCTGATGTGCAGGATAATCTGAAATTTGTTTAAATACACACACTCTACTTAGCTGCTTCCAAATGCAGATTGCGCGCATTTTAGCATCATAAAATTCATTCCTCCTAACAGGTTAGCTTCAGGAAATATTGTAACTGATTTGGCTTCGGTTAATTATCGAATTAAAGCAGCCCATTAACTTGGTTGTTATCATAATTGAAGTGTTAAATTTATTTATTTTTTATCGAATCAGATTTTCTACTTGTGATGTAATGAGTCACGCGACAAAATGAAATGTCAAAACTCAGTACAGAACAGGACAACAACACAAATTTAGTGTAGTATGCATATGTACGTGATTTAGTTACTGTTTTCATTGGCTGAAAATAGTGTGTTTGTTGCGTAGATTGTACACTTATAATCACAAACATCCTGTACGACATTATGAAGATGGAAATGCTAGACGAGCTCTTTGTGTGTCTGACATGTAAGGTACATGCAGAGAGTTCGGTTTTGGTTGCAATGGGAAAGCCAACAAACTATTAGGAAGAACTAAATGGCTTCAGTTCAAATTAGCGTCATTACACTACTGTTACATAATTTTTCGAGCTACTGTTCAATAACAAAATAATGAGACGGAGAAGGAAAAAACTTTCGAATTGTAACAATACTGCATACAGAAAATAAAGTTCAAAAATAAAAAAAAATGACTTAAATATGTTTTAAATGGACAAGATATGTGTTATGGTCTTCTTGAAGAAACTAGCAAGTTTTTAATCGCTAATTACAATGAAATGTCCCTTTCTAAGCTTCTCTGTTGCAGTTCGTCTTTGTTTGTGCGTTCGCGTAATTGCACTTCGGTGGGTCCTGTGGTAGACTCAATAACGGCACAGTCTCAGTCTAGATTGCTCATGTTTGGCCTCGCTTGCCTATGGTCAGGCTCATGTTCATTCTATTAAATTGTGGCTTGCTTTTGCTCTCACTTTCAGTTTATAGTTCAGTCCACAACTATGTTTTATCATATCACTAAGAATTCTATGTTTTGTTTCAGTGTTCATGCGACAATAAGTAAGGGCATCCCAGACGAATGAACAGTTAAGTATAGTTGGTACAGTATCTACATTTCGAGCGCGGTTTATGTGCCTATAAAACCAGGTTTACACCCGTCCTCCATCCTAAGCCACATACTTAACAGTTATGCGGTTGACTGTTCCAAAGAGGTATTTCAGATTCAGTATCTCTTCCTTTGTTCTGTTTTTGGTCCTCATTCGGTGCTTTTGGATAGTTCTACTCTGTGAATGCAATGTTTTCTGGGTACAATCTCCCTTACATCTACATATGCTTTTTGTACCAAAAATGAACATTAACTGTTTTTGAAAAGAGGCAGTTCTGTGCTGTCTTACAATGCTGCGGTAAGAAACTGTCTTTAGGCATACCTGGCATATTACGTTATCGTATATTGTACAAACTGATAATGACACATCAAAAAAATAAATGACTAAACAGACGCAGAACAGATTCGCTATTTCCTCAATTTTTCTTCCCAGCAGCCATACAACGTTGTGTGTCCACTGGTCTCCCATTCCATGATGGCCCATGTTTCTATCAAACCGGGTAAGAATAGCTTAATGTACGGATTTGTGTGTTTATATGCTCCCACTCGCCGCCTCGTTCCATTCTTTTCTAAACTTCAAATAGGGCACACTATACTTACGACTGCAACCTAACTTTAGAAATTGGAAAAGAACATATTACAGTGATATATCAGTACCATATGAGCGGTATCAAGGGAAAAATTCCTTATCATATATGTACGCAATTATTCGCACAGTCCACGGCCGAGATTTTTTAAAAACTTATATGAGTGTCACTAATGAGGCTTAATTGGCCGAAACTAGCTACATGTAGTCTCTTTATGAACACTTGACACTTAAGCTGTTTTAGATTTTATGAGTGTGATCATTTGTCTAAATAATCATTTATTTCACTTTTTCCTACAGCTGGTATGGTTGCCATTACGAAAACACGCCTATTCAAATCTCGTATTGAAAATTTTACAACCAAAAAAGGAAAATGTTCAGATAAAAACCTCTAATTTTTTTCATATTTCTGCTGAAAACATAGATTGCGGGTACTCATTACAACCGCCTCGGGAATGTGGGGTTTAAAGGGGTCAAAATTATGTAGGTATGTTTTCTTAATGCAGTTAAACTTCTCCCTGTACTTCCTAGTGCAGTTTATACTGGCCGCCAGCTGTCAAATAGGGCATATACGAATATCAAAGGCCCAGACTATTTTACGCAGCAAAGCGTCAGGTCAAGATCGTCGCTATCAGTCGTATATCTTTAACAAGGTCCCTATATTGTATAGGAAAGCAGCGAAGATCCTGGCCAGACTGCGCTGATGCATATGTTCTAAGGTCCCTTTTCTCAGCCGCCGGCCCATATGTTCTGATCCTATGAATTAATTATGTCTATTCCGTGATTTTTGAAAACGTAATATGGAGGTCGCTGATTAGGACTAATTGGCCGAAACTAGCTTTTCATGCCCAAACAACTTGACATTTCTGTAAATTTTAGTGTTGTGAGAGTGTTCGTTGCTCCAAAGGCTCACTTTAAATATATTTATATTATCACTGGACACTCTAAATCTCACTGATAAATCATAAATAGCTTCTAATGCGACCACGTACTATAGATACTGAAATGAATTTGAATATATTTATATTATCACTGGACACTCTAAATCTCACTGATAAATTATAAATAGCTTCTAATGCGACCACGTACTATAGATACTGAAATGAATTTTAGTTTTGTTGATTATATCGATATATAAACTACGGCGAATCATTTAGAGATTCGCCGTAGTTTATATATCGAGAAAAATCCACAAAAATGTGAGTGATTTGCCGGAGTTTACACATCGATAAAATCCACAAAAATAATAATTCATTCATTATAACTGCAACTCTGTCATTAAAAATTTTACAAATACTGCCAAAAAAGAAAAATAAAAAGAAAATGTCAATCTTTTGGGGTTGCGGAAGGACAATAGATCCGGCGTATTTCTGGTCTTGACTGAAGTATTTAACGCTTCTCCTTCAACCAATAAAATTGTGCGAAATGTGTATAAAGATAAGGAGTTGGAAATATAGCAAAATGAAAATTGTTGAAGTATCGACGTTTTCCGGACCAGGTGACTTGGTTACACGAGTCGTAAGGACCGTTTTCTTGTGAAACTACCCTGACAGTAGGAATCATAAACCACAACAAAGAAAACTTATCTTCTTTGCCGAGACAGTACAAACAATATCATTTCCATCTTAATAAATAAAGACAAGTAATCATTAATTTCAGAGCTATTTGGCAAGCTTAGAATAATTTGGCATTGTTTTTGTTTGTATTTAGGGTACAAAAAAGACAAATGATAATACATTGTTCAGCATCCGATAGCCTGCTCCTATTTATGTGAGAATAATCAGTTTATAGTCTGGGTTATACTGGTATGTTTTTGCGATACGAAATGTACATAAAATAAAGTAAATCATTTTTGACATTCTGAAATTAAATAAAGTGATACACTTTCACGGGGAGGCAAATATGTAAATACAGTCAACTCTCGTTATCTCGACCTCGCTTATCTCGAATAACCGCTTATCTCGAAGTAAAAATCTGGTCCCTGCCAAAACATGAAAATATAACAACAGGTAAAAAAATATTGCGGAAAAGAGGAGAAATTGCACCTAAGGAGCAATTTCTTCTCTTTTCCACGATATTTTCAATATATCTCTAACTTCAAGAGTCCAGTTACACATATACTTGTTAAATGTGGTTGTCCGAGTTATTTTTTTCCTCAATTCTGCAAATCTGATATGTCGAGATACGGATATCTCGAAGTATTTCAAAGAGTACCTTGGAATTCGAGATAAAGAGAGTCGACTGTATGTCAAAACCGTTTTTTCCCCTTCTGAAAAGCTTTTGTTTTTCTTTAAAGAAATTATTTTCTCCCAAGCTCCAATCGAGCACGCATCGACGTTGGTTCGACGTTGTTCATGTGCACGCCGGGAAGGAGAGCAAATGTTTTTCTTTTATAAAAGATCCTGTTAGAAGGGATTCGGCTTGTAGTGCCTTGTAAAAATGGCGGAAATTTAGAAAACAAAACTGCATTCATTTACTTTAAAATAAGATTTGCAGGCATTATGTGCTTAGAACTTCAGGGATTTTCAAATTGTTTTGAACAGTGAGCCCTCGTTACAGCGAATGCATTAATTTGGTCCCAAAAGATGTTGCCATTAAAATGAATTTACTGTTGTAAAGAATCCTTAATGGACAGAATGGTATGTAAGAAAGACCTTATTGTATTATTATTTCCTTCAGAGCATACGTTTAGGATTTGTCAGAATCGCCTCATTGAAGCGATTCTAACAGCATATATGTTCAGGATATTTGTTAGAATTTCCTCCGTGGGGCGATTCTAACAAATATCCAAAATATATGTTGCTTGAAGTTTTAATGCAATATCCTTGCATGATTTCTCATTGACTGTCACCTCTTCAGCGAAGGTTTTGTGACATTCATTTTGTCATTATAACGAATATTGTCGTTGTATCGAATGTCGTTATAAAGAAGATTGCCTGTATATTAATAGAGTAGGAATACATGCAAACTAATACGACGGTATCGAGCAAACTAATCCCGATCTCTAGTGCTTGTTAAGGTGTCAGTTTTGGTTTGTTAAGCAGAGAAGGTGACTGATCTGGGCGTATGCTTGGAAATACATTTCTCTTCAGATGACTTGATGCATTAGGTAGATTTTCCGCCCGCCTTTACAAAGAGACAAATTTTGCCTTTCTCGGTTTACTTTCCTACGCACCAAGTCCCATTTTGAAAAGTGACGTATTGTAAACAGAAGTAAGGGGAGGAAATTCTTTATCTTTAGAATCGGCGCATTTTTAGAAGGGAGCTAAGCAATCTGATAGAGTTACATCCCCTGAAAGACTGTTCATTCTCCTTAATGTGTTTATTATTGTTCCTGTTCTAGGTTTAAAAATGACTACAAATAACATTCACTTGACGCACATAACTTATACAAATAAAGCAATGTGTAAAAAGCCTGTCAGAAAGACTTGTCTGCGTATGTAGTCTATTCCCATATTATGAGACGGGAGCATACAATTTCCTACAAGATTGCATGTGTGCCAAGCGAAGACTCAGATCAGCCTGCACATCCGCGCAGTCTGATCAGTCTTCGCAGGTCAAGCTAAGGGTAGCCAAGGATCCAAAGCGTCTTCAGACGGACAGAGAACACTCTGATCAGCACGTGCATAAACGCAGGCTGATCTGAGTATTCCTGGGCGCACATGCAACCTTTTAGGAAATGTTGTTTTCCAACTAATGCTGTAGCTTGGTAGATTTATTTCGTTAATCAAATAATCCAGTTATACTCGTGTATATACAGTAAGTTCAAGTGCATTCTTCGACAGCACACAGTGAGAGGCTCCATTATCCTTTTGAAGGAATGATATAGAGAAAGAGCTTTAATTGGTTTTATGATGTTTCACTGATGAGATGGAAGGCCCAACGTGGACTGAACACATAGTTTTTATTTTGAGCTGCATCAGAATTAAGCGCAAAGTTTCAATCGAGTAAGCCTTCAACCCCTATCCAGTACTTGTTTCTGTAGCATTTCCAAGGCGGTTGCTCACATTACGAAACAAGCTTATTCAAATATACTGAAAATTTTACCACCAAGAACTGAAAAAAAAATCAGATACAAATTCGGATATTTTTCATATGTCTGCTCAAAACATAGATTGTCGGTACTCGTTAGAACCGGTTCTAACGAGTGCCCACAGTCTATGTTTTTGAGCAGAAATAAGAAAAATAGTGCATACCCCTGTAAACCCCAGTTTTACTATATAAAAGTGGGACTGAATGGGGTCAACATTATATAGGCATGTTTTCATGATGGTTGCATTTCTTCATTGTTGTTTATGTCGGTTATTGCAACTGTGCCATTGTGTCTTATCATTATATGTGGCTCATGTTTTCTTCTGTCTGCTAATAATGAAGAAATGAATTGTGCATTTCCTGATCGCCACCGCGTTTTGTGGCATTTGATAAGGGTCCGAAACGCTTGCAAAGCATTATCATTTTGTGACGCTTGGGAGTACACAAGAAAATGGGCTTATTCAGAAACTACTTTTGCAGCCAGTGTGTTCCCCGTAAATGTTGTTCGTCTTTAGTTAACACAATGTGTACCGTCCGAGAGCGGTCACTTCCCAGTGCCCGCTGGGAAGTGACCGCTCTCGGACGGTACATATTTTATACAACGTCTTTTATACAATGTCGAATTAATGTCCATTCAATGTCATACTGTTTGTCGACGTTATCGCGACTGTGTATAAACATTATGGGCCCGCTAGGTTTATTTGGGCGGCGTAAAGCGAAACTAAGGCTTCTAACATGTGTACAACAAAGACCCAGATCTGCCTGTGCATCGATACATTATGCTCAGGGCCATCAGTGTCATCTGTCACTGCCATTACATTTTGTAGACTGCATCAACGGATCAATTTTCTGCAGTGTTTGTTAAACTTTTACAGTGAACTCTCGTTACAACGACAGCATTTGTTTCCAAAAATGTTGCTATTAAACTGAATTTGCTATTGTAAAGAATCCCTAATGGACAAAATGATATGTAAGAAGGATTTGTTTTATTCTAATTTCCTCACAGAACATATATTTTGGATATCTGTTAGAGAGGCCAGTCTGACAATTATCCAAAACATACGTTGCTTGAAGTTTCAATGAAATATTCTTGCATAATTTCTCATTTACTGTCACCTCTTGAGAGAAGGTTTCATGACATTCAAATTGTCATTTTAACAATTTTTGTCGCTCTATCGAGTATCAATATAAAGAGGGTTGACTTTATAAATGTTCACAAAAATGATAAAAATGATAAGTAGCAGTGGCTGCAGTGATTTTCGTCAAGCTATGTGAACAAACTGCCAGTTAAATGCTTGACAAAATACGTGTTCCTTATTTTTTTTCCAAATAAGCTGTTCACCCTCCTCTTGCTGAACACGACATGTCCTGTCTTAGCAAACAGTGTAGATCCAGATCAGTTGGCTTCTGAAGAAGCCAACTGATCTGCTTCTGAAGAAGCCAACTGATCTGGATCTGCACTGTTTGTCATTAAATATGTGAATTTCTATCAAAAATCTGAATCAAGTAATCTGATTGGCTAAAATTAGAAGTGGGTGTGGCATCTTAATTTATTCAGCATGACAAGGGTTAAGCTGTTCTGGTGTACATTGTAACAACATAAAATCAAGACTTATTGAAATGCAACAGTATTCATGACATTTTGATGTTCATCAAAATAATCCTTTCAGAAATTTGAAATCGAGATAAATTCTGTATTTGAACCAAGACTTTTTCATTGACTGTACATGCAAACGTTCAATGGATAGCAAATTGATATATGGCATTTTCCCTGAATATTGGGACACTTGAACACCTTCCCATACTAGCCCAACAGTTCGAACGAGTCCAGTATTCTACCTCTTGATATGTATGTATAGAAAATATTGGATGCGTTCTCTGGCGACTGGTCTGAGCATCACGTAAACATGCCTATATAATTTTGACCCGCTTAAACCCCACTTTTATATAGTAAAACTGGGGTTTACAGGGGTATACATTATTTTTCTTATTTCTGCTCAAAAAATAGATTGTGGGTACTCGTTAGAACCGCCTCGCTGAGGCGGTTCTAACGAGTACCCACAATCTATGTTTTGAGCAGAAATATGAAAAAATATCGGCGATTTTTATCTGAAAATTTTCAATTTTTTGGAGGTAAAATTTTCAATATATTGGAATAGGCTTGTTTACATAATGGACTTTATGCTTGCCGGACCTTTCTGTCCGAAAATTTAGAGTAAAGATGGCATGCAGAATGGATGCACAAGCTATTATATTTATATCTTTTCCGATCTGTCAAATATTGGCCGTGCCAGGCAAAAATTGCCTTCCAACATACGCGGAATTGCAGATATCATTCTGTGTATCCTCATGTTCTCAGCTGGAGCTTTGATGCTCTTCGAGGTATTCTGCGCTATTAGATAGGTCTGTAATCGAACAGACAAGTTATTTATTAGACTGCTGTGCCTGATCGTAGCTTTTGCTGTCCGTCTTCGCCCGGAACGCACATTCGCTGTCAGTCTTTGCCCGGAACACAAGATTTGCTCGGTGCGGCGCATTCTGTGATTCCTTCTCACCGTACATTGTATATTGTTGTTGGAGCCGTTCTATACATACCGTATTAACTTTAATATACCATGAATTCTTGTCCTAAACATCAAACAAATCCGTTTTACTAACTAGGTGATGTGTTCAAAAATCTGCTTGATGAATGGCAAACACTGCATCACGAAAACATGCCTATATAATTTTGAGCCACTTAAACCCCACTTTTATATAGTAATACTGGGGCCAACAGGGGTATACATTATTTTTCTTATTTCTGCTCAAAAACATAGATTGTGGGTACGCGTTAGAACCGCCTCGCAGAGGCGGTTCTAACGTGTACCCACAATTTATGTTTTGAGCAGAAATGTCATGAATATCAGATTTTTTATATGTAAAATTTCATTTTTTTTTTTTTTTTTTTTTGGTGGTAAAATTTTCAGTATATTTGAATAGGCATGTTTTCGTAATGGTAAACCAGGATAAGACGCCGAGAATGATCCGGGTCTACAATTTTTGCGCCGACCTGTGTGTCCGAATACTTAAAGGTAAATACGGCATGCCGGATAAACGATACGAACCAATAGCGTATGGCATGTAACAGAACAGAGACACTGATGTAGGAGCGGTCTCATAATCCATTTGCTCGCTTCATCAGTCGAATTAGTGTACACGTTTGACACACTTCTTCCAGAATTTAGAAAAGATAAGCCTTGAGGTTTCCGCAAAGCACTGAAGCAGATGAATAAAAAGAAATTACTGTTGAAATCCTGCTTTAGTAGGTATTGAAAATGGTGTACATTGAGTTCATTTCCTATAATGTCTTACAGTCTTACAATTTTGCCAAACTGTCAATGCATGTAAGTGCGCGTTATATGTTTTTACAATAAAATGATTTTTATGGCAATCTGTCCTGTGTACAGGCTGAGGGATTGTCTTCACACATGTTGAGTAAGGAAAATGTCTTCCCATTCCAAAATTACAATGAAATTACTAAGTGTAACCAGTCTCCTTGAATTACACCTCATTAGAATTACAGTCAAACTTCAGTGGCTCGAACATCTTTGGGACCATGGAAATTTGTTCGAGTGTTGGGTAGTTCGAGCCAATGAGATTTAATCATGGCACCAGGTCAGGAAGCAAATAGCGATAATTTATGGAAATGTTTTCGATCCTCAACAAAATAATGGTATGTTGCGTGTACTCATAAGAATCGCCTCGATGAGGCGATTCTAATGAGTACACACAACATACAATTTCATAATAAAATAAGAAAATTCCCCTCATATATGTTTTCTTGAGTTATTGTAAAAAAATCCGTAGGGACATAAAAATGAGTTCGAATAAGCCATGGTAGACGAGCCATCGGTGTTCGAGCCATTGAAGTTCGACTGTATAAGCAATATTTCTCCAAGTTGCATGCATCTCGTATACATGCACCAGTAAAGCTGGAATGTCCAAAGGTATGGTTGTATAGATGATAAGGCGCATCTGTATATAAAATGACGTTAAACAGATCGGATACATTCTGCCGATTTTCATCCATTTTCTACAAAGGAGACACTCTTCCGGTTTCATGTTTGCCTTCACATTACGATAACACGCCTATTCAAATATTTTGAGAATTTTACCACCCAAAAAATGATATTTTTTTTTTCAGATGAAACATTCTGGTAGTTTTCATATTTCTGCTCAAAACATAGATTGAGGGTACTTGTTAGAACCGCCTCGGCGAGGCGGTTCTAACGAATACCCACAATCTATACTTTTGAGCAGAAATAAGAAAATTAATGTATATCCCTGTAAACCCTAGTTTTACTGTATAAAAGTGGGGTTCAAGGGGGTCAAAACTATATAGGCGTGTTTCATGATGTTGCACAACAAAAATGGGTTAACTCTAAAAGCAAGGGGAACAAATGCTTGCGTTTTCTAGTACACCGTTTTCAGAAAAGAAAACAAAACAGTTTTACAGAGGTATTCCACCCGAAAGTTTGTCCTTTCCAGTGAAATCAAGATTTTGATTACCATATAAAATCAACTCATAAATAGCCAGTTTCATTAATTATGCACAACATACGAAATTGGTTCTTATGCAATTTCCGTGCACAGAAAGCCCATATCAGCCTTCGCGATAGCCTGCGCCTGCGATGTCCGGTTACAGAATCAATGGGTATTGTAGTATAAGTCGCTGAGCAGAGAATGTCCAGATCAGACTTCGTGGCTGCGCATGCTCATCTGGACGCTCGTGGGGGTGGTCGGGTGTGACACACATTACGAAAACATGCCTATTCAAATATAGTGAAAATTTTACCACCAAAAACTGAAAATTTTCAGATGAAAAATTCTGATATTTTTCATATTTCAGCTCAAAACATAGACTGTGGGTACTCGTTAGAACCGCCCTGACGAGGCGGTTCTAACGAATACCCACAATCTATGTTTTTGAGCAGAATAAGAAAAATAATGTATACCCCTGTAAACCCCAGTTTTACTATATAAAAGTGGGGTTTAAGGGGGTCACAATTATATAGGCATGGTCTCGTGATGCTGTGTAAAAGGTAAAAATATCAGCAGTGCTTCTCTAATGGAGCTATTTCCATAATGACAGGTTCAGAACAGAAAAACTTAAATCGAACGGAAATTATTTTGAATAACCACTTTACATTACGTAGCTTTCACATGTCTGGCATGTTAATATCATCAGCCGCCTAGCATGGGGATTTAAAATATGGGAATTTCACCTAAACTTAAACTAAGTGTAGGCAACATGATGATCATAGGCTTAATATAAAATTGTCCTAGAATGACATTAGGTTGTCCTGTACCAAGCGATTAAAGTAATAATAAAACATGAATTCAGCACAGGTTTGGAATGTCTTGGTGTCATTGGTAGGCTATATTCTGTGTTTGTGGTTCTTCCTGGACAGCTTTGTCATTAATTTCCATATAGTTTTCAACTTGCCATAAACCTAAGTCTAAATACATGAATACAAATGCAGAGAACCCTCAGATAGTTGCACTTATCATCACGAAAACATACCTATATAATTTTGACCCCCTTAAACCCCACTTTTATATAGTAAAACTGGGGTTCACAGGGGTATACATTATTTTTGTTATTTCTGCTCAAAACATAGATTGTGGGTACTCGTTAGAACCGCCTCGACGAGGCGGTTCTAACGAGTACCCACAGTCTATGTTTTGTGCAGAAATATGAAAAATATCAGATTTTTCTATCTGAAAGATTGCCATTTTTTGGTGGTAAAATTTTCAATATATTTGAATAGGCGTGTTTTCGTAATGTTTCCAGATAAATACGGTACAAATATACAAACTTTTCATTCTAGGGAGAATATTTTTGTGGATGTATGTTTGCTCACGTAATCTCCAGGCGAGACATGATTTACTGAAAGACTTGTGTAGATCAAGTGCGCTTTGAAAACAGACAATATCTAAATGCATTTTGAGCTTTAACAATTTCTGAATTTCCGAAATATACTTAGACCTAAGTCTGCATACAACACGTATTGCTCTCCTACAGTTTCATCACTAAAACATACCTTTATAATATTGACCCCCTTAAACCCCACTTTTAATCAGTAAAACTGGGGTTTACAGGGACATTATGTTTACTTATTTCTGCTCAAAAACATAGATTGTGGGTACCCGTTAGAACCGCCTGACCGAGGCGGTTCTAACGATTACCTACAATCTATGTTGCAAACAGAAATTTGGAAACATATCAGATTTTTTATCTGAAAGCTTACAGTTTTTGGTGATGAAATGTTCATTATATTTGAATAGGCATGTTTTCTTAATGTCTTTGGTGACTCGGGAAGTGCTTCGTCATTATGGCATTTCCTGGGTATCTTCACTTATACTGTTTCCGTCCAGGCACAAGTTTAAGTGTGTCAGGCGGTTGAAAGACTCGGGCCACGATTTTTCGTAATTATTCAAAATGGATTACAACTAGTCTTTTATGGCATACATTTCCCGTCTATTTGTATCAAATATTTCACGGATTTAGACAAAAAGGCAGATGCCTCTGGGATAGCGAGTGGAGGGGAAATGCCTGTGATTCCATTAAGCCAGAAGTGTCAAGTGCTTCTTGCCGATAGAGTGACAAATGCGCAGCCATCAGATCCTATTAGATATGTAGTAATTGCTTCCATTCAGTTTCATGAGTTTAGCCTTGACTATTCCATAGCTCTAGATAAGGCGTCTTTGTTTTCAAGAAAAAAAAATGTTGATTTATTTCTTATTTATACACAAAATCATATGTTGTGATATTAATATTACGAAAACATGCCTATTCAAATACAATGTATATAGAAAAAGTCACCTCCAAAAACGGAAAATATTCGGATGAAAAACTGATATTTTTCATGTTTCTGCTCAAAACATAGATTGTGGGTACTCGTTAGAATCGCCTCAGCGAGGCGGTTCTAACGGGTACCAACAATCTATGTTTTTGAGCAGAAATAAGAAAAACAATATATACCCCCTTTAAAGCCCAGTTCTACTATTTAAAAGTGGGGATTATGGGGTTCAAAATTATATAGGCATTTTTTCGTAATGATAATGCGGCGCTTCTAATGAGTGACCACAGTATATGATTCCATGTAGAAATAAAAAAAAAAACTATTTTCCTGATACGCCGTCTTATTTGTATTGATGTATTTGTTGGATAATACATGCCAGTTGCCTACTTGGATAACAGCACATTGACGCCGGCTTCGCTCTGAAAGATTGCATATAACAGTATCCTTCCTTTCATGATAGTTTAAGTGATTAAATCATATCATAATTCTTTAATTGGCTGATTAATTGACATCTGCTGTATGAAAACCAACATTTTCCTCAATTACAATAAAACATTAATGACTCGAAGCCGATGGCTCGTTTACTGTAGCTCTGTCAGATTCCTTTTTGAATCCCTAGAAAAGTCTTCTGATAGCTCAAGAAAACAATATTTAGGGATATTTTAGTTAGGAATGCTTCTCATTTTATCGTGAAAATGTAGTTTGAGTGTATTAATTAGAAAAACCTCATTTAGGCGGTTCTAATGTGTACACTCAACATATCATTAGTTTATAGAAGATCGAAAAGACATACAGTCGAACCTCAATGGCTCGAACATCCTTGGGCCCATGAAAATTTGTTCGAGATATGGGTTGTTCGAGCCACTGAGGGTTATTCATAGCGCCATGTCAGGAAGCAAATGACGATAATTAGGGTTTTTTTGATCTTCTACACAATAATGGTATGTTGAGTGTACTCATTAGAATCGCCTCGATGAGGCGATTCTAATGACTACACTCAACATACAATTTCATGATGAAATAAGAAAAATTCTCTAAATATATGTTTTCTTGAGCAATCCGAAGAATTTCGTAGGGACTCAAAAACAAGTTCGAATTACCCAGGGTAAATGAGCCATCGGTGTTCGGGCTATCGAGGTTCGACTGTACATAAATTATCCACACTTGCCCCCTGACCTGGCGCTTTGGTTAACCCTCTGTGGCTCGAACTATCTATGTCTAGAACCAATTTCCACGGTCGTCCCAAAGATGTTCGATCCATTATGAGCCGCAACGTAGGAAAACGTACATTCGGGCATGTGCCCTCAACGAAGACTCAAATCAACCTGCGCCTCCGCGCAGTCTCATCAGAATTTTCCTTCTCCGCACGAAGAAACTCTGCATCCTTGGCTATCTAAAATGCGCCCAGTGAAGATTCTGATCAGATTGTGCGCTGTTTTCTGACGTTGCGGACAAATTGGTGAAGAAGAAAAAAAAAAAAAAAAAAAGAGAAAAGAAAACAGCAGCAAAAGTGTTTTGCGTGCAATCCACCACTACGTACATTTGTACCTGGTACATGTATAGCCCCAGTAAGCCTAGCGGACTTTCCCATCCTTATACTTTGAAGTTAGTCCATTTGTCATTTCAGGGATGTTAGATGTATTTTTCATTTTTGTTCTATTTGTAATTGAAATTCCTGTAAGCAAACAGTGAATACCTAGATCAGACGCAGCATAATACGGCGTCTGATCTAGGTCTGCACTGTTTGCCTATGTCCCACAAAAGGGACGTCAGGCTTATATGTGCTAAGGGGACTGAATAAAATTTATTTTTTTGTTGTTGTTGTTGTTTTCTGTCATTTTTACAAGCGAGACACCCTTCTAAAAAGGCTTGTATTCCGAAAGGAATGACTCTCCACCCCTAATGATTAAATTCTTTCATTTTGGAGTTGACATTTTACCGAAGGGATACAAACACAATTTATAAAATTGATTCCCATGAAATTGAATTTCGTTTCTGAAAGACTAACCTGAATGCTTATTATACTGTGATAGCTACATTTTGTAACTGTTTGCCACCAGACAGCATCAGATGGACCTCGCCATGCGAAAAGGTTTCTGCGACAATCGCGATATGTGCATATTCACCCATGTGCATCCTTAGTCTCATCAGGAAGCTTGTTCTTCATTCATAGTTTCTGTTAACATCTTCTGATTCTATGTCTTTGACTTCCTTAAACCTCACATTTAAATGGTAAAACTGGGGTTTAGAGGGGTATACATTATTGGTCTTATTTGGCTAAAAAACATAAATTATGGGTATTCGTTAGAACCGCCTCACCGAGGCGGTTCTAACGAGTACCCACAATCTGTTGTTTGATCAGGAATATGAAAAATATCAGAATGTTTTTTCTGATTTTTTTTTCCTTTTTGGGTTGTATATTTTTCAATGTATTTGAATAGGCGTGTTTTTGTAATCGGAAAACGAATGTCCTGACGAAACGGTATGGATCAGCAACGGCTGATCTTATAAGCTTTCCGCACTTGAAAACACATTTTGGTTTTTAGGTTCATTTATCTTGAAATGCCAATACCAATACCAGTTTCTTGGACAGTGTCTGTAAAACTACATTACTAGACTTTAAGATAATAAATGAGCCGGGGAAAACGTTTCCTTCAAGATTGCATGTGTGCCCAGCGAAGATTCAGATCAACCTGCGTTTCCGCACAGTCTGAACTGTCCTAGCAGGTAAATCTTTGGGGAGCCAAAAATCCAAAGCGCCTTCCGACCGACTGCGAAGACTGATAAGTCTGTGCGGGTGTGCATACTGATCTGAGTACTAGCTGGACGTACACGGTCTTCTAGGAAATGTTGTGCCTGACTCAAATTGTAAAGTATGTTCCTATCAAACATAGACATTATAAAGATCATTTATTCTCCAAATATTTCCAAACTTGTCATCTTATCAGTAGAGATAGAAGTGTAAGAGATTTATTGTCCTTCAAAACATTCATCCACTGACGGATAATTAACTAAAAGTGAATAACACTGATGTTTTCTGATATAACTTGCAATACTCAATGCTTCTGAAAAGGGGCAATGAACGTTCTTTTCACTCTCTGTGGGTCCGCAAACTGTTCTGACTCATGCCGAGGAGATCTCCTCTCCCATAGAATGTCTCAGTCATAGTGTGACGTGTTTTGCACTAAACTAGGAACTCATTGTATCTAGTTTTCTTATTTTGTATTGTCGAAAACAAACCCATGTCTGACACTCGTGTGTGACAAATCCAAATACGCCAAAATATAGCTTTAAACGACAACAGACAAAAGCCGCTTGAATAGATGCAAACTTGGTATCCATTACTTGTCTGAGTGTCTGTGTAAATACTTGTGCACCAAACACAGCGAATCTTAGTTATATAAATTATCACGTCTCTAATATGTCTTCCACATTACCGTTTTCTTTCAACATAAGCATTAACTGTGTGGTGAATGGAATTTCACATTTTCTGGGCAGATCTGATGTTAATGCACATTCTTGGTTGGCAGCAGCGGTGATTTAGTTGTAGATTGTTTTGACTACAGTTGCTTTGTAGTTTCATTTCAGTCATGTTTATTTTCCTGTAGCTTCACTTTTGTTTGTCGAAGTAATCGTGCATTTTACACTGATTACATTGTTTCAAAGGTTTTGCAGCTAAATTGTGTCATTGCATTGCTTCATGCGATTCTTTATCTTTGAAAGTGAATGTGAAGTTTCAGTCACGTTCTTATTCGGGCCTTTTCAAATGGTAAACGATCTTGCGACATTTACAACCAGTGTAGACTCAGATCGGACTGCGCACGCGCAGTCCGATCAGATTCTACAATGGTCGCTAGAATAATGTATTGGCAAAGGTATTTCTATTATTGAACAAATCAGACTGTGTATATGCATGAGCTTATCTCAATATATGCAGGTCGCAAATGTCATTAGGTCGTTTTCTTTTCTGAAGCGTACCTTTGTCATACGTTTTGTGAAAGCCTTTATTAGTTGCAATTGGAAGCCAAATTCCTATATAGTACGGTTTCACAGTTTTCAATATTTGTTTTGTAGCGTCTTTGTCGCTCTTCTCTGTTTTAATTGCGTATCGAGACAAACGCAGACATTAATAAAGGTTTGCTCGCTCACCTTACAATATTTATTGGCATTCTTGCGTGTTCAAATTTCACACATTACGAAAACAAGCCTATTCAAATATACTGAACATTTTACCAGCCCAAAAATAAAATTTTCGGATTAAAACCTCGGATATTTTTCATATTTCTGCTCAAAACATAGTTGAGCAGAAATAAGAAAAATAATGTATACCCCTGTAAACTCCACTTTTACTATATAAAAGTGGGGTTTAAGGTGGTCAACATTATATAGGCATGTTTTCGTGATGAGAATTCTTGACAAAAACCAAAACGTACGTTTTATTTAAATGTCTACAACTATATAAGATATAAAAATTTCGACCACTATATGCATTTCCCTCCAAAACACGTATCCGCAAAGAGTGGCACCCCTATTTTGCACTGTCGGCAGTTCGAAGTGTGTGAAATTCTTCCATTTGTTGTTCTAAAACAAAACTGAGCTCAGCCTGATGCAAATGTATGATCTCATAACTTTGGCCAGTGTTATGTAGGTAAAGTTTGAATATAATGAGTAACGAGGAACGTTACGTAGGCCAACACAATTCATTAGTTACTCGTTTAAACCTCACAGTAACGGAACATATTAATGACATTCCTTGCGAGTATATCCTGTCAGTTTGTCTCACATTACGAAAACACGCCTATTCAAATATGCTGAAAATTTTACCACCAAAAAATGAAAATTTTCAAATAAAAAATTCAGATATTTTTTATATTTCTGATCAAAACATAGATTGTGGGTACTCGTTAGAACCGCCTCGCCGAGGCGGTTCTAACGAGTACCCACAATCTATGTTTTTGAGCAGAAATAAGAAAAATAATTTATACCCCTGTAAACCCCGGTTTTACTATATAAAAGTGGGGTTTAAGGGGGTCAAAATTATATAGGCATGTTTTCGTGATGAGATGAATATGAGCCATTGGAATTACTCTAATTTTTTGTATACATTTACTCCTAACGAAACTTTTTTTCCGAAAGTTTCAACAAGTCTAATTTACTGCTCGTTAGTGTATCTCAAAAACATTGAGTGGCAAACAGTGTAGAGCGTGATCACACGCCACATTTGCGGCATGTGATCTCGGTCCACACTGTTTGCTCAAGCTGTCTATCAGAATAGTCAGGGTAAATACGACAGTTTGTTAAGAGATATTGGTTTAAGTGAGTGGATACATCTAAAGGGGAGGGGCTGGGGGGGGGGGGGTCATTCTGACGACAGTATTTGCTTATGATCGTACCGGGGCCACAGATACGAGATGTGTACTGCCCGGCCCTAGAACGAGCATAGTCCGCGGAAATTGCGTTCGCGAGACATCGGTGAAAAGGCGAAACAAAATAGTGCAAGAAATAACGCGAAATGTAGCAAATGTTTTCAGTTTTTATGCTATAATAGCGATCGAACATGGGTTTTCAATGCATTAACATTCGCCAGGTCCCTAGGGAGGTGTTGAAAACCGCGGCCACCGGCCTCGGTTTTCAACACCTCCCTCGGGGCCTGGCGAATGTTAATGCATGAAACACCATGTTTGATCCCTACATTATAATTTATATTATATAGGAATATATGCATTTTCGAGGGAGGCAACTCTTTCAAAATTGTGTTGGCTCCTTCTGAAAAGTGGTCTACCAAAATTGATAAGACTTTGATTGCCTTGGGTCATTACGAAAACACGCCTATTCAAATATATTGAAAATTTTACAACCAAAAAAGGAAAATTTTCAGACAAAAAAATCTGATATTTTTCATATTTCTTTTCAAAACATAGATTGTGGGTACTCCTTAGAAGCGCCTCGTTCTAACGAGTACCCACAATCTATGCTTTTAAGCAAATTAAGAAAACTAATGTATACTGCTGTAAACCCCAGTTTTACTGTATAAAAGTGGGGTTTAAGGGTCTCAAAATTATATAGGTATGTTTTCGTGATGATACCAGGTTCTACAGTATACATATAATATGCCATGCGAAATCAGGACACCGGGGCTGCGTTCAAATATTGAGAATGTTCGAAAACGTTTACGCAAGCTCTTTTGCTTCGTTTGAGCAGTTATTGTAAAATCGTCTCAAGTGGCTTTCATTTAAATTAAATTAGTAATTATTCTCGTTGACGAGACTTTATGTTAGATCCAATAAATTATATCAGTAGAATATTATCAATTTTATATAGGATCGAATAAATGATATGAAACATTTTCGTAGTTTGTTATAAAAATAAAGCGTAAAAACTTTATTCGCATTAGCCGCCATTTGGTCGTGCCAAAAGACAAAACTACAACTCGCGGACACACGCTAGCGTCCTCCGTATACCGTCACAGTTGAATGGAAAGCTTGCGAATTTTTACGTATGTTCGCGAATGATTGGCTTAGTGAACACTGCCCCTGATTTAATAAAAGGACGTACAATGCCAAATGGACCTACTTCATCCAGACTGACCTGATAAAGGGTTAAAATAAAAGCAGTTAACCCATTTATGCCCAATCAACTCGTCTACCCCAACGCTTTGGACGGATCCATTTCAAGTAGAAGGGGTACTTGTTAGTTTTTATTGTTACCATGTTTTGTAGAAATTCTTGCTTTTAACGCAAACAATGTAGAACCTGATCAGACGCCGCATTCTGCGGCGTCTGATCTAGGTGTACACTGTTTGGCAATGTCCAATTTATGTTATTTTATAGTTATTTGTATAGGGAGAGAACTACCTAATGTTGAGCCGGCCTCGGTGGCTCATTTGGATGCGCCGTCCGACTGGAGACCAGGAGGTCGCGGATTCAACCCCCGCCGAGGTCGGCAACATTGTTTCGTGGAGATTGATCATGAAATATTTTCTACGGTCATTCTCCCCCTTCCGCTGATACAAGAAGGGCAGTTGTCAGTTTCTGGCGAAAGAATGTGCACAATACTGGTTAACCGCTTAGAGGACTAAGCCTGCCCAGTAAACGTGTGGTTAGGTAAACTGACCGCGCTCGACATGACCCCATTGGGTTGACTGGGCCGTAAAACCTCAACACAAACAAAACCTAATGTTGATACATGTATAATTTGTGTCTCATCCCTTTGTGTGTTTTGTTGCAACAGAATATAAAATATTTAATCTAAATTTTAAGGGACATCAGGCATAAATGGGTTAATTTAAGCAAATCTACTGGTAATGACATCGTAACAGGTTTCTAGAAACACGCTTCTTGTTGTTAATTTACATGCGGCTGTTCTGAAATGTATTTAGTACTTGTCTACGATGGCTTATCGGGTGTAGAAGGACGGATTAGCTGAATGGGTCTGGAGGGGGCGGCTTCTGCGGCGTCTGATCTGGATCTATGTTTTTTGCCAATGTCCCTTTAATAGGACACAAGGCATAAACGGGTTAAACTGAAGCAAATCTACCAGTTACATGTATGAGAGCTAACAGGTTTCTACGGCTGTTCTGAGATGTATTTAGTACTTGTCTACGATGGCTTATTGCTGTACAAGGATGGATTATCTGAATGGGGAACGAGTACCACCCACGCTCGAAAGATACTGTTAAATGCAATTACCTTATTTACCCTGTTGGGACAGACAAGCCTGAGCACAAAATGTAGATTGATAGCAAACAATGTAGACCCTGATCAGACGCCACGCGGCGTCTGATCAGGGTCTACAATGTTTGCCACTCATCTGAGTGTTTTAGACACATCAATATCTAGTAAAATGGACGTCTTTAATATTTTCATGAAATAAACATAGTACGGAGTTAAGATGTCCCGCTATTTAGGGAAAAAACATGTAGGGATTCTGATTTTCAATTATATGGTTACAGCTACATTCGTATACTGGCTTCAGTCTATTGATTTAAGCAATAACTGCACAAAAATACATTAATTGTACTTATAGAATCCAATGAGCCTATTTTGTTTTCTTTTCTGATTTCTCTTCTGATACTCAAATCAATAGTTTCTAGTGACCAGCCTCTATAATCATATTATATTGATTTTATTTTAGTGGATCTATCAAACAGGATTAAAAGAATAAATAGTTAGTCACTAGAGACTGGAGCAAGTCTATTAAATTCGGGGCAATAAGGAATGCTACATTTCCACGTTATGGCGCCTAGAGAAAGCACCGCTAAAGACTAACAAGGCTGCTGATTAAGTTGAAAACAATTAATTACGCCATAGATCAGGCTAATTAGCCATGTTAGTTTGAAAGTGGATATGTACTTCGTTGTATGTGTACAGAAAGTTTAGCTATCTTTTATATATATATATTTTCTAGATTTACGTTTTATTGTACTTGCTATTTTCAGTAACATGCTTGCTACTGATGAAAAAAACTAATGCATAATTTGAGTTCAATAACGGTTGTGGCACAGCCATCCTGCTAACAGTAAATTATTGTTTTAGCTAACAGGATTGCATTGATTTATAATTGGAAAACGTCAATTAACGGTTAATCAGCACTGCTAAAACGAGTTTGAAAACATAATGTGTTCGCCTCAAGGGAAAAGAATTACCCTAGTCGTATGCTAACATTCACATTCACGGTGTCTCATCACGGAAACATGCAGAAATGTGAAAAATATCAGAATTTTTTATCTGAAAATTTTCATTTTTTTTTGTTGTAAAATTTTCAGTATATTTGAATAGGCTTGTTTTCGTAATGTAAGGATCAGACTCTTCGCTGTCGAATCGATCGGTTCCATAGAATCCAACGAACTTTAACCCTTTGTTTGTTTTTCTTATTATTGTTGATTTTGTTGTTGTGTGTATGTTTCAAGGGGATGGGGGTGGGGGTAGGGCGGGCTTTTTAACCGGACCTAAAAAGCTTTCCTTAGTCTTACTGCTAAATTGCCATATAGGCAACGCAATTTGGCGTGCATATTCTCTGGATGTACCTTTCAACGCACCAACGAAAATAGGTTTCGACATTTCATGCAAATTATCACTTTGAATGAAATGGCAAGCCTATTTTTTCTGACAAAAAATAAAGGTTCAAGCTAATCGGGTTATTCTTTAAACCTTGATATTTTTTTCTGCAGCTTTTATTAATGTTGTAGAAAATAGAAAATAATCATTTGTACATAAGCACATGTAATACAAAGTAACTAAAATGAGTGATTGCATTGAGCATTCTAAAGTGAACTTAAATGCTTTGAAATAAATTTTCAAGGGCGATGACACACTCCCCTCCTTTTGCCTCCCTCCTGAAAATGGGTCTGCTCTAAAGGGAAAGAATATGCTCTCCCCTTGGGAAACAAATTCGTCCCGTTTAGAGTAGAATCATTTTCAAACAGACAACGGTACTGGAGTGTGCAGAGAGCAAACAGAAAGTGGCAAATGATGTATCCCTTGTACAAAATGTTAGAAAATCTACCAAATGGTTCAAGTCCCCTTAAATAGCATCAAATAATGTCACGTTACCTTTAACTTTGTGTGATGCATTTATGCTGCAGTTCTAATGGACTGAGCGAAACGCGTCGATGCATTTTTTCTTTGCAGAAACAAATTTTAGCCAAATATAGTAGAACTTCAATGGCTCGAACCCCGATGGCTCGTTTACCATGGATGAGTCGAACACGTTCCTGAGTCCGCAGGGATTTCCTCCAAATACGATATACGGATAATTTAGGAAGATTTTCCTTCTTTATCTTGCAAATGTATGCTGTGTGCACTCATTAGATTCGCCTCGAAGAGGCGATTCTAATGAATACTCACAAAATACGTTTATGATATAGAACATCGAAAAGATATCCCACAATTATCGCCATTATGCCTCCTGGTATGGCACTAATAGTAACCCTCCGTGGCTCGAACTACCGCTGTCTCGAACAAATTTTCATGGTCCCAAAGGGGTTCGAGCCATCGAAGTTCGCCTGTAATCAAAAAACCGTAACGCCCATATTCTCGTATAGGTGTAAATTATCTGGAAGATATTTTCTACGCCCAGCAAAGACTCAGATCAGCCTGCGTATCCGCAGATAGTCTTCGCTGTCAGTCTGAAGACGCCGTAGACCTTGGCTTCCCACGGTGTGCTCTGCGAAGATTCTAATCAGACTGCGCTGATGCGTAGCTTGATCTGAATTCTCGCTGGGCGCACATGCAATCTTGTTGGAAATACTGTGTCTCTGCTGATTTTACTTGATGCATTCCAAGACTATAGTTATGAAATCAAAGGAAATGTCTCTTGGGCTGATGTTCTTTGAAGCAAATGACACGAATGGACAGCAATTATCGGTTTGGTAAATCCTTACTCGATGCGTTTCGTTTCTAAAGACCCTTAGCGGATATGCTGAACAAACGACTACACTGATCAACCTTTGATTTCGTGCTGTCTGATTAGGACATTCGCTTCTCGCAAGGCGGAAGCCTGGGAATGATAACAATTGCTGTGAAAAGCGACTACCCTGATTACAAACCTTGTATGCGGTAGAATCAAGGTTTTGAATTCTCACACATGGGCTCAAGCCACCTTTTTGCGCGAAGTAATAAACATGACAAACGTCATAAGAAAAGTACAGATTGCTAATGCGAACATCTGGGCTAAAAAGAAAGAATTCAAGCGAATATCTATTGTCTGTACAGGATCTTTATTTTGACCTACGTAAAAGTTCAAATTTACTGGCTACGTAAAATGAACTGCGATCAAATAAAATGAATACAGAACCCTCTTTAATACCGACATTCGATACAGCAGCAAATTCATTATGGTGGCAACGTCTTTTGGAACAAAAGCTGTCATTGTAACGAGGGTTCGCTGTATTTGAACTGATAGCACCAAACTGTCTCAGATCGGTGTGCGCATCGACAAAGTTCGCTCGGGGATACCGTTAGCGTTAAAAGGTAAAGAACATACAGCGTGTGCGAAATGTACAGTCTCAGATAAGACTGCACATTTACACAGTTTAATCTGAGACTGTGCATGTCTTATATGCTCAAAGTCCCAATTAGCTTTGATGCAGAAAATGAAATACAATGTGCCAGAATCGTGAAGATTTGTCTGCCTCTGTGGTCATGTATAATTAATGCGCAATGCACGAAAATGGTCATTGTGTCATAAGCGAACAGAGTGCGCATCCGTGGAGACTGACCGGGACCTTTGCTACTCGTTGATGTATTACATTGAACCCTCGTTACAACGACAGCATTTGTTCACGAAGATGTTGCCATTATAATGAATTTGCTATTGTAAAGACAGAATTTGTAAAAATGCCTTGTTTTATTCTTATTTCCGCATATAAGATATGTTCTGGATATTTCCGCATATAACATCATTGACGCGATTCTAGCAAATATCCAAAACATATATTGCTTGAAGTTTCAAGAAAATGTTCTTGGATAACGTCTTGTTAACTATCACCTCTTGATCGAGGGTTTCGTGACATTCAAATTGTCATTATAACGAATTTTGTCGTTGTATCGAGTGTCGGTATAAAGCGGGTTGACTGTATGTACATGTATCCGGTGATTCAGTAACCTCAACGAGCTGTGAAAGCTCTTCTCAGATAGTGCGAATATAGAGTATCTGTTGAGACCCACTGATATGGACATTTATGCGTTGCTGGTCAATAATAACCATAAGGTAGACTTGATGTAGCACGATTCATATTTCAAAAGATGGTATGAAATGCAAATCAATTGCAGCCAACCAAACAAGGTATCATTTAGCCTGCCGGGGACGACAATTAGCATATGCCGGATGATTGATGTTTTGTCTCATTTCCTCAAAGGTACTAAGGCGTCTTATAGAAACAAGAACTTAAGATGAATGGATACATTTGATAGATGTTTCCGCCGTTTATGACAAGGGAGACAACATTAAGGAACAAAACGTGACCAAGAAGATAGATAAAGAATTGTCCTTTATAAAGAAGATTCATGGATTCATACAGAGTATTAAATGAATTGTTTTCGTCTCCTTCAGAAAAAGGTCTATTTTTTAAGGAAAGAATTTGCTCCAAGGAGTACACCCCTTACATCCCAGGGCACTGATTTACAGTAAAATTAACAGGATGTCACAAAAAGTCTCTTTGGCGGAAATTGTGGAATCTACCAAGTGTATCCTGTCACCTTAAACTTGACATGAGCCAGCGTACGAAGAAGCCTACAATAAGACCTGTGTGACCAGCAAAGACTCAGATCAGCCTGTACGTCCACCCAGTATGGCAACTGTCTCGATTATCCCTTTTTAAATAGCCTGGAAACTGTAGAACGCACAAGCGATCAGCAAATACTCTGATCAGACTGCGCTGATACGCAGGCTCCTCTGAGTCCTCGCTTGTCGCACAAGTCTTATTGTAGGTTTTCCCATGCGCTGGCTCACATAATATTAACAACAGGTACATTCTGAAATAAATATGTTAAGTCATTCACTTGATAAACTCAGTGTTGGATATTTAAAAATTCAATCAAATCTAAGAAAGTATTGCACTGTAAATGGTTTGTTACAACTCACTCACTTTGGCTGGTCTTCTCATTTGAGTAGATTAGAATGCGTTCAGTCTAGAACGATCTGTGCATAAACGAATCAGAACCACCTTTTGCCTTAATACATCTTTACCAAGGACATAATCGACGCTATGCAGTTTATTGAAACTTGGTCTGTCCCATGAAGTGTGACCTTTGGGCAATACGTATCTGTTGTTGATAAACGGTTTAAATTCCTAAAGAGACTTGATGCATTTGGTAGATTTTCGACCAGATTACAAGAGAAACAATTGTTTACGACTTCGAGTTTGCTTTCCTGCACGCCAATCCTCCTCTGGAAAATCTTCTTCTATCAAAGGAAAATAATTTCCTCTCCATTGGGAGCAAATTACTCCCGTTTACAGTAAACCCTTTTTAAGAAAGGCAGCAAAACAGTTGTGATATATTGATCGCCCATGGAAGTATACTCATTCCTATTACATCAAAACCTTTAAGTCAAGCTTCCTTTAGAAGTTTCTTTACCGCTAATACCTATGTAGCTTGGGAGCAGCCAACAGAACACTAGTTCCTAGCCTTTTGATAAATTTTGCTTTGACCCAGTTTTGCATGTTTAGAAGATATATTATTAGGGGATTCAATAAAGAAAGCGAGTCAGAACAAATATATGTAAGTAATTTAACTAATTCAGCTCTGTAGATAAATATATGTATCTATGCACACAGTGCAAAACCAGATCAGACGACAGATAACACCGCATTTGCAACAATGGAGGTGCCTAAATTCAACGATGGAAAAGTCCATTACAGAAAGGATTAATGGCAAATAAAAGAATCCAAGGTCAAATCAAACAGTTGTTGTTTCAGCTGTTAAAATAGTTGCTACATCACGAAGTGGTTGTTTTATATACCAGTTATTTGATACAGACGCACAATCAATCTTGACTTCAACTTTAGGGCTGTAAGTGTAGATACGCTAAGAATATGAAATAGAAAAGTTTAGCTTTCGGACGTTTTGTCTTAACTGATGTGAATAAGAGTTTTCAGATGTGATTTACATACATATTTTTATGGCGTTTGGTTCCTTATATCTCCTATTAATTCCTCAGGAAGGCTGTGGTTCGTAATTGTTATTCTTCTGACTATCTTCACATATATTTAACTAATATATACCAGACCCACATATTGTACGTGTGTGTGTAAGGGTGTGTGCGCGCGTCTGACGTCTCGTTCTCTGTATCAGAACTGATTGTAGAATGCATTAATGCGTAAACAGGCCACGGTTGTGTATAAGTAGAAACTTTCAGGGAAGGGAAGGCAACCCTATCAAAGTCGTATGCATCTCTTCTGCAAAAGGATCTCTTCTAAAAGGAAGCAATTTGCTTTCCATAGAGGAAAATTCTTTCATTTTAGAGATTTTGTCAGAAGGGGCTTGGTGTGCAGGAACGCAAACCGAAAGACACAAGAGTGATCTCCCTTGTGAATAATGGCAGGGCATATTCCAAGTTAATCCAGTTCTTAAAATCTAGGTCATACGCGATAAGTACAAGTATCACATCTACTCGGGTCCTCAGTACAATGGAAAGATACTTAAAACAATTAATTGCTTGTAACTCCAGTTTGCTGGCATATTGACAGGCCTATTGATCGGATACCTCAAATGTCAGACAATCATGATTTTTATGAGACCCAATACTCAACCACTTCGAGAAAACCGACATTTACGTGCAAGCAACGATTGCCAGGGTTAGTCAGCACCTCTCCTAGTGTGGAACCCGCAAATAGTCCATTGTCTGTAGTTTTTCGCAAAGTGACATACATAACGAGAGCAAAGAAAATCCCCAACGTATTGAGTTCATACTTAAGATGGTATAGCTATGGATCGGATTTTGATTTTACGCGATTGCGACCTGATACATTGTAACTGATGTATTTACCCTAAATTTTTGACATCTTTATTCCTTAACATACTGGTTCTAAAATTTGAATCAATCCATCCTATTACCTCTAAAGCTGCTGGGTGAGTAACAAACAGTGTAGATCCTGTTCAGATACGCTCAGTAGCAACTGTCTGGGGCTGCAATGTTTGCTCGGCTCTGTATATCCGACATTTTATGTGTTATACTATCATCAAATCATTGGTACGACAACTTAATGCCATAAACAAGAAACTGCGTAAAATAACTCTTCACGCACATCAGTTCAGATATTGAAACTCGATATTCGTGGTTTGCACTAGGAAAATTCAAGCCTTGAGCGAAAGTTTCCTTGGCCCTGACCGGATCACGGGGATACCAGGCTATGATTTTGCTGTCACATATGGTATTGGTTTGTTCATCATGTATGTGGCTTACTTCTCGAATATGTGCATTATAAATGAAATATATTTGCTATAATACTTGCAACTTAGAAATATCTTAATAGGCTGTTGGTTTTCCATGATTTACTAAATTAAATACTTATATACCGCAAGGTGAAACTATCCATGATGAGCTTATAACATAAAATTAAATGACACATGATGAGTTAATATATAAACTCTGAAATACTTTGATTCCCATCTGTCTCCAGGGACTATAAACATATATTATGTATATAGATGTAGAGTGTTAAGAACAAATATCGACCTATTTTTCAGATATTCTTTGTTTGTGTTGAGGTTTTACGGCCCAGTCAACCAAGTCGGGTAATGTCGAGCGCGGTCAGTTTACCAAACAACAATTTTACTGGACAGGCTTCGTCCTCTTAGTGGTTAACCAGTATTGTGCACATTCTTTCGCCAGAAACTGACAACTGCCCTTCTTGAATCAGCGGAAGGGAGAGAATGACCGTAGAAAATATTTCATGATTAAATCTCCACGAAAGAATGTTGCCGACCCGGCGGAGGTCGAACCCCCAACCTAAGACCTGATCACCAGTCGGGTGCGCATCCAATTGAGCCACCGAGGCCACCATTCAGATTATGATTATAAAATTTACGATATAACTTACTGGTTATCTTTTAACTTCAGAAAAATCAATTACTAGTTATATTTCTAAAGTGCATCTACCACCTCTCTGCCATAGCCTTGTTTCCTTTCCTTCCCTTGTTATCAATCGTAGACAGACCTGTGGACAGAACACAACAAATATTTAAACATGTAAATACTTCAAATATCGCTCCGGTTTATGGTTGTGAAAGCAGACATTCTATGCTATAAAACTTAATTAGTTGCAGTAAAGGCTCCAAACAGATGATGGAAGATACAATCTGTGTAAAGAAATCAGGAAAAAATCATTACTTTCCCAGTGTTAATTAGACAGGGATTGCGAAATGCTGAAGAGCGTTGTGAAAACACTAATCCGTGTCCATCACATGCTAAATCAACTGGTATGAGACTTTCAGCCTGCAGTGTCTGGTTTTTGATGTTTGGAATGACGCACGCATGATGCACTAATTTGCATATTACATGCAAGTCAGGGCCCAGTTGTTCAAAGTGTCGTTAGTTTAACGAGCTCGTTAAGGGTCATTTCGTTAACTGTTTTAGCAGATTCAATATATAATAGTCTGATATTTTTTGCTGAAAAAATGTGAGTAGCTTTTGCACTGCAAAAGCTACTCACATTTTTTCAGCAAAAACTTTCGGCATATTTGCGTATCACTCGATGTAAATTTTAACGAATCGTTAACTAACGACGTCGTTAGCTTTGAACATCTGGACCCTGATTGGATCCTCTAATAATCTTTACTTGAGATACACAAATATTCTGTACGAAAGAAAAATGTCAAAACAGTATTTATTTTTTAAGTGAAATAATTCTTATTAAAACGACATTTTGTAACCTGAAAGCTTAAGAAAAATGGATAAGATTCGGGTAAGGCAACTATGTAAAATGTCCCAGCTCCATTATAAAAGGCTCTACTCTGAAAGGAATCAGTTCGCAATTTACACTAAAAGGGGTATGCACTAAAAGATAATAATTTGCTGCCAGATTCTTGAGCAAAACATTTCTGTTTAGAAAAACAGAAAGGAAGGCAATGATCAGGAATCGATACACTTACCAAACACCTTCCGGTCCTAGACACCAAAGGGAAAGAATCTTAAAGTAACGGCACACAATGAAAACACTATAGGCAGAAAGCAAAAAGGACAGTTTCTTTCCCAAAAAATGGCCAAACGACTATCCAAAATAAGAAATGCACCAAGACAAACATACAAAGACATACAATGACAGATATAGTAAACCACAGCAGAAGCACCGCCTTGGAACGGTCAGTAAAAAAAAATTGGGGGTGGGGGTGGGAGGAGGTTGGGTGTGGGGGGGGGGGGGGGCTTAAATCGATTTTACTTGGCCACAACCCTCGGCCTTAGTTCTGCCGTGGTATACACAAGACATTTGTTCATCAAACCTATTTTCAGACACACATCTATTTTCAAAAGGGGCTCGGTGTGCAAGAAATCAAACAGGGAGTCACAAAACAAAATCTACAAGGTGTTCAAATTCCCTTAATGTGGAGTTCTGAGCAAAATTTGTGAGTATATGAACGTGAACGTTTGATAGGTACCTATGTTGGATTTTAGGTGAGAGTAATATGCAAGTGAGTTGTTATCCGCAATTACATTACATACATGTATAGTAGTTATCTTGTATTCATTGTATTTAAAATTATTCGTATATTTCTGTGCAAACCGCCGGTGGGTGATACCATGCGTAAATACGTTATTTAGTTTATCTGTAATTGATTGTTTTTATTTATTTATATGTATTTTAAAACAGCCGTTCACAATGTATGTTTATTTCAAACATGCAAACACGTGTAATTGTAAGGAAAAAGACAAACCAACCTTTCAACTCGTCACAAATGACTCTTTGTTCTGATAATAATGTCGTATATCCTAGACGGATTTAAAATTCACTAATAGTCATCGGAAATTGTTCATTGGAAATCGCAGGAAATCGTTCTTTTACTCAAGGTTCCGTAATTACCCTTAACGTTCTGACAGCGCAACTGCCTGAGAGATGAACAAGAAATAGACTTTAAACTACCTAGTTAAACCAGGGTCAAAAGCACGGGCATCACAGTAAGAAGTAAGTGAATGGGAGAAATATTCTCATACCGAATTTACCCTAAATATTCGGATACCTTAATTTCTTCCCATACGTATCTTAAATTTTGAACGAGACAATCTTAGTGCCTGAGACGAACATGTGCGTCCAGCGAAGATTCAGATCAGCCTGTGCTTTCGTGTAGTCTGATCAGAAAATCACTAGGCGTATTTTGAACTGCCATAAATGCAGTTTTTTATGCGGCCAATGAAGACTTTAATCAGACTGCATGAATGCGCAAAATGGTTTTAGTCTTCGTTGGACACACATGTAAGAAGTTTCATTTTCTCACTGTTCTTGTGTCTCATCACGAAAACATGCCGATATAATATTGACCCCCTTAAACCCCACTTTTATATAGTAAAACTGGGGTTTACAGGGTTATACATTATTTTTCTTATTTCTACCCATAAACATAGATTGTGGGTTCTCGTTAGAACCGCCTCGTCGAGGCGGTTCTAACGAGTACCCACAATTTATGTTTTGAGCAGAAATATGGAAACATTTCAGAGTTTTTTATCTGGAATTTTTCAGTTTTTGGAGATAAAATTTGCTATATATTTGCATAGGCATGGTTTCGTAATGCTTAAAGGTATTGCATTAGTGACTGGAGTGTAGTGCTTGATCAGACGGTGCTTGATCAGACGCTGCAAACCGTTTTTACAAAATGTATAAGAGAAGTCCTTCAAAGGACAGGAAGATTCATAGTTTAAGCTGAGGCTGTGCTATTTAAATCTGCATTTTGTCTCCTTTTAATGTGACGAAGCTCATTTTTGGAATGCTATTTTAACAATTACACAATTACGTCCCCGGAATATTGCCTTGAATTGTTTTGTAATGTCGATTTCTATTCGTAGTATGCATGATCATAAAGAACACTCCTCAGCGAAAAGACGTTGAACAGAGAAAACATTTTGTTTTAGTTTCTTAACTAACATCTCAGATTTCAAACAAACATTAGGCGAATGTTGGTAAATTGGCCGCATAATACGGTCGCCCAACGTAGGAAATCCAGTTTATAGCTGACAAAACACTGGCCCAGTTGTTTGTTTTCAAACGATGGGAAAACAATTACTTATTCTTTGTTTGCACTGTTGCTTTGTTAGTCTTTTTCATCTGACAATTTTCCTTTAATCAAGACCACTCCCAACAGACATACAGGTTCCCACAGTTTTTTTGTTTGTTTTTTTTTCTTCATCAACTTTGATTTTCCCAGTGGTGCTATCTGTTTTAACTGGTAAGGCAAACTGGCATCGTTGTATTGGGTTTTGAATGTACGTTTACTCATACGAGGGTCGTGCAAAAAGTTCTGTCACTAATAGGCTTCCTTGGTTTTATCCCAGGTATATTTTAAAATGCTTCACTGCACTTGAATGGTGTGTTTAATAGCTAATGATACCCCTTTATTTCGTGCAAATTGCTTTCGAACTGACCGAGTTATTTCAAATTGAAATAGATGCAGTCATATACACTGACCAATTTACTTGTTACAATAAGAAACGATCAAGCAAAGGATGGTCAGGATTCCACCTTTTACATGACGACGCCTCCTCTCATAAGTGTGAGGTTGTTAAGTCTTTTTGGCTTCTGAAAAGGCGAAAGTTTTAAAGCGTCCTCCTTATTCACCTGACCTGAGTCCCTGTGACTTCTTTTTATTTCCAAGGCTTAAGAAAATGCTTTCTGGAAATAAATATACGTCTAGAAGTTCTCTTGGCAGCGCTATTTGTCAGTGTCTCCAACAGATACCAAAAGAAGACTATTTATCTGCTTTTCGCGACTGGGTAAAAAGGTTACAAAAATGTGTTTCAGTAAAGGGAGAATACTTTGAAGGTTTGTAATAAAAATATGTTTGATAAAACGTAGCACTGAAGTAATTCGAACCCAGTGAAAATATTTTTTGCAAGACCCTCGTACCGAAAGAATCATTTTAACCCTTCTCTTGCTGAACACGACATGCCCTGTCTTAGTAAACAGTGTAGATCCAGATCAGTTGGCTTCTGAAGAATCCAACTGATCTGAATCTGCACTGTTTGCCATTAAATATGTGAATTTCTATCAAAAACCCGGATCAAGTAAGTGGGCGTGGCATCTTAATGTATTTAGCATGACAAGGGTTAATAAAATTGTTCAACCCACAAACTTTCATTTTGCCATACTACAACACATATGAGCTGGTGCACAGCATATCCTACAAGAATGCGTATGCACCCAGCGATGAGACAGCACATCTGCGCAGTCTTGTCAGAGTTTTTGCTATCAGCCTTAGGACGCTTTAGGTGTTTTCCTACTCCATCCTGCCCTGCGAACTCTGATCAGACTGCGCAGGCTGAACTGGGCACACATTAAGTCTTGTAGGAAATGATGTGTTCAGGCTCATATAGATAAAGTGGTCTGAATTTATATATGTTTTACAGTATGGGCAAAACGCCATTAAATGGGCTGCGCCATGCGAATATATGTCTTAGGGCATGAGCGGACAGCTTAGGCCCAGATCAGCTTGCGCAGTTTTGCAGTCTGATCAGGACCGTTACTATCCGCTAACGGAATCATTGGACATTACTGAATGTATAACGAGCTCGATGATCAGAATCCGCACATTTTTCGCATACTCTAAGACACTTTTATCACTTGGTGCGACCCATATAAGTGTGGTTGGACTAGAACTTTACATGATGCTATTTAACTCCAGTATCTGATGTAGAACATGTATGAGAGAATAGCAAAGTTCCTCTACTAACCGTTTGCGATGAATTTTATTTCTGCTCAGATGATGTTACTGATCGTTACTTATATTATTTGAGCTAGCGCAGGACAAAACCTACAATAAGACCTTTGCCACCAGCAAAGAATTCGATCAGCCCGTACACCCCAAGTATGGCAAGGGTTCTCGTTTAATCATCTTTTAATAGCCAAGAGTTTGTAGAAGGCACATGCGATCAGCGAATGCTCATATGTCAAGCAGTTTCATGCCATTAAGGTTTAGACTATTTTACAGATTAAAACAAAAGCAAATATAATAGCGCGGAAGCCGAAACGTTGGTCAATGTTCGAAAACTGCTGTAGACTCAATCTTGAGAGATCCAAAGTTAAACTAAAGATGAGAGATACATGTTGAATTAATGTTGACCAGATAAGTGTGATTCGATTTGCAAATGAACTTATAACTAAATAATAAGTGAGCTTTGCTTAATGTTAAATATATATAAGGTAAAGTCGCAAACTATAATCAAATATTATTGCATAAAAAGCAGTGTCGCACGTTATTAACCTGCGAAAAGCCGTGTATTAACAGGGCAATTCACGCGCTGTTAATGCACGGCTACGTAATTTTCAATATGGTCGTACCGGGGCCACAGATTTGCTGCCGTTACGAGATGTGTACTACCCGGCCCTAGAAAGAGCATAGTCCGTGGAAATTACGTTCGCGAGACATCGGTGAAAGGACGAAACAAAATAGTGCAAGAAATAACGCAAAATATAGCAAATATTTTCAGCTGTTATGCAATAAAAGCGATCGAACATGTTTTTAACACCTCCCACGGGACCTGGCGAATGGTAATGCATGAAAAACATGTTTGATCCCTATAATCAAATATTAATTTAACACTTTACTTGATCCTGATTCAACCACACACTGTTCAGCATCAATTCGAATTCCAAATTAAACATCACGAAAACATAACTATAAAATTTTGGCCCCCTTAAACCCCAACGTTTATGTAGTAAAACTAGGGTTTACCGGGGTATACATTATTTTCTTATTTCTGCTCAAAAACATAGATTATGGGTACTCGTTAGAACCGCCTCGTCGAGGCGGTTCTAACGGGTACCTCAATCTATGTTTTGGAACAGAAATGTGAAAGATATCATAATTTTTTGTCTGAAAGTTTTCATTTTTCGGTGGTAAAATTTTCAGTATATTTGAATAGGCTTGTTTTCGTAATGGTCTTAAATTCACATTTAATGACCACGAATGTAAGATTCTGTTTCTCGCATGATCCTTCCGACGGCACAAATGCACAAACTATATTAGATAACAGCTTCCCATAGCCAAACAGAACAACTCACTACTAAGGATTCAATAGTTCTGCACAACAAAAAGTATTTAACATATTGTTTGAAGTGTACCGAACCAGAAACAAGACAAATATGCCATTTTATACTTCATTAAACTGCTAGAAATGATAATGATTTTCATTTCAGCTACTGAAATTTCATTTGAACAAATCAATTCAATAAAATATTTTCTTCAATCTCATTCAAGCGAATAAACGTCACAGTCAACGTCATTGAATCAGTAGGGGAATTCCACCAACTCCTCCCCTCCACCCACGCACCAGTCAGCTGTCGTATTTGAAGGTCATTGATCTTGATCAAATCAATTTATACGGTGGCTGACACACCCAAGTAAATGACAGATTTTCAAGAATATAAAACATTTTAATTGTAGTTTGGATTTTAATTCGACAAATTTATTGACTCTCTGAGTCTTAAGTTATTATCCGATGCTTATATTTTGGAGACGAGGATTTTTCAATGATTGTTTGACTACATTGATGTTGAAAGTGCCTCCAAATATGTTGCCCGAAAACATCGAATTTAAAGCCACTATGAACAATTCTGAAAGCCGTGGTATTCACATTATTATTGTGGGTGTCTTCACCTTCCATCGATCTGAACTTAATTGTTCATCTCAAAACTGAAGGCAGGATCTGTTTTAAAAGTGAAAGTTGCATCGGCGGACACTATCTTGATTGCTATCTATCCGCGGATCAAAACGATTATTAATGAGGGTAATTTAGCTAACCAGTGGGAAGCCTAGCAGGTGTTATTACACGTTTGGACATATGATTTTTTGATAGGGTTATTTAATATATATATCGGGTCTGATCTGTTCTGATGTACATGTTCATATGCTATATTTTGCGTAGCTTCCAATCGTGACTGTGTTGCCTGTCGTTCAGCTGTAGCTAAACGACAAATCCATCTGGGATTGCTGAGTTCATTAGGCAGGCAAATTTCGAAATCGAAGATGGTGTCAATTTTCTGTCAAGGCTGACTTCCACTTAGTAGAAAGATGATATCCACGGTGTACGATGACAAAGAAAATTGCCAATGTACCGTAAGCATTCTTCATAATCGGACAGACGTGACAAAGCATAACGTGTTGACTCTCTTTAATAGTGTTAACTGCATAAGGTTTACTCTCATTGGACACCGCGTTCGACTTCATAAGGTGTACTTTTATCGGACGCCGCAGAACGCGGCGACCGATATAAGTACACATTATATAGTTAATCCTGTTGTTTTATCAACATGTAACGAAATCAATGTATTTGAGTTTAGGACGTGTATGGTAAGAAGTGAATGTGTACCAATATTTAGGGTAATCACGATGAGAAATAGATGACTCTGGAATATAGATAAGGCAAAATTACCGTATGAATTTGAAAAAGTTTTGAAGTACAATATATATGTCCATATCGTGTTGAATTCGGTAGAGCATACATTAACGCTGACTGTGTCATCCATCTAACTATTATTAAGCCACGAATGTCCATTGGACTGCCTAACCCCAGCAACCCACTCTTTGGGCAGGGCTATTTTGATGTAAGGGTGTCTGGTTTGAACTTTACCATAATCATGTTTATAGTTCTGTATTTAATAGGGTCAATGAAGTAAAACTGTATTTTATAGTTTCTCTATGGTGATATATTTTATTTTATAGTTTCTATATGGTGATATTTTCCATATGGTGATATCCCATTGTGGTAGCTTTGAAAATGGAGTTCTGCTCATGTATACGCTAGAGGGCTTAAACAGTGTGGCAACTTCATTACTGCTTATGAAGAGTCACAATAAAACCGAGACTCCCATTTTCTATCTGTAATGTGTTCTTTGTTTCCAAGGCAACCCTTTAGACTTGTATCGTTTTGCATGTACTTTCTACTCAGTTTTACTCATTATACTTCCATTAGCTCAAAAGTAGAATATATTGAACAGAAAGTATACCAAACGCTTTGTCTATAATTCTACAGACTGGAATTATATAAGCCTTCGACAGAGTATAGTAGCTTAAATGATATATATTATAAATCAGTCATGTATTATATAACATTAGGTTAAAGCAAACTGTTTAAATTACTTGGCTAACAAGCAATACGGTTAGTGAATAAATTCTTCATTTCATCAATGTCAGTTTGGCGGTCTAGCGAATACAGTAGAATTAAAACTGGTCGTTATATTGCTTGAACTGCTGGGAAATGTAATAAGATGTCTGTTAAGTGGATCAGCTGAACATAAAACAGTTGATAGCCTTCGGAAGTGGTTCTCACTATCACAAGTAGCGTGTCAAACAGAAATGGATATTATCACAAGGCTAAGATCGAAGGCTCAAATCAACCTGCGCGGATGTGCAGACTGATCTGAGCTTTCACTGTTCGCCAATCTACAAGATATCAAGAGTCTTGTGTATACCGTTCTCGAACGCAAAGTTACAGTTCAGAAAGAAAGGTCACGCAAGCTAATCTGGTCTTCCATTGTATGCATGTATTACATGTATAAGATAGGATTGCATACGGCGTGGAACAGTCTCGCTTGCTTCACAAGCTGCCAAAGATCATTCTCCGTAGAAAAATAGACAATTAGAGGCCCGCTGGGGAAAGGCACCAATACCGCATGACTTGTGAACAACAAAGACCCGAAAAAAGCTTTGCTTCCACTTTTCCATGTATGCTGCAAATTGAACTGCTTATAATTATTCTGAAGACAAATGGTGAAGATAATCCAGAGTTGTGATGTAGAGCAGCGTTTTCTGTCTGTAGCAGGGTCTTCGCTGGTGCGATGGTTTTCATTCAGCATGGACCACTTATATAATGAGACGAAAGAATACCTTCATTATTCATTGTATTACAGCTGATCACAAAAAAGTCAAGTCTAACAAGTGGTACTGAAGTTTTTTGTGCGCGAATACATACACATCACTTAATACATTGGCATCTCATGAATTTATGACACGAGAAAAACACCTTTGTGCCATGTAAAAACATAGAATTTCTACATCAGCCTGCGCTTCTGCGCAGTCTGATGAGACCCATTTCTGTTCTCGATATTTTAGACCACAATAACATACATCACGAAAACATACCTACATAATTTTGACCCCCTTAAACCCCACTTTTATATTGTAAAACTAGGGTTTACAGGGCTATACATTATTTTTTTTTTATTTCTGCTCAAAAATATAGATTGTGGGTACTCGTTACAACCGCCTTGGCGAGGCAGTTCTAACGAGTATCCAAAATCTATGTTTTGTGCAGAAATATGAAAAATATCAGAATTTTTATCTGAAAACTTTCAGTTTTTCTGGTGAAATTTTCAATATATTCGAAAAGGTGTGTTGTAATGACAAACTAAGCTGAAAAATCGTTGCCCGCATAAGGCATAGCAGGCATATTTAGTGCGTTGTGCATCTTATATATTTAGGCAGCCCTCGAAGAAAATGCAATTATGTTATATATTATGCGAACAGCGAACTGTCAGATAAATCTAGTTCCCCGCAATATTTGGTCAGGATATATATATATATATATATATATACACAGACTCTAGATTTTCCGATAATTCCGTAGGCGGACAAGGAGGGGTCATGGTCAGAGTGCATATGACCATCGTAGTGCTTATGAGCGAATAAAGTTCCTTTCTCATGATGCAATACAGTGTATTATAATACATAGCATATGTCAAGAGAGAAGTACAAAGTCACTGTAGTTTATCGTTTATGATCCTTTGAGGTCACTCATCCCTTTGAGGGATGTTAAGGGGCACTGATGAGGCCTATTTAGCCGAAACAAACTACATTGACCTAGACAATTTCGACACTTCAGCAATTGCCATTTATTTGTGATGTTTGCTCTTTGGTTTTAATAGTCATTCCTATTAGAATTTAAAGCTATCTGGGCCCAGTTGTTCAAAGCATCGTTAGCTTAACAAGCTCGTTAGTGGTCAAAATATCAATTGTTCGGGTAAGTACAATATCTGATTCACAGGTATTTTTGCTGAAAAAAAAAATGTAAATGTGATTAGCTTTTGCAAATGCAAAGGCTATTCACCTTTTTTCAGCAAAACTAGTAGCGTATATGCCATATTTAATGATCAAAGTTTTAACGATACGTTAACTAACAACATCATTAGTTTTGAACAACTGGGCCCTGGTCAGTTGCGCAATATCTTGCCCATTCCAATGGTGGCGTCTATACGACATTCTTCAACTGCTCTATCGAGCTCGTCTACATTACTCTTTATCTGTCGCTCTAAGATAGTAAACAAACAAATAGATTAATATCAATAAACCTATTATATAAGAACATCGACATAAGCTAGGGATGACCGGTCAGACAGGACCACCCGGCTACCCAGAATCAAGTTTCGCTCCGTTTGGCTGATATGATGAAGGCTGATTTCGAAGCGCGGCCTTTATGATTAGTGCAGAACGACTGCATGTACTTGATGCTCTCACCTGGCTATACAAAGGTAACTCAGTTTGGTATTTAAATGTAAAAACAATTTGTTCAACTTCTAACCTACTCGGTTCAGAAATAAATTAATACAGCACTTGTGCCTGGGAACCAGCAACTACACTGAACATGTTTTATGACTACTATGATAGCATTTGTGTGTTCCATTTCAGAATCGCAGGATCGAAAGGATCAACCCAAAATCAAACCATGTATTCCGTTTCATAAATGCAGGATTGAAAGGATCAACCCAAAATCAAACAATGTATTCCGTTTCAGAAATGCAGGATCGAAAAGATCAACCCAAAATCAACCTGTATATTCCGTTTCAGAAACGTAGGGTCGAAAGGATCAACCCAAAATCGAACATTGTATTCCGTTTCAGAAACGCATGCGTTTCTGAAATGGAATACATTGTTTGATTTTGGACATGTCCACTGTTGCAAATAATGGTGATAACAAAAACATCAAAATACAGGATGATAAGCACGGTAAATGGATTTACCCCGTTCGTAAACTTTAAAGGTAGCTGCTTTGAAACCTCACCCGTGTTACTGATACCGATCTAAATTACAAACATATTTTCGGTAGAAATAAGGGTCCTCTCCCATGTCAGTGGAATTTCAAAGTGAAACACATATAATCAAAAACACTGTGATGAAATAATGCAAAGGGCTCGATGACGGTCTGAAGTTAGAACACAAGAAAACCACAAATAGGACCACAGTGAGCCTGACCACAGACATTAACAGTCAGGCGCCAACCATCTAAAACAGATTTAGGAGGGGCATCATTTAGTTTACAAGCCGATTCCATCACGAAAACATGCCTATATAATTTTGACCCCCTAAACTCCACTTTTATAACGTAAAACTGAGGTTTACAGGGGTATATGTTATTTTTCTTATTTTCTCGAAAACATAGATTGTGGGTACTCGTTAGAACCGCCTCGCGGAGGCGGTTCTAACGAGTACCCACAATCTATGTTTTAAGCAGGAATATGAAAAATATCAGAGGTTTTTATCTGAGTTTTTTTATTTTTTGAAAGTGATATTTTCTACATATTTGCATAGGCATGTTTTCGTAATGCAATGTCGCGCAATTTAAGAAGAAAAGTTAACACGAAGCAAAATTGACAGCATTTATTGGGCTAACAATTTTGGTAACATATATATGAAGATACCCGTGAATTGCTAAATCACGAAGTTTGACTCTCCAAAGGCACCAAAAGAAGGAGAGATGATGAAACTTAAAGGACAGAACAAACGCCACATATGAAAAAGCAGACGCACAAACAAAGAAGAATGAGGGGATGGGAGTGGGGGCTGGGAGGACCTGTAACCAGTTTTATTCTGATGAGATAATATATATTTCTGTTCTTTATTTGCCTCTTTCATACTGGAACTCACCAGTTTGCTAAACATTTCTTTACTCTGTTCTTTCCTCTGGTAGCTAGTCTCATCGCAGATGTTTTTAGGAAGTATAAAAGTATCCGAAAGGATAAATTACAGGGAAAGAGCGTTCAAAGACTGAACACATTTCAAACATCTATGGCCTGGTACCAGTCCATGACATATGCTACAATATAAGGCTAGTACTTAGCCCAGTATTCGGATACCTGAACGCCATGTCGTATTTGTCTAAACTTGATCAATTCGGCTTAACTGTCCGGTCATGCATGTAAATGTGAAATAACATACACTGCATACGTCTCATCACGAAAACATACCTATATAATTTTGACCCCCTTAAACCCCACTTTTATATAGTAAAACTGGGGTTTGCAGGGGTACTAGTTATTGTCCCCCGCCTTTTCGAAGAAAAGTGGAGGGACACTGTTTTTGGTTTTCCGTGGTGCGTGGTGCGTGGTGCGTGGTGCGTGGCGCGTGGCGCGTGGCGCGTGGTGCGTGGCGCGTGGTGCGTGGTGCGTGGTTCCGAGTTTTTAGTGGGTACTTTGTCCCCTTAACTCCTCCAACAGTTTCTGTCCGGTCCTTTTGAAACTTTACAGGTGTTTTAAGGATGGTCTGAAGATATGCATGTGGTTTTTTCAGAATCCTGAAATAATTTTTTATCACTTTTTCTGCATTTTTAACTTAGACATTTTTTGAGTTCTAATATTACAGAAGTCTATAGGGAGTAGGTACCTTGTCCCCTTAACTCCTCCCACAGTTTTTGGCCGATCATTTTGAAACTTTACATGGGCTTTTAGAATGGCCTGAAGATATGCATGTGGTTTTTTCAGAATCCTGAAATATTTTTTTATTACTTTTTCCGCATTTTTAACTTAGACATTTTTTGAGTTCTAATACTACAGAAGTGTATAGGGAGTAGGTACCTTGTCCCCTTAACTCCTCCCACAGTTTTTGGCGGAACCTTTTGAAACTTTACAAGGGCTTTTAGGATGGCCTGAAGATATGCATGTGGTTTTTTCAGAATCCTGAAATAATTTTTTATTACTTTTTCCGCATTTTTAACTTAGACTTTTTTTTGAGTTCTAATACTACAGAAGTGTATAGGAAGCAGGTACCTTGTCCCCTTAACTCCTCCCACAGTTTTTGGCCGATTCTTTTGAAACTTTACAGGTGTTTTAAGGATGGCCTGAAGATATGCATGTGGTTTTTTTCAGAATCCTGAAATAATTTTTTATCACTTTTTCCGCATTTTTAACTTAGTCATTTTTCGATTTCTAGTACTACAGAAGTGTATAGGGAGTAGGTACCTTGTCCCCTTAACTCCTCCCACAGTTTTTGGCCGATTCTTTTGAAACTTTACATGGGCTTTCAGGATGGCCTGAAGATATGCATGTGGTTTTTTCAGAATCCTGAAATAATTTTTTTATTACTTTTTCTGCATTTTTAACTTAGACATTTTTTGAGTTCTAATACTACAGGAGTATATAGGGAGCAGGTACCTTGTCCCCTTAACTCCTCCCACAGTTTTTGGCCGATCCTTTTGAAACTGTACAGGTGCTTTAAGGATGGTCTGAAGATATGCATGTGGTTTATTCAGAATCCTGAAATTATCTTTTATCACTTTTTACACGTTTTGAACTTAGACATTTTTTGAGTTATAATTTTACAGAAGTCTATAGGGAGTAGGTACCTTGTCCCCTTTACTCCTCCCACAGTTTTTGGCCGATCCTTTTGAAACTTTACGTGGGCTTTTAGGATGGCCTGAAAATATGCAGGTGGATTTTTCAGAATCCTGAAATATTTTTTTATTACTTTTTCTGCATTTTTAACTTAGACATTTTTTGAGTTCTAATATTGCAGAAGTATATAGGGTGCAGGCACCTTGTCCCCTTAACTCCTCCCACAGTTTTTGTCCGATCCTTTTGAAACTTTACAAGGGCTTTTAGGATGGCCTGAAGATATGCATGTGTTTTTTTCAGAATCCTGAAATAATTTTTTACCACTTTTTCTGCATTTTTAACTTAGACATTTTTTGAGTTCTAATACTACAGAAGCGTATAGGGAGTAGGTACCTTGACCCCGTAACTCCTACCACAGTTTTAAGCCGATCCTTTGAAACTTTACAGGTGCTTTAAGGATGGTCTGAAGATATGCATGTGGTTTTTTTCAGAATCTTGAAATTATTTTTTATCACTGGTTTCCTGCTTCAATACTTAGGTATTTGATACAGGACCAGTGGTCCTCTGGTTAACTTTACCATTTTTAACACCTCAAATAAAAATTAGGCGGGGGACATAAATTCCCCATGGAATTTGCTTGTTTTTCTTATTTCTGCTCAAAACATGGATTGTGGGTACTCGTTAGAACCGCCTCGCCGAGGCTGTTCTAACGAGTACCCACAATCTATGTTTTGAGCAGAAATATGAAAAATATCGCAGTTTTTTATGTGAAAATTTTTAATTTTTGGAGGATTAATTTTCTATATATTTGAATAGGCGTGTTTTCGTAATGCCACCTGTTTGTTCAGGCATTTATGAAGATGTATTTAAGGTAAATATGGTAGTCAGTGGAGATATACTTTTTGGCCGAAAGTGCTGTTTCTTTTGTAAATTTAACTAAATATGTTTTAGTCGATGTCAGATTTGGGTTAATAGCATTTGACGACATAACTATATTTAGATCAATTGTACACTTGGTTAGAATATGAAGCAATAAGAATCAGTTTTCTTAAGACAACCAAGACTAAAGAAAATTGACAAGCTATAGATGTGTTAGTAAGAGCAAAATATGTTTCGTGTAATGATAGCGCGCGTGCGCGCACGCTCGCTCGCTCGATCGGTCGAGAGAGAGAGAGAGAGAGAGAGTGTGTGTGTGTGTAAGGAAACTCGCTTAGTACAACTGAGGCTCTGATACCTGCGAGCTGTTATTTTCTTAATCGCTTTGCCTGTAAGGGCGCTTCGAAAACGTTTACTAACATTTCGGATCCCTTCCTCTTGAAATAAAGAAATGTGTTCCCTGTACTTAGTCAAATCATACTCACTTAAATATTGTATAATTCAGAAAGTAGCCTTCTTGCTATACGAGTATACAGACAAATACCGTATTTTTAGTATTATAACAAACAGGCCTAAGCAGACAATGTAGATCTAGAATACGGCGTCTGTTTGATTATTTTGCCTGACATCACGAAAACACGCCTATGTAATTTTGACCCCTTTAAACCCCACTTTAATATAGCAAAACTGGGGTTTACAGGGGTATACATTATTTATTTCTGCTCAAAACATAGATTGTGGCTACTCGTTAGAACCGCCTCGCCGAGGCGGTTCTAACGAGTACCCACAATCTATGTTTTCAGCAGAAATACATGTATAAAAAATATCAGAATTTTTGTCTGAACATTTTCATTTGTTTGGTGGTAAATTTTTCAGTATGTTTGAATAGGCGTGTTTTCGTAATGTATTTTGTTTTCAATATTAGTCCAATGACATGAAAATAAATACTTCTCTTCCAGTTTCAATTGGTGTTACTACATGTATATGACATATTCTTAGCATGGCATATTTACTTCTAGATCTACTGACATTTGAATGTAGTCGTCAAGTCAGCTATATGAATAATTATATTTTATATACTTGCAAGAGGCATATAATATCAAGTTATGAACTATTGTATACTTGCAAATCTATAAACAGTGTTTTGTTTTTAATATCTACATCGAATTTACGCTAACTGCTCTGGGTAAGGCGCCTTTTTTGAACCAGAAAGTATGTATTCTTTTTTATCAGTATTTCTCCATGACAATATATGTTGTAGTACATGTACTCATTAGAAGCGCCTCGCTTGAGGCGTTTTTAACAAATACCCACAACACATGTTTTCGTTACGAAATAAGGAAGAAAATATTTTCCTGAAACCCCCTTTTATTAGGAACTATGTAAAGTTCTAATTGGAAAGCCCAGAAACCTTGACTGACTTATATAAATACGAATTAATACAATATGCATTAACAAAGGTAGTCAGAAAAATAATTACCTGTTTTTGATGTTTAAACAAGCGCCATGTCGACACTCAGGGATATCTCTTATCAAGTATAAATGAAAGCAGCCGGCGAAAACCAAGCTTTTCTTTTGATACGTAAAATGAATTTCCAGATCAGTCTACATACCTGACCTATCCAATACATCCGATAGGCGCTATATAAATTTTCCAAGATGCTCTTTTTGTGTTGATGAAAAGCAAAGACTCTGGTCAGACAATGCGGATGAGTACACTGGTCTTGATTTTAGCCGTTTGCAAAACGGAATATATTTGTCAATTAACAGTAGAACTCGAATAGGGTTGTTGGCTATAAAACCTTATTTTGTGCAAGTAAAAGAAACTAATATGTGATTGCTCTTATGTTTGATGGAAGCGTCTTCTGTTAGCATTCATCAAAACCTTTGGCAAATTTTCAAACTTAAGTCTAACAAGTTGTCTGCAGCCAGTGAAGTAGAAAATCACAGGAAGTCAACTATGGAAAAAGCAACAGTTTGCGTGTTGCGAAAAGTATTGCCCAATGGCAGCCTGCGCAAGTGCGCAGGCTGCCCTTGGTCATCACTTCTCGTCCATGAGATCAAGGACTTTAGATAGTATACATGGCAAATACAGAAGAACTTGAATAACGTGAAGCCATAAATTAGTTCGACCAGAATATGTTTAAACAATAACTTTCCCCTCAGTGGCCTTCTTATTGTGTGTGATCCACATGCCGTCTATTTGCAGAATTCTGCCGAATCAATCACAGTTGTGGGAGCCTTTTTATGTGTGTTTGTTTGTTTGTTTATCCAACGTGAAACTATTCAGACATTTTTTTAATCTGCATTAAAGTAACAAATGTCATGTTTATTTCTTTATTTATCCGACATGCACATTTTCAGAAGTACCCTACTCTTCATTTAAGCAAACAGTCGCCATGTTTATTTGTTTATTTATACGGTATAAAAAATCAGACGTTCTCTACGTTACATTTAAGCAATAAACGCCATTTACCTCCTGCAATTAGTCACGTGCTTGTACTCATTTGGCAGTCATAAATGTTTCCACTTCCTAGTCAAGCCTGCAAATACATGTACATATAGACACCGACGAATTTCGCTAGGCGTCATCATGCACTACACTTTTAAAAGTTGATAAAAAAAAACTCATCTTATTCAGGAAACCCAGAAAAATAGAATTATTATAATACAGACAACCCTCTATACACCGACACTCGATACAGCGACAATATTCGTTATAATGACAATTAGACTGTCACGAAACCTTCGCTTAAGAGGTAACAGTTAGTCACAAATTATGCAAGAATATTGTATTGAATACTTTAAAGAAACATATATCCAAAACATATGGTTTATTAGAAAAGAAGAACAAAATAAGACCTTTCTTACTTAACAATCTGCTCATTATGTATACTGTACAACATCAAATACATTTTAATGGCGACGTCTTTGGGAACAAATGCTGTCGTTGTAATGAGGGTTCAATGTACAAACTAATATGGGTCACGTGGGGAAAACGTTTCATAACCGTTTTCGAAGAGCGAGTCAACGTTCTGTATCGATGTCTGTGTTTGAGTCCATCGTGATCCTACTGGTGGTTTTCCTGTGCTCTGGGCCCGCATTCATTCATTTTTGTTCATCAATTGTATGACAGTGTTTGTGATTATATGTGTTTTACTCTGACGTTTTAATGATCAGGCAGCCAAAGCTAAATGTGTATGTGCATATATATATATAAGAAAACACTTGATTTCTCAACAGCGCGTGAGCTCATTCGTACATATGCTCTTTTATACAAAGCATATGCATTGCATTATACTCTTTTTATTAGAGTTGTCGCTCCTTTATTATAAAGTCGAAATTGATTGAAGACCTTCAAATACAGATATCGTCAATTGGATTTTAGTGTGAAGTATCTCTTAGGAGGAGAGTTTCACTAGTTTTAATTAAAGCCTCTGTCCTTGATAAACATAGGTGGTCAAAAATTGTAATTACTCTAAGGTGTATATACCTCATCAAATGAATATATTTTCCTGTTGTTGTTTTTTTTTTTTTTTTTTTTTTTTTTTTTTTTTTTTTGTTTTTTTGTTGTTTTTTTGCTTCCGTTGAATTAAATGTGTGCATGCTTATATTTGTATCTCCCAGACATGGTTTCTGAACACAGCCCGGCAGACACACAACGTTGAAACAATGTCGATTCAATGTTAGACCTTGAATCAACGTAAAATTGACGTTGTTTTAACGTTGTGTGCCCGCGGGGAACCTTTGTAAGCAAGAAACATATCAAATAAACTATAAAACAAATTTGGTTTTGTTTTTCTCTATGCTAGCCGAGCATTTAGTATTATTATTATTTGGTACCCCCACGGTAGTTTTTACTACTGATCGTTTTAAGGCGGTGGTCCGATGTTGTTTGTTGTTTATGTGGCCTTGTGGTTGCTCGCGGCAGTGTCGTTTTTCGTGTTTTGTCCTATTCGTTGCCTCATTGTTTTGTTAACTCGCCGATGCTGTATATTGGAAGATTCAAAGTTCGATTTCAGGTATGTCAGGCTATGTGATTTAGATATTCGTAAAGAAAAATGGTTGCAAACAGTGGAGGCCCTGATAAGATTCTGCGGCATCTGATCTGGGTCTGCACTGTTTGTCAAATACCCGTTTAGGGGTCTCCAGAGTACAGCGTGTTAAGTGGACCCTCTATAGAATTGTGATCACCTTGAGGAAGAGGGGCTGGTTGTTTTGCTTTTCTTAGATTTGTGGTTTGTGTACTATTTGTCTTGGTTTGTTTGCTCTGTCTCCTGGTGTCATTGATGGAATATGTTCTGTGATTGTGTATCTTCCTGATCATTTGATATGCTATAATTCGACATGTTCATGAACAGTTGTGTAACGTGCAATACTGTTCACTCCTCCTAGCCCAATATTGACAGCTGTTCTTTTCTCAGATATCCATATGCTCTATAACACTCCAAAGGACGAGTAAATATAAATTGTATGTACACTAAAGCGATGTACGGGAAATTGTGTCTAACGCCAGTTTCTGAATCGAATTGCCTTCACAAGTGTTTATGAGAATACCGGTTCATCACGAAAACATGCCTATATAATTTTGACCCCCTTAAACCCCACTTTTATATAGTAAAACTGGGGTTTGCAGGGGTATAAGTTATTTTTCTTATTTCTGCTCAAAACATAGATTGTGGGTACTCGTTAGAACCGCCTCGCCGAGGCGGTTCTAACGAGTACCCACAATCTATGTTTTGAGCAGAAATATGAAAAATATCACAGTTTTTTATCTGAATTTTTTTTATTTTTGGAGGAGAAATTTTCTATATATTTGAATAGGTGTGTTTTCGTAATGTACTGGTACAAACGTCTGATCTTATTCTTTATCACATATTGCTCTGCTGATGATCGTAACAATATGCACATACATATTTTGGCTTATAAGTGCGCCCCAGTTGCGATTATCTTCCGGATCATTAAGTTCTGCATAGTAAAAGGATTTTCAGTACCTATAAGCACATTATATTTCATCCTTATGAATCTGTGAGGCATGGACTTATTTTTACAATCAACTCCATAAATGTATTCCTAAACTGTAATAACGCATAAATGTATTGGACATTCGTCGCCTATAAATGAATAGTTTGTACAGCTTTTGTTTTCTTAAATTCTTTAATCCTCCTTCAGGAATACGCAAGTTAAACCAGCAAAAATAAAACAAGAAAAAAAAAAAAAAAAAAAAAGAAGATTTTTGTGTCTCGTTTAGTAAGACGGAGCAAATGAAAAATAAGAAAATAGGACTTGGAACTCGGCATATACAATATGCCTATGATCTTAGAAGAAGAAATGGTAAAACAATCATTTTTTTTTTTTTTTTTTTTTTTTTTTTTGAACTATTGCTTGGAAAGAAGTTTGTATGTAAAGTTGAAAGACTGAACGTCAAACAGCCCAACAGCGTAGATCCAGATGAGACGGCTCATTATTTGTTATAACGTTGAGCAGTCTATGGAAAATAGCACTGGACCAGTCCATGACCTTTCCTAAAGTTCTTCCGGAGCAATGACAAATACACAGATCGTCTACGTCCATGGGTGTAGACAATAAGCAACATTGTTGACACATTTAGCAGTGTTGACAAAGCAGACAATTTTTAAACAGTGTTGATCCAGATGAGACGGCTCTTACAAAGAGCGCACTGTACAAAGGCCTAATTTTGAACAATAGTTTGTTTTTAGTCAAAAATGGAAAAGTTCACGTCAGAAATACAGGAGTAAAATGTTTAAGACTGTGAAACACACCAGTGAGTCTCAAACAGATAAAGTGGCGCACACTGTTATTCCTTCCTTCTTAAAAGTACATCAGCTTAACCGTTGTAAAAAAATACAAAACCTTTTTGCCGCACATCGCTAGCCCTCGTGAATGAGCAACTATAACTTGACTTGACTAGTAGTTCGGTGTTTCCATATGGAAGAAGCGGGTCGGGTCGACTCGACGAAAGTTGATTGTTTTCATGTTGGCATGTTCAAACCATTAATATGATTAATACTAGAAACACAAAATGATAAAGAAAAGAAAGTACATGTAATTACCAAGCTGATGAGTAACTGTTGCATGAAATTAAGCTAAGAATTTATCCATTCAAGAGAGTTTAAGCTGAAATGATTTCGTGAGTAGCACAATTTCTGATACTCAATATCATGCAATTTTGGCAGGTTTTGAACAAATAAATTTAATTAGTTTGTGATACACATCATAAATTCTGTCATTACTATATCAATGAATTGGCAGAAATTTCACTTGGCCCCATTGCCATGTTTAGTGTTGCGATAACTTGTTTACAACGATCACGATATTTTTCATCAAGCTATACAGTTTTAAGTTTGAAGCTGAAACGAATTCAGTTGTATTTAGTAATACCCCGATTAGTGCAGATTTGCGAAAGCCTCTGTCAATGTTCATCTGAATATAACATCACGAAAACATGCCTATATAATTTTGACCCCCTTAAACCCCACTTTTATATAGTAAAACTGGGGTTTACAGGGGTATACATTATTTTTCTTATTACTGCATAAAACATAGATTGTGGGTTCTCGTTAGAACCGCCTCGCCGAGGCGGTTCTAACGAGTACCCACAATCTGTGTTTTGAGCAGAAATATGAAAAATATCAGAGTTTTTTATCTGAAAATTTTCAGTTTTTTTTTGAGGTGAAATTTTCCATATATTTGAATAGGCGTGTTTTCGTAATGACAACTGAATACACTGATTTTAGCTGCAGCATCAAAAAACGTACTATCGGACATATGCGCCCAGCAACGACACAGATAAGCCTGTGCAATCGCGCAGTCTGATCAAGATCTTCACAGTTTGGAAAGTTTCTTCATGCGGACAAGGAGACTCTAATCATACTGCGCATATGCACAGGCTGATTTGAATCTTTGTTGGGCGAATAAGTCAAATAGTACGTTTTCCCACGCTGTGGCTCATTTTATGCAGGTATATTACGTTAACACGCTGTGCCAAATGTATACACCTTAATTATAACTCTATATACTTGTACATGTAAAATGCATGTTTTTGTTGTTGTTGTTGTTGTTTTTGTTGTGTGTGTGTGTGTGTGTTTGTGTGTGTGTGTGTTTACTTTTTTGTCGGGGGAAGGTTTAACCAAAAAAAAAATTTAAAAAAATGCTTTCTTATTTCTGCACTGATACATACGCTGTGGGCACTCTCATTACGAAAACGCGCCTATTCAAATATATTGAGAAATTTACCACCCAAAAATAAAAAAATTCAGATGAAAAATTACGGTATTTTTCATATTTCTGATTAAAACATAGATTGTGGGTACTCGCCGGGGCGGTTCTAACGAGTACCCACAATCTATGATTTTGAGCAGAACTATGAAAATTAATGTATACCCCTGTAAACCCCAGTTTTACTGTATAAAAGTGGGGTTCAAGGGGGTCAAAACTATACAGGCGTGTTTTCGTGGTGTGTAGGAGCGAGACTCTTCTGCTGATTGCTCATAGCATATTTTTTTGTGCAGAAATAAAAAAAAAGCTAGAAATAAGAAACAGCTATATGAATAGCTAGGTAAGTATCTAAGCTATAGCTGTGTAATTCATGGTATTTTTAAACCGAAACTAACATGGCTAATAATAAAGAAGATTCAGGTATTAAGCGGATTAAGACAGATTTATGCGGTACGAAATATTGATAAGCATAATAAGCAAATTGAAATAAGATTTAGATAAGGATTCCTGGCGGAACAAAACACGTATTTATTATTTGGAGCTGCATGAGAATTAAGGGCGATATTTGGATCCAGTAAAAACTAGTTTAAGCCCTCCCCTCCTCCTAGTTTTGTTCTTGCTGGCCGTTCAAAAATAAAGCACTTCCTCTGTTGCAATTCTGCTGTGTCTGTATACCAATTATAGCAGCTGTGACGTTATGTATTGTCATTCTCTACTTCTTTTGGTGCATCGGAAAGGCTACGTTTCGTGATTGTGGCCTTCCCCGGGCACCTTCATTGACGCGCAACTCACAAAAATCCCCTATCGAATTTTGCGGACAATGTAGGCCCTCTGGACCTTCGTTGTCCGCTTACAGAATCAATCATTACGAAAACACGCCTATTCAAATATATTGAAAATTTCACCACCAAAAACTGAAATTTTTCAGATAAAAATTTCGATATTCTTCATATTTCTGCTCAAATCATAGATTGTGGGTACTCGTTAGAACCGCCTCGCCGAGGCGGTTTTAACGAGTACCCACAATCTATGTTTTGAGCAGAAATAAGAAAAATAATGTATACCCCTGTAAACTCCAGTTTTACTGTATAAAAGTGGGGTTTAAGGGGGTCAAAATTATATAGGCATGTTTTCGTGATGGACTACTGTTGTATATGACGAAGGAGAATGTCCAGATCAGACTTCGCGAATATACACACTCATCTGAACCTTCGCTGTTCGCAAACTGCAAAAGACTGAAAACAAAGCATTATACCACTTCCCTGTTTTCACTAAATATTATTGGGGAGCAGCGTGATACACATTACATGAACTTATGAACGAAATGATTTAGCTATTACGAGTAGGTGCTGTCATGCAATCCGAATTGCGGGATATTTAAGGTACATCATTTTGTTTTTGTTCATACATTATAATTGAATTTATGGTCGACTCTCGTTATCTTGACTTCGCTTATCTCGAATAACCGTTTATCGCGAAGTGAAAATCTGGTCCCTGTTTAAACATGGAAATCTAACAACAGGTAATAAAATATTGTTGAAAACGGTTTCTCCTCTTTTCCACATTATTTTTCAATAGATCTCTAACTTCAGAAGTCAGATTACATATTCATTTGCGAAATATGGTTCTTCGATTTATTTTGCATCAATTCCGCAAGCTATGTCCAGATACGGATATCTCGAAGTATTTCAGAGAGTCCCTTGACTTCGAGATAACGAAAGTCGACTGTACATGATAAATGTCAAATCATATTTTCCATGAAAACGAAATGTGATGCATTACTTTTTATGCAAAAAATAGAAAACTTTCTTTTAAATGTCTGCTTTTATTTATACTCAGCGGGTTTAACTTGAAGTTTTCAACTTCGGAACCTCTCACGCTAAGTTAAGCCCCCCCTTTTTTAGGGGTCAGTTTGACCTATTAAAGACTGAATAAACTCTCCCACACAAATGTTGGAAGAATCCATTTTCGTTTTTGGGTACGTCAGGCTATATGATGTAGATATGCTTAAAGAAAAATGATTGAACTATTTGCAAACAGTGGAGACCCTGATCAGGCACTGCGTTCTGTTTGCCAATTACCCGTATAGGGGTCTCCAGTGTTCAATGGGTTAATAGACACAAAAAATCCTTTTCTCTTCCTGAGGTTGTAAATATTAACAAAAACAATTCACCGAATAGGTTAATCAAGATAGAATATCACATTAAGGGGGTACACAACCTGAGCAACATATATAGACCTTTGTTGCCACTAGGAACCAGTCTGGTGGTAAGCAGTCCAAGTCCCGTGACGTCACGAGGTCAAGGCCAATGAGAAACGAAACTGTCAAAGTTATCTTTCTTGGGGATATGCTTAATGAATATATAAAATTAATACAACCATCAGTAATGTTTGGTCAAAAATTAGACAACATCCAGAAAAAGGAGAATCGTGGGGTTCAGAAAGTCTTTGAACAAGAATGCAGGTACATGCATGATGATATTGGTCTACGCTCGTCGCGTACATTGTATGTCATGACAACGTCATTTTTTACTTGGAGGAGTTCAGGACCCGGTTGTTCAAAGCGTCGTTAGCTTAACGAGCTCGTTAGTGGTCAAAATGTTAACTGTTCTAATTCAAGGGTATTTTTGCTGGAAGAATGTGATAAGCTTTTGCAAATGCAAAAGCTACTCACATTTTTCAGCAAAAATATTAGCGTATATGCCATATTTCATGATCAAAGTTTTAACGATACGTTAACCAACGACATCGTTAGTTTTGAACAACTGGGCCTTGGTTATTAACGATTGTAGTCTGCATTTAAGCACAACAAAATATATCTCATGAATGCCACTTGAAACAGGCTTCCCTTAATTGGTAGATTTAAACTAAACCACGTTATTGACACTTGACTGACTTACAGCAAATGAGAAGTCAAACATGCAATTTCAGCGGTCTCAAGGGAATCTTTTCAAGCACAATTATGCTTTAACATAGATGATAAAAGTACAAAGCAAATCAGTCTAGAATTCCTGTAGCATTCATACAGCGAACTGCTTACTGTGATCGTGTTGACTGTGTGTTCAGTGTGATGATATTCGCAAGACCGATCCCCAGACTTGATTGCGTTCTTCACTATTTACGGTCTGCTAAACTTTACAGAGCACCAGTTTGGTTCTACATCTATATAAATAAAGTTTCATGTTAAAAAGTTCCATTTTATGGCAAGTTTCTTACGTGTTGTTTTGCCTGTTTGTTGCCAGAAGTGGTCAAATATACCATTCAGGCAATTCTGCAGATATTAGCATAATTGTATATTTTGGACTGTTGCTTCATCGGGGAGGAGGGTATAATTTGCTCTTACAATGCCTGTGACAGTGTTTCCGAAGAGGCGGAAGTCCATAACAGGTAACATAATCTACCATTCTGTTGCTTGTTTTGGAGATTTTAGACAGACAGCTGTCTTGCAAGTATTTAAAAAAGACTGTGGGTTATAGAACATTTGCAAAAATGTATGAAATGTAAAGGAAAATAATGGTGGCCAGCAACCTGCAGGAGCGTTATCTGTACTGGTGAACAGGCTTTTGTTGGTTGTAACCAGCTAACATTCTGCTTAAATCTGTATCGGACCACTAACGGTCCTATATAGATTTAAGAAGAATGCATACTAGCTGGGAAGTCATAAAGCCCGTTTACAATGCATTTAAGCCCTCACGCAATCGCGTAATTCCACTTATCCTAACAGAACATGCATAATGCTAAGTACAACTTGTCTTAGGATCTGATAATTCCTGACATGTTTTGAAAGCTTATCATGGTATTTGGAGTACACTAACATCCTCTTCCCTCTGACAGCCTCTGTCAAACATACGGTTACCATATGGATTAAGCCATTAATAGTTACTCAGCGTCCGGAAAAACAGGCTTCTGCAAACTGTGTAGACCCTTACCAGATGCTGCAGAACCTAACCCTTGCAAGCAGTGTAGATCCTGATCTGACGCCGCTGGTTGCACTGTTTGCTGTAACACAGTCTAATAAGTTACAAAAAAGAGGCAAACAACGCTCTTTCTATATGTAACACAACGCACGAAAATGGTCCTTAGGCAATTTGCGGACTGCGCAGGCTCTGATCACCTGCGCATTCGCACAGTCTGATCAGGGCCTTCGTTGTCAGCTTACAGAATCAGTGCATCACAAAAACATACCTATATAATTTTGACCCCCTTAAACCCCACTTTTATATAGTGAAACTGGGGTTCACAGGGGTATACATTATTTGCCTTATTTCTACTGAAAAACATAGAATGTCGGTACTCGTTAGAACCGCCTCGACGAGGCGGTTCTAACGAGTACCCACAATCTATGTTTTAAGCAGAAATATGAAAACTGTCAGAATTTTTATCGGCAAACTTTCATTTTTTGGTGGTGAAATTTTCAATATATTTGAATAGGCGTGTTTTCGTAATGAGATACTGTAGTTTATGTCGACGCAGAGAGGATGTTCAGATCAGACTGTACGGATGCATATGATCATCTGGACCTACGCTGTTCGCATATAGCATGTTGGCTTTTTCCCCACGTTGCGAATCATATAACAATAACACCGCTTTAAATAAGATAATGGACCTTTCCACTTGCAACAGGGAAGAGTAAATTGAAAATATATGGGTATAAAGTGTTTACATGCACAACATTAAGATTAAGTTTAGCTAGTCTACCCAGTCTGTCTTAGCATTGTTATATTATTCTGAAATACCATGTTTACCATAAATGTAGGGATATCTTATCTCCTTACAATATTTGTCGTATCATTTGAACAAATCCATTTTTGGGTCGATTATATACAATCGAGCCATAGTATACAAACGCCAAAATTCCCTTAAGGTAGTCCACGTGATTATCATTGACCAATGTTATCAAACCGCAAAAATTCAGGTAACGGTTATTCATAGCCGCGCTATGCTTGTCGCTGTTACGTCAGAGTGCTGTTAATAGAGTGTTATCTATAAAACCTGGACTGGACATTTGGAACATTGGCAAACAGTGCAGACCTAGATCAGACGCCACAGAACGCTGCGTCTAATGAGGGTCTGCACTATTTGCCGTTTATTTTGTTTTGTTTTTGTTTTTTAATTTCAGGAAGTTAAGGGTTGAATATAACAGTCTTAAGTCCCCGTTCAGGACCATTTTCCCTACCTACATTCAGAGACAATCGACCCACCAGTACTGTTAGTGCTTTGATAATACTTAATGATGTGTCTAAATACTGCATGCGAGTGACACGCATTGTAGATCCTGATCAGAATATGCTTTCTGTGCGGTCTGATGTGGTGTATTCACTGTTTGTTCAGGTCAGTCTGTCCAATACTTAGGAATACTTACGGCAGATCGGGTTGAATATCTTGAGGAAGAGTACATAACTATTCAGTGAAACCCGGGAAAGAGAGAAAAAGTTTGGAATAAAGAAGAATAACAGCTTATAAACCAAAGGTGGCTATATTATGGTGGTCCTTTTTATATACAGTGTAGTCGGTAAATCGTGAAAACTAGTCTGTCCTATCCAGATAGTTGTCAGTCTAAGGTGTTTGTCAAGGTGTCACTGCATAATTGTTCTACGTGTAATCAGAAGAAAGGATGTCCTATGGACAAGGCTATGGGATATCCTTTAAATTGACAATACTAAACTAATTCGTCCAGTGAAATATGATATGGATAGAGATACCTTACACCTTACAGTGTACAGGTGACAATCACTGGATGATGAGCAAAGCTAATCTTATCTCCTAAGTATCTTGCATGATCTCCCATTATTACTATTGGAATGGTCCACAATCATTTCTTGTTATTGCAGATTATCCGGAAACAGTGCAGACCCTGATCAGATGCCGCATTCTGTGGCGTCTGAGGCCTACATTGTTGATTAGCGTTCCCTTTCTGGTTACGCCAGGCATGAATGGATAAGAAACATTTTCTACCGCGTTTCAGAGCCTCATTATCTCATTGAGCGTGCTGCCACTGACAATAGTACCGACTAATTAGAAACAAACAATTTAATCATTACTCTCGCATCTGCTGTTAGGAAAATAATACAGTCTGTTTCAAATTAGAGAACGGCAAATGAGCCTCGTGCCCGAAAACAAGAAAAGCCGATGACATAATTAGTACAGTGTTCAGTATGTCAGACTATGTATTTAGTCTCAGTGGATATACAAAATAGTGCAGTTGTCCATATGTGACTTTTTGCAATGCTGCTCAAATGGTAAAGACGTATGAGCCAGCACACGACAAAACCTACAATTAGACATGCGCCCAGCGAAGACTCAGATCAGCCTGCGCAGTCTGATCAGAGTCTTCGCTGATCGCATGTGTCTTCTACAGCCTCCCCAGCTAGCATTCTTTATAAATCTACAGCGGGCCGTTATCGGCCCGTCAGCTACCCTGACGGGCCGATAACGGCCCGCTATAGATTTATGTAGAATGCTTACTGGGTCCTGGCTATCCAAAGAGGAATAAACGAGAACTATTGCCATACTGGGCAGATGTACAGGTAGATCTGAGCCCTTGCTGGTTACACAGGTCTTATTGTATTTTTTTTCGTGCGCTGGGTCATATGCAACTGCATCGAGATTTGATCTGTATCATGACAGAATGCCATGGTGTCATTTCTGAACACCGAAGGCTGCAATCTTACCTGAGCATGCATGTAGTATCCAAAGTGTCTGCAAGTGGTCAAGGAAGTACTTATTTGTCAATTAACCCTTAAACTGCCAATCACAACAATTGTCGTTTGCTTTGTCATCTGCGTGTGATTTTAGAAGTCATTTTTGCAAACAGTGTGGACCCAGGTCAGACTGCTCTCCACACTGTTTGCTTGTAAAAGTTTACAAGACTGTTCATCAGGCGACATACACAGACGACATTTTCAGATGCAGGTTTTCTTGGTATTAAAGGGGTAAAAGACTGAATAAAAAATTCTCCCACACCATATATTGGAAGAGTACATTTTCGCTTTTTGAGTTTGTCTGGCTTTATGATATACATGTAGTTATTTCTAAAGAAAAAAAGATTGAACTATTTGCAAACAGTGAAGACCCTAATCAGACGGGCGGGTTCTGCGGCGTCTGATCTGGGTCTGCACTGTTTGCCAATTTCCCGTTGAGGGGTCTCCAGTCTTCAATTGGTTAAACTGCGCTACGCTGATGCACAGTAGAATTTGGACATTCTGTTCGCATTCAGCAATAATGGTACATGGTATACTATATAGTCTACGAGGCGACCAGACGAATGGCGTGTTCAGAAGAGAATTAATTTCAGCATTATTCCGTAGAAATCATGACCAGTTATAGCTGTTGTATTAACATACACGTTGTTACCAAAGTCATGTTTTAGCGAAAACTAGTGCGTTTGCACTCCCCAGTCAGCATTCTACGTAAATCTATAACGGGCCGTCATCGGCCCGTCAGGGCAGCTGACGGGCCGATGACGGTCCGATGTAGATTTACGTAGAATGCTAGCTGGGTCGGTTTTAAATTTTTCATTGTCCTTTTTCTTTTCTTTTCCCTTTTTTTTTTTGATTTTGCAAAACGGAGATTACAGGTGAGTGTAGTAGAGCCTCTTGTCTGAAGAAATCCAAACAGAATTTCAATATATTTTTCATTAATGCTTATCGGATGTCTAATTAAAAAAAAAAAAAAACAATCTTGGCAAAAACTTAATAATGAATCGTTGGTTTTTTTCCAGGAAATACAGATTACTGAAACCATTGTCTTTAGGAAACCTCTAGCCTGAATTTCAAAAACAGTTGAAATACTATAATTGTAAAGACTCTCCAAAATGGTTAACAATGGGTTGATACTTAAGCGAAGCAAGTCTCGCAGAACAACAACCTCTCAATTATTATATAAAAATCCGAGTAAAAACTTGAATTGTAATATTAAAAAATAAATAGTAGGTAGTTTTCCAGATAGGACAGCTTATTGCGTGTAAGGCTGATATTATTGTTCTGTTATTCATATTACTAGCTGCGATTATTTCTTTGTTATGTGATCCTCGACATGGCAACAATGTACCTTCGGATACTCGGTGAATACTCGGATCAACCTGCGCATCCGCGCAGTCTGATCAGAATCTATGTTGGACGTTTTGTGAATAATAAAGAAAACTATGATTCTTAAGGCGGACAGCGGAGACTCAGATCAGCCTGCGCAGATGCGCAGGCTGATCTGAGTCTTCGCTGGGCGCACATGTCCGAAGGTACGTTATCTCACATTGCTGCATATATCCTTCTCACTTTTGTACACGTATTTAACCTCATTACGCTAACATGTTTACATTCCTTTGGAAACAATAGGCATATTAATAAGCTTAGACTTTTAACTGGCGCCTGTGGTTTCGGATGATCACAACAACTGCCGGCAGAATAAATACTGTGCAATACAAAACAAAATTATACAATGCAATACAATACAACACAATGCAATACAATACAGTATAATAAAATACAACACAACGCAATACAATACAATATAATACTAAGTAATTTAATGCAATACACTACAATACAATATACAGTGAAATGCAATACAAAGCAATGCACTACACTATAATGCAACACAACTAAATACAATACAATGCAACACAACATAATAGGTTTTCGGATGATTAACAAACTAGCAGCAGTAAATATATTATAGAATGGAATAGGAAACAATACAGTGCATGAAATGCGGACAGTACTATGGTACATTATGCTGTGTTATGCAGTTCAGGCAGTGCCAAAAAAAGGTAAGAGAAAAGTCCAGGGAGTGCCACTATCACCAACCGCAGCCCTTCCCAGATACCAAGAGGAAGAGGAAACCGACAAATCCAAACAAGCACAAATCGAACAAGCGTACGAAAAGCACTAAGATTAGCTCTCTTCCCCAAGCGAGGTAATCGCAAGGCTAAAAGGACTGAAAAACACAAGAACAAAATGACACAAGGTAAGACATAAAACAAATCGCCTCGTAGAATTAACCACAAAGCAACAAAGAGTAAGGCCAACACCGGGACCGCCGCCTTTGAACGGTCAGTAGAGTAAACCACCGGGGACGGGGTTAAAGCACTTTTACAGCTAGCCAACTTCACCCTGGGTGCCGATGCTACTCTTAATACAGAAATACATAAAAATTCGGTTCGCATAAAGGCTCCCAACTCAGTCAATGCATCAAAGCGAAAACATAAAAATCAAATTTATCACTATAATAAACAGTGACGAGTGCTCATGACTAATTCTACTGTATGCCAGAGTAAATGAAAACCAATAGCTGAACCACGGCGGGCCAAGCCAAAGACATATCGTCAAGCCCCAACCCACTGGTTAGTTTTACGAAGAGGCCGTCATTGAGTCTGAGGCCCGAACCGCCGCCGTGCAATTAAAGAGTGAAGCATAGCCATCAGCAATGATTGGGTTGACAACCAGGCATGCATAATATCCAGGCCATAGCCAATTCCTTTAAAACGGTTAATACATTTTCTGAATTGCTCCGAAAAGTTAGATTTTCTTACAATTTTTTCTAAATCTGTACTCGGAATTGCTCCGAAAAGTTAGATTTTCCTACATTTTTTCTAACTCTGTACAAGCCACTTCATGTCGTCTGACAATGTGTAGAATTTCTATGCTTTGGTTGTACTTCAACTGGAGTACCTTAACCGTTACGCCATCTGGGCAAATTCAGCAGATGACAAATTGGTGATATTTTTTCTTAATTTTCGCAGAAAATAGGTTGACAAATTGTCGGCATGGATTGTCAGAGCCTATTTTCTGGGAAAATGTGTGTCACCGGGTATAGGTATATGATACACTTGTACTGCCTTGCGGTACAAGCGGGCTTTTATAGCGACGTGGTAGAGTGTAGGACTTTGAGTCCAACGGACCGGGTTCGATCCCGGTTGGGGAAAAATGTTATTTCCATTTTTTTTTCACCTGTTACATTTGGCGCCCATCGTAAATAACCCATATGTGTGCATAAAACTCCTTGAGTCTCATTTCACGTGATTCTCGGACTCCTAGAAATTCAGGGACGAATTTCAAGTTGGAGGGGGAGAATGTCACCGGGTATAGGTATATGATACACTTGTACTGCCTTGCGGTACAAGCCGGCTTTTATAGCGACGTGGTAGAGTGTAGGACTTTGAGTCCAGCGGACCGGCTTCGATCCCCGGTTGGGAAAAATGTTATTTCCGTTTTTTCACCTGTTACATGTGAAAATATTTCACTTTTCGTCTTCTGAATTTTTAACCAGCATGCTAAGCATTAATGACAATCACAGGACCATCTCTTATAATAATAATAATAGATTCATACGATTATCTGAAAACTGAAAGTCATGAACAAAAATAGTTAGCTGTTTGCATACATGCAGGCGTCCATATTGGACCACAATTCGTTATTTTATTTTAACACTTTCAGGAATATATTTAATAAATTTCAGATTTTATGGGATTACATATGTAGAATGAATGCAGTTTGCTTGTTTGATTCCTCTCCCTGATATGTCTATTCTGTGTACAGAGATGCCGAAAAATCTGTATGGCATTGAAATGACTATTACAGTACATGTTAAACATCAAACAGAAACTAAAGCTTCTTGAAAATGCGTAGCGCTCAATACGCACATATACATGTGCGATACGCATGTGCGTAACATGTGTCAAAAACATTTTAACAATAAAGCGAAATCAACATAAAATATTTTACATGTACTTCTTTACCACAGGGGCTGATCCTAAAGGAAAGAATTTGCTCCCTCTGGGAGCAAATTCTTTCCTTTAAGATTTGTCCCTACATGTAATTTAGAAGCGTTTCCAGACATAATTTTTCAAGAGTTTTCCAGGAATTGTGTACAAAATGATTTAATTTTGGCTGCGCCACTGCTACATGATAAGAAAATAATAATTATACTAATATGTGTTAAGAGATCATCTGCTTAAATGTAATATTTTTTGTTCTACTTTCGTGTGTGTAGTCTTAGTCTCGTCAGAACAATTTGACTTTATGCATATGAACGGTAAATAGACTATTATAAGATTAAAAGAGCAATATTCGGATCTGAAAATAGCAATGAGTTGTATGAAAGTCCAGTTATAAGTATGATTTTGAAGTAGTATGTTTCGTCTTCTGGGCCCGGTTGTTCAAAGCGTCGTTAGCTTAACGAGCTCGTTAAATGTAGTGGTGAAAATGTTAACTGTTCTAGTAAGTACAATATCTAATCCACAGGTATTTTTGCTGAAAAATGTGAGTAGCTTTTGCAAATGCAAAAGCTACTCACATTTTTAGCAAAAATATTAGGGTATATGCCATATTTAATGATCCAAGATTTAACGATACGTTAACTAAAGACATGGTTAGTTTTGAACAACTGGGCCCTGTTTGTCTTTTTATACTATCATTCATAAGTTTCAGACGTGAACTGTTCTTCTGTCTTTGAATTCCAACACATCCCCGCATTATCGTACATACAGGGTACCAGTCAAAAAACATAGAGTAGCAAACAGTGTAAATCTTGAGAAGCCGTCTCATCTGGGTCTGCACTGTTTGCAAACATATCTGTTTTGGTCGGCAGGGTTTAGTGATTCACCAAGCTTGACTACATACTGTTTCTACGTTTACAATTACCAGTACGACTTCAGAAATCTTAAGAAATCTAATAATGAAGCAATAAAATAGCTGTATTTGAACAAAATCTGTTAAACAGGGGCAATAATGAAAGCTTATTACTTTTCCCTGTATTCCAGCAGACAAGCTGCTCGGTCAATAATGCCTTATAAAAGAGATTGCTCCTATATCTCTGATAAGCGCAATAGCAATCAAGAGAAATTTACATGAAAAATGGCTCTCTCAAAATAACAAACGTCTTTGTCTTTGAGTCGAAACACAAGAAAACACACTTTATCGCCGGTGCAAATAATATCACTGTGATTCGTGCTGCGCAGCTGTGGTTTGCTCGTATATTTTATAAGGTCTTGATAGAGGGACTATAAGAGACGCAATCCCAGATCAGACTGCGCAGTTGTTAAGGCTGATATAAATGTGTGCATTTCGCTGATGCGTGTTTTTGCTGGCCGTATTTAGTGTAAGTATTCGGACAGACGAACCTAAGCAAACAGTGTAGACCCAGATCAGATGCCGCATGCGGCGTCTGATCTGAGTCAACACTGATTGCCACTAATCCAGCAGTTTGTAAACACAAGAAAAGTAGTAAAACGGATATGTTTAAATTTAGGACAAGTACGGTAAAGAGTAAAGATGTCCGAATATTCAGAGTAACTTTGGTATTGCGATTCCCGTAATTCTGAAGAAATCTTTGAAATGTTAAGGCGAATTTAACAGATAATAAATATTGTTGATTTCTCCGTTTTCCCAGAAAGTTTGGCAGTGTGTTAAAATGATCTTCAGACGAGATTACTGTAATGAAATATTAATCCCTTTTCCCTTGATTCTTTAAATAATTTACATATTATATAGTCTGCATCTTTAAATTCAGCATGTAAAAGGTTAATCGCAGCCGCCGATCAAAGACAGCGAGATAAGAGAGCTATAGAGAGCAAGCAATAACTGAAAGCTACATCTACTATGCTGAATCGATGGAAGGGGAACAACCATTCTCAGACATTCTAAAAGTACCGCTGCTTGTTCAGTTTCTTCCTATGACTATAATGCATTGTTTACGGTCTCTGAACAGGTGTTTGTCACTTTGGATTGATTCTGTTTTGTTACAACCGTCGTATTTACCCTTGGTTTCGGTCAGAAATATCTGTGCAAACAGTGTAGACGCAAATCCGGTGATAATGCGATCAGGGTCTACACTGTCACTCATCCAGCAGAAGTAGATATATCTCTAGCTAAATGCACTTTTGAAATTTTAGGAGAATAATAGTTTGGAGTTATATGTAAGCCGTTCGAACATTTAACATTACGATAACATGCCTATTTAACCATACTGAAAATTTTATCACCAGAAACTGAAAGTTTACAGATAAAAATGCTGATATTTTGCATATTTCTATTCAAAACATAGATTGTAGGTACTCGTTAGAACCGCCTTGACTAGGCGGTTCTAACGAGTTCCACAATCTATGTTTCTGAACAGAAATAAGAAAAATAATGTATACCCCTGTAAACCCCAGTTTTACTATATAAAAGTGGGGTTTAAAGAGGTCAAAGTTACGTATATAGGCATGTTTTCGTGATGAGGTAATAGCGATACACGGCGATAATCAGCACAGAGAAAGTTCCCGTGCGTAAAGTGAAGACTCAGATCATTATTACTGGATTTGTCTTAAAGTTCCCATTTTTTTAATCATACATTCCAACTGTTTGAATATGCGGTTTTGATTTCGCACACACCTTTGTAATAGTGCATGTATTCAAACGTCTGATGTAATTCTCAATTCACACTGACGTCACACTTCTTGATTTATACTTCAGTCTTCTGACTTAATTCTGAATTAATGCTGACTTCACACTTATTAATTCCTATTTTACTCTTCTGACTTAATTCTGAATTTACTCTAACTTCAAACTTTTTTTTAATGATGCTTCTCTGTTCTGACTTAATTCTGAATTCATGGTGACTTCACACTTCTTACTTTCTACTTCACTCTTCTTATTTATCTGTGAATTCACGCTGAATTCACACTCTTAATTCATACTTAACTCCGCTGACTTAATTCTGAATTCACCCTGATTTCACTCTTCTGACTTAATTCTGAATTCATGCTGACTTCATAATTAGTTAGTACTTCAATCTTCTGTTACACTTCTGAGCTTTTACTATATGACGTCATACGTCTTAATTCCAACACCACATTTCTGACTTCGTGTTACTGTTCTCACGATTCGCTTCAGGGTACAGGTAACCGTTGAAGTTTCCGTATAATTTATCGTTCACACATTACAGCAAAATGTTGTCGATTGATAGGATAGTAATTTGTGTGTGCGGATGAGGTGGTGGCACACATTATATTATTTTAGAATACTATTCCCTACATTCATTTTGGAAGGGTTGCAAACGGCAAATACTTTTAGGTCGGAGTAATCTCTCTTAGATGTGTATCGACTTGTTTTAAGAGGATCGGACACACTTGGTGGATTGAATTTCCACACTTTCCACCAAGAAAGACAACCCTTGTGACTGCCTGTTTGCTTTACTGCAGAGCAAGCTGCTTCTAAAAAGGTCTCTACTGTATAAGGGAAGAAATTGCTCCCTCAGGGAGCAATTTCTTCCCTTATAGAATAGACAGCTTATCATAAGGAGATACATACAATTTTGACAGTTGGGATCCCGTGAAGCTAGCTTAAGCCCACCAGTAATTCATAACTGACCGTTCCAATGCGGTACTTGCATTGTGGTACTTTTTGTTCATTGTTATGTAGTGTTCCACTTTCTAATGTTTTTCTTTTAACAATGATGTAAGTTTAAGATATATTCAGTTAAGTTTGGGTAACTGAGTTGCCACCTTTTGGGGAAAGAGTTGCTAACTCCACTTGCCATCTGTTCATTTTATGGCTGCTTAATATAATTTGTCTGTCTTTCCCTCTGGTGTTGGGGCTTGATGTGGATCTGATTATATCAGTTCCTGAGTTCACTTATTCACTTTGTCTCCAACGAAAGTGTATGTATTCCCCTTAAAATCATATTAGAGCAATCAGCCCATGGTAGCGGTTACATGTAGCGTAAAGCAAATTACATAATAGTAATAAGATTAAGAAAAGGATATTGACATTAGAACATCGCATTATAATTCCAGAATTAGCGTCCGCATAATGTCAAATCACGGAGTATAAGGGTGCTTTATAAAGCACTGCCTTCATATGTTGTCTTCTTGACTGGACTTTAAGCTCCAAGAAAGGAAGTGTTTACATTGACACATGTTAGGAGCCCACAGTTGCACAGTTGTCAATTCAGGGTGTACACTGTCCAGGCAAAGTGGCGAGGCCTCATAAAAAGGGGTGCTGGTGAATACTAAGCAAAAAGAATCAGCGAAACCGAGCAGAAACATGCTCAGCGGAAAGCCAGAGCAAAGGCATCACCGACAGAGCTTTCTTCCTCAGACCTCTCTTGTTCTATCCGCAGTTTAGAGCTAAGACTGGTCTGATCAGCCATCTTAGAACACACAAACAATAACACTTCACGCGTTTGATTAGGATTGATCATTACCAGTTATGACAGACCGAACTATTATCTTTTCAAGTTACATTGCTTTCTTTTGAAATATGTCATGCAGCAAAGATTACAGGGAAAGGCAAAACTGGCAAAGACTGAGATGTATCTGTACTTTAAGATATTGACATTGTATGCATTTTGATGCACATTTGATTAAAATCGGATAAGAACAAAGATTCAAAGTGACTGACGTTCACAAGTATCAAAACAGTTCTCCTGAAGAATATTAATGAGATTTTAAAATTTTCAAACTATTTAAAAAAAGCAATTTGTCTGACAGCAGATAGTGCAGTTTCAGGGAAACCTAATAACCGGCTACAGAAGAGGCTTTATATACAAATAAACAAATATTATATTGTTGCATAGGTAGTAGTCATTTAATTTTTTGAATATCGAAGTAAGGTTTTTGAGGTCATAAAATCCAAATAACATCACGAAAACATACCTTTATAATTTTGACCCCCTTAAACCCCACTTTTTTATAGTAAAACTGGGGTTTAAAGTGGTATTTATTATTTTTCTTATTTCTGCTCAAAAACATAGATTGTGGGTACTCGTTAGAACCGCCTCGGCGAGGCGGTTCTAACGAGTACCCACGATCAATCTATGTTTTAAGCAGAAATATGAAACATAGTTTTTATCTGAAAATTTTCAGTTTTTGGAGGTGAAATTTTCTGTATATTTGAATAGGCGTGTTTTCGTAATGAACAGACAAGATGGCGGCACCCATTATGATAAGCAATTTGGGAATATTCAAAGGGCAATAACTTACTTAATTGTCGTCTGATTTCAGTCAAATCTGGATCAATTTGCATGGTTTTCCAAGGCCTTTTATTTCAGGTACTTGCTTATAAACTTTGTCTTACCCTATAGAATACCAACACAGCTGATGATCGAATAGTGCAGCAGTCTACGTCAATAAATGTTTTTATATTGGCATCGTGTGTTTGCATTTAAATAATAGTTCTCAACTATTTTATCTCAATTGCGCTCTTGAAATTTCTCAAGAAAGCCCTTCTTGTCTAAGTAATCCTGTCTAAGCTTCTCTTACATTGATTTAACTTCTATATTTACTCATTACAATGATGCACATGCGTCTTCAATTACATAATTATCTAACCACCCGCATCTTTAATTAAGACATTGAAAGCAAATTGTCAGATTTACCCTAAATACTGTGACACCTTAACTACTTACCGTACTTAACCTAAAATTTTAACAAGTCTATTATGCTGCCGGTTGCTGTGCCTGAAAACTGCTGGATGTGTGGCAAACAGTGTATACCCTGATCAGACGCCGCGTTCTGTGGCGTCTGATCTGGGTATACGCTGTTTCCTCAAGCTTGTCTGTCCGAATACTTTGGCTGAATACGGTAGACAGCATAGTTTTAAACTAAGGTTTTGTAAGCGCAGCTGCAGCATAATTACTGTACATGTATGATTGCATTCTCTAACAGAATATCAGAAATTCGCCTTTACTGACAGAAGGATTTTAGGATTTTAACAAAGGACTTTGTATACTATATATTGTAAAAGTGTATTGATTTTCGGAATGTTTAACTTCTGCAAAGACCAACAAACAGGAAAAAACACTTGACGGCTGGGCAGATCACGTATGAAAGATCAATATATAAGCGTTCGTGTGTGCCTACAGAAAGACGTACATACGTATACACAGACAGACAGGCAGACAGATAGACATACAGACAAACAATACATCCATCCATCCATCCATCCATCCATACATACATACATACATACATACATACATATCTCTAGATAACATGTTTGTTTTATCAAAAACTATATTTTTCTCACTTCAAATAAATTATAGGTATTCACTAGAAACGCCTCGCTGAGTGCTTCTAATGAGGACCCACAAATTATGTTTTTTGTGGAGACATAAAAACATTTGAACAATCTTTATACCCTATAATCTAGAGCTTATGCCAGCTATGGCATTAGCATGATACAGCATAAGACATAAAGGAAGGTGTTCACTTATTAAGCACATTAAGACTAATGCATGCAGTAAAAAAGGTTGCAAGAAGTGATAATCAAATGTAAAAACTGGTTTTAAAAGTTCTGAAAATCGGCCAAATAATGTGCATCCTTGCATACGCCTGTTTCTACAATATAATATGAGAGAGCATGAGGTACACATTACAGAGACTTGTTAACCCATTAAAGAGTGAATAAACTCTCCCAAACTATATATTGGAAGAGTCCAGTTTCGGTTTTAGGTATGTCAGGCTATATCATGTAGATATTCCTAAAGAAAAATGGTTGAGCTATTTGCAAACAGTGCAGACCCTGATCAGACGGCATGGTCTGATCTGGGTCTGCACTGTTTGCCAGTTACTCGTTTAGGGATCTTCAGTCTTTGATGGGTTGCTTCGCGGGAAAACGTTTTTCGAATGTTCCGTCGAATTAATCTTTCATTGCGAATGCCTGTCACCCCAGCAAATCAACATGTCTAGTCCTTTGGCTGAAGTTTCCCATTGGTCTTACGCGAGCGAACAGCGTAATTTCTGGCAAGATAGCGTGGATGAGCTGACTCGCCTGAACCATATGTCAGAACGTCTCTTTTCCCAAGAAGCGGCTCACTGATCAGGCCCCGAGGTTATAAAACTTTTTTTATGCTCAACTCAGATTAGCATGAAATTTGTCCTGCTAATAAATCTCAAATTACTAACAATTGCAAACTCTTTCTTGCTAAACATAACTAGCATGAAAATTTCTCTGCTAATGAATATGAAAATGCCAACTTTTGTTGGCGTTTTCATATTTATTAGCAGAGAAAATTTTATGCTCAGCTGAGTTGAGTATAAAAAACGTTTTATAACCTCGGAGCCAGGTAATTATTATAATAATCAAATCGCATTCAGTTGTTGATTCACGTCATACAGTAACATCAACAGCCATGACGTGGCGATTCTCATGGAATCAGCCAGTATTATGGAGTGGAACAGGAAATCTAATTTTAGCATGTCATATCATTACGAAAACATGCCTATCTAAATATATTGAAAATTTAACCACCAAAAAGTGAAAATTTTCAGATAAAAAATTCTGATATTTTTTTCAAATTTCTGCTCAAAACATAGATTGTGGGTGCTCGTTAGAACCGCCTCGACGAGGCGGTTCTAACGAATACCCACAATCTATGTTTTTGAGTGGAAATAAGAACAATAATGTATACCCCTGTAAACCCCAGTTTTACTATATAAAAGTGGGGTTTAAGGGGGTCAAAATCATATAGGCATGTTTTCGTGATGTGTCCCCGAAGAATAATGTACAGACAAGCCGGTCTAACACGGCAGACACAGATTTAACATATCAGAATCTGGTTAAGGTCTGTACTGTTTTGCACTCATAAAGCAGTCTTAAGACACACCAACAGGTAAGAAAATGGACGTACATGTACTCAAAGTTTAGAACAATTATGGTAATGAGTTAATATGTCTGAATATTTGGTGTCATTACGGTACATTGCCTGAGAAGCCAGCCAGACGTTTAGTGGCATTATGTGAATTATATGTTTAATGGTTTATCCAAAAATTTACACACGCACATAAAACACTGGAAGTTGTAATTTCCATTCGGAAATTTCCGAATAATTTCGATGTAGTTGTAAAAAGCAGAGAAAACTGATCATTACGAAATTATATTGGTAACGCTGGGGACTGACTCGGTTGCATGACAAATACTATTTAAGAGGGCAAAGTGTAAATATTTTGTTGTTGGGCTTCAAGTATATACAAGTATAATCAATTTTACTTACGTCTTAGTACAGACACCAAAATTTAAATTCTGCTAAGGATTTGGCATGGCAGTCTTTATTTGCATGATAGTCATTGATAAGAAATCATAATTGTTAGATAAGCAGCATTTTGCTCAGTTGTGATAGTCAACCTTTGAAGTCAAAGATGTTCCCTGCATTTAACCATTTATACTGCATACTAAAAGATCTCAGACAGTTTCTATAGTGGTTTCCTGACGTTCTCAAAAAAAAAAAAAAAAAAAAAAAAAAATCCTGTAAGAAAAAGAAATATGTGAAGTTATCCAGTGTACACTATGGCCCAGTTGTTCAAAACTATCGATGTCTATAGTTAACGTAGCATTAAAACTTAAGTCATTAAATATCCGCATATATGCTAATATATTTGCTGCAAAAATGCGACTAGCTTTTACTCACTTTTTTTCAGCAAAACTAGCTATGTATTAGATATTTTCTTACTAGAACAGTTAACATTTTGACCACTAACATGCTCGTTAAGCTAACGATGCTTTGAACAACTGGGCCCAGGGTTTTTTGCCACGGCTTTGTTCATGCGGATAAGTTCTATCTCGTTCATTACGAAAACACGCCTATTCAAATATATTGAAAATTTTACCACCCAAAAATGGCATTTTTTCAGATAAAAAAATTCTGATATTTTTCATATTTCTGCTCAAAACATAGATTGTGGGTACTCGTTAGAACCGCCTCGTCGAGGCGGTTCTAACGAGTATCCACAATCTATGTTTTGAGCAGAAATAACAAAAATAATGTATACCCCTGTAAACCCCAGTTTTACTATATAAAAGTGGGGTTTAAGGGGGTCAAAATTATATAGGCATGTTTTCCTGATGTTGGGGTAAAAAAAGAAGCAGTTGCCCTGAGATTTACGGAAATCGGAAATGTTTGCATTAAAAGATGGTCAGGTCGCCCCCATGGATATATTTTTTGTATTTTATAAAAGGCATACGTTATATACGCCAGGCTGCTTGGTACAAATGAGGGACAGGGTCTGAATGCCCTCAATAAGAAATAATATAAGACACATGTGTATAAGACAGTAAAAGTCTGGCCTATTCTTAGGCTGATCCTGACAACTTCAGGCAGCAATTTATTTATATGCTTGGGTGAGACTTGGGGCATTACCAGTCAAAATCAAAAAGAAGGTACATGTACCCAGGGAAGGCCACAGTTACGAAAAGCAGCCTCTCTGAGGTACTTCAGGTAAAAGATATGAGGAACAAGCAATAACAAGACACAACTGCATAGGTAAAAAAAAAAAAAAAAAAACATTACGAAAACACGCCTATTCAAGTATATTGAAAATTTCACCCCACCAAAAACTGGAAGTTTTCAGAAAAGAAATCTGATATTTTTCATATTTCTGCTCGAAACATACATTATGGATACTCGTTACAACAGCCTCGCCGAGGCGGTTCTAACGAGTACCCACAATCTATGTTTTTAAGCAGAGATAAAAGAAAACTAATGTATATCCCTGTAAACCCCAGTTTTACTATATAAAAGTGGGGTGTAAGGGTCAAAATTATATTGGTATGTTTTCGTGATGAGACATAAAAAAAATCTGCAACTGAGAAACACTAAGTAAAATGATGATAATGGTTTCTTCTTTACGCATTTCATTGGTGGACTATGGTCTGTGATTGTGACTCTTCCAGGGCCCAGTAGTTCAAAACTAATGATGTCGTTAGTTAACGTATCGTTAAAACTTTGATCATTAAATATGGCATACATGCTAATATTTTTACTGACAAAATGTGAGTGGCTTTTGCATTTGCAAAAGCTGCTCACATTTTTTCAGCAAAAATACGGAATTAGATATTGTACTTACTAGATTAGTTAACATTTTGTCCACTAACAAGCTCGTTAAGCTAATGATGCTTTGAACAACTGGGCCCTGGACACTTTTAATACTATTCTCTGTAACATGAGTGGCCGATCCCCACGTCACGATTTATTCATCTTATGAAATGCGTTCACTGATTTTATTGCACATTTCTAACGAACTGTTCAACTCAAATTGTGCATTGATTAAGAATTCACTGACTGGGTGATAGTTTAATAGCCGATATATAGCCAGAATTATTTGTCTAGTAATTAGTAAAACCACATTACCAATAATTTTAATTAACTCAATTAACATCAAAGCGACATTTTATGGTTTGTGACGTATATACGAAACAAATAGCTTAGCTTTCTAGAAAACACTGTAGATATAGGTAGCACCGATCCCCGAAACTGACAACACAATGTTCTGATAATGCTCCGAATGGTATTTACTGCGACCGACACTAATAATTGAGCCGCAACGTCAGGAAACGTGCCTTCGAACATATATGTATGCGCCCAGCGAAGATTCAAAGTAGCGTGTGCATTGGAGCAGTCTGATCAGAATCTTAACTGAGCCGCATTTTGGATAGCCAAGGGTGTATTTTTATACATATAACGAAGACTAATGCGCAGGCTGATTTGTGTCTTCGTTTGGCGCTCATGTCAGAAGGTATTTTTTCTCACGTTGCGACTCATTTGTTCCAATAAAGGCAACACACTTTGTCTTACTTTGCCTACATTTTGTTTCCTATAGAACAATGTAATACGTACAGTATACTACATGTATAGCCCAGTAATCATTCTACATAAATCTATAGCGGGCCGTTATTGGCCCGTCAGGGTAGCTGACGGGCCAATAACGGCCCGCTGTAGATTTATAAAGAATGCTAGCTAGGAGACTGGCTACCGACTAGCTGATATTTGAATCAGCATAAAAATGATTTATATTATAAAGAAATCCTATCCTCTACAATATCTGTCCCTCTAATGTGGCTGATATGAGTTTCTGACGGGTAAGTGACGTGATATACATGTATGCAGAAAAATGGTCAAGGAGGGGAACTTAACCTTTGTTACATTTTAACTAAAACTCACAGCCATGGTTCTAAGCATTATGTGCTGTGATTAGGTGTAATTCTGAACCATGCTTCGCACTAAATAGCACTGAAACTCAGAAGTGCTGATTGCGTTTGACCATTTAATCCAGGTGTCTGACCGAATCATCTGTGCATCTGACAACACACTGAGGATGTCATGCCGAGTATATTATATTCGCTAGTTCCAAGTGAATTGCGTACTTTTTTTTTCTTTTTCTTCTTTTTTATTTGCTTTTAGTATTAGCAACACCTGCGTCTGCCTGTATGTTTGACTTACTGACTGTCAGACTATTGACAGCATAATGAAAAAGTTCATGCGGCCATTTTGTTTTTCAGATCTAAAACATATAGTGAATATTTTTGCATCGAGTCATGTCTACTGTACCGTAGGGACAAGCTTACTTGCTTTAATATAAAGAACGGTTTTGTATCAAATAAGTTGCCAAAATATATTTTGGAAATAGATCGATTTATCTTTGTCCTTTTACTTCTGCAAACTCTTTGTGTGTTAAAAGAGATGCAATTGCTAGGAAAGTGTAATTACATTTTTAATGACTTTGTAGAACTATGCTGTTGGCAATGCAATAAATGTCAGGTTTAAATTGAATTCCCATGTGAGAAATCCTTTATTTTTACATTGTCTCCCAAAATTGTTTTCGAAACAAACGCTTAATTACGTCACGTGATGTGATTAACAGATTTCAGTCCCATCAAAGGATAGGCACCTGATTTCCTATGCGAACACTAAACAGCAAGATTAGTTTGAACTCTCGGACCTCTGCACAAAGTCGCTGATATTCATATACACATTCTGCGCTGTATATTGGCTCTGAAGATATCATCAAGGAAGAGTTTAGGACAGCGCGGGTTCAGATGAGTGTTTGCACTGTTTTAAATGGTAATAACGGTGGTTTTACCGCAACACGCTTAATTTCTCCTTGCTGTGTTTAAATTAAGGCAGTTCAAATCAATGTCAGTGATTGTCTTCAATAAAGGGTAAAACAAAACTCAAGGCTTGAATTTTACACACACAAAATTGAATTTCCTGCTAATATAGTGTACGTGCAATATCAGGTTTACCCATTTATACCGAATGCAGTTTTCTACATTCACTCTTCGGATTGGTCCATTTCCAGTAATAGGGGTATTTGGTTAGTTTTAATATTGCCCTGTTTTATAGAAATGCATGGATTTAATGCAAACAGTGTACACCCTGACCGGACGTCGCGTTCTGTAGCGTCTAATCTGGGTCTGCACTGTTTGCCAATGTCTCTTTTATGGGACGTTAGACATAAATGGGTTCATTACGAAAACACGCCTATTCAAATATACTGAAAATTTCACCACCAAAAACTGAAAGTTTTCAGATAAAAATTCTATTTTTTTTCATATTTCTGCTCAAAACATAGATTGTATGTACTCGTTAGAACCGCCTCGGCGAGGCGGTTCTAACGAGTACCACAATCTATGTTTTTGAGTAGAAATAAGAAAAATGTATACCCCTGTAAACCCCAGTTTTACTATATAAAAGTGGGGTTTAAGGGGGTCAAAATTATATAGGTATGTTTTCGTGATGTAATGATTTACTGTGCGTGAAATATCAGGTTAAATGATCCAGCATATAGAACCGACAATTTAAACATTTATGACCCTCTGCTAATATGAACAGTTATAGGTGTACAGAGTCAGTACAGAGTTAGTACAGAACAGAACAGAACAGAACTTTATTTAAGAACAAATTCTCAGGCCAGTCACAGGTGGCGTAAGAGAAAATACAAGCAAACAGACAATAAACAAAGAAACAGGCAATGTTACAATAATAAGACATATACAGACTATGTGGAAAATGTAGTCGCACATTTGTTCATTATTATCTGAACAAACTCGGAAAGCTTTTTAAGTGTCGCTAAATTATCTGAGGCAAGTAGCTCTTTCTGTTTTATTATATTGGGCCTTTTATAAAAATAAGGTTTCAAATGGCGTTTTCTCTCTGTTTCGAAATAGTTACAACAAAACAGATAATGAAATTCGTCACCTAATTCGTCTTTGTGACAAAGTTGACACTTTCTATCGTCGAAGGGTACATTTTCCCAACGGCCTGTCTCAATCGGAAGTCTGTGATTACTTGTTCTGAACTTTATGAGAGGCAAATATTGTTTACGATCAAGTTTTATCAAATACTTTTCGAAATTTAGGTCTTGTTTAAAACTATAAAAAATTCTACCTTTTGATGAAGAATTAACCTTCTGGACCCATTCTTGAATGTGTAAATCAAATAGGACCCTAGACACTGACAGCTTGACTGACCTGGGATTATCAATGACTTCTTTGTTCAAAAGGTCAATTTGACCAACTGAAACAAGTATATCTTTTATATAGCTTACCCATTTATGCTCATAACCAGCATTGTATTCGTGTAACAGTTTTTTGTATAACAATGTGGATAGTTTCGTTTCTTTTCCGTTTACCAGTGATAACCAATATCCAATCATTCGGCTCTTTACAGTCACTTCCACTGGCATTCGTCCAAGTTCAGCATATAGCATGTAAATAAGCGTACTCTTTTTCAAATTAGTAATTCGCCTTAAAAATTCATTTTGAAGATTTTCGATAAGTTTAATATTTTCAAACCCCCACAGTTCACAACCAAATAATGCTATGGGTAAGATGGTATGATCAAATAAATGTAATTGTAAATCAAGGGGCAAATTCAAATTACGTATTCTTTTATAAAGGAGGTGCATTGCCTTTTTTGCTTGGTCAACATTATGCTTCCTCGCCTTATAAAAGCTTCTGTTTTTAGAGAAAATTACACCCAAATATTTAAACTCTTTACATATTGAGATCTTTTTCTCGCCAAGTTTGAAGTTATACTTTTCATCGTTACGGGTTCCGAAAATCATTATCTCTGTTTTATCAAAATTGATATCAAGTTTCCATGCTTTTGAATACTCATAGAAAACATTCAAATTATACTGAAAGCTAACTTCGTCTGTTCCAAAAATAACAGTATCATCTGCATATAGCAAAACAAACAATTTTATGTATGTGCTGATATTATCGGTGGGCATTTCTAGATTAATGCCAGTACAATTTTTCTCTTCGAGGAATGTTTCTAAGTCATTCAAAAATAATGCAAATAAAACTGGTGACAAATTTTCCCCTTGACGAACCCCTCTGAAACTTCGGAAGAAAGTAGACTGTACCCCACCGTGAGAGACACAGGACTTTATTCCTTGATACATGTTATAAATAATACGAAAGAAATTACCATTAATATTATATTTCAAAATTTTAGTCCATAAACCGACTCGCCAAACTGAATCAAAAGCTTTACTAAAGTCAATAAATGAGCAGAAAAGTTTGGTCTTAGTTAGTAATACAGTCGAACTTCGATGGCTCGAAAAATGTTCGAGACATGGGTGGTTCGAGCCACTGAGGGTTAATTACGGTGCCAAGTCAGGAAACAAATGGCTATAATTTAGGGATTTGTTTAATCAATTTTCTACACAATAATTGTTTGTTGAGTGTACTCATTAGAATCGCCTCGATGAGGCGATTCTAATGAGTACACACAACATACAATTACACGATAAAATAAGAAAATTTCCCTAAATATTTGTACATGTATTATTGAGCTATCCCGGAAAAACTTCGTAGGGACTCAAAAATGAGTTCGAATTAGCCATGGTAAACGAGCCATAGGTGTTCGAGCTATTGTGGTTCGACTGTATTTGGTTTTCTGACTTTTCCATAGGTTGCATAGTTAGTAAGTACATGGTTTGGTTCCACTATACGCTTGTTCTTTTCTGATAACTTTCTAATTAACATGTTGAACAATGCGTAGAACATCTGAAGAGATTGTGTGTATGAAGATTGCACTACGTTTACCTCCAGTTTTAATGTATATTGCTGTTGCTGTTTTTGTTGTTGTTGTTGTTGTTGTTGTTGTTGGTGGTGGTGGTGGTGGTGTGTGTGTGTGTGTGTGTGTGTGTGTGTGTGTGTGTGTGTGTGTGTGTGTGTGTGTGTGTGTGTGTGTGAGAGACCACCGTTTGTCCCTGATGAAGAATTGTAACAATCCATAATATCTAAGAGTATCGGCTTGATTTATGCATAGGCTGACTTGGGCCTTCGCTATCCGTGTATGCACCAAGGGAACATTTTCAAACCGCGCGGTGCAATTTTGTTCTTTTAATCCGTGTCCTTCTTCATGTATCATTTTCTCATTTTTTTGTCTACTTTTTATATGAACCCTCCCATTTAAAGCTACCTGTATCCTACAAAATATTCCATAACATACTTATTAACTCAATAAACCCTATTTGTATTCCTTCCTACATGTATAGTTGTGTATGTTCTATTTAGCGTAAATCTTAACGATTCGCAGACATATACAACCTTATACAGGCAACAAGGGTTTAGGTCGGCCTGTACATCGACGTTATCCGATCAGGGGCTTCTTTACCCTTACACCTCAAAGCATAAGCGTATGTTCTAAGGCGCGCGTAACGTACTCTGTACCAAATGTGTTGAAATGTTATTGTTTTCACAGATGACTTGAATTTACAGTTTGAGAAAGCCACATGTAATTCCATTCCATTTGAATACATGTAGTTCCATGGGGAAATTGGTCTTAAAGGAACTGGATACTCCTGGAAGAGTTTCAGCCATTTTACAAGGAGGGCAATTTTTTAGACTTCCTGCATACCAAGCACATTGTGAAAAGGGGGTCTACTCTAAAAGGAAAGAATTTGCTCCCAATGAGTTGACCCTTTTTCAGAAGGATGGGTAACAAATTATTTCCGTTTATAATAGACACCTTTTTTTAAGAAGTTTTAGGAACGAATATATTCCTTTTAGAGCAGACCACTTTTCAGAAAAAAAGATAAAAGAATTTTGACATAGTTGCCTTATGGAAAGTTTATTAATACCCTCGTTCAAGGACACATGCTGACAACGCAGATCCAGATCAACATGTGCATCCATTAAGTCTGATCTGAACATTCACTGCCCGCTAACAGAAAAAGTGGATATCGTTATGTGCAAAGGCCCTAGTGAGACTACGGCGACGGGTAGACACTAGCCTGAGCTATCCGCATATTCTCGAAAGACAAAAAAAAAACCCTCAATGCAAACAACAAATATCGCACTTGTTGTTCGTATAGAGCTTTTTTTTTTCTTTGTTATGTTATGCGCTGTTAACGAACCGAAGTATAATTAATATGGGTTGTGTTGCTGGGGAAAGTATGCTGAACGCACTCTGGAACAGCGAATACCTAGATCAGTCTACGCGTGGGGGCAGTGTGATCGGCAACGGTTGCACATTACGAAAACATGCCTATTCAAATATCCTGAAAACTTTACCACCAAAAAATGAAAATATTCAGATAAAAAATTCTGATATTTTTCATATTTCTGCTCAAAACACAGACTGTGGGTACTCGTTGGAACCGCCTCGGCGAGGCGGTTCTAACGGGTACCCACAATCTATGTTTTTGAACAGAAATAAGAAAAATAATGTATACCCCTGTAAACCCCAGTTTTACTAGATAAAAGTGGGGTTTAAAGGGGTCAAAATTATATAGGCTTGTTTTCGTGATGAGACACATCGATTTTTTGTATAATCCACTGGTCCATTTAATAATCGAAGGTCTGATCGTACAGCACATATGCGCATACTGATCTGGCCTTCTCTGTTGACATTTGCGATAAACGCCCTTTTATACCTGAACTGTTATATGTTTAAGATATTTCTAACTCGTTTAAGTTCCGAGGAGCATGTATTCCGTTGTAATCTAGGAGAGAACTTTATTAACGACCTTCATGAGAAAATGATGTTGAAGAAGCTTTATGTGAATGTATATTATGAGGAAGCCATTTCAAGTCGCCGTAATGAGGTCATTGCGTTAGTCACAAAGTTGTAAAAACTCAAGAGTAAAATTTGAAGTATGATTTTGCTCATATCGTACATGTACACATATGAGCTTGTTATGTACCAAACTGTCTTCGGGCTAGGGCTAGTGCGACTCATCACGAAAACATGCCTATATAATTTTGACCCCCTTTAAACCCCACTTTTATATAGTAAAACGTATACACTATTTTCTTATTTCTGCTCAAAACATAGATTGTTGGTAATCGTTAGAACGGCCTCGCTGAGGCGGTTCTAACGAGTACCCACAATCTATGTTTTGAGCAGAAGTATGAAAAATATCAGAGTTTTTTCATCTGAAAAATTGCGGAAGTGAAAATTTCTATATATTCGGATAGGCGTGTTTTCGTAATGTGCATGCACCAATTAGAATGAATAGTTTAAAATTCAAAATCATCACAAACTGCTAAAGAAATGGGAGACAGTAGTCAGTTAACTTCCTTTATCAACAACTAGGTCCAATCAACTGGTCCCCTCTGCCTTTATCATTAGCATCTCCATTACGGATAGTTTCGTTTTCCTTGAGAAATCTAGCTTAAACATTGTTATGTGCCAATAAAGCTTCCAAACTATCAAACAGAAACCGCTTCTATGCAGTAAAATTTAATGTTATTAAATCATCCATGTGGATGTGGATTTTTTTACAGTAATATTCCACACAGTATTTATGATAAAAAGAGAAGATTCATATTAGAAGGTCCAAAGCAGTATTCGGTCTTCCTTGCGTTTTACCTATCAAGGGAGTTAATAGAAAAATACTACTTATAGCTTTCAATTGTGAAGGCTGGTACATTTAGCACTAGGAAATCGGATTGTCGAAATGCGGTATGTTATATCGGTTGGCGGTTTGATAATCAACCCCCAAAACCACTGACATTGGCGCTTTCTGAGACATTTTAATGCTGCATGAAGCAACACCTCAATCAGCAGATATCAAGAAATGAAATCTTGAAATTTCACCTCTTCTTCTTTTGGCTCCAGGAAGTACAAACAGAACCATTTATTTATTTATTTATTTATTTATTTATTTATTTATTTGCGACGATCATGAAATGATGCATAAACATTTTCTTCAAATAAGAATACTAGGTTTCAATTCAGCTTTATGAACGTCTCCCCGTACTTTACCCTAGTGCAGATTATATTTCATTTCCTTTGGGATCATTGGGCCCATTGTGGAATCTTTGAAAATGGAGTTTTGCTCATGTATACGCTAGTGGGCGTAAGCAGTGTTGCAAACTTCATTACTGCTTATGAAGAGTCTCAATAAAACCGAGACTCCCATTTTCTTATCTGTAGTGTGTTCTTTGTTTCAAAAGGCAATCTTTTTGACGTTTCTTATAACATGTAACCAGTCACTAGTCGCCTTACATATAATGACTACCCTTGCCCTTTTTTGCACCAATCATCATTCCTGACACAATTGGTTCTTTGTGCCGTGATCGACAAAATACATTTTTGGCGGTTCTGAATTTTCGATTGAACCTGCACCTCTATTAATTAATCCCAACGGTATTAAAATGTACCCTAAGTACGTTCATATTCGGATAGACAGGTGTGAGCAAACAATGTAGACCTAGATCAGACGCACAGACGGTGACGAATCAGGATCTATGCTGTTTACCATATAACAATAATGCGTTTAGCTTTATATTAAGTTCATATAATGATGATTCACAACTTAATTTTTTGTATAGAATCAGAAAAATATCAATATTTTTTGGTTAAAAAAATGGCTTATCAATTGCTATGGCTAACCAAAGTACATTAATTTAATGACGCATCATTAGGTGGCCAAGTAGACTTATCAAACCTTGCCTATGCTGAATAAATTAAGATGTCCGCACATTTCTAATTTTCAGCCAATTAGATTACTTGATTCAGGCTGTTAATTCAAATCCACATATTTAGTTAATGACAAACAGTGTAGTTCCAGATCAGTTGAATTATTCAGAAGCCAACTGATCTGGATCTACACTGTTTGCAAAGATAGAGCATATCCAAGTTCAGCGAACCCAGGTTGAACATTTAAAATGTGTCTTTATAGAACATGAAAGCTTATTATCAAGGGAACTAACACTGCTGCTCTAATTGTATTAACTAATCAATGTCAGCAGAGTTGTTTCTGACATACACGATATTATACAGTTCTGCATCCAAAGTCCACATTATAATTCTTACCGTGGAATTAAGATTCCGTTTGCGTAGAAATGCATTCGTTTTAACACTTATTTACTATTCGCATGGGATTATTAACGGAATAACACCGAAATGTTTATTAATATAAAACATCACATCTGCTACCTAAAAAAATGTATAAATACCTTCCTTATTCAAATCATAGACCTCCGCACTACAAAGAAACACACATGCGAGCAGAGAGAGAGAGAGAGAGAGAGAGAGAGAGAGAGAGAGATGCTACATATAGAAATGAAAAAATACTTAAACTAATTGTATGTATGTATGTATGTATGTATGAGAGAGAGAGACTAAAATGTACAAATACCTTCCTTATTCAAAGCATTAGGACCTCCGCACTACAAAGAAACACACATGCGAACAGAGCCAGTCAGAGAGAGAGAGAGAGAGAGAGAGAGAGAGAGAGAGAGAGAGAGAGAGATGCTATATATAGAAATTTAAAAAAAAATGTACATAACAAACTAATTGTATGTATGTATGTATGTATGTATGTTCATGCGTGTGTACATGTACATGTGTTGATGGGAGCGTGCGTGCTTGTGCTTTGTTTGTGCGTGCGTGTGTGTGAGTGCGTGTGTGTATTCAACGATAACCATGTAATGTTGAAAAGCAGTTTATTTTGTCAGCAAATGTTTTACTCCTCAGACATTCTTATAAACATTTGTCAATTTGCATTACTCATCACGAAAACACGCCTATATAATTTTGACCCCCTTAAACCCCAATTTTACACAGTAAAACTGAGGTTTACAGGGGTATACATTATTTTTCATAATTCTGCTCAAAAACATAGATTGTGGGTACTCGTTAGAACCGCCTCGCCGAGCCGGTTCTAACGAGTACCCACAATCTATGTTTTGAGCAGAAATATGAAAAATATCAGATTTTTTTTATCTGAAAATTTTCCTTTTTGGTTGTAAAATTTTTTAATATATTTGAATAGGCGTGTTTTCGTAATGCTGAAAAGTGGCAGCTTAGCGCATATGGGAACAGCAAATACTCAGATCAGCGGTTTTCGAGCATCTGTACAGTTTAATCGTTTACAAGGTACCGTATATACCCTAATTATTAGGACAGATAGGCCTGAGCAAACAGTCTAGGCACAGATCAGAACGCGGCGTCTAACCTGTGTCTACACTGTTTGCTATTCATTCAGATTTTTTAACCAGATCAACTGGTGTCACAATGGACTTTTGTTCATTTTGTTGAAGAAGTATGGAAAGGATGGAGTTAAACTCTTCTGATATTTAAGGCAAGTGTGGTAAATAAAATCTAAAAGGTTGCCTTCAGAAACAAAGAACACACAAAACAACCTTGAAACTAATCTGCATGAACACTCACACTGAACCTGGAAAATCACTGTACGCATGAGCACGTTTAGATTGGCCTGTTTATTGCCTGTTAAACAAAGGGATTAGGCACAAGTTATAATAACGTTAGACAGTCTTCTCCCTGCAGCTTGAAATGCATTTCGCTTAAAGAGACAATCCCAGTCAGCATTCTACGTAAATCTATATCGGGCCGTCATCGGCCCGTCAGGGTAGCTGACGGGCCGATGACGGCCCGATGTAGATTTACGTAGAATGCTAGCTGGGAATGGTGGAAACAGCTGTTTTACATACACGAAATTATACGGGAAATACAAAATGTACCCTTTTTTAAGTGACACAGTCCAATAACTTTTATTATTTATCTGTAAACGCTTCGTAAATGTTGAATGTCTGAAAGCATTTGGTCATAACAATTACGGCGATTTGACGATTGTTATCTGTCTACCAGATATAACTTCCATTCCGCGAAATAGTTTTAGTAGACAGTTTTGTTTGTTAATATCAGGTGACGCGACGAAGGCAGGTGGATGCTATGACTAAAATGGAATTCATAATGCATTAAAGTGCAAAATACTGTAAAGCACTTACCATCTGAGACATCAAAATTTGCCGATTTGACGGGAAGGGTTTGTTTGCGCATTCTAATTGTTGCGCATTCATACTATAAGATGTACATGTATGCCAAACTATATACACATTTATTGAAAATTGAACGGTGGTGGAATTATATTTTGGCGGCTTTTGTCCCTAGATCGTCAATAACACCAGAATAAAATGGCCACGAAATATATAAAGTGTTTAACAGTAAATATTTGTAGCTATTCTGTGAGGACTTAAACGGGGGTCATTGCAAATGTACGTCTGTACTATGTCACATGTAGGAAACTATCCTCAGCCGCGAAAGTGTTGCGCTTTTTATTTTGTCATTTTCTGAAGTTAACATGCAACTTATGGTAATGAATGCATGTAGCGGTACGTTAATATATTACGAAAACACGCCTACATAATTTTGACCCGCTTAAACCCCACTTTTATATAGTAAAACTGAGGTTTACAGGGGTATACATTATTTTTCTTATTTTGCTAAAAAAACATAGATTGCGGGTACCCGTAAGAACGAAGCGTTGGTTCTAACGGGTACCCACAATTTATGTTTTGAGCAGAAATATGAAAAAAAAGAATAGATTTTTTTATCTGATTTTTTTCTGTTTTGGGGGGTGATATTCTCTATATGTTTTAATAAGCGGGTTTTCGTATTGGCTGAGGCAAAATTCTGGTGATTCGCATACAAGTTCCAACCTTAATCATTTCACTTTAAAGTTTCTGAAATGGACTTTGCCATTCTTTAATTGAGGCATGTCCATTGTTGTAAATAGAGATGTTAATTAAAGTCACCAACACGGTCAAGGCATTTGAGCCCCCTCCGCCCTCCCCCCCCCCCCCCCCACCCCCCCGACTCATCAACAGGCGTTAGCAGAATAAAGTGCTCCAGAAGACTCAAAAAACGTCATTGACAGAATCTATAGACGTCCTTGACAGATTCTATAAACGACATTGACAGAATCTATAGAAAAAAAAAATAGCAAATGTAGATCTTGATGAGATTGCTCATTACGAGAAGTATTATCTGGGATCTATGCGTTTTGCAAAAATAATTGTATCTTTTTTGGTCTGCAGGAGTGACCGGAACCATGAAGGTTCGAATCAGACAGCTAAACAGCTCAAGTTTTAATTTTATAATTTCTCTAGTAGAGTGATTTAGGCGAACAAAAAGCCCTGTTACGCATTGGACACTCTGTGTATGCACACATTTGCCTATGGTTTCTTTTCGCGTAACACACTTCAATTAGCTGCTAAAATATTGCATATTCTCATCACGAAAACATGCCTATATAATATTGACCCCCTTAAACCCCAGTTTTATAAAGTAAAACTGGGGTTTTACAGGGGTATACATTATTTTTCTTATTTCTGCTCATTTCTGCGAGGCGGTTCTAACGAGTACCCACAATCTATGTTTTGAGCAGAAATATGAAAATTATCAGATTTTTTTATCTGAAAATTCTGAGTTTTTGGAGGTGAAATTTTCAATATATTTGAATAGGCGTGTTTTCGTAATGTAATGTAAGGCATGTGCTGAAAGTTTTAGTCCAATTTAAATATATTGTCAATTAGTTCAATTGCATTCATGCAGCGCGAAACCTGACAAACCTCTGCCTCTTCTTGAAGCCACATTTGTCAAAGATTTAATTAGTATTTTATCAATTGATTCGAAAGTTAATTAATTATTGAAAAATCATGTTTCAGAGGTGGCTATTTCTGCATATCCCGTACACTTGAGCAGCAGGGTGAGAATTGTGCCCTCTGACATACGCGTCCAACGAAGACTCTAATCAGCTTGTGCATCCGAGCGGTCCGATCAGAATCTTCATTGTTCGCATGAAGAAACTGCATTATTAACCATTATCTAAAATGTGCCCAGGGAAGATTCTGATCAGACTGCTCGAATGCGCAGGCTGATCTGAATCTTCGCTGGGTGCACATGTCCGTAGAAACGCCTTCTGTCGTTACATGTAAGGTTCAATTGATGCTTTATTATTAATGAATAGCAAGACGCTTAACAATGCCTGATCTCATAATTGTCACGCCAAACGAGACCTTAGAACGGGAATGGATCAGTGAATTTTAGGAATTCAAGTAAATCTTATACACATTCAGGGCAGACAACTGTGTCAGAGTTGTTTTATCTATTCTGAAAAAAAGTCTATGAAAGTAGTAGGCCCCTTTTCGGAATTGGTTTGGTGTAGCGATAAGCAAACAAGAAGTTACAAAAATGTCCCCACTTCTCGCATCCGCACTGTCTGATCAGTGTCTTCCTGTTCGGCGGTATATATATATATATATATATATATATATATATATATATATATATATATATATATATATATATATATATATATATATATACCGCTCGCATCCGCACTGTCTGATCAGTGTCTTCCTGGTCGGCGGTATATATACCGGACAGGAAGACACTGATCAGACAGTGCGGATGCGAGAGGTGGGGACATTTTTGTGACTTTCTGTTGTATATAATGAATCATCAGGTACATTGTAGTACATAGCAAAGTCCTGAATCAGACTGTACGGATACACGTGTTGTTCGAAGCCGCAATCTGTACATACACCAAAGAAACATTTCGCATGCACGTAATGCAGTTGCTACATGTATGAAGGTTAGCTTATCTATTACAATCCTTCATACAGCATTGATGCAAGGAAATAATGCTTCTTTTAAAACAATGGGAAGAAAATCAATAGAGTTATCGACCTTTTATCTGATTCCAGCTCTAATGGAAACGAATGCAATTTCACCACAAGTATTAGCTTTCTAAAAAAGCTTGATCAACGCTTAGCATACAGTGTGTGCTAAGCAGTAGATCAAGTTTTTTTGTTTTTTTTTTTTTGTGAAATTTAATTCTTGGTTATAGTAACGTTGAGCTGTCCATGGAAAACAGCATTGGACAAGTCCATGACCTTCCGTTAAGTGCTTCCGGAGCAATGACAGACACTACGATTGTCTACGCCCATGTGTGTAGACAATTAGTAAACTTCAAAAGGTCATAACTATGTTAGAAATGTGAATTATCAATTAATTTCAGTGGCTTTTTTACGACAGTATATCGATAATGTTGTTTCATTTGAGATGGAAAAAGCATCGCTGACAGCAATATGCATTTCTCTTGATTAGACAAATGTTCAGAAAATAGATTTGAGTTGCCACATGAAAATGTACATTGGGGTATATGTAGGCAGCGAAGGCCCAGATCATCCTGCGCATTCGCACAATCTGATCTCGGCTTTCCATATCCGCTCATATATTGTGTTATATGTATGTTTCATTCAGAATCATTTTGTGTTATGTGTATGTTTCATTGAGAAACAGGAATCAGCCAGTCCTCTAGACTGTTTCTAGTCTCCAGTGACTATTATTTATTCTTATAATCGTGTTTGATCCACTAAAATAAAAAAAAAATAATAACATGACTATAAAGGCTAGTCACAAGTGACCAGCCTTTATAGTCATGATATTATTTTGGTTTTAATTTAGAGCATTGTCAAACAGGATTATAAGAATAAATATTTAGTCACTGGAGACTGGAGCCAGTCTACCAGCTCCTCTTCACCCATCACGTCAGCTTCTTCATCATTTCAATTCCACTTTATTACTGTATTAAGTGGTGGATTCGTGGTGAGGGTTGAATAGGGGTTTCATCATATGAATATTGGTGATATTGTTTTTCTTATATTTCCTTGAAAATGAGATTGACATGCATTCGAAATGTCTCCTTCGGAGTCAGATCCGTGAAAAATAAGAAAACGTATACCTTTTTCCGCCGGAAGCAGTTTTATATCTTTAGTTATCTATGAAATGCCCCGCGTATGCTCAGATCAGTTCAGAGCTGTCGCATCTGTCGTGTACGTTGAGCGTCATATGGCATAGTTTCTTTCCATTACGGAAACATGCCTATTCAAATATACTGAAAATTTTACCAACAAAAAAAAAATGAAAATTTTCAGATAAAAATTCTGATATTTTTCATATCCCTGCTCAAAACATAGATTGTGGGTACTCGTTAGAACCGCCTCGGCGAGGCGGTTCTAACGAGTGCCACATTCTATGATTTTGAGCAGAAATAAGAAAAATAATGTATACCCCTGTAAACCCCAGTTTTACTATATGATGTTCTCGTGATGTTTTCCTTTTTTTTTTTTTTTTTTTTTGTATACTATGAAAACAGAAATCCACAAACAAGAAGAATGGTTTGGCATGTGTCTAGAACAAATTGTCATGGTTCCAAAGATGTTCGACCCAGTGAAGTTCTGCTGTATATCTTCAAAAGTGGATTCGAATTTAATATCAGAATGAAATGAATATTATTCAGTCTATAAAAAAAACACCGCTGGCAGATATCCCAGTGCAGCCCCGCATTCGTTGTCCGCTTAGAGAACCATTGGACTCTGTAGGATATATTAGCAAAGCAAGAAGGCCCTAGTTAGAAATAGATACATGTACGCAGGTTAAACTTGGGCTTTGCCATTTGCATAAATAGTGACATAATGACTCCTTTCACGCAGCTCATTTTAATACAAAATTGTGACAGTTAATCCAACATATAAACTAAAATGACTATCTTTCATTATTATTTATTTATTTATTTATTTATTAATTTATATCCAAACATGAGTCTGAACCAAACTATATAACCAAAATAAGCCTGGCGTCACTTTCGCAGGACATAGGCAAACAGTGCAGACCTAGATCAGACGCCGCATTATGCAAAAATAAAAAAAAAAATACACATGACACCCCTTAAATAACAAATGGACTCCCCCAATGTTTAATGATGGGAAAGTTCATTAGGCTTAAATGGGTTAAAACAAAATATCGCAAACGGGAGTACTTTCGAACATAGATTTTTTTAAGTGCACTTGATACGCTTGGTTGGTTTTTCACAACTTCCTTCAAAGAAGACAACTTCTTCGGCTTTCTCTTGTTTTACTGCACGCCTGGTTCCTTCTCAAAATGGGTCTACTCTGTAAGGAAAGAATTTCCTTATAGGCTAAAACTTAAAATGAGTAAGGATAGAATTTCCTTATAGGTTAGAACCCTGTTCTTACGGGAACATAAATAATTACATGTATGACAGCGTTGTCTCCCCGTAAAGTGTACCCGTTCCCCTTCAAATCTTAACTAGCTTGTTTTCTGTTGTTGTTTCTTCCATATGATTAAGCGTCTTCCTTTTCTAAGAAACAAATAACGTTACAAGGTTTAAAAAGCAGTCCAACGATCAAGTAACATTTCTTAGCTGCAATAATTTGGTTTTAGCATTTATTTCGGACAGCATCTGAGCAAATGATGCCATATATACCCTAAGTACTTGGACAGACAGACAAACAGTGTGTATATCCATATCAGACGCAGGTAACTGCGTGGTCTAGCCAGGGTCTACATCATTTGCTATTCTTCCAGCTGCTTAAGACAGATCAATAGGCTGCAAGTTGGGCTTGCACAGGTTTTAGGACAGGTTTGGTAACAAACCCATGTGTCCTAATATTAAGGTTAAATTCGGTAACAAACGGTTAAGAACGGTCAATTTATCAAGAGTAGAAACTTAAAAAATACAGCGTCTGACTCTTCTGGATGAAATAATCAATTAAAGCAATATTTTAGATATTTTCTCCATATCGTCTGTTCTGCGGATCAATAAAAGACTTCTAGTTTTGAAAACTTCCGAACTCCACAGGGCAGAATCTCTTCTAGGAGCCAAAGATCTGCTCTCTTTTGACAGATGTTTATTGCTGTTCGGTCAGAGTTCTCAGAAATTCCGCCCAATCAATCGATAGAATTCTAATTCATACTTCATCCAACTTGTGGCTTTTATCTTTTCGTCTATATAATTTGTATGTAATAAAAGAGCTAAACGTCTCCCATAAGCGATCGGTAATTGAAGGAACAGAATGCTTTATTAAAACTGACGTGGTAAATACTCATTCTGTGATACCATTGCGTGAATACTGGTTAGTTCCTCAATCTGACGCTGTTTTCATATTTTTTTCCAATGCTTGTTTTCTGTGAATGTATTTTAGTGGTTCTCTCTCTTCCTCTCACAGCGAGTCAGTGTCTCAGTGGCAATATTCAATATTCTAGTAATGAAACAAACGGTTCTGCTTGGAGCTGGAAAACCTGTTTATGGAAATTGTGCGTCTAATTGATCTAACAGTAAATCACACCTCGAAGATCATTAGGAATAACACCAAGATTAAATTTATGCTTCATTTCAACCGTTCTTAAAGTTGCGGTAGAAGTCTGTTATTCCGACGCTTTTTATCTTGGCATTGGGCTAGGATGTGATTTTGTTCTCAGTGAAAGGAAAGGTCTTGCAATGTATAATTTAGTTCATTAAGAAGTTCAATGCTTAATGACAAGCTCATTTGGATATATTCGGTTTCATTGTGATTTGTCTGGATTAACGTGGATTTCAGTATGTCCGTGCGATATTTTCAATCCAAGCGGATAAGTTTGTTGGTTCTTATTCTACTACGTGGTTGCCTTACCACTGTGATTGTGAAACAACTAGGCCCAACCATAGTTACCACAAAATATGGGAAATTACGCGGATCTTTAGTGGAAATGCCAAAGGATTCGTATATGCCCCTTAAACCGGTTGAGGCATATCTTGGAATACCATACGCAGCTCTGAGAAAGAATTATTTGCGGTTTATGCCTCCAACCAGCCCGCAGCAAAGATGGAAAGGAATTCACGCAGCTTCAAAGGTCAGGTCTGTCTGTCCACAAAAAATGCTGCGTGAAAAACCCTTGTCAGAATATTTGCCCCAGGGCACAGTTGAGGTTCTTACCCGCATGGCTACTTTTACAAAAGATCAAAAGGAAGATTGTTTAAGTCTAAACCTTTACGTTCCCTCGCAAGGTAAGACTTACATGTATTTCGACGCGACTAAAATATATATACATTACGTAAACCCATTTATGCGTAACATCCCATAAAAGGGACATTGGCAAACAGTGCAGATCCAGATCAGACGCCGCAGAATGCGGCGTCTGATCAGGGTCTACACTGTTTGCAATAAGTACAAGAATTTTATTAAAACATGATAATAATAAAAACTAACCAGACATTCCTTTTACTGGAAATGGGCCGGTCCAAAGAGTTAAGGTAGAAGAATCCATGTGACATAAATAGGTTAATAAGGCTACGTAGCATACAGGGAAAACAGGGGTGTTTAGGATGTACATTAATAGGCGGATAATCAGAATTTTGAAATTTTTAAACTAACATTTCAAACGTTAATTTGTTTATTACATCTTACAAGTTATTTTACTGCAAAGAGCAGTCCTAATATACTTGATCACATTTTTCCCCTTATTTCTCATATTATATTGAGAAAGCTATATTGCTTACATGTATATAACTATAGATAAGAGGCTATTAAATGAAATGGTTGTCTCCTTTCCCCCTACCCCCTCCCCCACCCCCCAAAAAATGATGGAATACTCATTTGAAGCGCCTCACAGATGTATTTAGAAATCAACATGTTTTGTTTAAAAATGCCTTATCTTGGGCCTTGGCTACATGTAAGAAATATACAACTAATATAGGTGTGAGCCACTACCAATGAAACGGGCCCTTATAGGATATACAGTAAAACCTCAATTACTCGAACACCCGGATGACTCGTTTACCGTGGCTAATTCGAACTCGTTTTTGAGCTCCTAGGAAATTCTTCCGACAGCTCAAGAAAAGTTTAGTTGTATTTTAGGATATTTTCCTATTGTATCATCGAAATATATGTTGTGTGTCCTCTATAGAATCGCCTCATTGAGGCGATTCCAGTGACTAAACTCAACATATTATTATTTCGTATTTCATAGTAGATAGAAACAACATCCATGTAATATTCCCATTTATCTCCTAACCTGCCGCTATGATTAACCCTCAGTGACTCGAACTACCTAGTAGAACAAATTTGAATGTTCCCAAAGATGTTCGAGGCATTGAGGGTCGACTATATACACAACGAAGCTCCACATCAACCAGTGCCTCAGCGCAGTCTGATATTGGATTTTTTTTTTCTGGCTGTTTACAGATGTATTGTACACCTTAGAATATACTGAAGAATAGTAAAGTTACCATCAGGAAAACATGCCTATACAATTTTGACCCCCTTAAACCCCTTTCTATATAGTAAAATTGGGGTTTACAGGGTTATACATTATTTTTCTTATTTCTGCTCTAAAACATAGGTTGTGAGTACTCGTTAGAACCGCCTCGGCGAGGCGATTCTAACGAGTAACCACAATCTATGTTTTGAGCAGAAATGTGAAAAATATCAGAAGTTTTACCTGAAATTTTTCATTTTTTGGTGGTAGAATTTTCAGTATTTTTGAATAGGCATGATTTCGTAATGTGACTAGATCTTGGCATTCGCTGTAAGCATATGACATAAGGGCCCTTTGCTCACGTTGAGGTGCATGTGTTTTCACATATCATTTTTACCCTAGGTGTTCGGCCACCTTATGTCCGTACCATACGTGTCTAAACATTTGAACAAGCCCATTTGAATACCTGTTGATGTGTCTAAATATTGCTGACTGAGTAACAATCAGGGACGACACTGATCAGACGCCGCGATTAGTTTACAATTATTTGATAGTAAAAAAAATAGTAATAAATGATGCGGAAATTGATTATGTACATTGTGCATGTATGCAGTTTGGAGTCAACATGTCAACAAGTTGTGTCTATTCATAATTTGTGAAGTTTTGACAATGCTGCTCTGAGACGCATATACATGATAATCTGCAGAGAAAATCATAAATTATTATTTCAATAATAATAATAATAATAATAATAATCTGTTTAAATGACAAGTGTAACTGAATTTCAAGCTTAAGTTTATCCAGATGATGTCTATAGGAGAATAAGTGGGGTTGAAGGTCAAAGGACATAGGTAGGACTGATGTCGAAATAAGTTTAGTTCACCCTTAACGCTTAGCACTCTGGGAAAAAAATCAGCAGACCGGACAAATTGAAACACTTTTATCTTATTTCAATTATTATTTGGAGGCAATTTGCACACAGTTTGTACGCAGTGTTTGAACCTTATATATATATATATATATATATATATATATATATATGTGTGTGTGTGTGTATGTATATGTGTGTGTGTGTGTGTGTGTGTGTGTGTGGTACTCATTAGAAACACCTCGCTAAACTACCAATTTTACTACGTAACATTTTGATTTTATCCAAACTAAAAACGTTGCAACTTATATGTAATATCGACGGCGTAGGCTTCTGATATTTTCCCAGTGTTGCGGCACAGCAATAACCATATATCAAAGAAGAAATAAACAAATGTATTATTAAAACAAATAATTTACTTGAAAAATTACATAGGTCTAAGTAATTTCGTCTAAATTAATTGTAGTGCAGATACTGATGAGATAAATGGTCCTTATGAGATATTGTCAGTCACAACTCCGAATTAAGTGTCAAAAATGTTTGTCCAAATGACGTCGAAGGGATAGCATTACTTTTCACGATTTGAGCCAGCGCATGACAAAACACAATAAAACTTGTGGGACCAGAGAAGACTTAGATCAGCCTGCGCATCCGCGCAGTCTGATCAGAGTCTTAACTGATCGCATGTGCCTTCTTCAGTCTCCAGGCTATCCAAAGAGGGATGCCCGACAACTCTTACTATACTGGGTTGATGTAGAGGCTGATCTGAGTCTTTGCTGATCACACATGTCTTATTGTAGGTTTTGTCGTGCGCTGGCTCAATTTTATAATTATGTCCGTGTATTTAGGTAGTGCATGCGTACATGTAATGCGATTCCAAACTAGTTGAGCCGGAATGTCAGGAAACGTACCTTCGGACATGTGCGCCCAGCCATTACGAAAAAACGCCCATTCAAATATATTTAAAATTTCACCACCAAAAACTAAAAGTTTATAGATAAAAGTTCTGATATTTTTTTCATATTTCTGCTCAAAACATAGATTGTGGGTACTCGACCGCCTCGCAGATTATGACTTGATACACGAGTAAACATATCGTAGTTTCTCGAATATACGAGAATATGCGAGAAAAAGAACTGCGGTTGTGACCAGTCTACGCTTTTTGTTAACAGAGTCGACGGGTACCGTAATAATTTACCCGTCAACACCACACGTCACTGAGGTAAACAGGAATTGCACGAATTCGAAAGCTGTTCAATAGGCGTCTGAAATAGTGCTTGCACAAGTTGCATGTACGCTTGAAACGGCGCCAGTGATATCAATTGAACCGATTTGCACATTTTAATCTATCAAGTATATTTTGAACAAGACCTGTCTATTCCCACAAACGTTGTATAAAAATTCCATTATGTTAACATATCTATGTAAAATTTATACTTCTTAGCCATAACTCTCGATAATCCTTTACAAAAATTATAGATATTTTACCTCATTACTGCACAAAATCATATTTTATGGGTACACATCAGAAGTGCCTCTGCGAGGCAATTCTGATGAGTGTCCATAAAATATTTTTATGGAGAAATAAGAATCTGGAATTATGTTAGCCATGTCATTTTAATCATATAGTATGGATGATTGGGAAGAGTTTGGTTTATGCACTAAAATGTTACTAGAAGTACATGTAACAACACATTGAAAAGCTGGTCTGAAAATTACAAAACTTTGAAAATCTCCACAATAATATATACCACTACATACCCTATCTTCATTATATACGTATTAAGGGAGAACTTGGGATCTACATCAGATAGACTTGTTAACATAATGCAAACCATCACGAAAACATACCTATATAATTTTGACCCCCTTAAACCCCACTTTTATATAGTAAAACTGGGGTTTACAGGGGTATACATTATTTTCCTTATTTCTGCTTAAAACATAGATTGTGGGTACTCGTTAGAACCGCCTCGTCGAGGCGGTTCTAACGAGTACCCACAATCTATGTTTTGTGCAGAAATATGAAAAAATATCAGAAGTTTTAAGTTGAAAATTTTCATTTTATTGGTAGTAAAACTTTCAGTATATTTGAATAGGCATGTTTTCGTGACGCGCAGAAAGCAGTATTTTATGTCGTCTTTGCCTAAGATCCTCACCGAAACCATTTTTTTTTCAGTAGGTTTACTTGTTGTTGTTGTGGTTGTGGTGGTTGTTGTGGTTGTCAAATGTTTCTTTGCACTTTGTTGTATTTATAGGTGTGTCGATTCATGTCACGGGCTTTCATTTACATTTTGAATTTTATGTTGGAAATACATGAACGAAGTTCCTTACAATTATTCTTGTATTTATTTTAATTATGTGTTACATTGTGATTGTTACACATGAACTTATACAAAGAAAATTTATTGTATAAAGGGAGCCTTGTGTATTTTGTCTAAATCTTTCTTTGTCAGCCAGAATCCAGAATAGTTTGACTTCCTGTAATAGTTTTGTCCTCTCGTTGAGAAGACTTCATCAGATTGTGACCTTGACCTTGGTGGCGTAATCATCTTTGTCCACTGCTGGAATGGTTTCCAGCTGTGAACAATGGCCTGTAAATGGGGCTGTGCTGTGCTGAGCTGACCCAATTTATCACCGGGATGTTTCCTCTTGTCTAGACAGCCTCCTTGGTTTGGTCTAAGTTTTTATTGTCCTCTCTGTCAACCACTTTTACTCACTCAGAAAATCACTAGTGCGCCCGAAGGACAAAATTGAACATGAAAATGTGTGTGGCTGTGTTAACAGGATCCTATGCAAAAACTGGAACATGGGAGAAACAGACAAAAAGCTTCGCACACGAATGGCTGATCATAAGGAAGACTCCCAAAACAGCCCACAAGTATTCATATGAGCTGGACGAAAATAATTTGAAACTGCTGTAACTAAAATGTAGTGACGGACCATATAGCCCGTGCGAACCATGTAATTGACTAGAAAGTGCTGGGAGGTCTCATCGCTACCAAAACATTGTGTTTCCTGAGAACTCGCGCCGCAGCTTCTGAGAGACTTTTACGTATGATTATACGGCCTTACCCTTTGACCGGGCCTCTCTTTCCTTTCTTTTCCTCCCTTCTTTATCTTTGAGCCCTCTTTCATGCTAATCACTACTTTTTGAACTGCCCATTCTGGGTACCCACAAATTTTCAAGGCCTTAGTTATGTTAGATTTCCTTTTCCTGATTCTCTAAGAAAGCCCTGACTCTGGGTTAGTGGATGATGAGACAAAAACAGCAAATACTGCTCTGTATGCGTTTCCTTGCGGTACACGAGTTATTTTAAGAAGTCAAAGTCTGATGAAGTCTTCTTAACGAGAGAACGAAACTGTCACAGGAATTCAAATACAGTCGACTCTCGTTATCTCGACCTCGCTTATCTCTAATAAACGCTTATCTCGAAGTGAAATCCTGGTCCCTGTTTTAACATGGAGATCTAAGAACAGGTGACAAAATATTGTGGAAAAGAGGAGAAATTGCTCCTAAGGAGCAATTTCTCCTCTTTTCCACAATATTTTCGATGTGTAAGACAAATTACATATTCATTTGTTTAATGTGGTTGTTCGATTTATTGTTCTCCTCACTTCTGCAACTCGGATATTTCGAGGTACGGATATCTCGAGGTGTTTCAGAGAGTCCCCTGGAATTCGAGATAACGAGAGTCGACTGTAATTCTGGATGAGGCTGAGAAAGTTCGCTGTGAATCTGGATTATACTATCCTAATGAATTTCTTTCATGACGAAAACAAAAACACACCTTTATTCTTATGCCTTCGTTGGTTTTATAGTTTATATCAAGTTTTAACCTATTGCAGTCGGGAGACTCCTAAAAGGGTAATTAGCAAAACGTGCAGACCCAGACCAGACGCCGCGTTTACCCAGAATAGTTTAGCTATTTTTCTCTTGGAATAACTAAATCTCATAGCCATACGTACCTAAAATTGAAATTGGACTGTTCCAATATAAAGTGTGGGTTAGTCGATTCAGTCTACAATGGGTTAAGATGTGACTAATTAGAAAAGAGCGGTATTAGTACATAAACCACTGGAAACAAGTGCAGCGGAAGACTAACAGTGTTTCGTCTATTGGTAGTTTTCTCTTGATTATGAGAAAGATTCTGCTTTACATTATTTTGCACTTGAATGAGAACGTTAAATAGCTACGTTTCTTATTTAACCTTCAGTCTGCTTCATTTAGTGGCTGTTACGTAATGCTACCACGTAATCGTTCTCCCATTATGAAAGTAATTTCGTTTGAAATGATTATACAATGTAATTACAATGTATAAGTTATATCGTACATATATATTATTCAAATTAACAAGTTTCGAATAGTAGTGTTAAGCATCATGTACTTTGTTGTTTATCATTTAACTACTGATTATAAATAACGACGTTTTGAAACATTTTTTTTTTCATAGTAATAAGGTATGTCCTTTTTTTTCATCTTGTCTTCTTTGGAAACAGTTTGAATGAAAAATCAAGCCTTTTGTTCTTGGTCTTTGGAAAAAAGAGATAAAACACCACCAAATTGTCTTCTGTTGGTTTTGCTTCAATGTTACTTGGGGGAGGTGTGTGTGTGTGTGTGTGTGTGTGTGTGTGTGTGTGTGTGTGGAGGGGGCGGGGGTGGAAAGTCACAACAAGAGACAATATCATTTGCTGTCTGCATATTTCGCTGTCAGCACGCTAAATGTTAAGACTAATGCAATAGTTTTTTCTTCATTATTTATATACAAAACCCTTTACCACTCTCTAGGCAAATTCAGCAGACGGCAGATTGCTGATTGTTTTCTTATTTTTCCCAGAAAATTCCAGAAAAGAGATTTTGATGGTCAAGCAAATTGTGTCCATTATCTCTCCAGTCGGTCAAAAACTACTTCAAAATGTCGTCCGCTGAACTATTTATCCAATATGTTAAAAGTGTTAATGACATTCGCAGACAATGGGGAAGTTAACATTGATCAATACTTACTGATTAATTAATTATAAGCTCGGGGCAAAAAAATAAATAAGCAATTCTTTTTTATTGGTTTGCTATAGCTGTCCCATTGTTTACCTCAGACACTCCCCAGGCGGCAATAACAGACGACAAATCAGAGCGGGGTTTTCTTTTCAAGTAATATGGGTTGACATATTAGAATACATCAAAAAATACGCCTATATAGTTTTTACCCCCTTAAACCCCACTTTTATTTAGTAAAACTGAGGTTTACAGGGGTATACATTATTTCTCTTATTTCTGCTCAAAAACATAGATTGTGGGTACTCGTTAGAACCGCCTCACTATAGATTGTGGTACTCGTTAGAACCGCCTCACTGAGGCGGTTCTAACGAGTACCCACAATCTATGTTTTGAACAGAAATATGAAAAAATATCAGAGTTTTTTAAATTTGAAAATTTTCATTATTTGGAGGTAAAATTTTCTATATATTTTAATAGGCGTGTTTTCGTAATGACGACATAAATTATATCAAGAGTTGGTGCAAATAATATTAATTTTAATCAACGACAGTTTACTAATGACCGTTTTAAGACGGTGATTTTAGTGTTGTGTGCTTTTTGTGGTAACTTATGGCTGCTCGCTGCGTATTTGTCCTGTTTGTTGTCTTATTGCTGTGTTTGGTGAGTTCTGTCTGGTACTGTGAATGCCTCTTTGGGTAAGAGGGAGCAGGCTGCTTTGCTTTTTGGGTAGATTATTTGCAATCGAGCCATACAAAACAAACGCAGACATTTTCTTAATGTGGTTTTCCACGCGATTATCATTTACAAATGTAATCAAGACTAAATCCAGGAAACGGTTATTTATAACCGCGCTATTCTTGTCACTGTGACGTCAAAGTGCCGTGTAAAGAGTGTTATCTGTAAAACCTAGACTGGGACATTGGCAAATAGTGCTGACCCAGATCAGAACGCGGCGTCTAATCAGAATCTGCACTGTTTGCTTAAATTACAAAAGGTTAAGGATTAAATGAAACAGTTTTACTTCCCCGTTCAGGATTATTTTCCAAGCCTACACATAGAGACAGTTGATCCACTAATGCTGTCAGTACTTTGAATGTTGACTTGTAACGTGTGTGCTGTCCGTCATTTTTATTTATTTATTTATTTTTTTTTTCTCCTCTTCTTTGTGTAACTTGTAAGGTATGTTCTGTGTTTGAGTCCCTTTCTCAACAGTATACTATTTTATTAATCATCAAAGTAATTATTGTTCTTATTAAGATGTGCCAAAGAGCCTGCATCATACCAATACAATGTTTTTCATCACTTCTATATGGTTTTGGCCCGGGGATTTATACGAGTGTTGCTATAAATACTTTAAGTTACACAGATTTTGGGGATATAAACCGAGGGGTTCAGGAGGACCAATATTTTACGGTATTAACCGGACCAATATTTTATGTTATTAACCAGTCGATGAGACTTTGAACACGCTTATACTTCTTCTGTTTGGTGCTTAGAGTACATCAAGATACCTGCAGATGTTGGAGCTACATTTGCAGACAGCAGATCTGATTATCTAAGCAATATTTTATAAGTCAGTAATTAACTGCATGGTGAAGCAAGCAACAAGAATAAAACTACTCAAAAAGAAGTTTTTTTTGACTTTCAGAACTTTAAAAGTTGAAACCAAAAAGTTGATTCATACAAATGTCATAAAATAGATGTTTTCACATTGGCCCATGGGCAGTCGTATTGGCCTTCGGATGATTGCTTAGCCTCGGACCAATACTGCCATCCTTAGGTCAATACGACTGCCCTCGGACCTGTAACAGGGTCAGTATGAAAACATTAATTTAATAACATTATAATATTTGAGCCAGCACACAACAAAACCTACAAAGATTCAGGTCAGTCTGTACACCAGCCAAGTATGGCAAGGGTTCTCGTTCCACCCTCTTTGGATAGCCCGGGGGCTGTAGAAGGCAAATGTGATCAGCGAAGACTCTGATCAGACTGTGCGGATGCGCAGGCTGATCTGAATCTTTGCTGGTCGTACAAGTCTTATTGTAGGTTTTGTCATGCGCTGATGCTTTTTTTATATCTTATTTTCTGGACAAATTACCGAGACTAGCTATCCTTGATAGATTTTCCGACTTTGGCGACTTCTTGAATGCATTAGTGATCACTACAGGTCAAGCTCTTCTGTAAAGGGTTCCGGTCTATACGATAAGACATTTTAAAGTAGATCCGTTTCGGAATGGAAGCAAACTTATTATGACAGAGTGGCTTCCTATGTCTTCACCTGCTTAATTCTATTACACGTTTTTGCCATGATTTTTAAAAGTTTGTGACTGTTATTACTAAAATATGTGTTATTATTATTATTATTATTATTATTATTATTATTATTATTATTATTATAATGTTCATACATATACATGTACTACCTTCCCCTAAAACGTTGTATAGGCATTAAATGGTACATAAAGTTGTTTCAGTGGTTTTCCAGTATACATTTGTTGTAGACTTAGCAAACATGTTGCAATAATACGAGTAAATTATAGATGTATTGCAGAACTACATGTACATTCCGGAGGTTTGGCTGTTTTGCTGATCCGGAAATACAATAATTTTACTGTCGTTTCATGTCTGTTA